>OU612059.1:115649165-116849165 GCA_914767635.1 Melanostoma mellinum | reverse complement strand
ATTTTCTCTTTCCGCCAACCGAACCATGATAAAAAAAGGAAAATCAATTTTCCCTTTCGTTTCGTTTGGGTTCTTAAGAGCACCTGATGTAGCTACATATTTACATATTGGGGGTAGGTACAAACAGACTCCTTTTAAAGAAAAATAATAAAATTGTTGAACTTATCTAGCTATGTATGTATGTACATTGTACATACATATTATAACAAATTATTTAGTGAAAGATTATTTGAAAAGAATTCAACACGCTTGTGGTTTCTTAAACAGGTCACTAAATGTAAAATCAGTGACAAAATAGAGATCATTAAAAGTATTTCATCATCTTGTAAGCACTTTTTATAAGAAATTGCATTACAGATACATTTACAATTTTTAAAAGTGACATAAAACGCAAAACGAAATGACGCAAAGCAAAAACAAAATAGGATAAAAAATTAAAAAGGTTACGGTTCTTCTAATTTTTATAAGATCTGAAAGTAAAGGAAACTATTACCAGCCACTACAATCTCTGGTTGCGATAGTATAAAAGTCTAAGCATTGTATGGTGAATCTCCTTATCACGGCAGCGTCTTTTGGCTTTTCTCCGAACATCTGGAAAGCTTTAACAAATAGAAGGTTGCTATTTGGTAGTACAATGGACCGGTATTTAGGTCTGAGTGCTCCAGCTGGTATTTTAAAAACCTCCAAAAAAAAAAAAAAAAAATGGTGAAAAATCCGAAACCGTTGGATAGCAAAGAAAATATTATCTATTATTACTATTGCAAGTGCTCAGTCTCACACCAGACAACACTCAGACATCCTTACTTTCATATGAAATGTCTTATTCATATAAAAAGAACAGAAATAAGTTCGTTTAAGAAGTCTTTGCTTCAAGACTAAAAATTACACAGACATTTTCACTCTTACAATTTATTAAATATTAAAAATAATTATTTGTAGAAGTCACTACTGCTACTTACTAACGCTTAGCAATATCATTTTTTCCCTGCAAATTGTGTTCGAAAACCCGTTCAGCCTGATCGTTGATGTCCATCCGCCCTACATGTCCCAGCAATAGTAGTCTCAGGATGTGTACTTTTCTCATATCGTTTTTCATTGACGAAAAGAGTTACTCCTTTTGTGAAAAGACTTAATCCTTTTCGATTTTTAATGTTTCATTGGAAAAAAGAGTAGTTCTGGAGTTACTCTAAACGCCAAAGATCTACTCCCAATCGGTTGGGAGATCTACTCTGAAAATTACACACACATGCAAAAACATCTGTTGTGACAAAAGTCAAATGGAAAAAAATTTTTATAAAATTTGTTTGGCGATCATTGAAATTGAAAAGAAAAAAGAAAGTAATTGAATATGAGTGCAGAAATATGTAAATAATTTAGAATTTGTTAGTTCGCTGCATTGTTTCTTCGTCGTCATCCCTTTCCATCCATCACCTACATGGAGTGTAAAAAAAATTGAAAAGATGCAAGTGGGCGCATTCACTGCTTTAGTAACTATACGTAATCAAGTCATTGGAACAACTGCGAAATGAGTTGAAAATTTTTCAACCCACGTAATGTAAAAATTTCAGATATAAAGTTAATTTAGAATCATTTCGACGTTTCACAATCGGCTGTTCGGAAAAAAATACGAAAGATTACAAACAAAAAAGGATTTATTGCGTTTGTAGCTCAATTTTGGATTCACAAAACTAATTGAATTTTGACTACATAGTGACTACAGAAGTGAATGCACCCAATGCTATTCAATTGTCACCAATAATACGACAAAACTGTTGAAAAATGTTTCATTGAAAAGAGTAGTTCTGCATTTGAGAGTAGTTCTTTCGGATTTCAATGAAAAACGCTATAACTATGCCCATCGTCACAGTACGGCTCATACATCTCGTTGTTATAATATCTCATTCTTCACAAATTGTCTTCACATGCGGCAACAAAGAGAATTCGGAGCAGTGGGAGTCGGGAATTGCAATCCAAAACCCAAGATCTGGATGAGGCTGCTAAGCTGGGAGATGACGCTTTGAATGAATTTACGTACAAACGCGAAAATGCAGATTCTACTTTCCGCATTATTTATAAACATGTTGGTAGAATTTGTTCTGAATACGAAATCACAATGGATTTGCCACGGCGCACCGTTGCAATTAACAAAAAAGAATCGTTGCAACGTTAAAACACAAAGTATTGAAGACTACTACAGAATTTCTTTCTACATTCCGTTTCTTGATACGTTCATTTCTCAACTCAAAAGTCGGTTCTCGGAACACAAATCCATATTCCAAAGCTTCGGGCAACTGTTTCTTAAACAAGAATTTAATGAAAAGAAATGCGCTGACCTCTCATATTTTACGAAGATATACAACATACATATATATTGAACATATATCATTTCACTGCGATCACAAATTGAAGATTTAATTAGACAAATTCAACATTTTGAATCAAGATGTAATATTCTGGAAGAAGAACTGGAAATGCAGGGTCGAGAAATCAAAGGGAAGAATGTAATCCTTTCTATTCCGAATGAAAATGTCGACATACAAACCAAGGTCAATTCAATATCTGAATTTCTGCTTGGTGAACCCTGTCAAATGTCAAACACAACGAAAAAAAGCGAAAACAAAAATATAATTAAAGTTAAAATCAACACTGGATCTAATGAAAATGCTTCTAAAATGTTGCGAAATTCATCAAAGCTCAAAGGCACAGGTGTTTTTATTCAACGAGATCTAACAAAACAATCGCAACACAGACGCCGAATCCTTCTGATCTATCGAAAAATAATCAACCAACATCCTTCTATAACGACTTCGATTTCGGGCGAGCTCTCTCCAGTTTCGCACTCCAAGTCGGTTGAGATCTTCATCCACTTGATTGCGCCACATAAGACGAGGTCTTCCCCTTCCGCGCTATTTCCCTGCAATGTGCTTTCGAACACCCAACGAGCCGGAGCGTTTGGGTCCATTCGCTCTACATGGGCCAACCACCGTAGCCTCGCGATGCGTACTCTTCTGGCTATGCCCATGTCGCGGTACAGATCATACTGCTCGTTGTTGTATCTTCTTCTCCACACATTGTCTTCGAATACGGGACCAAAGATCATTCAGAGAATTTTGCTTTCGAAACGACCAAGGGTTTCCTCATCCGCTTTCGATAAGGTCCATGCTTCTGCGCCGTAAAGCAGGACTGGGATGATCAAGGTCTTATACAAGGTCACCTTGGTTTCTCTAGAGAAAGTTTTGTTTCTCAATTGCCTTCCTAACCCAAAGAAGCAACGGTTGGCAAGAGTTATTCTCCGTTTGATCTCCGCACTGATGTTGTTGTCCGTGTCTACAGCGGATCCTACGTAGACGAAGTCCTGTACTACCTCGAAGTTGTGTCTGTCTATTGTGACGATTGGTCCAATTCGTCGATGTTCTGTGTCCTTGTTTGATGACAACATATCTATACTTCGTTTTGCCCTCATTAACCATCAAACCCATTTTTTCCGCTTCTGTTTCAATACTCGCAAAAGCACCTATGACATCACGCTTTTTTCTTCCCATTACGTCAATATCGTCTGCATAGGTGAGTAATTGTACAGACTTTTGAAAGATTGTTCCTCTGGTGTTGACGTTTGAGTTTCTTACTATCTGTTCAAGTATGATGTTGAAGAAATCGCATGACAGTTTGTCGCCTTGCCTAAAGCCTTTTTCGACATCAAAGGTCTCGGTGAGTTCTTTTCCGACCTTGACGGAGCAGCGTGAATTCTCCAAAGTCATCCTGCATAGTCGTACGAGCTTTGCAGGAATGCCGAAACTAGACATGGCTCTGTACAGCTCGTCTCTGTAGATACTGTCATACGCGGCCTTGAAATCGATAAAAAGATGGTGAATATCGATATCGATCTTATAATGTATCAGGCCTCAGTAATAAACTGTTATTTGTAGATTTTTTCAATTATGCTGAAAGCTTTGATATTTTTTGTCTGTATGAAACTCATGTCACCAACGAAAATGTAATCAAATACACTAAATATTTTAAGGGTTACAAGCTTTTGTGGAATCCAGCAGAAGAACAAATATTAAAGGGCGCGCTAGTGGTGAAACTCTTTATGGAATAAAAACATCGCTACTTAAACGTTATGATTTTATCATCGAAGGTTTAACCGTCATTTAACTTTTAGATAAAAATGATATGTATATTATACCAATCTATATTAATTGCAACAAGTGGAGTGATGACTTTGAAAGACTTAATAACCTTACGTCTTACCTGGCCAACAAAACAATTTAACTGATCGGCGATTTTAATGCAAGAACCAAAAGTAAACAAATAACCTCATTCCGCAGTACAAATAATTCTTCCATACACATCAGAAATGGAAACTTTATATAAACTTTTATAAACTTTTATACCTAAACTGAACTTTATAAAGCTATCACAATTTATATAAGATATTGTATCTTAATGTGTATAGCAAATCTAAAAATAAACTAAACTAAACTAAACTAAACTAAACTAAACTAAACTCAAAAGACAATGTTTGCAATCAAAACGGTACAAGCTTTCTTGAAATGCTGCAGAGTTACGATTGTATAATTTTAAACGGATGTACTCATGGGGACACTGAGGGGCAGTATACCTTTATTGGAGGTCAAGGCAGATCTGTAATAGATTACTGTGCAGTAAATAATGAGTGGAATGATTTAATAACATAATTCGAAGTGCAGAGCAAAAACTTTTCGGACCATTTACCTATTACTGTTGAATGGTCAAATGAATTGGTAACACATCAAAGAAACTTACAACTTATTCCTCGACTTAAATGGAAACAAGATAATGTGCTTCTGTATCAAAAAAAGCTGAATAATAATCTTTCAAGTTTAAACGTTTACCCTGAATCAGTGGATGAACATGCTAACCAGCTGATCTCTTGTATACGAAACTCTGCAACTATCTCAATTTCAAACAATATCAAAAAGTACAAAAGCAAGTGGTTTGATAAGGAGTGCATGAAGGCGCGCAATAAATCATTTGTTCTCTTTAACTCCTTGAGGAAATCCAACTTTAACTCTCAAAACCTTAAGATTTGGTATAACGAAGCGAATACCTACTACAAAAAATTATGTTTGAAGAAGAAAACAGAGTTCGAAAACAACCAAGCTCAAACGTTAGGTCAAACAAAAAACTCCAAAGAATTTTGGAATGTGGCCAAGGAAATTAATGGGCTTAATTTTTTTATGATAGGATCAGGAGTATCTGCTGAAGCTCTCTCCATTCATTTTAAGAATCTGCTTCATAGCGATAGCAACTTCAATTTTTCGTACGCTGAGCCAATTTTCATCGATGAGATCCTTGATAGCGAAATATCATTGGAAGAAGTACAAGCTGTTATTTTTAAGTCTAAAAACGCAAAAGCACCTGGTGAAGACGGCGTGCCATACGAATTTTTCAAAAATGCAACTCCAGCGTATATATCCTGCCTCAGACCACTTTTCAATGAAGTTTACCGCAACGAGGATGTACCTTCATCGTTTAAAAATTCGGTCATTTTCCCGATTCACAAAAAAGGTGACATGAATAATGTAGAGAATTACCGAGGAATCTCATTCATGAACGTGCTGGCAAAACTATTTTGTGGTGTACTTGCTAATAGATTAGAAGCATGGGTCGAGGCCAACAACGTTTTGTCTGAGTTTCAAGCAGGATCCAGAAAGGGATTTTCAACTGTGGACCATATTTTTACAATTGTGTCAATTGTTAAAGCATATCAGGCTAGAAAGAAAACTATATACGCATTTTTCGTTGACTTTAAGTCAGCGTTTGACAATGTAAACCGTAACGCTCTTTTCTACAAACTTTCGCAATTAGGTGTATCTACGAGGTTCATACAAGTGGTAAAGAAGATGTATGCAGAATCGAAAGCAACTGTCTGGGATGGCTCACATTATTCAGAATGGTTTGAAACAAACACTGGTGTTAAACAAGGATGTCTCTTAAGTGCTCTGTTATTTTCACTCTTCATTAATGACGTAGTTACACATTTGCCGGTAGGAATCAGAATTGTTGGATTGACAGTCAATGTTTTGCTATATGCCGATGATCTGGTAATTCTGTCAGAATCACCAGAAAACCTGCAACTGATGATAAACCGATTAGCCGACTATTGCAGTAAATGGGGACTTCTTATTAACACGGGCAAGTCCAAAGTGAGGTTGTTCTCTAGATCTAGTCGCAACCAGACTACGAGGATTCGGACTTTTAATGAAGACATTTTAAAAATATTTGACGAGTATAGGTTGTGACGTGCTTTGCTTTTCCAGCCAGGGTAAAAGCTCACGGCACGCCAGGGTTCCCCTGAAGAAAGACACGTTGTACGGAAACGTACTGAATATTACATACATATAACATAAAATAAACAGATCGTTAAATACAGTCCACAAATATACATGTCAAACATTTCATAAACAAAAACATAGAATTTATATAATGCAAATTAATGAGGTTATTGTACACAAAGTCATATGACAAAATTCTTGTTACAAATCGAAATACAAAGAAAAGTGGTTATAAAGTGAATTTTGGTGCGTTTTAATTTTGAGAATTCTTTCTTACGGAAAATTTCTAAAGTTATATTTTTCAAACGTAGACAATTACATTTGGTCCTTCAGCCTACAATTGAACCATTTTTAACGAACTTTAAAAACAATAAAAGTGTGTGCAAATAAAGTGTGTGTGCGCGAACAATTTACAATTGTTGTTGAAGCTTAACATCGTTTCACAAAACATCATACATATGTATATTTCAATTCAAATTTGTAAATTGATAGCTTTGTTTTTATATTTGAATCTGGCGCTCAAATTATACCAATCGCCATATTTTCTGACTTTTGAATTCGCTCTAAATATTAATCTATCTTGAAGTCACGTGAATTTTTTGTATAAATAGAAGAGAAATCAAATAAAGAGGATTCAGTCCATTGTATTGTATCACATTGTACCAACCCTCACGGGCAAATCATTGCGTTTTCTTTGGTGGTATCAGTTTCTTTGTCGCAATTCGCAACCGCTGACAATCGGTCAGCGCATCAACCAAGATCGTTCTATCCCTTTGCTACAGGGAATTAATAGAGATCTCAGGTTGACGGTCAAATTGTTTCGTGACCGTACATTTTGGCGCCCAACGTGTTTAGAATTACCTACATAGTTATAAAAAGAATCCTTTTTTTGAAAACCTATAGTCAAAAAAGGCAATTATTTTTGTGAACACTAAATACTGTGCTTAACTCGGTACATATAACATATCGAACTACGAAAAACAGTTTAAACTCGTGAGAACATAAAATCTATTCGGTGTTAAAAAATTATGCATTCTGGTTACAAACATTGACATTGAACATTTAATCTAACCATTCATATTTCTTGTCGCGTGTCGGTTTTGGTTTCGCGATTGCATGGTGCAGGTGAATTGCTAAAAACCTAGAAAGGAAAGAGAACCAACAAGGAAAAAACTCAGTGGACGTCCCGAAATACATACCATCAACCTAATAGAACAACTACAAACCAGGAGAACTACAGAAAAATTGTGGGAGATAAGTATATCTTTGATGAATGAGGTATGTGTGGTCTAAGTTTTACTCAAATGTGCGTTCCTATCCTATTACTAAACGACATAAATTGAAGTCATTGCCAAAACGCACCTTCGACATAAAACAGACCTAAAATTTAATTATATTGTTTAAAATACAATCATATATATTAAACGAACAACATATTTCGCCATTGCCGCTTATTTTATAAAAGGAAGCAACGATTTCGGTTCTCTATTTAAAACATAAAAGCCTATTAGCCCTATATCAAAATCATAGTCTATCGATCGTTTCAATTTTGATCGACAGATCGTCGCTTACACCATAGTGCGATCGCTGGAAAATTTTAGTTATAATCCACAAAAGAGTACTTACGATCCACCAAATGTGTCCAATACACACCCACATACAATCATCATTCTCTCGCTCAAAACCAGTTTTTGCATAACCGCCACCACCCACCACCACATCATTGCCTATCGTCGTTTTTCGCTTCATTCTTTCGTGGTCTCGTTGATTGCTCGCTTCTTGCATATGGTTGTAGAAGCAGCCAAAAAAAAAAAAAAAAAAAAAAAAAAAAAAAAAAAAAAAAAAAAAAAAAAAAAAAAAAAAAAAAAAAATCAACATACATACATAACTTCAATGCATCGATCTTCATTTCGCCCACATATCATTCGCTCAAGCTCATAAGTTTTTTTCGTCGTCGTCGTCGCGGGAGATCTTGCTACATGATCAATGCACTGAAGGAAAATTGATTGGACTTTCGTCGTGGAATTAAACAAAAATAAATAATTTTGAAGTCTAATCAAAGGTAGTTATTTAAACTATAGAACTGATGTAAAATAATCTATATCAACTTCATTAGCCTCAATCTTTGGATGAACAAATAGTATTTAAATTGGTTCGCTTTGAAAAGGGTTGTCGAATGCTACTTTAGCATTAATTGAATTCAGATTCAAATTAGATTCCAGTTAAAAGAATTTCATTTATCATTGGATTGTGCTGTTGTTGCTTGAAAGTATTTTGGTATTTGCAATGGCAACCAAACCAACCCTTGAAGAATTAAAGCAACAAAGAGCTTCATTAAACCCCGATGATACTGGTCGAGGTGATATCGAAGATTTGTATGTCACTGCAAAAACAACAATTCTTTCGCTTTTGGGAACTGACAGGCGGTGTAGTTTTGCAGATATGACATTAAGTAGTGTTCCTGTACCTTCAAGAAGTCGTCTCCCTAAACAACGTTTGCCTAGATTTAGTGGAAAATACTCGGAGTATAAAAAGTTTATAGACTCATTCAATCATTTAGTCGAAAACGATTCGAGCTTATCAAAAATAGAAAAATTCAATTATTTACTTTCGTGTTTGACTCATCAAGCACTTTGTACAGTAAAGGCTTTTCAAATCACTGAAACTAACTATCAAAAAGCACTTCTTAGTTTGAAGGAGCGCTATGACAATGACTGCCTGATCTTTTTGGAAAATATTTCTGATTTAATTGACCTACCCAAAGTTACAAAATCATCTCCTGTTGCACTTCGGTCATTGGTGGACAACATTTCAGCCTTGTTTAATTCTTTAATATCGATAGGATCGTACGAAAATATTTGCAATGCAATAATAATCCATATTGCCATGTCGAAGGTTGATTCAGAAACACTGTCCAAATACGAGGAACAAATGGAGTACAGCAAGTTACCTGATTGGAAAGGATGTGCAGCCATTCTCAATAAACGGTGTCAATATCTAGAAGCTAGAGAAAGCAAACAGTTGCGTTCGGATGTCAATCCTAAACCATCGAATAAGCCAAAGCCTACGGTTGCCAACTATCGTCCTCAAACTTCACTCGCTGCTAACCAACATTGTTGTGTCTTTTGCAAAGAAAATAACCATTCAGTGGCAAATTGCAAGAGTTTTGTTGAACTGTCTGTAATGGATCGTTATTTTAAAGTGAAAAAATTAGGGCTTTGTTTGAATTGCCTAGGGAAAGGTCACAGCGTTTCAAAATGTTCCTCGGCCTATAGGTGTAAGAGTTGTAAGCAACCACACCACAGTCTTTTGCACAGACCCCAAGCTACAGATAGGGATCATTGTTTTGAAGCTTCGCTTGGTACACCTGCCCCGAATAATTCAGCAGCTGCCCACTCCGCCTTGGAGAAAGAGCGGGTTCTTCCACAAGTAATATTAGCAACAGCGTTAGCTCTCGTAAAAGATTCGTCAGGGGGCTTCCAGTTGGGTAGGATTTTGCTTGATTCTGGTTCCCAAGTCAATTTTGTTAATGAGAAGTTCGTTAAAGCACTCGGCCTTAAGATACACAGAAGAAACCTTGATATAGTGGGAATAGGAGATACAGAAACACAAACAAAATATGTAACGCAATCAACAATTCGCTCAAGATACAACAATTTCGAAGTTTCTTTGGAGTTTTTGATCGCACCCTCCATCACAGGGTATCAACCAGAAGCAACACTCAACATCAGTGACTGGAATCTACCTGCGAATTTGGAGCTTGCAGATGAAAGCTTTAACAAACCATCTCAGATAGATATGTTGGTAGGAGCCGAAGCATTCTTTGATTTGCTCGAAATAGGTCAAGTCAAACTAAGGGAAGGACTTCCACTCTTGCAAAAAACTGCGTTAGGTTGGATCGTATCTGGCAGATACAAATCGAAATCGACAAAAAGCTATAAATCTTGCTTAGTTAATTCAAAGGATAATTGTTTGGATAAATATTTGGAAAAATTCTGGGAACTCGAAGAGATTCAGGGTCATCAGTCGAAATGGTCTGAAGAGCAATCATCATGCGAGGAACACTTCAAAGAGAGCATTGAAGTTCTACCTAGCGGTCGGTTGATGGTTAAACTGCCCTTTAAACAGGATCCTAGTTGTCTTGGAGCTTCTTATGACATCGCCTTCAGAAGATTTTTGTCTCTTGAGCGTAGGCTATCTAAGAACTCGTCATTAAAAACCCAATACGCTGCCTTCATGAAAGAATATGAAGCGTTGGGTCATATGTCACTCGTTGAAAATCCAAAACAAGAAATCGTTCACTATTATCTACCACATCAGTGTGTAATTCGGCCTGATAGCATATCCACCAAATTGCGTGTAGTATTTGATGCATCTTGCCGAACATCGTCGCAAATATCTCTTAACGGAATACTTATGGTCGGTCCTACAATACAGGACAATCTTTTAATCATTTTGCTCCGCTTTCGTCTTTACCGATACGCTCTGACTGCGGATATTGTTAAGATGTATCGGCAAATTCTAGTACATCCGTCGCATAGAAGTTTGCAGCTTGTGTTATGGAGAGAAGATGAAAACACTCCAATACAAACCTACCAGCTGAACACAATAACATATGGTACTTCATCGCCGCCATTTTTGGCAATTCGTTGTTTGCAGTACTTAGCTGACGTAAACCAAGAGCGTTTCAGTTTAGGTGCTTCTGTTCTAAAGTCTGATTTTTACGTTGATGACATGTTAACTGGAGCTGACAACCTAGATACTCTAACTCAGAAACAGAACGAAGTTGTTTCCATTTTGAAGTCTGCTGGACTAGAGCTCTCAAAATGGAATAGCAATCATCATTCCTTGCTTGGTGAAGTTAAACAGAAGGAAATAAGATTAACTGAATCCAATCTCATAAGTACGTTAGGTATCGCTTGGAACCCTTTCGCTGACGAGTTTAGTTTTTCTTATAAACCCAATCGAACTTACAAAATTTATACCAAGAGATCTATTTTATCTCTTTCTTCGTCTCTTTTCGATCCAATGGGCTTGATAAGTCCTATCATTATTCGAGCAAAAATAATTTTACAAAGTCTTTGGATAGATAAGGTAGATTGGGATGCATCTATTCCACAAGCCATCGAAACTGAATGGCGTCAGTTTATGACCGACTTGCACTCAGTTGGAAATCTATCGGTACCTCGACATATATTTTTAGAAAGCAGGCAAAGTTACCAAATACATGGATTCGCGGATGCTTCGATGAAAGCGTACGGCTGTTGCATCTATCTGAGAAGCATAGACACCTGTGGATCAGTAGCAGTTAAGCTTTTAGTGGCAAAGTCGAGAGTAGCACCTGCTAAGAAGAAACAACTGCCTCGACTAGAACTATGCGCCGCACATCTTTTGTCTAAGCTCTGGATAAAAATTCACAGCGTTGTAGATAAAAACTACTCAGGTGTATTCTTTTGGACTGATTCCCAAATAGTTTTGCACTGGATCTTTACACACTCTTCAAAGCTCAATACGTTTGTTGGAAACAGAGTAGCAGAAATACAGGAAACGACAAAGGAAGTAGTTTGGAGACATGTTCCAACCAACGATAATCCTGCAGATGTCGTCTCGCGAGGATGCACCGTAGAAGATCTAAAAAATCGATTTGGTTTACAGGACCGAAATTTTTAGTTGAAGAAGAGGAAAATTGGCCAACCGCAACAGGACTTCATCTCACTCCAGAGGACCTGGCACTGGAAAAAAGGAAAATTGTTCTGAGTTGTCGCAACCCAGACCAAAACCATTATCTGGAAAAAATAGAGAGCATCAGCTCATACATTAAACTCATTCGAATCTTTGCGTACGTATTGAGATACCTTAGCTTACGATTACGCAAAATACCATTTCGAGGTGAATACCTTACAGCTGAAGAGCTAGAACATTCCCTACAAATCATAGTAAATGTCATTCAAATGAAATATTTTGCCAAAGAAATAGTCGCAATTAAAACTAAAACATCGCTCAAGGGATCTATAAAATCACTTAGCCCCTTTATAGAAGACAAAAATGGTCTTCTTCTGTTGAGAGTTGGAGGCCGTTTGAAACACGCAAATATACCAGAAGAAAGTAGGCATCCATTGTTGCTACCAAAGGATTGCAATTTTAGCAACACTCTTGTCGAACACCTTCATCATTCCAACTATCACGCTGGACCAAAGGCTCTAGTCGCATTGACCAGACAAAGATTTTGGATGATCAATGTTCGAGAAGTAGCGCGAAGAGTCGTGCGAAAATGTCCTCACTGCGCGAGGTATTTGGCCCAAGCTATATGAGCAGGTTATGGGAAATTTACCTGTTGAAAGACTAACGCCATCGCGTCCATTTCTCTGTTGTGGGGTCGACTTTTGCGGTCCGATATACACCTATTACAGAATTCGAGGGAAAGTGCCCTATAAAACGTATGTGGCAGTTTTTGTCTGCTTCTCGTCGAAAGCAGTTCATTTGGAACCTGCTTCTGATCTGTCAACAGATACATTCATAGGAGCTTTAAAAAGGATGATAGGTCGTAGAGGTCTTCCTAGAGATATCTATTGTGACAATGCCACAAATTTTGTTGGGGCACAGTCAAAACTAAAAGAATTGCGTGATATGTTGTTCCACAAGTCTAACCAACAAAATATCATTAACTTTTGTTCTAACGCATCCATAAATTTTCATTTTATACCCCCCAGGGCACCCCATTTCGGCGGACTTTGGGAGGCAGCAGTAAAGGTTGCAAAAGGCCACCTATATCGCAGCCTAGGAAATGCCAAGCTGTCATTCGAAGAATTGTCAACTGCACTGGTGGAAATCGAAGCCATAATGAATTCCAGACCTATTACTCCGATGTCAACGGATCCCAATGACCTGGAAGCCATTACACCCGCACATCTACTCATTGGGTCATCGCTAAAAGCAATTTCCGAGCCAGCTTCAGACGTATCCGACATCAATTATCTACAAAAATGGCGGCGAATAAATGCAGTAAAAACTCAATTTTGGAAGCAGTGGTCATCAGAGTACGTCCAAGAACTCCAATGTCGTACAAAATGGGTTACGTCACACCCAAATATCGTACTTGGTAGCCTCGTCATAATTCACGAGGATAACCTCCCCCCTCAAAAGTGGCTATTAGGAAGAGTTACAAAAATCATAGAAGGCCCGGATGGAAGAGTCAGAGTCGCCGATGTGAAGACGTCACGAGGAGAATTTAGGCGGCCCATCAGCAAACTAGCAGCGATACCATCTTGAAAGGTAGTCCTTTCAAAGGAGGCGGAATGTTGAAGCTTAACATCGTTTCACAAAACATCATACATATGTATATTTCAATTCAAATTTGTAAATTGATAGCTTTGTTTTTATATTTGAATCTGGCGCTCAAATTATACCAATCGCCATATTTTCTGACTTTTGAATTCGCTCTAAATATTAATCTATCTTGAAGTCACGTGAATTTTTTGTATAAATAGAAGAGAAATCAAATAAAGAGGATTCAGTCCATTGTATTGTATCACATTGTACCAACCCTCACGGGCAAATCATTGCGTTTTCTTTGGTGGTATCAGTTTCTTTGTCGCAATTCGCAACCGCTGACAATCGGTCAGCGCATCAACCAAGATCGTTCTATCCCTTTGCTACAGGGAATTAATAGAGATCTCAGGTTGACGGTCAAATTGTTTCGTGACCGTACAATTGTAATATATATATATAACTAGTGCGAACATTTTTACGAAAAATCGTGTTTTTAGCTTCGCGTAGCATATTTAAATCGAACTTAAAAAACAATTTCAAACTAAAACTTATTCAACGAATAATAATAACGTCCAGCAGAGATTCTCAGGTCACATCTGTAAATCTGGTGAACATCTTTACATATATAGACGGCAGCAGAACCAGAAAAGGCAGTAAGTTTTACTTGTTCCGTGTTGTAAACTTGTCAAATACATTTTATATCTATAAAAATAAAGAAACGTTACTTAAACATGGCTCAAAATAATAACTTTAAATACGGGGAGCTGCAAAAGATGCTCCTAAATAAGATAATTAAAGACCTTACAAATTATAAAAAGTCGCCCAAGGATCGTAAGACTACAGCATATGCATCAGGTCGTCTGTCGATGCTGGAAGCAGATATGGCGTCTGCGAAATCCTATCACGAAGCGATTTTCGGTGCCGGGATGCTTGAAGAAGGCCTAAAAAAGGAGGAATTAATGGTGGTATACGAACAAATTACTGAACTATATTCGGAATACCGTGCCGAATTGGTGGATACTCTGGACAAGTGTGCTACAGCGAAGGCAGCACAAGTTAATACGGGTGCGCCGCCCCCTGATACTGCCGCTGTTGCTGCAACGTCGCATGGTATTCGGCTGCCGAGAATCGATCTTCCGAAGTTCGATGGTTCGTACACCACCTGGAGAGCCTTCCAGGACAAATTTCAGGTTCTGGTACACCAGAATAAGTCGATAGACGATATCGACAAGCTGCATTTCTTGCAATCTTGTTTGGTGGGTGATGTCGAACGTTTTTTTACAAAACCTGTCAGTGGAAGCAGCGTCTTACGACAAAGCTTGGGAGCTGTTAAAGGACAGGTATGACCATAAACGCATTCTGGTCCACATCCAAATGCAGAATTTGTTTGGTCAGCCGTCCTTGAGTCGCGAAACTGCTTCGGGTCTTCGTGACTTGTTGTACACCACCCGTGAATGTGTTCTTGCGTTGGAGAACATGGATGTGCCAGTTTCTGAATGGGATACGGTGTTCATTTGGTTTTTGCTGCCGAAACTTCCCAGTGCGAGCCAAAAACTGTGGGAAGAAAGATTAGGAAACAGAAAAGACTTACCGAGTTTTAAGGAGTTTACGGAATTTTTGGAGACGATGTTCCGGACGCTTGAAGTTGTGGGCCAGCAGGAGCTTGGTGCAACATCTAGGAGCAAAGAAGAGCCAACCGCCAACAAAGGGCCACGTGTTCCAGCCAATCTGAAGGTGTACCACAGCAAGCAAGTCGTCAAGCAGCCGTACAGACCAGCGAGGACGAGTTTCGTTGAGCATCCAGTGAGGACGAATTCCGGCGAACAGTTCGCATGTAAGTTGTGCAACCAAGGCAAACACACGTTGCGAAAGTGCCAGCGCTTCCTGAACATGGACAATATGGGGCGTAAAGATGCTGTTCGCAGGTTGAAGGTGTGTGAGAATTGCTTGTCCTACGGGCACTTTCTCCGTGACTGCCAGAGTGTTAGTTCGTGCTACTTTTGCCAACAAAAGCACCACTCGTTGCTGCATTACAATGCACAAAATGGCATGTCACAACCGCGACAACAACAACAACCTTCAACGAGTTCGCAGGCGAGGAATATGGCATCCAGAGGTTTTCAGGCTCCTCTGAACAGAAACGCGTCGGAGTTCCAGCCAACAGGAGAACAGCAGCAGCTCCAATCAAATGGACATACTTTTAACTACCACGCGTCGCATGGTGATGGTCATCACCAGGTGCTTCTAGCAACGGCAGTAGTGAAGGCACGAGCAGCAGATGGGCGATTGCACCTCTTACGAGCGTTGATCGACACAGGCTCCGAAACGTCGTTCATCACGGAAACTGCTGCACTACTGTTGAAACTAGAAAAGCGGCGCACCATTGCCGAAGTATCTGGGTTAGGGTTGGTCAGCAGTGGCACTACGCAGCACTCCGTCGAAGTGCGCTTTGCTTCCCGCCACTCGACGTTTGAGACGGCCGTCCAGGCTTTGGTTTTCAAGTCACTGACTGGCCTTCTCCCGGCCCAACGAGTGATACACGGCAAATGGCACCTCCTCAAGGGTCTTTGGTTAGCAGATCCCCATCTCTACGAACCTGCACCCATCGATTTACTGCTGGGAAGTGATGTTTGTGCGCAAATCCTTTTGCCGGACGTAAGGCGTCCTCAGGATGGTATCGATCCCATAGCACAAAACACCGAGCTTGGATGGATAGTTTTGGGCAAGGTCGCAGTAGAAGATCCCCAGCGAGTTCGAAGCTTCGTGCAGTTTGCAGATTTGAATTCTCAACTGGAGAAGTTTTGGGAGATCGAGGAAACCCCGTTTCATAACCTGGAAACAGAAGAAAACATCGCATGTGACGACCATTTTGAACGATATACCAAACGCTTACCTGATGGGCGATATGAGGTAAAGCTGCCTTTTAAAGAGGACGGCGTTCCTGCGATGGGATCGAGTCGACAGAGCGCCTTCCGGCGTTTTCTTCATCTTGAGAAACGGCTGGATGCAGATCCAAAACTTCGTGCGGAGTACACTAAATGTATACGGGAGTATGAAGAACTCCACCATATGGAAGAGATTGATGCGAATGATGCAGTTTTGCAGACTCCATTCCACTATTTCTTACCGCATCATGCGGTGTTTAAGGAAGCTAGCTCCACTACGAAGCTGAGAGTAGTGTTTGACGCAGCGGCGAAGGCTTCGGATGGGAAATCCCTCAACGACCGTCTTCTTGTGGGTCCAAAGTTGCAGTCGAGTATCATAGATCTCGTACTAAAATGGCGGGCTCATCGTGTCACATTCACGGCCGACATTGAGAAAATGTATCGGCAAATTTTGGTTAGTTTCCCAGACCGATACTACCAGCTAATAATGTGGAGAGAACAGAAGGTTTCGCCACTACGATTCTTCAAAATGAATACGGTCACTTTCGGGACAGCCAGTGCACCATATCTTGCTATCAAGATTTTGAAGAGAGTTGCCGAGGACGAAAGTGGAAATTTTCCGGAGGGGGCGAAGGTTGTCCGTGAGGACATGTACGTCGACGACCTCATCAGTGGAGCGGACTCTGTCGAAGAGGCGCGCATCAAACGCGACGAAGCAAGGCAACTTTTGGCTTCTGCAGGCTTCCACCTACGAAAATGGACGAGCAACGTCAAGGAACTCGTGGATGATGTTCCGGTACAAGACTGGGAGTTAGATTTTGAACTGCCGTTCAATACTTCGGAGCATGTAAAGACGCTCGGCATCAAATGGTTTCCTGTTGATGATTACTTTTCTTACCAAAACCTGCAGCCATCAAAGGAAGCAACAACAAAAAGGGCTATGTTATCGACGATTGCCAAATTGGTCGACCCACTTGGATGGATATCGCCGTGCATCATCACGGCAAAACTTATGATGCAGAGACTATGGGAAATCGGCTGCGATTGGGATGATCCAATTCCACCAGCGTTGAGGAAAGACTGGGAAGCTTTTCATCGAGAACTTCCTCAGATCGAACAACTTCGAATTCCACGGTGGACTCAGATGAGTAAAAACAACAAGGCGATAGAGCTGCACGGTTTCTGTGATGCGTCGATGAAGGCTTTCGGAGCAGCGGTGTACGTTCGTGTCTTGGATAGCGATGACAACATCCATGTCAACCTGCTTTGTCAAAGACGAAAGTAGCACCAAATCAGCGGACGATTACTCTTCCCCGTTTGGAGCTTTGTGGTGCTGTAGTTTTGGCGCAATTGATGCAGTACACCAAAGAAGTTTTGGCCATCCCCGATGTCAAAACGTATACTTGGACGGATTCAACTATTGCGCTCGCCTGGATAAAGGCCACTCCCGCTAGATGGACTACGTTCGTGTCCAACCGAGTGTCAGAGATCCAGCAGCTAGTGGGGATCGATTGCTGGGGACATGTTGCAACGCATCATAACCCAGCCGATCTGGCGTCCAGAGGTGTGTTTCCGTCGGAATTGAAGTCACTGGAGCCATGGTGGAAAGTATTCAGTATTCAGTATTCAGTATTTTATTATACAAGGTGTACAAGTAAGACTTAGTCTTTTATAGTACCTAACATGATCAATTTATACAAAAAAAAAAATATAATAATAATAAATAAATAAATTCAATAGTATGAGTTAGTGATAGTTATAACTAGATAAAGAATTTATGGAAATATACAATTTTAAAATAAAAAGAGGAAACAGAAAAGAAAGCCTGTTTTATCCAATATAATATTACAAATATTATTATTCCTTCTTGAATTCTATTATTTCTTCTCGCGAATTAGGTACCATTATTTTCCTTCTCCCTTCCCCTCCTTTTCTAGTTAAATGAGAGTGAAGGCATTTTTATCAAATATTATCTTTCAATTACTATATAGCACTAGCTAAAGTGTTGTTTTACAGCCTTCTCAAAATTTGAACTTACAATAATTCTTTTAATTGTGGCTGGTAAGGAATTCCAAAGTTTAGTTGCATGTACAAAAAAGAGGCGTGATGAATTCAAGTAGTTGTACGCGGGTATTATAAGATTATGAGTTCTCAAAGATTGTGCAAATTGAAGCTTTTCATAAATATATGTTGGTTTTCTCAGTTGAATGATTTTGTGCATAAACATACAACATCTTGCATCCAGGAATTGTTGGAAAGAACATCCAAGTACAATTTTATGGTAGTGTGAAATGTGCTCATGTCTTCGAAGTCCATAAATATATCTTATCGTGTCATTGAAAGCTACAAGAAGCTTGTGTTGCGAATGCGAGTCAAGTTTACAATAAACAACATTTGCAAAGTCTATTAGAGGAACTAAAAGAATCTTAACTAGTCTTAACTTGGTGTTAGTAGGAGTTATATCGGAGTACAACCGAAGCTTACGCAAGCCACCATAAATTCTTCCAATGGTATAGTTAACCTGATTCTCAGCTGAAAGAGAAGTATTTACCCTAATTCCAAGACTGGTAACACAATTCACAAAGTGAAGCTTGACATCTGAAAGGTAAACCTGTGGTAAAAGCATGGCATTTGTTTGCTTTTTAGATATCGCAATTAGCTGAGATTTAGCAGGGTTGAGGGTTATGTGATTGGCAAGGGACCATTTCAAAATTGCTTGTAGATCTTCATTTATTCTGTGAATAAGGTCCTCTTGCAATCCAATTGGATGTGACAAATAAATTTGGACATCATCAGCATATAGATGAATTGAAACATTCGAGCAAACGGTTGGCAAATCATTAATGAATAGACAAAAGAGGATTGGTCCTAATATTGAGCCCTGTGGAACCCCCATTCGCACATTCATTGGATCTGAGATCTTTTCATCAACCTTGACCCTCTGGCTTCGATCAGACAGATAGTCTCTTATGAGACTTAATGCTCTATCATGAAAACCGAAGTAGAGTTTCAGTTTTGAAAGAAGTATTTGATGATTAACCTTATCAAAGGCCTTTGAAAAATCCAATAAGCAAAGAACAGTCACATTGCCCAGGTCATATTGGTTTCGAACATCATCTAGAACTTTTATCATCGCAGTTTGACAACTGTGATGAGCACGGAAACCAGACTGAAATTTGGATAGTAAGTTGAACCTATCAAGGTGACTAGTTATCTGTGTAGCAAGAATTTTCTCCAAAACCTTTGACAGACAAGGTAAGATACTGATGGGACGGAAATCAGAGCAAGAACTTGGATTCGCTTTCTTCGCGACAGGGATTATTTTAGCGGACTTCCAACAATCAGGAAAGGATGAAGAGGTTATACAAAAATTGATTATATGAGTCAGTGTAGGTAATAAATGATTCAAAATCATTTTGATAAAAGAAATAGGCACCCCATCCTCTCCAACTGCATCAGACTTAATCATACGAACACTTTCTAACACCTCATACTCGGAAACTACTCCAAATTCGAGTTCCGTTGCATTATGGTAAAGAGCATCGTTGCATGGTATAAATTCTTGTTGGGTTCTTTCAGTTACTTCAGATGATAAGAAGGCCTTATTTAAGTCATTTGGATCAGGCAAACTATGGACAACCTGCTTTTTTCCTATTCCAATACTCCGAAGGTTGCTCCACAGCTTTCGAGATGATTGGTTCGTATCCAGCTTAGAAAAAAAGTACCTTTTTTTGGCTCGACGAGTCACAAATGTAGCTACATTCCGAGCACGACAAAAATTTTCCCAATTCGTATTGGAAGTATTACTTTTCCATTTCGCATACAATTTTCTTCGGTTTTTAATTGCTATATGTACTTCATGAGTAAACCAGGGACAGTTTTTACTACGCACCGCAACAGATTTAATAGGAACATGTTTATCATATAGCTCCAGAACAAGAGATTGAAAGTGGTGTACCTTGTCATTGGTATTTGAGAAGGCATGACATTCATTCCAGCGGTAGACAGCAGCATCATTTAAAAGTTCGAAATGGTTTATCGATTTTAGATCTCTGAATTGAAATGTTGTTTGTGACGGTGTATGAGAAAATTCTAAGTTATATGTGCAAAACAGCAGATCATGATCAGATAAACCATCCATAGACAGTTGGTCTTGCAGAAGAACGTAGGACAAATCAGAGACAATCATTAAGTCAAGGAGACTTGGAGGAGTATTAGGGGCGAACCGGGTGGCATAAGAATTTGATAAAAACAGTCCCGCCGCGGCGATTTCATCTCTCAGTTGGTTAGATCGAGAGTCATATTGCAGTAGGTCAGCGTTAAAATCACCACATATAATAATATGCTCATATAAGAGTGTGAATTCTCGCAGGACAGCGAATAAGGGCTCAGGCGAACAACTTTTATTTGGATTGTAACCAACACACAAAAGACATTTAGTACTTCCACCAGCTACCTCAACGAAAAGAAATTCTATACCCCTGTTTTCCGACTTTGCCAATACCTTACAGGTGAGGGATGCTTTGCAGTACAGCGCAACTCCTCCGCCAATAGTGTTGGTAACCCTGTCGTTTCTGACTATTTTTTAATTATCTAGTTCATAAACACTATTTGGAATATCAGGCTTGAACCAAGTTTCGGTAATGCATATAATATCGACGTCTGATGCATGAAAAATCGACTTGAGAAAATCCAATTTGTTTAAATTCAGACTACGAGCATTTATGCAACATACTTTGAACCCTTCATGCACATTAGAAAGTATTCTAATAACAGATTTTACAGATAAGCTATTAGAAATGGAATCAAATTCTGCACCAGTCATCATGAAAAAAAAAGAAATTAAAAGAAGAAAAAAAAGGAAGAAAAAAAAAAAATAGAAATACTTGCTGTTAATGTAATGAGGATAAGACAGGTTTTTACAGGAAAAGAAAAATTTGAGAAATAAAAAAAATTGAATTTAACTTAATAATCAGATGAAAAGAATATGAAAGAAATATAATTTTTTTTTTTTTTTTCAGTGTATAAATTAAAATATGTACTTGCTAAAGATGACCAGCTACCGATGACATTCAAAGTGGTATTGGGTTGATTATATTTGACATCGTATTAGTTGAGTGGATTTTAAATTCATTGTCGTCAACAGTTTTTTTTACAAACACAAAACCGTTTCTAGTTCTGACAGAAAATAAGATTCCCTCTCTTCTCAATTGGATTGCATGTCGCAGTAACGAGCTATTTTGTGGTGTTAAGCTCTCATTCATGTATATCCGAGAGTTTGAATTGGTGTTTGATTTGGTCATAGATGTTGGGGAAAGATTATTATCAAATAACTGGGCGACAGTCAGGCCTTTGTGTGTAGCGAAGGCAGAGAGTAATGCTTTTTTTTCTGTAGGAGATGACAACCTTATCAGTAGTGGGCTTTCTGTGTTGGTATTCCGAGCACGTAAACGAAAAGCATCGAAGTGTGGAGAAATGTTGTGTTGCAATTTGTCTGCAATTTTTTTTTGCAAGATTAGTCGGGCTCTCTTTTACCGTGTAGGGCACACCACGCACTATAACATCGCTTAAACGTTGTAGACGATGGAAATCTTCCAGTTTCTCGTTGACCAATCGATTTTCACTTCTCAGTTCTTGAATTTCATTCTGGCATTCTTGCACTTTATTTTCTAAGGCAAAAATAGTGTTTCTTATTTCTTCTTTCATTTCTCTCTCCAAATCAGAAAGCAATTTTTGAAATTTAGTAGAGAGACTAGACTCCAATCCACATAAATTGTTTGTGAAAATGTTGTTGTCAAAACTATTTAAAGATGAGATCGGCTGTATGGATAGTGAAGATTTCACTTTGCTGTTTGCAACTGAAATTTGTTCAGTGTCAGTATTTTTATGTTGGGCATGCGTTTTGGAGCGGGTGTTGGATGATGCATTGCTGAATGAACTGGACATAGCAGAGGACCGGGTGTCGGAAGTAAAGTTGGAGTTGTTTGAATTTTTTCTGTTCCTGGTTGTGCTGTTCAATTTAATGTTGGTGGGAGTTTTGGTGGTGACTTGTGTTTTTATGGTGTTGGCGGTGTTATTAGAAGGTGTGTTAGAAGTATTAGTGCAACTGTTGGTATTGCTGCTGTTGACAGTGTTGGTGACGGAAGATGATGTTTGAGACATAGTTGAGCAGATGAATTTGGCGAAAAAGGAATTATGACTTTTTTTTTATTTTTTTTTCTTTTCTTTAAATTGAATTTGT
Organism: Melanostoma mellinum; assembly: GCA_914767635.1. Classification (NCBI taxonomy): domain Eukaryota; kingdom Metazoa; phylum Arthropoda; class Insecta; order Diptera; family Syrphidae; genus Melanostoma; species Melanostoma mellinum. The sequence goes on along the minus strand of OU612059.1, from coordinate 116,826,453 downwards.
GGTTAATGGAACACAATGGAATTCTAATTACAAAAAAGAAAGAAAACAAAAACTATTCTTTTTCTCAACTTTGTTTTATCAAATATTCGGATAAAAAAAGAAAAACAACTTTTAATGTCAGGAGCGAGATCAAAAACACGTCTACATCATTTGAGAGAGAAAAATGATCGGTCCAGAATTTTTACATCACCAATGGGTGTTCGATGTCCCACATCAACCTGTTGATAACGAAACGGAAGAGGAGCAGCGTACAGTTAAGGTACTCAGCATTCGGGTCAACCATAGCGACAGTATACTGCAAACAATTTATGACTGTTCGAGTCTTCTCAAGCTCGTTCGAGTCGTCGCTACCTGTCTTCGTTTTGTTGCTAAATGTCGTCGTATATCGGGAGCTAATGTGGTTCCACTTACCCCAAGTGAGCTGAAAGCAGCGCGTATTGTCGTCGTCAAGACAGCGCAGAAGGAGATGTTTAAGACGGAGATCCAACAAATCACGGATTCGTCCCAGATCCCAAAATCCCTTAGTGCGTTGAACGCATTTCTTGATGCAAATGGGATTTTAAGAGTTGGAGGGCGCTTGGAAAACTCTCTCCTCGCCTATGAAGCGCAACACCTCATATTGTTGCAGAACAACCACCACTTCACAAGTCTGGTTGTCAGAGATGCCCATAAAAACACTTTGCATGGCGGCATCCAGCAGATGATAACTTATATCCGCCAACGATATTGGATTGGCCAGATAAGAGGGAGTGTAAAGTATCAACTGCATAGGTGTACTTCTTGCTACCGGCAAAAGGCATCAGAAATGCAACAACTGATGGGAAACTTACCTGCGGCTAGAGTTCAGATGTCTCGACCTTTCAGCCATACCGGTGTCGACTATGCTGGTCCCATCGAAATCAAAAGTTGGAAAGCACGCGGTGCTAAAATACTGAAGGGATACTTTGCAGTGTTCATTTGTTTAGCAACAAAGGCCATTCACTTGGAAGTCGTGTCAGATCTGACAACCCAAGCGTTTTTGGCAGCATTTCATCGTTTCACTGCAAGAAGAGGAAGCTGTCAACAGGTTTACAGCGACTGTGGAACCAACTTCGTCGGTGCTAACAACGAATTAGCAAAAATGTTAAAGGAAGCCACGCATGACTGGAAGGAGATAGCCGAAAAGCTTGCAAATCGCGGTACTCATTGGCACTTTATTCCCCCCGCTTCTCCACACTTTGGTGGTTTATGGGAGGCAGGTGTGAAATCTGTCAAGCACCATTTAAAAAGAGTTGTCGGGACTGAAAGGCTCACATTCGAGGAGCTCGCAACGCTTCTAACACAAATAGAAGCGTGTTTGAATTCGAGGCCCTTATGCCCTCTAACCGATAGCTTCGACGATTTGGATGCGCTAACCCCTGCGCATTTTTTAGTCGGCGAGTCACTACATTCCATACCACAAGGCGAACTTAACAACAACGTCACACATCACGACCGATGGAAACGAGTTCAAGCGCTGGCGGAAGGGTTCTGGAAAAGATGGAGTTCAGAATATCTTTCACGGCTTCAACATCGACCAAAATGGACGCAAGTCAAGGAGGTTCCCAGACTAGGAGACTTAGTTCTGCTCAAGGATGAGCGACTACCACCAACCTACTGGAATCTCGGCCGAATTGAAGGAACCCATGCAGGATCAGACGGTCTTGTACGCGTCGTCACCGTCAAAACGCAGAATGGAATCCTAAAGCGGCCCATCGCAAAAATTTGTCGTCTTCCTTCAAACGATCACAAGGAACGTACTGCTATTGTTTAATAAAACATCTTCCCTGAAGACTTACAACAAAAAACCCATTATACACTGCCCCTGGATTCAGTACGAATCAATTCTTGCTGAATCATATTTCTTCCCCGAAGATTTATCGTAAAACCTGGAAATACACCGCCCCTGAATTCAACAAACGAGTCAATACCTGCTGAATTAAATATCTTCCCCGAAGATTTACCTGAAATCTCCAAAATACATCGCCCTTGGATTCAACAAAAGACTCAACACCAACCTTATCTGATGGTGCCTACATCTTCCTCGAAGATATTCAAAAACCCCAAACTTTATACAACGCCCCTGGATTTTTTATATGAATCAATACAAACCTGCTGAATCATACATTTTCCTCGAAGATTATTCAAACCTAATACACCGCCAATGGATTCTACCGAATCAACAACAGTATACCTACCTGCTGTTAACATTCATCTTATCGAGGATAATATCTCTGTTCTTTATACAAAACCCCTGGGTAAGGCTTGATTCTAAAGCCCAACGCAAAGCTGAATTCAACAATCAACCCAACTTTAAATTCCTTCAAAGAATCATTTCTTCAAAGGAAAAGTACACCACCATAATCTTCGAAAACACATCGTACCTGAAAATTCATAAACACGATCATCTACACGTTCCTGAAAATCGAACAATATAATTGATTCAAAGAATTACATTCTTCAATCAACTCATCTTTAATAAGGTACACCATACAACATTAAATTTTGCAAATAAAACACCAAATTATAATTTTATTTCATCTTTATTAATATCAATCACAATACAAAAGACATCTCAACTGAAACAACAATACATAACACAACTGGATTGAAACAACATTTGCAATACGCTGCGACAATGCACATATCAAGTTATCAACTTTACTTTATAATTTTTTCAATTCAAAAAGCACTGCCACAACGCATGCAAAACGAATATATATTTAAACAATTTAATTTTTTTCTATCAACAATTCTATATTAGTTCAAAAAAACCGTCGGCAAAACAAAAATCGCGTATAAAACCGATCGAAAATTAACCCTACACAAAGCATAATTTCATCTGCAAATTTACAAAATAATTTCAGAATTTAATCAAAATTCACTGAATTTAATAAAACCGCCATCAAAAACGATCAATGTACTTATTATGTACACAAATGATTCAACATAATTGTGCTACGCGCCGAGCTGCACTTGAATCATATCGGTTCAATAAAAAACACAAATTAACAACCACTTTTTTAATGCAATCGTAATTTTTTATTGCAATAAAATGTCTTGCCATTGCACAACAAGCATTTAACACCACGTAACTTACACTTTTTATTTATTTCGCAAAATTCACGAAATAATACGCGTTTGTTTACCTCGCAAAAAAGTAAACAAAGTTCTAGTCGGAACCGAAAAATGTGCGACTAGAAAGAGACCGAAACCATTTCGTATTTTCAATGATTTAAACATACACACACACATACACACACAACCGCGATCGCGAAAATCGATAAATCGCCGGAAATGCGCGACAAGGCCCCCACAACAACAACAACAATATGAATATATATATATCAAAATTAATACCTTTCCCGAATATGTAAAACCAATAAAAAATGATAAACGATTCCAATCTTTGAAAATTATAACGAAAATACATATTATATCAAGAAAAAACACTCATCAATATTATGTGGGTAGACACACATGTATATCCATCCATCCATCGGAATCCAGATCATATTTAGCACTCATATTGCGGGAAAATCCACGCACTTATTCCACTAAAAGTCAATTCCACATTTTCACAACACTTAATTAATCAATAATAATAGACCATGAACTAATTAAAATTAATTTTATTAAGATTTTAATAAAAAAAAAAAAAAAACACCATGCTAAAAAACGAAATTCACCGATCAACGAAGAACAAATTCACGCTTACACTAATTTACTATCACCACTCAAACCGAAGATAAGAAATCGGCAACGAAAGAATGCAACGAAAGTACACGGCACTACGACTCAATGGGAGAAAACAGAAATACAACTTACGCATGTGAATACAATGCCTACGATACAACGTATACAGCAAACGAGTAAAATGAAAGGCGAAATTTTTGGTTGTCTTTTGTTGTATCTGTTGTACTATTCCCTCGTATTGTTCTTTTATGTTTCTTGAAATGTACTAATTATTCATCTGTCTATTTCCATGCAAACAATGAGGAAGAAGAAGACCACCACACATCAATTGTTAATTGGTATTTATACCAATTAATGGAACATAAATGTCAGAGGCCATCTGTTGACGAACACTACACAACGACCGTCGGTACAACAGTGCAAGATTCGTATAGGGTGCTTCATACTGCTGCAAATGTACAACTTTCGGAGGCGGGAGAATGTACGGAAACGTACTGAATATTACATACATATAACATAAAATAAACAGATCGTTAAATACAGTCCACAAATATACATGTCAAACATTTCATAAACAAAAACATAGAATTTATATAATGCAAATTAATGAGGTTATTGTACACAAAGTCATATGACAAAATTCTTGTTACAAATCGAAATACAAAGAAAAGTGGTTATAAAGTGAATTTTGGTGCGTTTTAATTTTGAGAATTCTTTCTTACGGAAAATTTCTAAAGTTATATTTTTCAAACGTAGACAATTACACACGTGAAACTTCAGTTTAATTTAACAACTCTTTATTTCTTCACCAATTCTCTGAATATAAATAGTAACCAACAAATGACAAAATGGTTAGAACACGTTTTATTAGGTTCGGTATAAATAAGTTCGTAACGCTCTCTTAGCGTCAACAGCGACGGTAGGTTGGTTGCTTCTGGTGTAGTTTCGGCGGTACTAGCAATAGGCCTCCCAGCTAGACTGCTTCTCGGAATTACACAGGGGCGACTACAACGGCTGCGGCGGTCGAGGATGTCGGCGGTCGAGGATGTCGGCGGTCGGTCGGTAAAAGGCTACGATCAAAGGAAGTTCCGCGTCGTCCTCCTGTAAAAAGAAACAGCACTTTATATCCCCGAAGGGTTCTGGTTAGGAGGCTCACAGGTATAGCGCACACTGGCGGCGATTCAAAGTTTGACAGGTTTCTCTGAGGCCCCGTGTCAGGCGCTGGTTAGGCTCACAAGTATTAATCTATGCCCCTGGCGGCAATCGGCTCACAGGCATAAAAAATACCTGGCGGTAATTCAAAGGTTGACAGGTTTCTCTGAGGCCCTCTGTCAGGCACTGGTTAGGCTCACAAGTATTAATCTATGCCCCTGGCGTCAATCGGCCCACAGCCATAAAAATACCTGGCAGTAATTCAAAGGTTGACAGGTTTCGCTAAGGCCCTCTGTCAGGCGCTGGTTAATAGGAAGTATGTCCTATGGATCCCAGGTATTAGTTTATGCCCCTGGTGGCAATCGGCTCACAACTATAAAAATACTTGGCAGTAATTCAAAGGTTGACAGGTTTCTCTAAGGCCCTCTGTCAGGCGCTGGTTAATAGGAAGTATGTCCTATGGATCCCACACCCTCCATGAGTTGACCTTGTCGTGGTGAGGGTGCTTACGAGGGGATCTCCAGCAATCCAGCTGCGGAATCCTCTCAACTAAAGTAACTCAAAATAACCTCAATGTTAGAAAACTTGAAAATCAAAAATGGAAAAAAAGTTAATAAAAGGAAATAAAAAACGGACGGGGATATACGTCCAAAAGTCGGCAGGAGTCGCGACTGCCGGCGAGGGCTTGGCCTCGAAAGAGGATAAGTCGCCAGTGACAACTATTATTAACGAAGACAAACAAAAAGCGAAAAGCGGTAGGGACTGTGGGTCGACCAAACTCACTGGAAGGGTTGAAAAACCATCCGGGGAGGGAGGAACACCTTCAATCCTAGACGCTACGACCATTGGTGGTGCAAACGTCGTCATTGGTAGTACTCAACTTCCAAATTTGGTGGAATTGCCCGTGGCAAAAAAAGGGGAAGCAGTGAATTATTGTGTACCCTCTGCTTGTCACGCCAGCACTTCACCAAATGCGGAAACCAGTACCCAAATCATTGACCGTGCAGCAGTGAATCTCTGCTGCACTCCCAATTCCACAACCCAATCCCATCCTCATGAGTGCACGGAGGGGTCTGTTCCAACTCACGACACCGTGAATTACGGTCTGACCGAGAGGAAGAACCCCCCCCCCCCTTACGAGCACTGAGGCAATTTCCCTTCCCAGTGAGAGTGGCGCTGAAATATGCTCTGCTCCCAGTGAGGAAGAGAAGCTCCCACCCCCAAATCGTAGGAAACGGCGAAATGCAAGGAGGCTCGTTAAGATTCTTGGTGAAACACCAATAGACAAGCGAGCTTCTGATGCGGACGCTAAACTTACGTGGGCTAAGAGCATCATTGCCAAAATCCCCACCGGTGATTCCTCAAAAAGAAACAGATCATGCGAAGGAACCATCCCGGAACCTAAGCGATCAAAGGTGCACAGCACCTCCACCAGAAAAGACTTGTCCTTTAGCGAAGTGTCAAAGGACAAAACAGTAGTTGCCATAATTGACAAGAGCAATGCAGATGGCGCGATTACTTTTGATCAGTGGACAATGATCTTGAACAAGCTCCAGACCTCCTATTGGGCTCTCATGATGGAGAACCCGGGAGAACCTGCAACTTTTGAAGATGCGGGTTGGTACCAGGGGCGAGTCAAGCTAATTGCCTTTGATGGGGAGAGATCGCAAAGTCTGTATAAGCTTGCAGTCAGCCGTTTAGAAGGTCTCTGGCCTGGTGCACAGATCGAGGTTGTAGCAAAGGAGGAAGTTCCTTGCAGACCAAGAGCTCGCATCAGAATACCAGCGGAGCTCTCCGACAAAGAAATAATTCTTAAGATGATCCAATTTGGTAACCCATCCCTACCTACTCATGACTGGAAGGTAGCAAAGTTGGAGGAACCAGACGGTCCCAATAGATCGGCTATTATAGTCATCAACAAAGACTCGATGGCCCCTCTAGCTGAAACCCAAGGTAAGATTAAGTTCGGATGGGCGACCATAACCTTAAGAATTTATAAAAAAGACGAAGAAAGCGTAAACGCTCCTTCTGCCCCGAACACAACAAGCATGGTAAGCGCTGAAGGCGAAAAACTCCCTGAAATGGAAGTAGATCCCCCAAGTGCCTCCTCCGTAACATCAGAAGACGAAAAATACGACTCAATGTCCGAGAACGGCCTGAAGGAAGATGACCTCTTACGGTAAACTTCAGGTAGTGAGTCTGAAGACGACCTCAACCAAACAGTGGTGGGGGTTAGTCTGCTTAGCTGCAACCAAGATGGTGAAGTTAACGCAGATTAATCTCCAACACTCCAAACAGGCCTCGGCCTCCCTTCTTCTCCGCCTGAACAAAAGAGGGGAAGATGTTGTCCTCATCCAAGAACCATGGATCAACAAATCCTGCATTCATGGATTAAGGACTCCTGGATATACTCAGCTATATGTAAAGGACAAAGTTGAACCCAGATCCTGCATATTGGTAAGAAGTAGCACTAATGTATTTTTCCTCCCTGATTACAGCAATTGTGATGTAACTACTGCTAGTTACCAAACCAGTAACAACACCTACTGGCTGGTATCAGCTTATCTCGGCCACGACCATCCTGGCCCTCCTCCAGGCGACCTGTTGAAAAAGATTGTCGCTGCAGCAGAACGGCAGAAGATCTGCCTCATCATTGGATGCGATGCAAACGCGCATCACACAGTATGGGGGAGTACTGACATAAATGAAAGGGGTGAGTCACTTTTTGATTTTATTTTAAGTACTAAGCTTACAATAAGTAATACTGGCAATGAACCAACATTCATTACCAGAAACAGACAAGAAGTCTAAGACATCACCCTTGTCTCCGATTTAGTTCATCATAGGATTACAAATTGGAAAGTATCTACGGAACACTCCTTTTCTGATCATAGATACATTCAATTTGATCTTACTGAAGAACCTCTCAAACACCCAATTTTCCGAAACTATCGGAAAACGGACTGGCAAAAATACCGGGTAACTCTGAAAAAGTTTATTAAACCTGAACTTTTACAAAACCCTACAAACAAACAGGATCTGGACAAAAAAGTCAATGATCTTACCACCGCTCTTAACCTCTCACTACACAGATCCTGTCCTCTTATAAAAATAAGAGGAAAACAGAAACCACTGTGGTGGAGCTCGGGGCTGGAACCGCTCAGGAAAGAATGTAGAAGACGTTTCAACCGAGCTAAACTATCTAAAACCGTAACAGACTGGGATTCCTACAAGGAATCCCTCAAAACATATAAATATCAGCTGAGGAAAAATAAAAGAACTTCCTGGAGAAACTTCTGTGGAAAAATAGAAGATACTTCAGAAGCTTCCAGACTAAGAAAAATTCTCTCAAAGAGTCCAACCATGCCTAGCAGTTTGAAAACAGCTGACGGATGGATAGAATCCTGCGAAGAAACGCTAAACTTGCTTCTGGACACTCATTTTCCAGGCAGCTCCAAGATCTTATGTAACCATGATTCCATAGTATCAAGCAACAAAACTCCAAACAATCTCGATCTGATTACAAGGGAAAAACTTTTTTAGGCCATTAACAGCTTTGACCCATATAAATCCCCTGGACCAGACGGTATAATTCCAGCCGAACTCCAAAAGGCTGCGGATATCATAATCCCTGTCCTTGAAGTGATTTTTATTGGCTGCACCACCCTAAACTATATCCCCACTCAGTGGAGAGAGGTCAAGGTGGTGTTTATACCTAAGGCTGGGAAATCAACCCATGTAAATCCAAAAGATCTCCGACCAATAAGTCTATCATCTTTCCTTCTCAAAACCTTAGAACGACTGATTGATATCCACCTGCGTAAAGCTATAGATCCTAAACTGTTATCTAAAGCGCAACACGCTTACTGTGAGGGAAAATCTGTAGAAACGGCCCTTCACACCCTGGTTCGTACTATAGAATATTCCCTCCATCACAAAGAATACACTCTGGCCGCATTCCTCGACATAGAGGGTGCCTTCAACAACGTCAGCAACTCTGCAATTACAAAGGCGCTGACGAAGCTCAAAGTAGACAAATCCTTAGTGGAATTGATAAATCTTATGCTAAAAAGCAGAAGAATCAACTCAACACTGGGAGATTTCTCTGCAAAGAGATCTGTCAGCAGGGGCACACCGCAAGGTGGAGTTCTATCCCCTCTTCTATGGAATCTAGTCGTCAATGAACTTTTAGTTGACCTAGAAGCTGAGGGATTCAAAGTGATTGCATATGCAGATGACGTCTCTATTGCGGTATCCGGCAAATATGCTCACGTCCTTATGGATCTGATGCAAACCGCTCTAAATAAACTAGTAAAATGGGCGAGAAAAAGTGATCTAGGGGTCAACCCTCAGAAAACCGAACTCGTTCTCTTCACCAGGAAATACAAAATTCCTCAACTAACAACTCCATCAATAAATGGAATCCCACTTCAACTCTCCAACGAAGCTAGATATCTAGGTATTATCCTAGACAAAAAGCTAAACTGGAAAGCCAATATAGAGGAAAGAATCAGGAAATAAACCGTAGCCCTGTTTTCCTGCAAAAAAGCCATTGGCACAAAATGGAGCTTCTCCCACCAAATCACCCACTGGCTCTACACCGCGGTCATCAGACCAATACTCACATACGGAGTAGTGGTATGGTGGACCGCTCTTGATAAAAGGACCTACTGCGATAATCTGAGCAAAGTCCAACGAACAGCCTGTTTATGTATAAGCGGAGCACTGAGATCAACACCCTCAGCTGCCCTAAATATACTCCTTAATCTCATACCACTAGATATCTTCAGTAAACAAATGGCCGCAAGTACGGCCACTCGTATCAGAGCTATCTCCCAATGGACCGATAACAACATCGGTCATGCCACAATCCTGAATACATTCAGATCAATCGCTTGCCACTCTGACTACACCATCCTCCAATTGGTTTTTGATAGTAAGTTCCATGTCTCAATCCCAACGAGAACGACCTGGGAAGGCGAAGAATTTTTGAGAGATGATTCGAGGAAGGGGTTGGCTGCGGGGTGTACTCAAAACGACTTAACGTAAGTCTCTCTTTCCGCCTCCCAAACCATTGTAGCGTGTTCCAAGCGGAAATTCTGGCGATCAAAGAGGTCCTATCATGGCTAAAAGAAAACGTGATATCCTCAGCGAATATGCGGATTTTCTCAGACAGTCAGGCAGCCCTCAAATCACTCGGCGCCGTTTCCACAGTAACCTGAACCGATGGTGTAGGACTCACCTCATTGCAGTGTTTGGTGTCGACTTACCTCAATGCAGTAGTTGCTGTCGACTCACCTCACGGCTGTTTTCCTACGACTACTTGCAGACGAAACAGCTGTTCGCCTGGTTGGTGTTCCGGCTTATGGGTTGTGGTTCGTGCTAGTGGGTACTATTATTGTGGATGGTGGACGGTGGGTGGTGTATCGTGGACCGTGGATGCTGGCGGTTGTTTATCTTATAAGCAGCATGTATTGAAGCCAAACGCTTCGTTACATACCCCTCCCTTTTCGGAGACGGGATTCTTCTCGTCTTAACTTAGGTTGTTCAGGCTATCGCACCTTCCTTCCTGGTGCTTCCGATCTAGATAATTTTTTTTCTGGTTTCTTTTTTTTCTAATTTTTTTTCTATTGTGTCTAAATGAAAAGGCAACCGGCTTGTAATATGAATAGTAGGTTTATTGATTACTAATAATTAGAGATAGATTTAAGATTGTAAGTGATTGGTAAGAGCTCACAAGACCGACTGACTAGAGAGCATATGCATACAAGATTGACTATTATAATGTGCGTAAGTATGTGTAAGTACAGTGATCGCAGCTCATTCTCTACACTACTCCCTTTTTAAACTTAAGCGTCTTCTTCGGGTTCTGACATTTGATGTTGGCTGGAATCTAGCAACTGGTTTCCGTGTTCTTGTTGATCTTCTCAACTCCATATCGCTTTGCGTTTCTGATGTACACTCAAAAAAAAAATCTCTAACTGCAAGCAGTATGATATAAGGAACTCTTATGGTAAACGAATATCGTTTATTTTAGTCAGTTATCGCTTGCCGTAAACGACTAGCCCTTTATTTTTAACGCTTTATCGTCTTACCTGAAATTCATGAAAATATCGCTTACAACTATTACTAAAACCCATAGGCACAAGCGTCCTCCGATGATTATAAGAGAATAATCTATTACCCGATAACTACATTACCATTTGTTACAAAACCAAATATCAACAATCTCAACCGAGAAAACTGATTGCTAACAATGCAAAAAACACTTGTCTTCATAGATAAAAAAGTGGTACCCGTGGCGCAATGGTTAGCATGTCCACCTGCTAACCCAGAGGTTCGAGGTTCGAATCCCAGCAGAGGCAAAATGCAAAAATGTTTTTCCACGGGTATCGCCTTTCGCGAGGAATTGGCAAGTCCTCCGTTAGTAAATTCATTGCCATGAAAAGCGCATTCTCAATTAGCCGTTCGGAACCGGCGAAAAATTGTAGGTCCCCTCCATTCCCTCACAAGGCATGGTTGTGAGAAATGCGCTAGGCCCAGGGGCTCCTCGCTCTGTTGCGCCACCCTATTTATTTATTTTATTTTTTCATAGATAAAATCAATCACTGCAAACATCCTTCAGAAATTTGTGATTAAGTCTTAAACCATTTACTGTAAGCGGTATAACCCATCATGTGTATAGATTTGGCTCTTAATGATAAGGGTTACAATGTACTTGATAGTAAACGCTCAAAGCGATTCTCAGAAGATATAAGTGTTTGCTACAAAAGGTAAAATCCCTTATTTTAAAAGGAAATACAAATCAGTTCGAAAGACTCTTTGTAATTCACGATTAACTCATATAGCATTAACCACAAACTACATAATCGATGGTGGTTGAAGACTTAGGAATTCCAGGTAAGCGTGGAAGATATTTCGCTTCAAGAGGCCAAAGCGTCTCTCACAAGTGAAAAGTCGTTAGCCACAAAAGATAAAAACGATTATTGTTAAAGAAAAAACAAATCATTCGCATTGATATGCATAATTTGAGACTAACTTTTAAACCTCTTACCACAAGCTACAAAATCGATGGTGGTTCAATATTTGGAAATTTCAGGTAAGCGTGGAAGATATTTCGCTTCAAGAGGCCAAAGCGTCTCTCACAAGTGAAAAGTCGTTAGCCACAAAAGATAAAAACGATTATTGTTAAAGAAAAAAGAAATCAAGGCCATTGATATGCATAATTCGAGATTAACTTTAAAACCCCTTATCACAAACTATTTAATCGATTATTATTCTAGAATTAGTATTTTCAGGGAAGCGTGAAAAGTATTTTGCGTCAAGAGGCCAAAACGTCTCTCACAAGTGAAAAGTCGTTAGCCACAAAAGATAAAAACGATTATTGTTAAAGAAAAAAGAAATCAAGGCCATTGATATGCATAATTCGAGACTAACTTTAAAACCCCTTATCACAAACAATTTAATCGATTATTATTCTAGAATTAGTATTTTCAGGGAAGCGTGAAAAGTATTTTGCGTTGTAACGAAGTGTTCATGCTACCTCTTACTTTTGATACCTTTCTGCTATCTAGTACTTTTGATACCATAGTACAACCGGAGTCGACAGCACTGAATCTCGAATGTACAACGTATCATCGTCGCACCACCCACACAACAGCCATATGAATGCACGACACATTAGGAGTGTTTACTCGCAGAGTATAACTCACACTTTATTCCTTCAAAAATATTTATATAGGCAACCTGAAATTTGTGAAAAAGACAATCCCGCCACCGTTCATGCACAGCAGTCAGCTATAAGACTAGGTAAGGAACAATTGTTATTAATAATTTATTATTGCCTGCCGTTTTGTCGTGCCACAAGGGGCCGTAAATAAACCTTCCGATCTACCAGAGCTATTGCCTGCTGTTCTGCCGTGCCACAAGGGGCCGTAAATAAACCTTCAGATCTACCAGAGCTATTGCCTGCTGTTCCGCCGTGCCACAAGGGGCCGTAAATAAACCTTCCGATCTACCAGAGCTATTGCCTGCTGTTCTGCCGTGCCACAAGGGGCCGTAAATAAACCTTCCGATCTACCAGAGCTATTGCCTGCTGTTCTGCCGTGCCACAAGGGGCCGTAAATAAACCTTCAGATCTACCAGAGCTATTGCCTGCTGTTCCGCCGTGCCACAAGGGGCCGTAAATAAACCTTCCGATCTACCAGAGCTTGTAAGGGGTTCAACTTCAGGTAAATAATAATTAATGGTAATTCGCCTTAGGAGGTTTAAGTGTCGGGTAGAGGCGAACATAGCATCCACAATTCACTTCCACATTTCTTTGCGAATAAGAGGTTCGAGACTAGGAGAATAGGTTCTCATACGTAAATAGAAAAATGGGTGTTGTACTAGGTGAATCGGTTCGTTTGGAGAAAGTGTTATAGGTAGGTGTAGATGGTAGGAGATAAATTCAAATCAAGATTGTGTGTGTGTACGTGGTGGAGTGATTTGGGTAATTGGGCTGGATTTTAGTTAAAAAGGGCAAAATTTGTCACACCTATTTTTAGAAAATTCGAATTTGAATTTAGAAATCAAAATTGTTTTAGTCTAGTTAAAATCCAGTGCAAAAATCCAAAAAAACATCGAGCGGAAACACTTCCATCTTGGAAAGCCAAGCCAAGCTAGTTGGGGGAGATAAGGAGAAAAGTGGAGAAAGTTAGTTTAGTTTGGTTGGAGATTCGAGGAGGTCTAGTCGTGGATCGTTAAGTCGGGTGCGAGTTTTTTTTTTTTGTACAGTCATAAGAGTAAATTTTAATCGATTGGGAAAAAAAAATATAATAATTATTGGATTAGGCGAAAACGAACGAGGGATAGATAAGCGCAGCTGGGAGAAGAATTCTCAAGCGACATTCGCATAATGGTTTTACGTAATTGAGGAATAATTTTTTTTGCGCGGTATTTTTCTGCGCCTGCCCAGAATCGGCGCGGCTAGGTTATTTGGTGGGTCAGGATAAGTTTACGCTCGGTCGCACAAAAACAAAAAAAAAAAAAAAAAGGAAAAATTCGATCACGTGTACCGAACAAGTAAAGTACTTTTCATACCCACGAGACCATCAATCGATCAAATAAACCGTAAGCCGACCTATCAATCACGCGCACAAATGTGTGAAATCTTATTAATCATCATACAATTACCATACTCGCGACACCATCACACGATCAACCACACCTCAATCAAGCTTTCAAGCATGCGCACAAAACTGTGAAATTTTTATTTGCATTCACACACGATCAAACACACCTCAATCAAGCTTTCAAGCATGTGCACAAAACTGGGAAAATTTTATTTGCATACACGCGACACCATCACACGATCAAACACACCTCAATCAAGCTTTCAAGCAGGCGCTCAAAACTGGGAAAATTTTATTTGCATACACGCAACACCGTCACACGAGCAAACCCACCTCAAGCAAGCAGACCGTCAGTCGCACGCTGAATACTTACTTATCTCTAACTCCCATATGACACATGCCCGATCACGCCTCCAAACACTCGTTAAGCAGACTAACATAACCGAGTCCACTTTATAAGGACACCTCTCTACGAGACATCATAGCGAAAAAAAAAAAAAAAAAAAAACAAATCATAGACATCAACCAAAAAATCAGCAGCAAACAATTTGCTACCTGGGACTGGCACGCACATACGCAATCTAGAGGCCGTTGAACGTCTATACAAGCCGTCTAAGCTCATGTTACCAGGACCTGACACTCCAGGAACGCCAGTGGGATTACGTCATCATACCAACCTTGAATCAGCCAATTGTCTTATCTTATTATTCAAATTTTTTTAGATTATTTTAATCAGTGCTTTATATAGAAAAAAAAAGTCCTTTTTTTTTTGTTTTTTTTCTCCGTCATACCCTTTTTGAATAACATTTCTTTAATATGTTTAATGATCAAGTGATTGAGTGGGCTTAGTTTTAATATGGAATTAGCTGTCTCAGTGAAAGAAGCTTAGGCGTTTAATGCCTTAAGCCGTGAAGTGGAATAAATGTTTCTCATCTCAAATTTTCCAACAGATATCTTCGAACTTAGCGATTCCCAGTGAAGCGGTGCACCTCATCATTGGATGTCCGGGTAAGTCGTTGAAAACTTTGCTTTATTATTCTTTTTTTTTTCTGTTTCGATACTATTACCTATTAAGTGAAAGCAAAAGTGACGAAACTTATTCCACGTCGCAGAGTAAAATTTTGTATAGAGTTAAAAGATTGAAAATCTAAGCCAGCGAAATTGGTGGACAGTTAGCCCAGTCAATTACGAAAGAAAAAAAAAAAAAAATAATAAGTAAATAAATACCGGTATGGACAAACAGAAAGTAAAGTTATATATATTATGTGCTAAGAATTTCAGAATGTGAAACGTCGTTAAAAAAATTTAATTTAATTTTTTTTTCAATTTTTTTTTTTTTTTGTGTTAATTCAGGTAAGTATTTCTTTTATCGATCCCTTTGATATAATTATATTTGACTTACTTGTTTCAAAATTAAGATCCATTTAGGGTAGAGGTGGATAAAATTTTTTTTTATGTTTTATTGGATTAATATTTACGTAAGGTATAATAAAACTCAATAATATGTAGCCTAATGTTTTTTTTTGATTGATTTTTTTTTTGGAATTTTTTTAAATTGTTCTAATTTTGGGGCCTAATAAACAAGAATTTTTAGAGAAAAATAATGAGTGTATCCATGGAGAAATAAATACTATCTAGAGGGTGGATGTGGTAAGCGAGACGAGTTGGTAAGCTGTCGTTAAGGGGGTCCTAAAGTAAGCCGATAGACATGCTGTGAATAGGGGGCTACCGAATAAATAAGAAGTAGAGGTCGCGGTTGCCAAGGTAGTACCATGCTGGTACGTGGGTGGGCATATTGCCTCTGGGACAACAACACCTAGTCCCTTCCTCTCCCAGGGTTGCAAACCTTACAACGTGGCCACTCGTGTTAATTCAATCTCAGCTCAACGCACAAATAACATTCCTTCTTTGCTAGGACGATATTCGGTCTCAGGTAGAATTTCCTCGAACCAACAGTTATCTTTCGATCCATATTCGGCATGAAAATGTAACGCAGTTCTCATCTACGATGGCAAGAACCCATCCATTCGACGAGCAGAGCCTAGGCAAGGAGCAAGCATGCCGAGCCATCGTAGTGAGGACACCCTTCGCCCCTGCCCGCAGAGTCGGTTAACCGAGACCTGTAACAAAGTTAGTTGCTCTGAGGGTAACAAGGGGTGGAGGTTTTCAAAGACCACCGAAATAATTTTTTTTTAGTTTTCTTCGTAAAAGACCGACAATAGGAAAATGGTATAGGGATTGGTCACTCCCCTCAGGGAGATGAGAAGGAAATGGGGGTCTTTGAGACAAACCATCAGGGTTCCGTTACAGGTGGCGCCCAACGTGGGGCCGAATTCGTCCTTTTTTGTAAAGAAGGACATACCGAAAAAAAAAAAAAATTTTTTTTTTGGTTAACTTTGATTCTTACGAAGTTTCGAATTCTGGCGATAAATTTGACGGTAGATGTTCCCTTGGTGCGTCGAGCTGACGTCCAGTGGATGAGCGATAGATTCCCCGTCCAGCCTGTTGCGATCAGCGACGTCGCCCTTAGATTACACATCTATATAGGACGTACCTCTACGGGTAAGGTTAATCCAAACTTTGGAAATTGTTTTTGTTTCTAGAATTCTGCTGTTAACCTCATGTTGAGGTATGTTGAGGGATACGTTAGAGGAACGACCCAAGAACTGAAAGCACAAATTGGTAAATGGATGCGAGTACCTCTACACATCCCGTATAATTCCGCAAAATTTATTTTTGGGCATTTTCGAAACAAAGTTGAGTGAGAAACGAATAGTAATTTTTTTTTATTGGTTTGAAGCGTTGAATGGGAGTAAGAGTTACCCCAGGGGGAGGAACAATGGGTCTCCTTATCGACAAGCCAGTTGGGGCTCATATATTACCACATCCACCCTTATTTTTTTATGAGAAATACAACACTTAGCATCCTCGTTGATTTCATTTTTTTTAGTTTCAGATTTAGAATCTAGGGAGTGTTACGATTCAGTTATTGAACAAAACACAAAATAATTTTTTTTGGATTTTGATTTGGTAATAAACATAACTTGGTTATAGGGTTTCTTTTGTCTATAAATTTAATAAGTTTTTGATTGTTATCGATTAGTTAATTAACGTAAATTTTTTTTTTTTTAAAGGAAGATCCAGTTGAAGTCCGGTTCGTATCTTTTGCTCAGATTGTTTAGGTTAGAGAGAGAATTCCTTTCGGTAGTTTAAATTTCAGTGTGAATATTTAGTAGAATGCCGCCTAAGAGATTGTCGATTTCGGAGTTTAGAAAACGGCAGGGTTTGCGGAGCTCTCTTAGCGCCTGGACAGGTACGGCAGGCGAGACGCCTAATACGAGTAGTCAAATGAGAGATAGTGAGCATCGTCAAATGAGTTCACCGTCAGACATGGGTGCCGCTTCGATGGCAGCACAAAACATGACGCGAAATAGCACGAGAATACCTCGGAGATATGAGCAAGACGCGTTGGAGTTTGAAATGGAATCAGGTCAGAGAGATGAATTTAGGGAGGGGAAAGACGAGGATGACGTTTTGGCTGGCTATATTGAGGAAGTGGTAACAGCCGCAGTGGGGCTGAACCGGGTGAAAGACCTGGAGTTTCTCAGAGCTGAAGCAGATAGGAGTAGGGCTTATCTTCACGATGAAGTGGCAAATATTGTCCGCCAGACTTTGGCATCAGTCACTCCAGCAGCGACTCCGTTGACAGAGCCGAGAAATCATCCTATAAGTCGAGCTACAGCAAATCCTCCTCAAACAGCTGGTGCAAGGCCGCCATTGCAGTTCCCTCCGGATCCAAACCCTCCTAACGCTCCCGATCTGAGTCACACGTCAAATGCGGACGAGTTCTTGAGGCAGCTGTGAAGCCTGAATTTCAATGATCCTCTTGAGGATGCATCTCCGCCTCCTTCGAGGCCTTCTAACAGCAAATATCACCATTTCCATAAATGGGGCTTGAAATTTGACAACCGTCAAATGACGGTGGATGATTTTTTGTTCAGATTAGACCGGTTGAGGGTCAGTTATGGGGTGACCTGGGAAAAAGTGGTGCTAAATTTTCATCATTTTGTCACTGGTCCGGTAGAAAGTTGGTATTGGGTTTTCTTGAAGGCAAACCCGACGATAAATTGGATGGCCTTACGGTTGGCCTTAATTGAGCAGTATCGAAGCTTGGAAACAGACTCAGAGCTATCCCGGAAAATGTTTGACAGGCACCAGCTTCCTTCAGAGTCATTTGATGATTTTTATACTGCTATCCAGCAATTAAACAGTAGATTGAGAATTCCGAAACAGCCCCTAGAAATTGTTGAGCTCTTAAAGCTAAATGTAAAGAGGAGGATGGGGGAACTCCTGATAACGTACCGCACAGACAGTCTACCGGAATTAGTGTATGTGTGCCGGAATATTGAAAAGTACCTGAGTGACCACGACAATTCCCAAAGACAACAACGGTTCATACCACCATCACGTCGCAATGTCTCGGAAATAGAAGTGGATATATCAGGCAACCGGTACGAGGAAGCGAGCAGTCCAAAGGTCGAAGCTTTCCAAACAAAGAGGGAAACCCGCATTTTGAACTGTTGGAACTGTAAGGCTAAGGGTCATTCATTTTTCGAGTGCCCAGATCCCCAACGGAACCTATTTTGTTACAAGTGCGGCATGGAAAATGTCACCTCCACGCAGTGCCCTCGATGTTCGGGAAACGGCCTTCCGAGCAGCTCAATGAACCGGACAAGCTGCTCGTCAAAGCAGATTCCGGACGCGAAATAAATAGAGCACCTTACGCCCTGAATACGACAACCGATTTTTCAGAGGAAAAGGAGCCCTCTACCCAAGAACATCCCGGGGTAAAAATTTTGATGCGCGATCCGGAAGACCTTCACAAGGAAAGTATCATACTGACGACTCAACCATCTAAAATTCCACCAAAAACACTCCACGAACGAATCCAAAATTACTATCAAGTGAGGCAAAGGATTTTCGGTTCTCCAAACACAAGCGGCCAAGTCTCAGAAAAGATTAAGAAACTTCGACAAAAATTCAAAGCTAAGAAGGAAGTGTGGCGAGCCATAGAAGCCACGACGTTAAGCTCAACTGACGATCCACGACCGTACGCGGCGGTGCAAATTTTAGGTGAGACAATGCTTGGTCTTTTGGACAGTGGCGCAAGTATTAGTTGCTTGGGGATGGGGGGATTGCAAATTCTAGATAAACACAACATTAGTTATTCCAAGTTTTCTTCAGAACTAAAAACAGCGGATGGTAAGAAGCAATCCATTGTAGGAAAAATTTTGGTAAAAATTACGTACAAAGGTGATACGAAGGAAATAAACTTGTTTGTTGTGCCAACACTACAACAGCCGCTATACTTGGGCATAGATTTTTGGAAGGAGTTTGACATAGCTCCAAATATAATTTCGGGACTGACGCTCGATGTGTCCCAAAACGATCTTGATCCTAACGCACATCAATTGACAAGCGAGCAGGCGAAGATGTTAAGGAAATCCATAGAGTTGTTTCCTTCCTCGGCTGTACTTGGCCTTGGGAAGACAGCTATTTTGGAACATAAAATAGACACGGGGGACGCTGAGCCGATAAAGCAGCGTCACTATCCTGTTTCACCAGCGGTTCAAAAACTTCTGTATGAGGAATTGGATCGCATGCTGGAGCTTGGCGTTATTGAAGAGAGCTCCAGCGCATGGAGTTCACCAGTTGTTCTTGTGCGAAAGCCCGGGAAGAACCGTCTCTGCCTGGACTATCGCAAAGTTAACGCCAAGACGAAAGGCTATGCGTATCCAATGGCTCATATGGAGGGTTTGCTATCGCGTCTGTCAGATACACGCTATATCTCTAGTGTGGATCTGAAGGATGCGTTTTGGCAGATACCGCTGGAGAAAACTTCACGGGAGAAGACAGCTTTCTCGGTACCTGGCCGACCTTTAATGCAGTTCAAGGTTATGCCGTTTGGTCTGAAAAACGCAATGCAAACCATGTGCTAAGTCATAGACAAGGTGGTTCCTGTGAATCTGCGAGAAAAAATATTTCCTTACGTCGACGATTTGCTAGTGGTGTCAAGTACCTTTGAGGAGCACATTGAGTTGTTAGGGATTCTGGCAAACAATTTCCGAGAAGCGGGGCTTACAATCAATGTCCAAAAATCTAAGTTCTGTTTTAAAGAGCTCAAGTTCTTAGGTTTCGTGGTAGGAGAGGGCTGCTTGAAAACTGACCAGGGAAAAGTGGCAGCGATTGTGGACTTCCCTATCCCAAAGACAATAAGACAGGTTAGAAGCTTCTTAGGCCTGTCAGGGTGGTATAGGAGGTTTGTGAAGGATTTTTCCACAGTGGCGAGTCCCTTAACGGAAACCCTAAAAAAGGGTAAGAAATTCGTGTTTGGGGAAGAAGCAGTCGCAGCCTTTGAAAAATTGAAAAACATATTGACGTCAGCTCCGATCTTGGTCAATCCAGACTTTGAAAAGGAGTTTGTTATCCTGTGTGACGCATCAAATACGGGTATTGGCTGTGTACTATGCCAAATTGACGAAGAAGGAAATGAGCGGCCGATATACTACCATTCCCAGAAGTTGAATAAGGCCCAACGCAACTATAGCGTTACGGAGCGGGAATGTCTAGCTGCAGTAGTGGGTGTCAAGAAATTCCGACCATATATTGAAGGGCAGCCTTTTAAAATTATAACCGACCACGCGAGCTTAAAGTGGTTGATGGGGCAAAGAGACTTAAGTGGCCGGCTAGCAAGATGGAGCCTGAAGCTTCAAGGGTTCGAGTTTACCATCGAACATAGAAAAGGTTCACAAAATGTAGTTCCAGATGCGCTATCTCGGGTGTATGAGATGGAAGCAATGGAGCTCGATGATTCGATGGTAACAAGAACTACCGACGTGCTGCATATCGACCTTGCGGATCCCAGTTTCCAATCTGAGGAATACCGCAAGCTCTTAGCAACCGTCGAAGAACAAAATAGTAAGCTACCTGACCTTCGTGTTTCAAACGGTTTTGTATACAAGAAGGTCAACCACTGCACAGGGAATCCGTTACAGGATGACTAAGTTTGGAAGATATGGGTGCCCAAGGAGTTAGCTCAAAACTTGATTACTTTGGCTCATCAACCACCGCGAGCCTCGCATGGGGGGGAAGCAAAAACGTTATATCGGTTGCGGAATCAATTTTTTTGGCCCAGCATGGCTGCCCAGGTTCGAGACTATGTCGGAAACTGCGAGGTGTGTAAAGGGTGTAAGGCTCCAAATCAGACGCTCAGACCACCAATGGGGAAAGCATTTGGAGTAGATAGACCATTCCAAATGTTGTATATGGACTTCCTCGGACCATATCCGCGCTCAAAGAACGGAAACACGCATATACTTATAGCATTAGACCAGCTGACGAAATTCGTGTTGATCAAACCAGTCCGGAAAGCTACTAGTGAAGTGGTGATTAAATTTTTGCAGGAAGAAATCTTTTGTATTTTTGGGGTGCCAGAGACCGTCCTTACGGATAACGTCAAACAGTTCACCAGCAAGGAGTTTGATAGGCTGAGCTCACCATGTCAGAACGGCAGTGTACTCTCCCCAGGCGAATGCAAGCGAGAGAGTCAACCGGTCCATTCTAGCAGCCATTCGTTCGTACATAGCTCCAGACCAACGGAATTGGGATGCCAATCTTTTCAGCATAGCGTGCGCACTCCGTACGGGAGTACATTCGGCGACGGGGATGGCTCCGTACGAGGCTCTGTTTGGTCAACCCATGGTAGAACATGGTTCGGATTACCGATTGCTGCGTGAATTGGACTGCCTAAACAACGCCGAGGTAAGGGTACGGTCAAAAGCGTCCCAAATGAATATTTTACACACCCACATTAAAGGATCGCTTGAAAACGCTCACAAGGAATACGAAAGCCGGTATAACACTAGAAGTAAAAGCATAAAATTTTCACCAGGCGAGATAGTGTACAGGCGAAACTTCATTTTGAGTGATGCGACGAAAAGGATCAACGCGAAGCTGTGTCGAAAGTTTTTAAAAATGCGAGTGCGAAAGCCCATAGGGAATAATTTGTACGAGATCGAAGATTTGAGTGGAAAGCGGATTGGGGTGTACCATTGTAAGGATTTAAGAAAGTAACAGTCGAATCATCGGCCCGGCTAACTCAGCCTGTGCATGAGAGTTCAAATGAGATACCTTCCTGCTCCTTTTATTTATTTATCTGGCTTAATACAAGCAACATACATATAAATAAAAAGAAAACTTAAATATTTACAAAAATCAATTTCTTAAATACTAAATACTATTTACAATAAATATTAATTAAATTAAAAGTTAATATAATAGAGAAGCTAAGGGAAATTTAATTAGGAAGTTGAAAATGATTAGAGGATAATTTATTTCTTAGAGATGGTAAGCTTGCGTTGAAATCAAGAATATCTTGTGCACCATTGGCTAAGCGCAACATTCGAGTAATGGGGTTAAAATGACCATAGTTAGTGCGGTGGGTGGGAAGGTTGTAAAAAGGGATGGACCGTAGACTACGAGGATTGGTATTAAGGTAAAAATTTTCAAGGAGAGCGGGAGATTCAATTGCACCAGTCATTATTTGGTGTACAAAAAGTATGTCAGCAATTGCACGACGTTTGGCGAGGCTTTGTAACTGAATTAGTTGTAAACGATCTTCGTATGGAGGTAGGATGAGAGGGTTCGACCACGGTAGATGGCGTAAGGCAAAGCGAAGGAATCTACGTTGGACGGCTTCAATTCTATGTGACTGAGTGATTTGATAGGGGGACCAAACCTGAGATGCGTACTCTAGGATAGGTCTGACAAAAGTAATGTATAGTGATTTGGTTACGTAAGGATTGGAAAATTCTTTAGACCACCGTTTTATGAAACCAAGGGAAGAGTTCGCCTTAGCGATAATTTGGTCTATATGGAAACGAAAGTTGAGCTCTCTATCACAAAAAACTCCAAGGTCCCGAATAGAAGAAACAACTGGAACGGGATCCCCACAAAAGTCATAAGTCCGAGGGAGAGTAGGTATTCGTTTTCGTGAAAAAGTGATGAATTGACATTTACTCACATTAAGATCGAGCAGATTCTTATGACACCAATTAAGAAAAGAATCTAAGTCATGTTGAAGTAAAGAATTATCACGAGGTGTCGATATTGACTTCATTATTTTTATATCATCGGCATAGATTGAGAGATTTGAGTGCGAAATAATCATATGGACATCGTTGATAGCAAGGACAAAAAGGAGAGGACCGAGATGGCTACCTTGAGGCACACCGGAGGAGGCAGAAATGGGAATAGATAAGAAACTTCTAAACAATACCTTATATATGCGGTGTTCTAAATAGGATTTCACCCATTGGATAAAATGCGGGGGAAATCCAAAAGCACTTAATTTCAGATAAATTATATGGTGTGAGATTTTATCGAAAGCTTTCGAAAAGTCCGTAGTGATTACGTCAACCTCGTAGCCATGTTCAAGAGCACAGAGCGTCGTAGAAACAAATTGGGTTAAGTTAGTCGTTGTAGATCTTCCCTTTAGAAAACCATGCTGCAGTGGAGAAACAACAGACTTACAATGAAAGTATAACGAGTCGTAGACAATGCTTTCAAAAAGCTTAGGAATAGAGGATAGTTTAGCAATAGGACGGAAGTTGGAGATATCACTTTTACTGCCTTTCTTATGAATTGGAAATATGAATGAATCTTTCCATAATGTTGGAAAAACTGCTTGTGAGAGTGAGAGTTGAAATAATGCTGTAAGGGGTTGACAAAGTACGTTTATACATTTTTTTAGGAAAATGGCAGGAATACCGTCAGGACCGGGAGAAAAGTCATCTTTGAGTGCATTGATTTTATCATACACATTGTCGAGACTAACACCAATAGAAACAAGAGAGCTTTGAGGACAATTATCGAGATAACTGAAGTATTCCAGGTCAGGTAGAACTTTATTATGGTTATATGATTGACTAAAGAAATTCGCAAATAGATTGGTGATTGTTTGAGGATCTGAAGAGGAAGTATTAAGATGGTTGAAAGAGGAAGGAAGCCCATCCGATTTTCTCTTAACGTTAATAAATTGATAGAAACGTTTAGGGTCATAGATAAGACAAGTCTGCATTTTATCAAGATAATTGTTGTAAAGAATTTCGGATAAGGATGAAAAGTTGAAGAAAGCTTGTTGATAGTTTAAGTAATCAACATAAGAATTTGATTTTATGTAAGTTTTCCATAACTTATTTCTAAGGTTTCGAAGTGTACGCAATTCTTTAGTATACCATGGGGGAGACGACATACAATTTTTTTGTGGTAAATGAGGAACAGTCTGGATGATACATTCGAAGATGGCAGTATAGAAGAAAGAAAGAGCGATGTCGATGGGAGTTCGAGCATTTAAGAAAAGGTTAAAATCGATCTGATTTAACAAAACGTTAAGTTGATTGAAATCAGCCTTACGGTAGTTAAAAAGAAGGGAGACTTCCGAATCTACCGTGGAGATAACTTTATCGAAAGAGAAGACAAGAGAAAGAGGGGGGTGGAAGTGGTCAAGGGTCGATAGAAGATGGATACTTTCAGAAACGTCAGAGTTGAAAGGATCAGAAGAAAAAACAAGGTCAAGTTGTCTTCCTAAGTTATTTTTAATGCTACTTATTTGGAAAATCCCAGAGCCAGATAAGCGGTCACAAAAAATACATTCTTTCTCTGAGGTGGGATTACTGGGAACAAAGTTTGATTGATCCTCGGATGGAGCCCAACTTAAGTAGGGTAAATTAAAATCACCAATAACGATAAAATCATCAGTTGGTTCTGCAGCTTCAAAGATAGAGTCGTAAGAATCAACAAATTGTTGATAAGCAAGAGTGGGCTGTGATGGGTGAATATAACAGCAGAGGATATAAAAACATCGATTGGGGACTAACAATTTTATGCAAATGAATTCGATGAGTGGTGAACTGGATGATTCAACAAGAGTTGCATTCAAACTATTGTGTACTGCTAAAAGAACACCACGCCCGGAGCGGCCATTTTCACAGGTTTGACCATCTGCACGAAATACTGCAAAGTCGGAGGAAAATAATTCACTATCAAGAAAACTGGAATCTAAATTTGTTTCAGAGAGGGAAAATATATCAAAAGGAAGGTTTTGGGAGTTGAGATAAATCATAGAAGTTTTAGTTCGTAGTCCTCTTACATTCTGGTAATAAAGGGACAAAGAGTTCAAAGTCGTTAGTGTGTTACTGTTAAAGACGAGGCTTTTTAGAGGACTTGGAGTGGATAGGGTTTTTTAAATTTATATGTGAACAGTACGTGGCAAGATCCCTTAGGACAGTTGAGGGAGATATATTAAAACCTTCATGAAAACGTATGTAAATCTTCTTAAGTTCATGAGGATCGGTTGGAAGACCTTCTTTTAAGATAGATAAAATGACATTAGTTTTCGTTTTGCCATTAATGCAAACAGACTCAGGTTTGTCGTATAGAAAAGCCAGGTACAGACGGACATTTTCATAGAGTTTACTGTCACGCAGTCTTGCCATGGAGTATCGGCCATCCAAGTCATTTGATGTCGTTGTAGGTTTATTAAACTTCGCGGTTAATTTAACGCTTGGTGGATACATAGGATCGAAAACCGGAGGATAGGAGTGATTGGGATTGATTGATAAGGATGATCTGGAGGATGAAGGTAGGGGTGACATACTGGAAGGCTGTGGGATAGAGTTTGAAGAGTTTGCACAAACGAAATTGCTATAGGAATCACTTGAGAGGACTTTCTGTTGAGGAAGGTTAGGAGATGGAAAGGCAATATTATTGTGATTAGATGAAGTCGGCTTAGGCTTAGGAGAAATGCGGAGTTTTTTAGGTTCAGGTAAAGAATTGATTGAGGGGTTGAAGGACTGAAAACTAGTTTTAGATATTGATACTTTTTTGACATTTTCATTTAATAACTTGTTAGGTTTAAGACCCCAATTTGATATTTCATTTCTGCCAACCCGAAAAACGTGTTGGTCAGTGGACAAAAAAAGCCATTGGTATTTAGAGGGGATATAAACTTTAAAGCTAGAAGAACTCAATTTATAACATTTTTGAATAAAAATCTTAAAATAAGAAGAGAAAAAATTTCTAATCCAAGATAAATTAGCGAAAGCAGGAGTGTTTTTTATGAAGAGAGGTGTGAGCTCAGCTTGGTTTTTAATTTTCATGATTCTATTGTTCCATTCAGCAGGAGTCCAGGTTGTGCCAAACCGGTTGATGAGGACAGGTTCAGAAAGTGTAGAAGGATTGACATCATTAGAGGATGATGTTAGTTCTTTTTCAGTTGGAACACTTGAGGAAGGATGAAGTAGAATCATATCATCAATTTGAATTGGCGTGATGGAGGTATCAAGGTCTTGGAGTTCCAAACGAAGTGATTTATTGTTATTACTGCTTAATTCAGGTGAGGCGAAAGAGCTAACATGACCTTTTTCTGAGTTTGTTGACTTCGTGTAGTGTGATTGTTTAATTTCGTTTGATAGTTCAGTTATCATATAACGTAAAGATTTTGATTCCTTGGTAATGATATCTTCAAGGGTAGAAGAGTTGGTATTTATACTGAGGGAAGTAGCTGTGGACTCCCTCTCAAGAGATTTAATGATTGATGATTGTTCCTTTGAAGAATCCGCAAACCTTGACAGGTACTTTTCTGTAGAGTGTATTATTTCCGTAGATTGTTCAACGGAGGATTTAAGATCAGCAACCAATTTAAACATTTTAATAATGTCGGTGTTAATGAGCTTAGGGAAAGCATGAATAGTTTCAAGACAATCATTAGATTTTTGTGATATTTTTTTCATGTTTGAATCTATGTTAGATAGCTTAGTGTTGAGTCCTATATTTTGGGACTCTAAATTTTTCATAATGGATTCATTATTGTCTGCAATCACCTCATTTATTTTAAGAAAGTTGTGGCGGATATTAGTTTTGAGTTCAGTTAAATCCTCAGACAATTGAACTAAACGTTCGTTATTATACTTGATGGCAAGCATAACGTGCGAAGTAGTAATTGTTTTGCATTCGTTGCAGTAATAATGAAAATTTGCAGAAAACTCGGTCAGGTGGGCTTTAGCGTGTCTACTCAGGCCTATGCAAATTGGATGAAAACTTTTACCACAAATACCTTTGCAGGCGACCCATTCAAGTGTTTTTTCACTAATGGTGCAGCCAATAAATCCGCAAATATTGTGGCGATCCATGTTTTCAAACGTATTTAAAAAAAAAATAATTATTTTAAATTACGACGTCAGAAGAGTTTCGTCAGCTACTGTTTTGGTTCTTGTAGTAACTACAGTTGAAGAGTTAAAGAACTTAATTATGGTTGTTGTATATGCTACGAGTGGTGAGTTGGTTAGCGTATCAGCTAAGATGAAAGTCTCCAAAAGATCGTGATATAAAATGAAAGAGAAATTTAGGTGAGGTGGAATATCGATGCTCATTAGCGGCAGAACATGCACTAAATTTGTACTCACACGGGAGCCAAAAAAGGATGGAGAAGGCAAGTTCCAGTTGGTTAAAGGAGCAAGATAGATTGCGTTCGATGGACGATGGCCCTCTTCGTTCTCAGAAAAAGTTCCAGTTGGTTAAAGTTGAGACAGTTAGCAGTTAGCACAAGTAGAATTTTTTTTTTTTTTTTTATTATTAATTATGAGTGGTGTAGATGTGTTGGCAGAACATATACTGTAATGAACTCACCAAAGAGATGAAGCATAAAGCTTATGAGAGATGAATGTTAAATTGTTTTTGTATAGAGATGCACTATTCAAACCAAGAAGTGTATGGTGGAAATTTCAAATAATTGATTTTAATTTAACTTTTTTGTAGAGTAAAAGCGTAGTACACTAGCGGCAAAAATTATTAGAGCACTTATACAAATGATGCAAATACAAAACTTGGCTAATTGATTATAATTGACATGGAAATCAAAGGGATCGCGGAGAAAAGTCAGAATAAGTACTGTCGTAACGAAGAGAGAAAGACTGACTGACTTTTAACTCACGGGGTTCGAGAAAAGTACCAGGTTTGTAAGGGGTTCAACTTCAGGTAAATAATAATTAATTGTAATTCGCCTTAGGAGGTTTAAGTGTCGGGTAGAGGCGAACATAGCATCCACAATTCACTTCCATGAGAATAGGTTCTCATACGTAAATAGAAAAATGGGTGTTGTACTAGGTGAATCGGTTCGTTTGGAGAAAGTGTTATAGGTAGGTGTAGATGGTAGGAGATAAATTCAAATCAAGATTGTGTGTGTGTACGTGGTGGAGTGATTTGGGTAATTGGGCTGGATTTTAGTTAAAAAGGGCAAAATTTGTCACACCTATTTTTAGAAAATTCGAATTTGAATTTAGAAATCAAAATTGTTTTAGTCTAGTTAAAATCCAGTGCAAAAATCCAAAAAAACATCGAGCGGAAACACTTCCATCTTGGAAAGCCAAGCCAAGCTAGTTGGGGGAGATAAGGAGAAAAGTGGAGAAAGTTAGTTTAGTTTGGTTGGAGATTCGAGGAGGTCTAGTCGTGGATCGTTAAGTCGGGTGCGAGTTTTTTTTTTTGTACAGTCATAAGAGTAAATTTTAATCGATTGGGAAAAAAAAAATATAATAATTATTGGATTAGGCGAAAACGAACGAGGGATAGATAAGCGCAGCTGGGAGAAGAATTCTCAAGCGACATTCGCATAATGGTTTTACGTAATTGAGGAATAATTTTTTTTGCGCGGTATTTTTCTGCGCCTGCCCAGAATCGGCGCGGCTAGGTTATTTGGTGGGTCAGGATAAGTTTACGCTCGGTCGCACAAAAACAAAAAAAAAAAAAAAAAAGGAAAAATTCGATCACGTGTACCGAACAAGTAAAGTACTTTTCATACCCATGAGACCATCAATCGATCAAATAAACCGTAAGCCGACCTATCAATCACGCGCACAAATGTGTGAAATCTTATTAATCATCATACAATTACCATACTCGCGACACCATCACACGATCAACCACACCTCAATCAAGCTTTCAAGCATGCGCACAAAACTGTGAAATTTTTATTTGCATTCACACACGATCAAACACACCTCAATCAAGCTTTCAAGCATGTGCACAAAACTGGGAAAATTTTATTTGCATACACGCGACACCATCACACGATCAAACACACCTCAATCAAGCTTTCAAGCAGGCGCTCAAAACTGGGAAAATTTTATTTGCATACACGCGACACCGTCACACGAGCAAACCCACCTCAAGCAAGCAGACCGTCAGTCGCACGCTGAATACTTACTTATCTCTAACTCCCATATGACACATGCCCGATCACGCCTCCAAACACTCGTTAAGCAGACTAACATAACCGAGTCCACTTTATAAGGACACCTCTCTACGAGACATCATAGCGAAAAAAAAAAAAAAAAAAAAAACAAATCATAGACATCAACCAAAAAATCAGCAGCAAACAATTTGCTACCTGGGACTGGCACGCACATACGCAATCTAGAGGCCGTTGAACGTCTATACAAGCCGTCTAAGTTCATGTTACCAGGACCTGACACTCCAGGAACGCCAGTGGGATTACGTCATCATACCAACCTTGAATCAGCCAATTGTCTTATCTTATTATTCAAATTTTTTTAGATTATTTTAATCAGTGCTTTATATAGAAAAAAAAAGTCCTTTTTTTTTTGTTTTTTTTCTCCGTCATACCCTTTTTGAATAACATTTCTTTAATATGTTTAATGATCAAGTGATTGAGTGGGCTTAGTTTTAATATGGAATTAGCTGTCTCAGTGAAAGAAGCTTAGGCGTTTAATGCCTTAAGCCGTGAAGTGGAATAAATGTTTCTCATCTCAAATTTTCCAACAGATATCTTCGAACTTAGCGATTCCCAGTGAAGCGGTGCACCTCATCATTGGATGTCCGGGTAAGTCGTTGAAAACTTTGCTCTATTATTCTTTTTTTTTTTCTGTTTCGATACTATTACCTATTAAGTGAAAGCAAAAGTGACGAAACTTATTCCACGTCGCAGAGTAAAATTTTGTATAGAGTTAAAAGATTGAAAATCTAAGCCAGCGAAATTGGTGGACAGTTAGCCCAGTCAATTACGAAAGAAAAAAAAAAAATAATAAGTAAATAAATACCGGTATGGACAAACAGAAAGTAAAGTTATATATATTATGTGCTAAGAATTTCAGAATGTGAAACGTCGTTAAAAAAATTTAATTTTATTTTTTTTTTCAATTTTTTTTTTTTTTTTTGTGTTAGTTCAGGAAAGTATTTCTTTTATCGATCCCTTTGATATAATTATATTTGACTTACTTGTTTCAAAATTAAGATCCATTTAGGGTAGAGGTGGATAAAATTTTTTTTTATGTTTTATTGGATTAATATTTACGTAAGGTATAATAAAACTCAATAATATGTAGCCTAATGTTTTTTTTTGATTGATTTTTTTTTGGAATTTTTTTAAATTGTTCTAATTTTGGGGCCTAATAAACAAGAATTTTTAGAGAAAAATAATGAGTGTATCCATGGAGAAATAAATACTATCTAGAGGGTGGATGTGGTAAGCGAGACGAGTTGGTAAGCTGTCGTTAAGGGGGTCCTAAGGTAAGCCGATAGACATGCTGTAAATAGGGGGCTACCGAATAAATAAGAAGTAGAGGTCGCGGTTGCCAAGGTAGTACCATGCTGGTACGTGGGTGGGCATATTGCCTCTGGGACAACAACACCTAGTCCCTTCCTCTCCCAGGGTTGCAAACCTTACAACGTGGCCACTCGTGTTAATTCAATCTCAGCTCAACGCACAAATAACATTCCTTCTTTGCTAGGACGATATTCGGTCTCAGGTAGAATTTCCTCGAACCAACAGTTATCTTTCGATCCATATTCGGCATGAAAATGTAACGCAGTTCTCATCTACGATGGCAAGAACCCATCCATTCGACGAGCAGAGCCTAGGCAAGGAGCAAGCATGCCGAGCCATCGTAGTGAGGACACCCTTCGCCCCTGCCCGCAGAGTCGGTTAACCGAGACCTGTAACAAAGTTAGTTGCTCTGAGGGTAACAAGGGGTGGAGGTTTTCAAAGACCACCGAAATAATTTTTTTTTAGTTTTCTTCGTAAAAGACCGACAATAGGAAAATGGTATAGGGATTGGTCACTCCCCTCAGGGAGATGAGAAGGAAATGGGGGTCTTTGAGACAAACCATCAGGGTTCCGTTACAGGTGGCGCCCAACGTGGGGCCGAATTCGTCCTTTTTTGTAAAGAAGGACATACCGAAAAAAAAAAAAATTTTTTTTTTGGTTAACTTTGATTCTTACGAAGTTTCGAATTCTGGCGATAAATTTGACGGTAGATGTTCCCTTGGTGCGTCGAGCTGACGTCCAGTGGATGAGCGATAGATTCCCCGTCCAGCCTGTTGCGATCAGCGACGTCGCCCTTAGATTACACATCTATATAGGACGTACCTCTACGGGTAAGGTTAATCCAAACTTTGGAAATTGTTTTTGTTTCTAGAATTCTGCTGTTAACCTCATGTTGAGGTATGTTGAGGGATACGTTAGAGGAACGACCCAAGAACTGAAAGCACAAATTGGTAAATGGATGCGAGTACCTCTACACATCCCGTATAATTCCGCAAAATTTATTTTTGGGCATTTTCGAAACAAAGTTGAGTGAGAAACGAATAGTAATTTTTTTTTATTGGTTTGAAGCGTTGAATGGGAGTAAGAGTTACCCCAGGGGGAGGAACAATGGGTCTCCTTATCGACAAGCCAGTTGGGGCTCATATATTACCACATCCACCCTTATTTTTTTATGAGAAATACAACACTTAGCATCCTCGTTGATTTCATTTTTTTTAGTTTCAGATTTAGAATCTAGGGAGTGTTACGATTCAGTTATTGAACAAAACACAAAATAATTTTTTTTGGATTTTGATTTGGTAATAAACATAACTTGGTTATAGGGTTTCTTTTGTCTATAAATTTAATAAGTTTTTGATTGTTATCGATTAGTTAATTAACGTAAATTTTTTTTTTTTTAAAGGAAGATCCAGTTGAAGTCCGGTTCGTATCTTTTGCTCAGATTGTTTAGGTTAGAGAGAGAATTCCTTTCGGTAGTTTAAATTTCAGTGTGAATATTTAGTAGAATGCCGCCTAAGAGATTGTCGATTTCGGAGTTTAGAAAACGGCAGGGTTTGCGGAGCTCTCTTAGCGCCTGGACAGGTACGGCAGGCGAGACGCCTAATACGAGTAGTCAAATGAGAGATAGTGAGCATCGTCAAATGAGTTCACCGTCAGACATGGGTGCCGCTTCGATGGCAGCACAAAACATGACGCGAAATAGCACGAGAATACCTCGGAGATATGAGCAAGACGCGTTGGAGTTTGAAATGGAATCAGGTCAGAGAGATGAATTTAGGGAGGGGAAAGACGAGGATGACGTTTTGGCTGGCTATATTGAGGAAGTGGTAACAGCCGCAGTGGGGCTGAACCGGGTGAAAGACCTGGAGTTTCTCAGAGCTGAAGCAGATAGGAGTAGGGCTTATCTTCACGATGAAGTGGCAAATATTGTCCGCCAGACTTTGGCATCAGTCACTCCAGCAGCGACTCCGTTGACAGAGCCGAGAAATCATCCTATAAGTCGAGCTACAGCAAATCCTCCTCAAACAGCTGGTGCAAGGCCGCCATTGCAGTTCCCTCCGGATCCAAACCCTCCTAACGCTCCCGATCTGAGTCACACGTCAAATGCGGACGAGTTCTTGAGGCAGCTGTGAAGCCTGAATTTCAATGATCCTCTTGAGGATGCATCTCCGCCTCCTTCGAGGCCTTCTAACAGCAAATATCACCATTTCCATAAATGGGGCTTGAAATTTGACAACCGTCAAATGACGGTGGATGATTTTTTGTTCAGATTAGACCGGTTGAGGGTCAGTTATGGGGTGACCTGGGAAAAAGTGGTGCTAAATTTTCATTATTTTGTCACTGGTCCGGTAGAAAGTTGGTATTGGGTTTTCTTGAAGGCAAACCCGACGATAAATTGGATGGCCTTACGGTTGGCCTTAATTGAGCAGTATCGAAGCTTGGAAACAGACTCAGAGCTATCCCGGAAAATGTTTGACAGGCACCAGCTTCCTTCAGAGTCATTTGATGATTTTTATACTGCTATCCAGCAATTAAACAGTAGATTGAGAATTCCGAAACAGCCCCTAGAAATTGTTGAGCTCTTAAAGCTAAATGTAAAGAGGAGGATGGGGGAACTCCTGATAACGTACCGCACAGACAGTCTACCGGAATTAGTGTATGTGTGCCGGAATATTGAAAAGTACCTGAGTGACCACGACAATTCCCAAAGACAACAACGGTTCATACCACCATCACGTCGCAATGTCTCGGAAATAGAAGTGGATATATCAGGCAACCGGTACGAGGAAGCGAGCAGTCCAAAGGTCGAAGCTTTCCAAACAAAGAGGGAAACCCGCATTTTGAACTGTTGGAACTGTAAGGCTAAGGGTCATTCATTTTTCGAGTGCCCAGATCCCCAACGGAACCTATTTTGTTACAAGTGCGGCATGGAAAATGTCACCTCCACGCAGTGCCCTCGATGTTCGGGAAACGGCCTTCCGAGCAGCTCAATGAACCGGACAAGCTGCTCGTCAAAGCAGATTCCGGACGCGAAATAAATAGACCACCTTACGCCCTGAATACGACAACCGATTTTTCAGAGGAAAAGGAGCCCTCTACCCAAGAACATCCCGGGGTAAAAATTTTGATGCGCGATCCGAAAGACCTTCACAAGGAAAGTATCATACTGACGACTCAACCATCTAAAATTCCACCAAAAACACTCCACGAACGAATCCAAAATTACTATCAAGTGAGGCAAAGGATTTTCGGTTCTCCAAACACAAGCGGCCAAGTCTCAGAAAAGATTAAGAAACTTCGACAAAAATTCAAAGCTAAGAAGGAAGTGTGGCGAGCCATAGAAGCCACGACGTTAAGCTCAACTGACGATCCACGACCGTACGCGGCGGTGCAAATTTTAGGTGAGACAATGCTTGGTCTTTTGGACAGTGGCGCAAGTATTAGTTGCTTGGGGATGGGGGGATTGCAAATTCTAGATAAACACAACATTAGTTATTCCAAGTTTTCTTCAGAACTAAAAACAGCGGATGGTAAGAAGCAATCCATTGTAGGAAAAATTTTGGTAAAAATTACGTACAAAGGTGATACGAAGGAAATAAACTTGTTTGTTGTGCCAACACTACAACAGCCGCTATACTTGGGCATAGATTTTTGGAAGGAGTTTGACATAGCTCCAAATATAATTTCGGGACTGACGCTCGATGTGTCCCAAAACGATCTTGATCCTAACGCACATCAATTGACAAGCGAGCAGGCGAAGATGTTAAGGAAATCCATAGAGTTGTTTCCTTCCTCGGCTGTACTTGGCCTTGGGAAGACAGCTATTTTGGAACATAAAATAGACACGGGGGACGCTGAGCCGATAAAGCAGCGTCACTATCCTGTTTCACCAGCGGTTCAAAAACTTCTGTATGAGGAATTGGATCGCATGCTGGAGCTTGGCGTTATTGAAGAGAGCTCCAGCGCATGGAGTTCACCAGTTGTTCTTGTGCGAAAGCCCGGGAAGAACCGTCTCTGCCTGGACTATCGCAAAGTTAACGCCAAGACGAAAGGCTATGCGTATCCAATGGCTCATATGGAGGGTTTGCTATCGCGTCTGTCAGATACACGCTATATCTCTAGTGTGGATCTGAAGGATGCGTTTTGGCAGATACCGCTGGAGAAAACTTCACGGGAGAAGACAGCTTTCTCGGTACCTGGCCGACCTTTAATGCAGTTCAAGGTTATGCCGTTTGGTCTGAAAAACGCAGTGCAAACCATGTGCCAAGTCATAGACAAGGTGGTTCCTGTGAATCTGCGAGAAAAAATATTTCCTTACGTCGACGATTTGCTAGTGGTGTCAAGTACCTTTGAGGAGCACATTGAGTTGTTAGGGATTCTGGCAAACAAACTCCGAGAAGCGGGGCTTACAATCAATGTCCAAAAATCTAAGTTCTGTTTTAAAGAGCTCAAGTTCTTAGGTTTCGTGGTAGGAGAGGGCTGCTTGAAAACTGACCAGGGAAAAGTGGCAGCGATTGTGGACTTCCCTATCCCAAAGACAATAAGACAGGTTAGAAGCTTCTTAGGCCTGTCAGGGTGGTATAGGAGGTTTGTGAAGGATTTTTCCACAGTGGCGAGTCCCTTAACGGAAACCCTAAAAAAGGGTAAGAAATTCGTGTTTGGGGAAGAAGCAGTCGCAGCCTTTGAAAAATTGAAAAACATATTGACGTCAGCTCCGATCTTGGTCAATCCAGACTTTGAAAAGGAGTTTGTTATCCTGTGTGACGCATCAAATACGGGTATTGGCTGTGTACTATGCCAAATTGACGAAGAAGGAAATGAGCGGCCGATATAC
This sequence comes from Melanostoma mellinum, assembly GCA_914767635.1. Lineage (NCBI taxonomy): Eukaryota > Metazoa > Arthropoda > Insecta > Diptera > Syrphidae > Melanostoma > Melanostoma mellinum. The sequence goes on along the minus strand of OU612059.1, from coordinate 116,790,962 downwards.
TACCATTCCCAGAAGTTGAATAAGGCCCAACGCAACTATAGCGTTACGGAGCGGGAATGTCTAGCTGCAGTAGTGGGTGTCAAGAAATTCCGACCATATATTGAAGGGCAGCCTTTTAAAATTATAACCGACCACGCGAGCTTAAAGTGGTTGATGGGGCAAAGAGACTTAAGTGGCCGGCTAGCAAGATGGAGCCTGAAGCTTCAAGGGTTCGAGTTTACCATCGAACATAGAAAAGGTTCACAAAATGTAGTTCCAGATGCGCTATCTCGGGTGTATGAGATGGAAGCAATGGAGCTCGATGATTCGATGGTAACAAGAACTACCGACGTGCTGCATATCGACCTTGCGGATCCCAGTTTCCAATCTGAGGAATACCGCAAGCTCTTAGCAACCGTCGAAGAACAAAATAGTAAGCTACCTGACCTTCGTGTTTCAAACGGTTTTGTATACAAGAAGGTCAACCACTGCACAGGGAATCCGTTACAGGATGACTAAGTTTGGAAGATATGGGTGCCCAAGGAGTTAGCTCAAAACTTGATTACTTTGGCTCATCAACCACCGCGAGCCTCGCATGGGGGGGTAGCAAAAACGTTATATCGGTTGCGGAATCAATTTTTTTGGCCCAGCATGGCTGCCCAGGTTCGAGACTATGTCGGAAACTGCGAGGTGTGTAAAGGGTGTAAGGCTCCAAATCAGACGCTCAGACCACCAATGGGGAAAGCATTTGGAGTAGATAGACCATTCCAAATGTTGTATATGGACTTCCTCGGACCATATCCGCGCTCAAAGAACGGAAACACGCATATACTTATAGCATTAGACCAGCTGACGAAATTCGTGTTGATCAAACCAGTCCGGAAAGCTACTAGTGAAGTGGTGATTAAATTTTTGCAGGAAGAAATCTTTTGTATTTTTGGGGTGCCAGAGACCGTCCTTACGGATAACGTCAAACAGTTCACCAGCAAGGAGTTTGATAGGCTGAGCTCACCATGTCAGAACGGCAGTGTACTCTCCCCAGGCGAATGCAAGCGAGAGAGTCAACCGGTCCATTCTAGCAGCCATTCGTTCGTACATAGCTCCAGACCAACGGAATTGGGATGCCAATCTTTTCAGCATAGCGTGCGCACTCCGTACGGGAGTACATTCGGCGACGGGGATGGCTCCGTACGAGGCTCTGTTTGGTCAACCCATGGTAGAACATGGTTCGGATTACCGATTGCTGCGTGAATTGGACTGCCTAAACAACGCCGAGGTAAGGGTACGGTCAAAAGCGTCCCAAATGAATATTTTACACACCCACATTAAAGGATCGCTTGAAAACGCTCACAAGGAATACGAAAGCCGGTATAACACTAGAAGTAAAAGCATAAAATTTTCACCAGGCGAGATAGTGTACAGGCGAAACTTCATTTTGAGTGATGCGACGAAAAGGATCAACGCGAAGCTGTGTCGAAAGTTTTTAAAAATGCGAGTGCGAAAGCCCATAGGGAATAATTTGTACGAGATCGAAGATTTGAGTGGAAAGCGGATTGGGGTGTACCATTGTAAGGATTTAAGAAAGTAACAGTCGAATCATCGGCCCGGCTAACTCAGCCTGTGCATGAGAGTTCAAATGAGATACCTTCCTGCTCCTTTTATTTATTTATCTGGCTTAATACAAGCAACATACATATAAATAAAAAGAAAACTTAAATATTTACAAAAATCAATTTCTTAAATACTAAATACTATTTACAATAAATATTAATTAAATTAAAAGTTAATATAATAGAGAAGCTAAGGGAAATTTAATTAGGAAGTTGAAAATGATTAGAGGATAATTTATTTCTTAGAGATGGTAAGCTTGCGTTGAAATCAAGAATATCTTGTGCACCATTGGCTAAGCGCAACATTCGAGTAATGGGGTTAAAATGACCATAGTTAGTGCGGTGGGTGGGAAGGTTGTAAAAAGGGATGGACCGTAGACTACGAGGATTGGTATTAAGGTAAAAATTTTCAAGGAGAGCGGGAGATTCAATTGCACCAGTCATTATTTGGTGTACAAAAAGTATGTCAGCAATTGCACGACGTTTGGCGAGGCTTTGTAACTGAATTAGTTGTAAACGATCTTCGTATGGAGGTAGGATGAGAGGGTTCGACCACGGTAGATGGCGTAAGGCAAAGCGAAGGAATCTACGTTGGACGGCTTCAATTCTATGTGACTGAGTGATTTGATAGGGGGACCAAACCTGAGATGCGTACTCTAGGATAGGTCTGACAAAAGTAATGTATAGTGATTTGGTTACGTAAGGATTGGAAAATTCTTTAGACCACCGTTTTATGAAACCAAGGGAAGAGTTCGCCTTAGCGATAATTTGGTCTATATGGAAACGAAAGTTGAGCTCTCTATCACAAAAAACTCCAAGGTCTCGAATAGAAGAAACAACTGGAACGGGATCCCCACAAAAGTCATAAGTCCGAGGGAGAGTAGGTATTCGTTTTCGTGAAAAAGTGATGAATTGACATTTACTCACATTAAGATCGAGCAGATTCTTATGACACCAATTAAGAAAAGAATCTAAGTCATGTTGAAGTAAAGAATTATCACGAGGTGTCGATATTGACTTCATTATTTTTATATCATCGGCATAGATTGAGAGATTTGAGTGCGAAATAATCATATGGACATCGTTGATAGCAAGGACAAAAAGGAGAGGACCGAGATGGCTACCTTGAGGCACACCGGAGGAGGCAGAAATGGGAATAGATAAGAAACTTCTAAACAATACCTTATATATGCGGTGTTCTAAATAGGATTTCACCCATTGGATAAAATGCGGGGGAAATCCAAAAGCACTTAATTTCAGATAAATTATATGGTGTGAGATTTTATCGAAAGCTTTCGAAAAGTCCGTAGTGATTACGTCAACCTCGTAGCCATGTTCAAGAGCACAGAGCGTCGTAGAAACAAATTGGGTTAAGTTAGTCGTTGTAGATCTTCCCTTTAGAAAACCATGCTGCAGTGGAGAAACAACAGACTTACAATGAAAGTATAACGAGTCGTAGACAATGCTTTCAAAAAGCTTAGGAATAGAGGATAGTTTAGCAATAGGACGGAAGTTGGAGATATCACTTTTACTGCCTTTCTTATGAATTGGAAATATGAATGAATCTTTCCATAATGTTGGAAAAACTGCTTGTGAGAGTGAGAGTTGAAATAATGCTGTAAGGGGTTGACAAAGTACGTTTATACATTTTTTTAGGAAAATGGCAGGAATACCGTCAGGACCGGGAGAAAAGTCATCTTTGAGTGCATTGATTTTATCATACACATTGTCGAGACTAACACCAATAGAAACAAGAGAGCTTTGAGGACAATTATCGAGATAACTGAAGTATTCCAGGTCAGGTAGAACTTTATTATGGTTATATGATTGACTAAAGAAATTCGCAAATAGATTGGTGATTGTTTGAGGATCTGAAGAGGAAGTATTAAGATGGTTGAAAGAGGAAGGAAGCCCATCCGATTTTCTCTTAACGTTAATAAATTGATAGAAACGTTTAGGGTCATAGATAAGACAAGTCTGCATTTTATCAAGATAATTGTTGTAAAGAATTTCGGATAAGGATGAAAAGTTGAAGAAAGCTTGTTGATAGTTTAAGTAATCAACATAAGAATTTGATTTTATGTAAGTTTTCCATAACTTATTTCTAAGGTTTCGAAGTGTACGCAATTCTTTAGTATACCATGGGGGAGACGACATACAATTTTTTTGTGGTAAATGAGGAACAGTCTGGATGATACATTCGAAGATGGCAGTATAGAAGAAAGAAAGAGCGATGTCGATGGGAGTTCGAGCATTTAAGAAAAGGTTAAAATCGATCTGATTTAACAAAACGTTAAGTTGATTGAAATCAGCCTTACGGTAGTTAAAAAGAAGGGAGACTTCCGAATCTACCGTGGAGATAACTTTATCGAAAGAGAAGACAAGAGAAAGAGGGGGGTGGAAGTGGTCAAGGGTCGATAGAAGATGGATACTTTCAGAAACGTCAGAGTTGAAAGGATCAGAAGAAAAAACAAGGTCAAGTTGTCTTCCTAAGTTATTTTTAATGCTACTTATTTGGAAAATCCCAGAGCCAGATAAGCGGTCACAAAAAATACATTCTTTCTCTGAGGTGGGATTACTGGGAACAAAGTTTGATTGATCCTCGGATGGAGCCCAACTTAAGTAGGGTAAATTAAAATCACCAATAACGATAAAATCATCAGTTGGTTCTGCAGCTTCAAAGATAGAGTCGTAAGAATCAACAAATTGTTGATAAGCAAGAGTGGGCTGTGATGGGTGAATATAACAGCAGAGGATATAAAAACATCGATTGGGGACTAACAATTTTATGCAAATGAATTCGATGAGTGGTGAACTGGATGATTCAACAAGAGTTGCATTCAAACTATTGTGTACTGCTAAAAGAACACCACGCCCGGAGCGGCCATTTTCACAGGTTTGACCATCTGCACGAAATACTGCAAAGTCGGAGGAAAATAATTCACTATCAAGAAAACTGGAATCTAAATTTGTTTCAGAGAGGGAAAATATATCAAAAGGAAGGTTTTGGGAGTTGAGATAAATCATAGAAGTTTTAGTTCGTAGTCCTCTTACATTCTGGTAATAAAGGGACAAAGAGTTCAAAGTCGTTAGTGTGTTACTGTTAAAGACGAGGCTTTTTAGAGGACTTGGAGTGGATAGGGTTTTTTAAATTTATATGTGAACAGTACGTGGCAAGATCCCTTAGGACAGTTGAGGGAGATATATTAAAACCTTCATGAAAACGTATGTAAATCTTCTTAAGTTCATGAGGATCGGTTGGAAGACCTTCTTTTAAGATAGATAAAATGACATTAGTTTTCGTTTTGCCATTAATGCAAACAGACTCAGGTTTGTCGTATAGAAAAGCCAGGTACAGACGGACATTTTCATAGAGTTTACTGTCACGCAGTCTTGCCATGGAGTATCGGCCATCCAAGTCATTTGATGTCGTTGTAGGTTTATTAAACTTCGCGGTTAATTTAACGCTTGGTGGATACATAGGATCGAAAACCGGAGGATAGGAGTGATTGGGATTGATTGATAAGGATGATCTGGAGGATGAAGGTAGGGGTGACATACTGGAAGGCTGTGGGATAGAGTTTGAAGAGTTTGCACAAACGAAATTGCTATAGGAATCACTTGAGAGGACTTTCTGTTGAGGAAGGTTAGGAGATGGAAAGGCAATATTATTGTGATTAGATGAAGTCGGCTTAGGCTTAGGAGAAATGCGGAGTTTTTTAGGTTCAGGTAAAGAATTGATTGAGGGGTTGAAGGACTGAAAACTAGTTTTAGATATTGATACTTTTTTGACATTTTCATTTAATAACTTGTTAGGTTTAAGACCCCAATTTGATATTTCATTTCTGCCAACCCGAAAAACGTGTTGGTCAGTGGACAAAAAAAGCCATTGGTATTTAGAGGGGATATAAACTTTAAAGCTAGAAGAACTCAATTTATAACATTTTTGAATAAAAATCTTAAAATAAGAAGAGAAAAAATTTCTAATCCAAGATAAATTAGCGAAAGCAGGAGTGTTTTTTATGAAGAGAGGTGTGAGCTCAGCTTGGTTTTTAATTTTCATGATTCTATTGTTCCATTCAGCAGGAGTCCAGGTTGTGCCAAACCGGTTGATGAGGACAGGTTCAGAAAGTGTAGAAGGATTGACATCATTAGAGGATGATGTTAGTTCTTTTTCAGTTGGAACACTTGAGGAAGGATGAAGTAGAATCATATCATCAATTTGAATTGGCGTGATGGAGGTATCAAGGTCTTGGAGTTCCAAACGAAGTGATTTATTGTTATTACTGCTTAATTCAGGTGAGGCGAAAGAGCTAACATGACCTTTTTCTGAGTTTGTTGACTTCGTGTAGTGTGATTGTTTAATTTCGTTTGATAGTTCAGTTATCATATAACGTAAAGATTTTGATTCCTTGGTAATGATATCTTCAAGGGTAGAAGAGTTGGTATTTATACTGAGGGAAGTAGCTGTGGACTCCCTCTCAAGAGATTTAATGATTGATGATTGTTCCTTTGAAGAATCCGCAAACCTTGACAGGTACTTTTCTGTAGAGTGTATTATTTCCGTAGATTGTTCAACGGAGGATTTAAGATCAGCAACCAATTTAAACATTTTAATAATGTCGGTGTTAATGAGCTTAGGGAAAGCATGAATAGTTTCAAGACAATCATTAGATTTTTGTGATATTTTTTTCATGTTTGAATCTATGTTAGATAGCTTAGTGTTGAGTCCTATATTTTGGGACTCTAAATTTTTCATAATGGATTCATTATTGTCTGCAATCACCTCATTTATTTTAAGAAAGTTGTGGCGGATATTAGTTTTGAGTTCAGTTAAATCCTCAGACAATTGAACTAAACGTTCGTTATTATACTTGATGGCAAGCATAACGTGCGAAGTAGTAATTGTTTTGCATTCGTTGCAGTAATAATGAAAATTTGCAGAAAACTCGGTCAGGTGGGCTTTAGCGTGTCTACTCAGGCCTATGCAAATTGGATGAAAACTTTTACCACAAATACCTTTGCAGGCGACCCATTCAAGTGTTTTTTCACTAATGGTGCAGCCAATAAATCCGCAAATATTGTGGCGATCCATGTTTTCAAACGTATTTAAAAAAAAATAATTATTTTAAATTACGACGTCAGAAGAGTTTCGTCAGCTACTGTTTTGGTTCTTGTAGTAACTACAGTTGAAGAGTTAAAGAACTTAATTATGGTTGTTGTATATGCTACGAGTGGTGAGTTGGTTAGCGTATCAGCTAAGATGAAAGTCTCCAAAAGATCGTGATATAAAATGAAAGAGAAATTTAGGTGAGGTGGAATATCGATGCTCATTAGCGGCAGAACATGCACTAAATTTGTACTCACACGGGAGCCAAAAAAGGATGGAGAAGGCAAGTTCCAGTTGGTTAAAGGAGCAAGATAGATTGCGTTCGATGGACGATGGCCCTCTTCGTTCTCAGAAAAAGTTCCAGTTGGTTAAAGTTGAGACAGTTAGCAGTTAGCACAAGTAGAAATTTTTTTTTTTTTTTTATTATTAATTATGAGTGGTGTAGATGTGTTGGCAGAACATATACTGTAATGAACTCACCAAAGAGATGAAGCATAAAGCTTATGAGAGATGAATGTTAAATTGTTTTTGTATAGAGATGCACTATTCAAACCAAGAAGTGTATGGTGGAAATTTCAAATAATTGATTTTAATTTAACTTTTTTGTAGAGTAAAAGCGTAGTACACTAGCGGCAAAAATTATTAGAGCACTTATACAAATGATGCAAATACAAAACTTGGCTAATTGATTATAATTGACATGGAAATCAAAGGGATCGCGGAGAAAAGTCAGAATAAGTACTGTCGTAACGAAGAGAGAAAGACTGACTGACTTTTAACTCACGGGGTTCGAGAAAAGTACCAGGTTTGTAAGGGGTTCAACTTCAGGTAAATAATAATTAATTGTAATTCGCCTTAGGAGGTTTAAGTGTCGGGTAGAGGCGAACATAGCATCCACAATTCACTTCCATGAGAATAGGTTCTCATACGTAAATAGAAAAATGGGTGTTGTACTAGGTGAATCGGTTCGTTTGGAGAAAGTGTTATAGGTAGGTGTAGATGGTAGGAGATAAATTCAAATCAAGATTGTGTGTGTGTACGTGGTGGAGTGATTTGGGTAATTGGGCTGGATTTTAGTTAAAAAGGGCAAAATTTGTCACACCTATTTTTAGAAAATTCGAATTTGAATTTAGAAATCAAAATTGTTTTAGTCTAGTTAAAATCCAGTGCAAAAATCCAAAAAAACATCGAGCGGAAACACTTCCATCTTGGAAAGCCAAGCCAAGCTAGTTGGGGGAGATAAGGAGAAAAGTGGAGAAAGTTAGTTTAGTTTGGTTGGAGATTCGAGGAGGTCTAGTCGTGGATCGTTAAGTCGGGTGCGAGTTTTTTTTTTTGTACAGTCATAAGAGTAAATTTTAATCGATTGGGAAAAAAAAAATATAATAATTATTGGATTAGGCGAAAACGAACGAGGGATAGATAAGCGCAGCTGGGAGAAGAATTCTCAAGCGACATTCGCATAATGGTTTTACGTAATTGAGGAATAATTTTTTTTGCGCGGTATTTTTCTGCGCCTGCCCAGAATCGGCGCGGCTAGGTTATTTGGTGGGTCAGGATAAGTTTACGCTCGGTCGCACAAAAACAAAAAAAAAAAAAAAAAAGGAAAAATTCGATCACGTGTACCGAACAAGTAAAGTACTTTTCATACCCATGAGACCATCAATCGATCAAATAAACCGTAAGCCGACCTATCAATCACGCGCACAAATGTGTGAAATCTTATTAATCATCATACAATTACCATACTCGCGACACCATCACACGATCAACCACACCTCAATCAAGCTTTCAAGCATGCGCACAAAACTGTGAAATTTTTATTTGCATTCACACACGATCAAACACACCTCAATCAAGCTTTCAAGCATGTGCACAAAACTGGGAAAATTTTATTTGCATACACGCGACACCATCACACGATCAAACACACCTCAATCAAGCTTTCAAGCAGGCGCTCAAAACTGGGAAAATTTTATTTGCATACACGCGACACCGTCACACGAGCAAACCCACCTCAAGCAAGCAGACCGTCAGTCGCACGCTGAATACTTACTTATCTCTAACTCCCATATGACACATGCCCGATCACGCCTCCAAACACTCGTTAAGCAGACTAACATAACCGAGTCCACTTTATAAGGACACCTCTCTACGAGACATCATAGCGAAAAAAAAAAAAAAAAAAAAAAAAAATCATAGACATCAACCAAAAAATCAGCAGCAAACAATTCGCTACCTGGGACTGGCACGCACATACGCAATCTAGAGGCCGTTGAACGTCTATACAAGCCGTCTAAGTTCATGTTACCAGGACCTGACACTCCAGGAACGCCAGTGGGATTACGTCATCATACCAACCTTGAATCAGCCAATTGTCTTATCTTATTATTCAAATTTTTTTAGATTATTTTAATCAGTGCTTTATATAGAAAAAAAAAGTCCTTTTTTTTTTGTTTTTTTTCTCCGTCATACCCTTTTTGAATAACATTTCTTTAATATGTTTAATGATCAAGTGATTGAGTGGGCTTAGTTTTAATATGGAATTAGCTGTCTCAGTGAAAGAAGCTTAGGCGTTTAATGCCTTAAGCCGTGAAGTGGAATAAATGTTTCTCATCTCAAATTTTCCAACAGATATCTTCGAACTTAGCGATTCCCAGTGAAGCGGTGCACCTCATCATTGGATGTCCGGGTAAGTCGTTGAAAACTTTGCTCTATTATTCTTTTTTTTTTTTTTTCTGTTTCGATACTATTACCTATTAAGTGAAAGCAAAAGTGACGAAACTTATTCCACGTCGCAGAGTAAAATTTTGTATAGAGTTAAAAGATTGAAAATCTAAGCCAGCGAAATTGGTGGACAGTTAGCCCAGTCAATTACGAAAGAAAAAAAAAAATAATAAGTAAATAAATACCGGTATGGACAAACAGAAAGTAAAGTTATATATATTATGTGCTAAGAATTTCAGAATGTGAAACGTCGTTAAAAAAATTTAATTTTATTTTTTTTTTCAATTTTTTTTTTTTTTTTTTGTGTTAGTTCAGGAAAGTATTTCTTTTATCGATCCCTTTGATATAATTATATTTGACTTACTTGTTTCAAAATTAAGATCCATTTAGGGTAGAGGTGGATAAAATTTTTTTTTATGTTTTATTGGATTAATATTTACGTAAGGTATAATAAAACTCAATAATATGTAGCCTAATGTTTTTTTTTGATTGATTTTTTTTTGGAATTTTTTTAAATTGTTCTAATTTTGGGGCCTAATAAACAAGAATTTTTAGAGAAAAATAATGAGTGTATCCATGGAGAAATAAATACTATCTAGAGGGTGGATGTGGTAAGCGAGACGAGTTGGTAAGCTGTCGTTAAGGGGGTCCTAAAGTAAGCCGATAGACATGCTGTAAATAGGGGGCTACCGAATAAATAAGAAGTAGAGGTCGCGGTTGCCAAGGTAGTACCATGCTGGTACGTGGGTGGGCATATTGCCTCTGGGACAACAACACCTAGTCCCTTCCTCTCCCAGGGTTGCAAACCTTACAACGTGGCCACTCGTGTTAATTCAATCTCAGCTCAACGCACAAATAACATTCCTTCTTTGCTAGGACGATATTCGGTCTCAGGTAGAATTTCCTCGAACCAACAGTTATCTTTCGATCCATATTCGGCATGAAAATGTAACGCAGTTCTCATCTACGATGGCAAGAACCCATCCATTCGACAAGCAGAGCCTAGGCAAGGAGCAAGCATGCCGAGCCATCGTAGTGAGGTTACCCTTTGCCCCTGCCCGCAGAGTCGGTTAACCGAGACCTGTAACAAAGTTAGTTGCTCTGAGGGTAACAAGGGGTGGAGGTTTTCAAAGACCACCGAAATAATTTTTTTTTTAGTTTTCTTCGTAAAAGACCGACAATAGGAAAATGGTGTAGGGATTGGTCACTCCCCTCAGGGAGATGAGAAGGAAATGGGGGTCTTTGAGACAAACCATCAGGGTTCCGTTACAAGCTATTGTCTGCTGTTCTGCCGTGCCACAAGGGGCCGTAAATAAACCTTCCGATCTACCAGAGCTATTGCCTGCTTTTCCGCCGTGCCACAAGGGGCCGTAAATAAACCTTCCGATCTACCAGAGCTATTGCCTGCTGTTCTGCCGTGCCACAAGGGGCCGTAAATAAACCTTCCGATCTACCAGAGCTATTGCCTGCTGTTCCGCCGTGCCACAAGGGGCCGTAAATAAACCTTCCGATCCACCAGAGCTATTGCCTGCTGTTCTGCCGTGCCACAAGGGGCCGTACATAAACCTGCCGATCCACCAGAGCTATTGCCTGCTGTTTCTCCGTGCCACCAAGGCGCCGTAAACGTACCTGATTTTCTCTATTTGTTTCAGATCAGGGCGTTAGCTACAAATAGGCTTCCAACCGTAAAACCTTACGACCGAGGACCATCCGTACGGACTGTACGGCACCGTAGTTAGTTCTAAGTTTTTATTCTATACCGTGTTAATTAAGAGTAATTATTTGTGTTAGTAATAAAGAGTTGGTACATTTAAGGTGAAGACCTTATACTGAAGTTTCGTGTTTTTCTTCAGAAAGACCCTGGTGAATCCGGCGAGCAAAACCTCGGCTGGAAAGCAAAAAGCACGTCACAATTTATAAGGTCTTCACCTTAAATGTACCAACTCTTTAAACGTACCTGATTTTCTCTATTTGTTTCAGATCAGGGCCTTAGCTACAAATAGGCTTCCAACCGTAAAACCTTACGACCGAGGACCATCCGTACGGACTGTACGGCACCGTAGTTAGTTCTAAGTTTATATTCTATACCGTGTTAATTAAGAGTAATTATTTGTGTTAGTAATAAAGAGTTGGTACATTTAAGGTGAAGACCTTATACTGAAGTTTCGTGTTTTTCTTCAGAAAGACCCTGGTGAATCCGGCGAGCAAAACCTCGGCTGGAAAGCAAAAAGCACGTCACAATTTGGCGCCCGAGCAGGGACTATTCGTAGTCTCCTTCCGTACAAAAAAAACTCTTTATTACTACAAAACACACGTAAAGAATACTCTGCTAATTAAATCATAAATTAAATAATGTCCGAAAACGAAGATAATTTCAATGTTTTCGGCAGCATAGGAGCTATTTACCTGCTGAGTAAGCAGGAGCTCACGGGGCGAATGCGCCAACAAGGCCTCGATACCGAGGGTTCGCTGGCCGCCCTCCGAGTTCGCTTCAGCGCTCATATAAAAGGCGCTAGGCAAAGAAAATCCATGCAAAACCTATGCGAAGAAATGGAGCGAGCCGTGACCGAGAGGGAATACAAAGAGGTGTTTTCTGCCGATACCGAACCGAATTCTGAGGTAGATATTGAGCCGAAATCCCCCAGTTATACGGAAATATCTCTCCCGGTACCAACCTTCACGCCCTCTCCGTCGCCGCCCTCCGAACCACTTTTAGCTTCTAGACCGACTGAAAAGGTTTCCGATACTACCACCTTACCTGATCGCGAGCACCCTGAAAACCCTATTCCGCAGAGACTTGCTAATAAGTTCATCAGCCGCGAGGCGGAAGTCATGAACACGGTCAGGAAGTCGGGGCTTAAATTCGACTCTACAGGTAATGCGTTAGAGTTCATAGCGCGCATAGAAGAGTTAACCTCTTGCTATGATATCCGACCAGACGAAATGGTGAAAGCCTTACCCGAAGTTTTTAGAGGTACGGCACTGGAATGGTTCCGCATTAATAGAGACCGTATAAAAACGTGGATCCAGTTTCACGACGTTTTCCTTGAGCGATATTTGCCAGCCCGTTATATCTTTAAATTAGAAGACGAAATAATGCGACGAAGGCAGGGCCCACGTGAAAAGGCCAAGGAATTCATTCAGGCAACTCAATACATGATTCATAGACATCCAAACTTGAGTATAACTGACAGCGTGGATCGTATTTACGACAGCCTACGGCCAGAGTATCACCTATATATTAAAAGGAAAGACTTCTCGAGTATTGAAGAGCTGATGAAGTTAGCCGAGGAATTTGAGTATATCCAAGGCGAAAACCGGAGCTCTCATCAGCTTTCACCCCACTCAAACCTACCGCACCGCACGACGCAACCTTTGCGACAGCAGCCGCACAACCATCCCCGCCCTCCGAATGGAGCAACCTTCAATAGGCAACTACTTGTTCTTTCCACTAGCCCATACGATAGGTCAACCCATTGCTGGAACTGTAAGCAGAGGGGGCATACTAAAGTCAACTGCCTTCGGCCGTTCCGCTTATTCTGCTCCTATTGCGGAGAAGACGGTTGACTAACTGACGACTGCGGCTGTCACCCACTCCGCGCTTCTCTAATGAACGCGCGTACAAAAAGGGTAAACGGCAGCCAAGACAAGAAACCAACCGTTTCATCAGCCTTAGGCATGATACCAAGGCAGGCACCACATTCAACGGACCGACCGCGGCCTACTTCGAGAACCGTTGATTAGACAACCGTCACAAAGCCACCCACACGAAAATTGGACTGACCCAAGGTGTTTCGTAGCCGTCAAGATTTTTGGCCGTCCAGTGAAAGCCCTGCTAGATACAGGGGCAACTAAGTCCTTTATAAATACAACGACCCGTCAGCTCTTACGTAGGCTTAGAGCCCCCGTGCAATATCGGCATCATCTTACACACTTAGCAGACGGGAATCCAGTGTCAAGCCGGGAACACTACACCTTATCATTAACCATAGAAGGGCATCCAGTTCGCGGAGAGTTCACTTACATGAGACAACTTACCCAAGACATGGAAGTTGGAGTAGACCTACTTCGAGACCTAGATTTTAGGATGATGTTGCGAGGTAAAAAGATACAAACCAACTTGCCATCGGCCGCTCAACGAAAAGCACGTAGTTGCAACCTTCGACGAAGAGCGTGGAAACCAAGCCTCGGAGAGCACGTTTATAAAAGATTGAAGACGCTCTCTTCGGCAGCAAAACATCCCACCGATACGTTGGCTCCCCGCTACGAAGGCCCATACGAAGTCATAAGATTTGAATCGCCTGTCATTATCATATTGAGGAAATTAGAGAAAGGAAAAGGAAGGAGTGGCGAAACCATTAGAGCCCATGTGAAAGACTTGAAAGGTTTCTTTTCACAAGAAATTAACCCATCAACCGAAGAGGTCTTTTCCATCAGTCACTCAGCAGAATTTACACAGAACACTTCAAAAGAAATGTTCCATTCCGGAGAGGACCGTGCCAAGAAAGAAGCACAGCCATGGAAAATGCAACTTACACAACCACTCAAAATGAGACCCCAGTTGGAGAGTCCCCGTCTGCATCGCCACCGCCGCCACCGCCGCCGCCGCCGCAGCCGCACCGTGACCTCGCCACATGTCCAACATGAGCCCAGTGTGACAACGGTTGCAGTCACTCCCATTACTATTCCCACTGTTACCGAACGGAAACACCGTGCTCTAACGGGATGCAGTGCCCGTCCCAGAAAGGCTAAAATGGAGCCAATCCAAACAAAGTGTACAGATGTTTCAACTACCAAAGCTCGTCCAGTGGACGATGCAGGGGTAGCAGTAAAGGAACCCAACCTAAAGTTAAGCGCACAAGTTACTGCTAACCACACCGATAGCTAAAGAAAGGTGACACATTCGACAAAGCAAAATCCCGGCACGACCACCAACCAGAAGACAGTTCCATCCATCTTGCCGACACCAGCCAAGGGGACCCATAACCGCCGCACGCCAGGTGCGATAACGTCCAGCACTGTCACAACCACCCCACATGCCGTAGTCCCCTTCAAGAAAACCTTGCAAGCAGCCGCTGCTACAAGTTCAGCAACTGCTCGCACAGCTATAACTGCAGCCCGATCTGCAGCCGAAACCTCCTGTGCTATGTTTTCAGGCTTAAGGGAAGGCAACTCAAAGTTCGGCGGTGTCAAATTTAAATTCCCCCTCCTAATCAAAATGCCAGCATCACATTCCTATTCAATTGGATCCGGAGGCCATATTATCAGACGAGAAAGTTCTCGCCTCCAAAAGGGGGGTGGTATGTAACGAAGTGTTCATGCTACCTCTTACTTTTGATACCTTTCTGCTATCTAGTACTTTTGATACCATAGTACAACCGGAGTCGACAGCACTGAATCTCGAATGTACAACGTATCATCGTCGCACCACCCACACAACAGCCATATGAATGCACGACACATTAGGAGTGTTTACTCGCAGAGTATAACTCACACTTTATTCCTTCAGAAATATTTATATAGGCAACAAAAAAAATAGGAGAAGCAAAAAAGCTGGCAACATGCAAAAACTCGAAGGATTTTTGGAGCCTAGTGAAGAAATTAAATGGAAGAGTAAATGTGATAAATCGGAATCTGAGCCCAGATATTCTTCGAAGTTATTATAGTGACCTTCTAAATCCTGGTGGAGTAATACATTCCTTCTAATATGCTGTCCCAGGGATCCAAAATGAAACACTCGATGCTACTATCTCGGTACAAGAAGTGAGCCATGCACTTGAATGTTTAAAAAAGGGCAAAGCACCGGGACCAGACTCCATTCCGATAGAATTTTATAAGAATGGTTCGAGCTTGCTGAAAATCAAGCTCTGCCACTTAATGAACAAAGTCCTTGAAAATGAAATGACACCGCAAGGATTCAAAGAAGCATTAATTTTTCCGATACACAAGAAGGGATCATTAGCTAACCCAGAAAACTATAGGGGAATCTCGTTCCTGAATGCATCATATAAAATTTTTACGGCGATCCTCAAAAAACGGCTGGATGAATGGATAAAGCAGAATAATATCCTGAAAGAATACCAGGCAGGGTTCAGGTCAGGCTACTCAACTGTTTGTCCTTACAAGCATCGCGGAATCGTTCCAGAATCAAAACAAAAAACTTTACACGTTTTTTGTGGATTTCAAAGCAGCTTTCGACTCCATTGACAGAAATGCGTTGCTTTATAAGCTGTACTTGAAAGGAGTATCACTTAAGTTTGGAACAGTCTTACAAAACCTATACACAGGGAACAAAGCTGCTATTTGGAATGGTGAAGAGATGTCAGACTGGTTCGAGACAAAATCAGGTGTGAAACAGGGATGCGCCTTGAGCCCAACATTGTTTTCGTTATTCATAGATGATCTGCTGGATGGACTTCCGGGGGGTGTTCTTTATGCAAATACATGCATTAAGGGACTGATGTTTGCGGATGATGTGGTGTTGTTAGCTAGCTCCGCTGAAAGTCTTCAACTAATGATAAACCGGCTTGGAGACTACTGTAAGCTCTGGAATTTGACAGTGAACCGAGAAAAATCCAAAGCAATGATTTTTAAAAAAGGAGGTGGTAGAAGAAGTCGTAAGGACATTTGGAACTACAATGGCGGAGAATTAGAACTGGTGAATGAGTTCAAGTACTTAGGCATGCTTCTTTCGTCAAACCTCAATTTGAGTAAACACCTCAACGAAAAACTATCCAAGGCAAAAGCTGCAATCAATGCGACGTGGAAAGGATGTTTTTCAAATGGAGCAATTGCGCATAGCAGTAAATATAAAGTATTTGAAGCAGTGGCTGAATCAGTTTTGTTCTATGGGGCACAGGTGTGGGGATATAAAGAACATGAGGCAGTAGAGAAGCTCCTACGGTTCTATATAAAACGAATTTTCTGTATTCCTGCTAATGCTCCAAATTATCTGTTGATGATCGAAACAGGACTTTCACCCTTGTTTATAAAAACTTTGAAGTTGCAGATAGACTACATATTGAAGGTAATGAAAATGGCGGATACAAGGCTTCCAAAAATAGTGGCGTTAAAAGCGGTGGATAACAAGTCAAGCTGGTATGCGGAATGGATGGATCTGGCGCTTCAATGCAAGATGGAGGTTGATCTAAGTATTGGAAATGTAGATAACTGGGGTTCAATTTTATATCAGCTGGTGGAGAAAGTTGATGAACTGAAGCTACTGGAGTATAGAGAAGAAGCAAAAGCTTCGGTACATAGAGCAGTGTACAGTCGCTTGGACCACAATTTGGTAGGAAAAAACTATTTCCATGATAAAAACAGTGTTCAGGTTATATCAATGATGATGAGGTTGAGAGGTGAAATTATTAACCTGAATTACATACCACATAGGGAAGATCTTCCATGTCTTTGTGATCTATGCAACAGGAATGAAAGAGAAGATGTCTTACATTTCATTGGGAAATGTCCAATATTAAGTGAAGTCAGGCGTCAGGTATTTGAAAAAACTACCTTTCGGATGATGAGAGTATAACGGAGTTAAACGAGCTGGATGTGGAAAAACTTTTTAATTTTGCCAAAAATGCGCTAAATTATAGGAATAAAATAAGGAGTGGGAACTTTTGAGAACTTATTTATTGTAATTTTTTAAATGATCGGGCAGACGGCATAATGCCATGCATATATGTTTTTATATTATTTTAAAGTAGTTAAAAATGAATTTGAATAAATAAAAACTATCTAAATCTAATCTAATCTAAAAATCTTAATCTATAGGCAACCTGAAATTTGTGAAAAAGACAATCCCGCCGCCGTTCATGCACAGCAGTCAGCTAGCTATAAGACTAGGTAAGAAACAATTGTTATTTATAATTTATTATTGCCTGCCGTTTTGTCGTGCCACAAGGGGCCGTAAATAAACCTTCCGATCTACCAGAGCTATTGCCTGCTGTTCTGCCGTGCCACAAGGGGCCGTAAATAAACCTCCAGATCTACCAGAGCTATTGCCTGTTGTTCCGCCGTGCCACAAGGGGCCGTAAATAAACCTTCCGATCTACCAGAGCTATTGCCTGCTGTTCTGCCGTGCCACAAGGGGCCGTAAATAAACCTTCCGATCTACCAGAGCTATTGCCTGCTGTTCCGCCGTGCCACAAGGGGCCGTAAATAAACCTTCCGATCTACCAGAGCTATTGCCTGCTGTTCTGCCGTGCCACAAGGGGCCGTAAATAAACCTTCCGATCTACCAGAGCTATTGCCTGCTGTTCCGCCGTGCCACAAGGGGCCGTAAATAAATCTTCCGATCCACCAGAGCTATTGCCTGCTGTTCTGCCGTGCCACAAGGGGCCGTACATAAACCTGCCGATCCACCAGAGCTATTGCCTGCTGTTTCTCCGTGCCACCAAGGGGCCGTAAACGAACCTGATTTTCTCTATTTGTTTCAGATCAGGGCGTTAGCTACAAATAGGCTTCCAACCGTAAAACCTTACGACCGAGGACCATCCGTACGGACTGTACGGCACCGTAGTTAGTTCTAAGTTTATATTCTATACCGTGTTAATTAAGAGTAATTATTTGTGTTAGTAATAAAGAGTTGGTACATTTAAGGTGAAGACCTTATACTGAAGTTTCGTGTTTTTCTTCAGAAAGACCCTGGTGAATCCGGCGAGCAAAACCTCGGCTGGAAAGCAAAAAGCACGTCACAGCGTCAAGAGGCCAAAGCGTCTCTCACAAGTGAAAAGTCGTTAGCCACAAAAGAAAAAAACGATTATTGTTAAAGAAAAAACAAATCAAGGCCATTGATATGCATAATTCGAGACTAACTTTAAAACCCCTTATCACAAACTATTTAATCGATTATTATTCTAGAATTAGTGTTTTCAGGGAAGCGTGAAAAGTATTTTGCGTCAAGAGGCCAAAGCGTCTCTCACAAGTGAAAAGTCGTTAGCCACAAAAGATAAAAACGATTATTGTTAAAGAAAAAAGAAATCAAGGCCGGGAGCGGGTCAAAATGCTGTATTTTAAAATACTGTAGGTCAAAATACTGTATTATACTGTATGATACTGTATGTTCATAATACTGTATGGTTAGTATACTGTATATCAAAATACTGTATTTCAAAATACTGTATGTACAAAATACTGTATGATCAAAATACTGTAGTTCAAAATTCTGTATCCCAAAATGCTTTATGAGCAAAACACTGTATCTCCAAAATCTGTCTGTAAAAATACTGTATTTTTAAATAATTCCGTTCTAAGACCTCCATTCCTTTATTTGTTTCACTATCGATATATTCATTTTCAAGCAAAATAACACTAAACACTTAAATTTGCGTTGACATTTAAACATCTACTGAATGTTGAAACTTTCAAAATTTAATATTTAAAAGTAGCGAACCGATGTTGTAGTCGAAATTTTCAAAAATATATGAAGGTAGTTTCCTTTATTGACTACAAATGTCAAAATTTTACAATAAAAACACGAAATTCAAATGTTAAAAAAACCCGTATTTTTATTTATAAAATTTAAAAAATCGTTTGCATTTCGAACTGACATGCAGCTCATCATCAGCGAAACCCCGATTTACACTAAAACAAAACAACAAGAAAAAAACCAGAAATAAACGAATGAAATTAATGTTAAAAATTACAAATTCATGCTAATAAGAATAAGGGAGATAGAATGTTTCCATTGTCGTTGTTCATCACATTCTTAGCAACTTAGCTTTGTGAATAAAGAGAGACTCATATGCATCAAGCTTTCTTTCATTATGCAAGCTCTTTAATAATCGAACACTCTCTTCAAAGGGGCCGATGTGGTGCGGTGGTTCGTTGTTATCACACGACGCGAAGACATGAGCTGCTACAGATGAACGGTTTATTTGTTTATGTTTGATACAGCTGATGTGTTCCTTAAATCGCGTTTGTATATTCCTCTTCGTTTGGCCAATATATTTTTTGTTGCAGTCTTTACAGCTGATTTCGTATATACCACTTTTTTCACTTGTTGGGGTGGCATCTTTGGTTGAACCGAGAATGTTTTTTAGTTTGCCGTTGTTGTTGTAAGCGATATGTATGTTTTCTTTCTCTAACGTCTTTCGCAATTGATTTGTTATTGCTGGTATGTAAGAAAACGATATACGAAATTTGTTGTTTGAATGATTTTGGCTAAAGAGTGTGGATATTTCATTTTTCCGTATTCGGTTTGACTGTTTTTTCACAATATTTTCCACAACCGTTTTCTCAAAACCATTAACATCAGCTAAATGAACAATGTAATCAAATTCTTTTTTGAAATTACCAACGGAAAGTGGGAGTTTGCACAATCTGTATGCCATTGAATGAAAGGCTGCTATTTTGTGTTGGTACGAGCAAAAAGAGTGTTTCGTGATGTAGCGATCAGTTGCTGTATTTTTTCGGAAAACGTCGAACTCTATTTTTTTTTGGTGCGTTTCTTACATAAAACGTCTAAGAACGGGATGGAATTTTTGTCGTCTTCTTCCTCATATGTGAACTTGATGTTGTCATATCTATTGTTTAATGTATTTAGAGTTTCTTCAACTGTATTCTTTTTTATAACACTGAAAACGTCATCAACATATCTTAGCCAAATTCTGGGCAAAAGACCTTCTCGTTTCAAATCCATCTCAAATTTTGACATGAAGGCTTCGGCGATGAGTGGTGACTAAGGGTTACCCATGCTTGTTCCGTTGTTGTTTTTGTAGAAATTGTCACGGAAAACGAAACAATTATGTGACATACAAACTTTTGCTGCTCTTAAATACACTCTTTTATGATTTTCATCTACATTTTTCGTTTCGAGATGTAATTTGAGTGCCTCAATTGCAACATCGACAGGTATACTAGGAAACAGTGCTTCCACATCAAAAGAAACTATAGATTCATCTTCTTCTATGCTTATTTCGCTCACTCTATCGACAAAATCAAACGTATTCAAAACACTAGCACTTTCAAATCTCCCATACAACTTCATTTGTTCGACTAGCCATTTGGAGACTCTGACGAGTGGTGAATTCACGTTTGAAACGATTTTTCGCATTTTTTCGCCTGGTTTGTGGATTTTGGGTAAACCATACATCTTTGGCACTTCCGGATTGGAGATCATTAATTTGAACTTGCTTATGGAGAAAGTTTCTGAAATTTCCTTAATAATTCCTTTTGCGTCGTCTATCATCCTATTTAATGGTGATCTCTTTAATACGGTAAAACCTTTAGCCAAAATCATTCAAACAACAAATTTCGTATATCGTTTTCTTACATACCAGCAATAACAAATCAATTGCGAAAGACGTTAGAGAAAGAAAACATACATATCGCTTACAACAACAACGGCAAACTAAAAAACATTCTCGGTTCAACCAAAGATGCCACCCCAACAAGTGAAAAAAGTGGTATATACGAAATCAGCTGTAAAGACTGCAACAAAAAATATATTGGCCAAACGAAGAGGAATATACAAACGCGATTTAAGGAACACATCAGCTGTATCAAACATAAACAAATAAACCGTTCATCTGTAGCAGCTCATGTCTTCGCGTCGTGTGATAACAACGAACCACCGCACCACATCGGCCCCTTTGAAGAGAGTGTTCGATTATTAAAGAGCTTGCATAATGAAAGAAAGCTTGATGCATATGAGTCTCTCTTTATTCACAAAGCTAAGAATGTGATGAACAACGACAATGGAAACATTCTATCTCCCTTATTCTTATTAGCATGAATTTGTAATTTTTAACATTAATTTCATTCGTTTATTTCTGGTTTTTTTCTTGTTGTTTTGTTTTAGTGTAAATCGGGGTTTCGCTTATGATGAGCTGCATGTCAGTTCGAAATGCATACGATTTTTTAAATTTTATAAATAAAAATACGGTTTTTTTTTAACATTTGAATTTCGTGTTTTTATTGTAAAATTTTGACATTTGTAGTCAATAAAGGAAACTACCTTCATATATTTTTGAAGATCTACTGAATGCATGAACGCTTTTTAGTTTTGACAGATTAATTAGTCTGTTGCATATGCTCATGCAGTTGTTGATTATGATCAAAACAATTCATTTTAACATGTGAGAGAGATACTTGCAATCAAGAAGGAGAAAATGAAAGAGAGAAAAAAAGACGAAGACACCGTGTGTTTTGTTTTTGTTTTAATTAATTCAAAAACCAATGAACTATCAAATGTACATGTAATTGTTCAATGAAATACCATAATAATGGTTATGAAAAATTGTTATGATATTTTCTTAAGAAAAGTATTCTGTTTTTAAAATTCTGTATTTGAAATTGCTGTAATAAGGCTGAAAAATAAAAATTGTTTTGAGAATGTAAAAAAGTGCGGCACTTTTTTACATTCTCAAAACAATTTTTATTTTTCAGCCTAATTACAGCAATTTCAAATACAGTATTTTGAGATACAGTATTTTGCCTTACAGTATTTTGAGATACAGAATTTTGAGATAAAGTATTTTGACTTACAGTCTTTTGACCATACAGTATTTTGTACATACAGTATTTTGAAATACAGTATTTTGAGGTACAGTATTTTAAATACAGTATTATGACCCATACAGTATTTTGACCCTAACCCATCAAAACCATTGATATGCATAATTCGAGACTAACTTTAAAACCCCTTATCACAAACTATTTAATCGATTATTATTCTAGAATTAGTATTTTCAGGGAAGCGTGAAAAGTATTTTGCGTCAAGAGGCCAAAGCGTCTCTCACAAGTGAAAAGTTGTTAGCCACAAAAGATAAAAACGATTATTGTTAAAGAAAAAAGAAATCAAGGCCATTGATATACATAATTCGAGACTAACTTTAAAACCCCTTATCACAAACTATTTAATCGATTATTATTCTTGAATTAGTATTTTCAGGGAAGCGTGAAAAGTATTTTGCGTCAAGAGGCCAAAGCGTCTCTCACAAGTGAAAACTCGTTAGCCACAAAAGATAAAAACGATTATTGTTAAAGGAAAAAGAAATCAAGGCCATTGATATGCATAATTCGAGACTAACTTTAAAACCCCTTATCACAAACTATTTAATCGATTATTATTCTAGAATTAGTATTTTCAGGGAAGCGTGAAAAGTATTTTGCGTCAAGAGGCCAAAACGTCTCTCACAAGTGAAAAGTCGTTAGCCACAAAAGATAAAAACGATTATTGTTAAAGAAAAAAGAAATCAAGGCCATTGATATGCATAATTCGAGACTAACTTTAAAACCCCTTATCACAAACTATTTAATCGATTATTATTCTAGAATTAGTATTTTCAGGGAAGCGTGAAAAGTATTTTGCGTCAAGAGGCCAAAGCGTCTCTCACAAGTGAAAAGTCGTTAGCCACAAAAGATAAAAACGATTATTGTTAAAGAAAAAACAAATCAAGGCCATTGATATGCATAATTCGAGACTAACTTTAAAACCCCTTATCACAAACTATTTAATCGATTATTATTCTAGAATTAGTATTTTCAGGGAAGCGTGAAAAGTATTTTGCGTCAAGAGGCCAAAGCGTCTCTCACAAGTGAAAAGTCGTTAGCCACAAAAGATAAAAACGATTATTGTTAAAGAAAAAACAAATCATTCGCATTGATATGCATATTTTGAGACTAACTTTTAAACCTCTTACCACAAGCTACAAAATCGATGGTGGTTCAATATTTGGAAATTTCAGGTAAGCGTGGAAGATATTTCGCTTCAAGAGGCCAAAGCGCCTTTCACAAGCAAAAAAATCGGTAGTTACAAACGATTATAACGATTAGTTTTAAAGAAAAAAGAAATCAAGGCCATTGATATGCATAATTCGAGACTAACTTAAAACCCCTTATCACAAACTATTCAATCGATTATTATTCTAGAATTAGTATTTTCAGGGAAGCGTGAAAAGTATTTTGCGTCAAGAGACCAAAGCGTCTGTCATAAGCGAAAAGTCGTTAGCTGCAAACGATTATAACGATTGTTTTTAAAGAAAAAAGAAATCATTTGTATTGATATAATGTAATTCACAAATAGCACTCAAAGCACTTGTCACAAACTATATAATCGATTATCTTTCTAGATTTAGGAATTTAAGGCAAGCGTGAAAGATATTTCGCTTCAAGAGGCCAAAGCGTCTCTCACAAGTGAAAAGTCGTTAGCCACAAAAGATAAAAACGATTATTGTTAAAGAAAAAAGAAATCAAGGCCATTGATATGCATAATTCGAGACTAACTTTAAA
Source organism: Melanostoma mellinum (assembly GCA_914767635.1). Taxonomy (NCBI): domain Eukaryota; kingdom Metazoa; phylum Arthropoda; class Insecta; order Diptera; family Syrphidae; genus Melanostoma; species Melanostoma mellinum. The sequence goes on along the minus strand of OU612059.1, from coordinate 116,767,301 downwards.
ACCCCTTATCACAAACTATTTAATCGATTATTATTCTAGAATTAGTATTTTCAGGGAAGCGTGAAAAGTATTTTGCGTCAAGAGGCCAAAGCGTCTCTCACAAGTGAAAAGTCGTTAGCCACAAAAGATAAAAACGATTATTGTTAAAGAAAAAAGAAATCAAGGCCATTGATATGCATAATTCGAGACTAACTTTAAAACCCCTTATCACAAACTATTTAATCGATTATTATTCTAGAATTAGTATTTTCAGGGAAGCGTGAAAAGTATTTTGCGTCAAGAGGCCAAAGCGTCTCTCACAAGTGAAAAGTCGTTAGCCACAAAAGATAAAAACGATTATTGTTAAAGAAAAAACAAATCAAGGCCATTGATGTGCATAATTCGAGACTAACTTTAAAACCCCTTATCACAAACTATTTAATCGATTATTATTCTAGAATTAGTATTTTCAGGGAAGCGTGAAAAGTATTTTGCGTCAAGAGGCCAAAGCGTCTCTCACAAGTGAAAAGTCGTTAGCCACAAAAGATAAAAACGATTATTGTTAAAGAAAAAACAAATCATTCGCATTGATATGCATATTTTGAGACTAACTTTTAAACCTCTTACCACAAGCTACAAAATCGATGGTGGTTCAATATTTGGAAATTTCAGGTAAGCGTGAGTAGTTTGTTTTGGCCGGTTCTGGGCCAAGGGTTCAGGTTCAGGTTCAGGTTCAGGTTCAGGGTGCAGCAGTCATGATGTACAGTTGTGTACCATATGATGATATTTTTTTTTTCGGCAGGTAGTTTTTTTTATTTGGCGGGATGGTTTTTTGATGGTAGCGTCTGGTGGATAGTAAAAATAGATTGTTTTATTACGGTATGGAAAAACCATGGAGTACATAACATGAGAAGTGTCCTTTTAAAAATTTTTTTTTCTCTTAATTACTTTGGTTTGTATATAAAAAACTAAATTTATGATAATACGGCATGATGTTTTTTTTTTCGGCAGGTAGTTTTTTATTTGGCGAAATGGTTTTTTGATGGTAGCGTCTGGTAGGGTCAGTGGTACAGATGGTGTACAGTTGGTGTACGGTGTACAGGTGGCTCAGGTAGCTGTTCTGGGTCAGGTGGTACAAGTGGTACAGGGTTGTACAGTATGTGGTACAGCAGTCGACATGAGGGTACGATGGTACAACAGTCATTCTAGGATGATGGTACGATGGTACAGCAGTCATGGTGTACAGTATGTGGTACAGCAGTCGACATGAGGGTACAGCAGTCATGGTGTACAGGGTTGCATACCATGCTGATATTTGCAGCAGGTAATTTTTTTGTGGTATCTTTGGCGGGGTGGTTTTTTTGTTGGTTGAGTTTGGTGGATAATAAAAATAGTTCTATGAGAAACTAAATGCATTCATATAGTAAGAAAATGTTGGAAGGGTTCTTTATTGGTATAGATTGTCGATTTTGTAATGGTGTACAGTATGGGGTACAGCAGTCATCTAGCTACTTTTAGAGCTACCAACGCTGGCATCTTTTTGGTTGATGACTGTTGTGGTTTTGTATGGATGAAAAAGTGGTGGTAGAGAATTTTTGGTTCTATTTTAAGAACTGTGTGGGGAAAGAAATCTGTGGTTATAGGACAAATGTCGTGTAAAAAAGTGGGGGATGAAAATTGTTGATATATTTTAAAAACTGTGTGTAGAAGAAATCTATGGTTGGAAATTAAGATTTTTGTAATACTCGTATTTTGTGACATTGGTCTATCAATCAGACACATTTGTAGGGAGAGTAAAGGCAATCTAGCTACTTTTAGGGTTACCAACGCTGACATCTTTTTGGTTGGTGATTATAAGTTGGGTTTTGCCGTCGACTAGTGCATCGCCATCGTCATGAGTTGAGTATTTGAATATAATAGATTAAAGAAATGCGTTATGGTTTATCACATCATGTTTCAACATGTTTATTGAAACCTTTTCATGGTAATGATTGTTTGTGTTGGGCATAGGGAGATGTATGTAGGTATGTAGGTATGTTTATTTGTAGATATGTACATACAATACAATTTATAGTAGGGAGTTACAATCATGATGACGAATTCATGTTATATTATGTTATACTAGTATATATATATTATATATATGAAATGTATATTAATTTTTACGTTTTGAAAAGTATTGTGAGGGTGCTGGTAGCTAAAAATTTAGATGATTATAGGTCTGTGAGGCTAGATTTTTAATATGTGTGTTGGTGTTTATGTGCAATACATGTACCTTTGTTAGTTTGTAATCGCTTAGAGTTACCAATACCAGGTGTTTTTAAGTGTTTTGTGAATGTTTAAAAAAAAGGAGTATCAAGCATTTAATACAATCTAGTATGCTTTTCCCTTTATAGTTCTATATCTGTTCTACGCTATGCTACATTATGTACTATATGATACTACTTTTTTAGACTGTGACACAATTTTTTTTACTAATGTTCTTCACCTAAGCGTGATAGGCCTTTGCTATGAAGTTGTTTTTCTTTATACCATAGAGTAAGGATATGATGACCCATGTTGTGATATTTCTTGAAAGAAATTATTATAAGAGTGCCGACGGTCTGAACAAAGGGAAATAATAGCGTTTAGAGGTACGTAGGTTGAAGATCCTTACGATGGGATGAGAGTAAAGAAAAAATGAAAAGTAATGTTGTGTGTGTGCGAAGAATAGACACGATCTGTTGATAGATCTTAGAACGGGGGTGTGAGACTTTGTTAGTTTGTTGATGCTTACTTTGAGATATAGGAATAGATAGGACTGAGATTGGGATATGAGAAAAGAAAATAGAGACAATAAAGGCAAAGGTGGTTTCTATTGAGTATTTTTTATGGTTTTTTGTTTTAGATTTTGCTGGCGCTTGGAAATGGCTGATTTTTATTGCCCCTGTGTAGCGCATAGATAGTGCATGAGCAAGTCGTTTACAGCTAAGCATGAAAGGTACAGGTTGGTACATGTGGTTGTTTTACTCTATACCGAAGGGTAAGGATGTGAGATGTCACACATGTTCACATAGCAATAAAGTTCATGATGGATGTTGAAATCGAGTATCTGAGTAGCACAGGAAGGTAAAATAAAGCAACACTCATTGTAAGGAAAGATGATGATGCCAATATAAAGACAAAGGCATATTTTGTTGTGAATATCGATGGATTGATATGACAGCCAGAAACGAAGTGAAACAAACGAATAGGATTTTTTTTTTTTTTTTGCATTAGATGTCACTGGCGGTTGGTGATGGATGGATTTTTTTTTCTTGCAATTTGCTCTCATTCGATATTTGTGTGTAGGTACATTTTACAAGAGTAGTGGGGGAAGTGAGACATGACATATATACCTACCGTCATTGGTGTATATAATTTTCGAATAGGTGGAAACTTAAGATTCATATAAATACCGCATGTTTTAAGGGTTTCAATATCAGTAAGATTAGACCCATCAGCAGTATGAAGAACAGCATCAGTATTTTCGAAAAGTACATGGAGGAGTTCTCGGCCGCTTGGTGGGAATCAAAGGAGCTACAGGAAAAAGATCCGGAACGTTGGAGAGTGCGCAGACCATCTCACATATCATCAAGGCGCTTAATATCCGAGCTATTGAGCTCGGATTTATTGACGATATACCTCAATTACCAAAAGAGTTTCTAAAATTAACCTTTTAGAAAATTCAACGAAATAAAAAAAACTTAACACAAATTTGTTTTTGTCTTTTTAATCATTCGATTTCAGCTATTGTCATCACAGAAGTTTCTTTTTAGTTTTCCACCATATTTTGTTGAAACTTTTCTCCTGACCTTATACTAAATCTAGTCTTCTTTGCCATCATCTGTTTGCAAGTTCTTTGGAACTCGACCTTCGTTTAGTATATTTTCCATAGCTATAACGACAGAAGCCCCAGTTTTGTTTTTAATAGGAACTGCCCATGCAAACTTGGAAAATGTATCAATTACGGTGAGAAGATATCGATAATTTTTATTTTCAGATGTATAGGTATGCATTTCAACTAGATCCGCTTGACATAAATCATCAAACCCTTTGATAATGACTCGTCTTTTTTTTTTTTTTTTTTAAGTTTCTCCGAGCCGGCTTATGCAGTTCATCAACAACGTTTCTTTTACTCATCCTTTATAGAAGAATGATTAGAACAACAAAGTATTCTAGTATTTAACCTTCATACAAAAAAAAAAAAAAAATTAATGTTCAATAAAGAAAGGCTTTGGCAATTGTCCGAAGGTTGGGTTTGATATAATACGATTAAAAAATGCTTTAATGTTTAAATTATTTATTTTAATCTTTCGTAAAATAACATTAGCTTCTTAACTTTAAAAATTCTATTTTCAATCAAGTAACATGCACAAGTATCAGGTCCATCTTGGCATAAATTCTTTGACCATGGACAATTAACAAAATGACATCCATATTTCGATATGATAGATGGTACGTTTATGAACATTTTTAAGAAGGATAAACATCCTGTTAGATACTCCTGATGTCCTTCCGTCAGCTCATGTTCATGTGCTTTCATAAACTCGAGGATCTCATCGAAAATAAAGGCGATATTTATATTAAACATTATTGTCTGCTTTTACTTTTATTGTCAGTTTAATACTAAAGTACAGTTTGATTTACTCTATGATTTGTACTGGATTTATCTCAACTTATAATTTCTGGTTTTCTGTTAATAGCGTTTCCAAACATGTATTTCTCTAATTTCTCAACTTCAAATTGAATATATTGTCTGAGTTGTTCGTATGCTTCATCATAGTTGCCATCTTCAGTTTTTTGAAATCCCTACTCGTACCCCTCTTTCTCCACGTAATCCTGGTGATACTTGCTCTCCTCGTTCTCTCCTTGGCTCCATTTAGACTCTTTTAGAACACCGTCCAAATTTATCAACACTCATATTGTAGTTAATTATTCAATTACGTCTGCTTCTTTTAGCTCTTCGATAATTGAAACAATTTCGTTATAGTGATTATTGTGCCCAGCTTGTTGTGATGCAATAAGAAGTCTCAATCGATCTACAAGTTCATTGGGATCATCCCAGAAGATATAGTCTTTTCTTTCTTAGATAGTTGCATTAATCCATTTCCCAATGCTATTGGTTTATCTATTATTGTTTTATCTTCAAATAGTTTATTTATAATTTGTTTGTATTTATAACCCTTATTTCCTAGTACTTGGCTTCTTGGACTGTGATTACGTTTATGGGCATTGGTAGCTAGTAATATAGTTTTGTAATTGATCAAATCTTCATCATTGAACTGGGTTGGCTTTTTCTTGAATACTAGTTCAAATAAACCAGGTGTACCATTATAGATTTTATTATTTATTTCTATACCATTTCCCTTAATTTTTAACTCTTTATCTCCAATTTGTAACATTCCGTTATTCAAATGCACTCCATACAAATCATCAAGCGTTTTTGAATTATTTAAATATAAATTAATATAATCTCGGGGGATTTTTTCCATTATTCCTAGGTCTATTTTTTCTTCAAAGTCACGAACAAGATGCCGATGACGCAGGCGTGAGCTCCTTTCCCTCTTACTTTGAGGTGTTACCATGGAGGTTTTTGGGGTGCTGTCACTGATGTTTGATGTGGTAGTGGTATTGTGTGGGGTGATAAATTCATCTTCTTCATAATTTTGCTTTATTTTTTTTGTGTGGAGACGCGAAATTATTGTAGTGATCATCAAATGAATTTTTGATATTTGATTTCTCTATTAGATCCTTAAGGGGCTAAGTAATCGGTTTAAAAACTTCTTCTATTTGCAAATCGAATGCGGCCTTTCCGTTTCTTAGGGCTTTATATTTTTTTCGTAGGGCATCCGTTGTTTTAATAAGTTCTTTTGTTACTTCTTCATTCAAGTGCATCATGATGTTGAGTTACTATTTTTACAAAAGTTTTTGAAATTAAATTGTACGCTTATGATGAGCAGCTACATATGAATTATGTTTTGAACCGTAGAGGACTGATTCTAAGCGATTCGATCTGCTCTCTTACAGATCTGCTTTTGAACTGGTCTGATCGGCTTTTGAACTGGTCTGATCTGCTTTTGAACTGCTTTTGAACTGGTCTGATCGGCTTTTGAACTGCTTTTGAACTGGTCTGATCGGCTTTTGAACTGCTTTTGAACTGGTCTGATCGGCTTTTGAACTGCTTTTGAACTGGTCTGATCGGCTTTTGAACTGGTCTGATCGGCTTTTGAACTGCTTTTGAACTGGTCTGATCGGCTTTTGAACTGCTTTTGAACAGGTCTGATCGGCTTTTGAACTGGTCTGATCGGCTTTTGAACTGCTTTTGAACTGGTCTGATCTGCTTTTGAACTGCTTTCGAACTGGTCTGATCGGCTTTTGAACTGCTTTTGAACTGGTCTGATCTGCTTTTGAACTGCTTTCGAACTGATCTGATCGGCTTTTGAACTGGTCTGATCGGCTTTTGAACAGATTTTGAACTGGTCTGATCGGCTTTTGAACTGGTCTGATCGGCTTTTGAACTGGTCTGATCGGCTTTTGAACTGCTTTTGAACTGGTCTGATCGGCTTTTGAACTGGTCTGATCGGCTTTTGAACTGCTTTTGAACTGGTCTGATCGGCTTTTGAACTGCTTTTGAACTGGTCTGATCTGCTTTTGAACTGCTTTCGAACTGGTCTGATCGGCTTTTGAACTGGTCTGATCGGCTTTTGATCTGGTCTGATCGGCTTTTGAACAGCTTTTGAACTGGTCTGATCGGCTTTTGAACTGGTCTGATCTGCTTTTGAACTGCTCTGATCTGCTCTGATCATAGACCTTAGTCCTACGAAATCAGTCATAATCCTCGAATTATAGTTTATATTTGTGTCAGACATACACAAGAATTCCGAAACATTTAATATGAGACAACGCTAATTTTATAAATGCTTTCAAACAAGATTATATGAATCACACATTTACAATGATCATGTTAATTCTGATACGGATCCTGAAACTATAAAAAAGCTTATAACTACAACTGCGTACAGCATTCGTATTGCATTGTTCTATGAGAATGGTTCATAGTACACAGCGTTCAGCTCACATCAGTACAAAGCAGATCAAAAGCAGATCATCATAAGCGTACAATTTAATTTCAAAAACTTTTGTAAAAATAGTAAGTCAACATCATGATGCACTTGAATGAAGAAGTAACAAAAGAACTTATTAAAACAACGGATGCCCTACGAAAAAAATATAAAGCCCTAAGAAACGGAAAGGCCGCATTCGATTTGCAAATAGAAGAAGTTTTTAAACCGATTACTAAGCCCCTTAAGGATCTAATAGAGAAATCAAATATCAAAAATTCATTTGATGATCACTACAATAATTTCGCGTCTCCACACAAAAAAATAAAGCAAAATTATGAAGAAGATGAATTTATCACCCCACACAATACAACTACCACATCAAACATCAGTGACAGCACCCCAAAAACCTCCATGGTAACACCTCAAAGTAAGAGGGAAAGGAGCTCACGCCTGCGTCATCGGCATCTTGTTCGTGACTTTGAAGAAAAAATAGACCTAGGAACAATGGAAAAAATCCCCCGAGATTATATTAATTTATATTTAAATAATTCAAGAACGCTTGATGATTTGTATGGAGTGCATTTGAATAACGGAATGTTACAAATTGGAGATAAAGAGCTAAAAATTAAGGGAAATGATATAGAAATAAATAATAAAATCTATAATGGTACACCTGGTTTATTTGAACTAGTATTCAAGAAAAAGCCAACCCAGTTCAATGATGAAGATTTGATCAATTACAAAACTATATTACTAGCTACCAATGCCCATAAACGTAATCACAGTCCAAGAAGCCAAGTACTAGGAAATAAGGGTTATAAATACAAACAAATTATAAATAAACTATTTGAAGATAAAACAAAAATAGATAAACCAATAGCATTGGGAAATGGATTAATGCAACTATCTAAGAAAGAAAAAGACTATATCTTCTGGGATGATCCCAATGAACTTGTAGATCGATTGAGACTTCTTATTGCATCACAACAAGCTGAGCACAATAATCACTATAACGAAATTGTTTCAATTATCGAAGAGCTAAAAGAAGCAGACGTAATTGAATAATTAACTACAATATGAGTGTTGATAAATTTGGACGGTGTTCTAAAAGAGTCTAAATGGTGCCAAGGAGAGAACGAGGAGAGCAAGGATCACGTGGAGAAAGAGGGGTACGAGTAGGGATTTCAAAAAACTGAAGATGGCAACTATGATGAAGCATACGAACAACTCAGACAATATATTCAATTTGAAGTTGAGAAATTAGAGAAATACATGTTTGGAAACGCTATTAACAGAAAACCAGAAATTATAAGTTGAGATAAATCCAGTACAAATCATAGAGTAAATCAAACTGTACTTTAGTATTAAACTGACAATAAAAGTAAAAGCAGACAATAATGTTTAATATAAATATCGCCTTTATTTTCGATGAGATCCTCGAGTTTATGAAAGCACATGAACATGAGCTGACGGAAGGACATCAGGAGTATCTAACAGGATGTTTATCCTTCTTAAAAATGTTCATAAACGTACCATCTATCATATCGAAATATGGATGTCATTTTGTTAATTGTCCATGGTCAAAGAATTTATGCCAAGATGGACCTGATACTTGTGCATGTTACTTGATTGAAAATAGAATTTTTAAAGCTAAGAAGCTAATGTTATTGTACGAAAGATTAAAATAAATAATTTAAACATAAAAGCATTTTTTAATCGTATTATATCAAACCCAACCTTCCGACAATTGCCAAAGCCTTTCTTTATTGAACATTATTTTTTTTTTTTTTTTTGTATGAAGGTTAAATACTAGAATACTTTGTTGTTCTAATCATTCTTCTATAAAGGATGAGTAAAAGAAACGTTGTTGATGAACTGCATAAGCCGGCTCGGAGAAACTTAAAAAAAAAAAAAGACGAGTCATTATCAAAGGGTTTGATGATTTATGTCAAGCGGATCTAGTTGAAATGCATACCTATACATCTGAAAATAAAAATTATCGATATCTTCTCACCGTAATTGATACATTTTCCAAGTTTGCATGGGCAGTTCCTATTAAAAACAAAACTGGGGCTTCTGTCGTTATAGCTATGGAAAATATACTAAACGAAGGTCGAGTTCCAAAGAACTTGCAAACAGATGATGGCAAAGAAGACTAGATTTAATATAAGGTCAGGAGAAAAGTTTCAACAAAATATGGTGGAAAACTAAAAAGAAACTTCTGTGATGACAATAGCTGAAATCGAATGATTAAAAAGACAAAAACAAATTTGTGTTAAGTTTTTTTTATTTCGTTGAATTTTCTAAAAGGTTAATTTTAGAAACTCTTTTGGTAATTGAGGTATATCGTCAATAAATCCGAGCTCAATAGCTCGGATATTAAGCGCCTTGATGATATGTGAGATGGTCTGCGCACTCTCCAACGTTCCGGATCTTTTTCCTGTAGCTCCTTTGATTCCCAGCAAGCGGCCGAGAACTCCTCCATGTACTTTTCGAAAATACTGATGCTGTTCTTCATACTGCTGATGGGTCTAATCTTACTGATATTGAAACCCTTAAAACATGCAGTATTTATATGAATCTTAAGTTTCCACCTATTCGAAAATTATATACACCAATGACGGTAGGTATATATGTCATGTCTCACTTCCCCCACTACTCTTGTAAAATGTACCTACACACAAATATCGAATGAGAGCAAATTGCAAGAAAAAAAAATCCATCCATCACCAACCGCCAGTGACATCTAATGCAAAAAAAAAAAAATCCTATTCGGTTGTTTCACTTCGTTTCTGGCTGTCATATCAATCCATCGATATTCACAACAAAATATGCCTTTGTCTTTATATTGGCATCATCATCTTTCCTTACAATGAGTGTTGCTTTATTTTACATTCCTGTGCTACTCAGATACTCGATTTCAACATCCATCATGAACTTTATTGCTATGTGAACATGGGTGACATCTCACATCCTTACCCTTCGGTATAGAGTAAAACAACCACATGTACCAACCTGTACCTTTCATGCTTAGCTGTAAACGACTTGCTCATGCACTATCTATGCGCAACACAGGGGCAATAAAAATCAGCCATTTCCAAGCGCCAGCAAAATCTATTTTCTAAAAGGTTAATTTTAGAAACTCTTTTGGTAATTGAGGTATATCGTCAATAAATCCGAGCTCAATAGCTCGGATATTAAGCGCCTTGATGATATGTGAGATGGTCTGCGCACTCTCCAACGTTCCGGATCTTTTTCCTGTAGCTCCTTTGATTCCCAGCAAGCGGCCGAGAACTCCTCCATGTACTTTTCGAAAATACTGATGCTGTTCTTCATACTGCTGATGGGTCTAATCTTACTGATATTGAAACCCTTAAAACATGCAGTATTTATATGAATCTTAAGTTTCCACCTATTCGAAAATTATATACACCAATGACGGTAGGTATATATGTCATGTCTCACTTCCCCCACTACTCTTGTAAAATGTACCTACACACAAATATCGAATGAGAGCAAATTGCAAGAAAAAAAAATCCATCCATCACCAACCGCCAGTGACATCTAATGCAAAAAAAAAAATCCTATTCGTTTGTTTCACTTCGTTTCTGGCTGTCATATCAATCCATCGATATTCACAACAAAATATGCCTTTGTCTTTATATTGGCATCATCATCTTTCCTTACAATGAGTGTTGCTTTATTTTACATTCCTGTGCTACTCAGATACTCGATTTCAACATCCATCATGAACTTTATTGCTATGTGAACATGGGTGACATCTCACATCCTTACCCTTCGGTATAGAGTAAAACAACCACATGTACCAACCTGTACCTTTCATGCTTAGCTGTAAACGACTTGCTCATGCACTATCTATGCGCTACACAGGGGCAATAAAAATCAGCCATTTCCAAGCGCCAGCAAAATCTAAAACAAAAAACCATAAAAAATACTCAATAGAAACCACCTTTGCCTTTATTGTCTCCATTTTCTTTTCTCATATCCCAATCTCAGTCCTATCTATTCCTATATCTCAAAGTAAGTATCAACAAACTAACAAAGTCTCACACCCCCGTTCTAAGATCTATCAACAGATCGTGTCTATTCTTCGCACACACACAACATTACTTTTCATTTTTTCTTTACTCTCATCCCATCGTAAGGATCTTCAACCTACGTACCTCTAAACGCTATTATTTCCCTTTGTTCAGACCGTCGGCACCCTTATAATAATTTCTTTCAAGAAAAATCACAACATGGGTCATCATATCCTTACTCTATGGTATAAAGAAAAACAACTTCATAGCAAAGGCCTATCATGCTTAGGTGAAGAACATTAGTAAAAAAAATTGTGTCACAGTCTAAAAAAGTAGTATCATATAGTACATAATGTAGCATAGCGTAGAACAGATATAGAACTATTAAGGGAAAAGCATACTAGATTGTATTAAATGCTTGATACTCCTTTTTTTTAAACATTCACAAAACACTTAAAAACACCTGGTATTGGTAACTCTAAGCGATTACAAACTAACAAAGGTACATGTATTGCACATAAACACCAACACACATATTAAAAATCTAGTCTCACAGACTTATAATCATCTAAATTTTTAGCTACCAGCACCCTCACAATACTTTTCAAAACGTAAAAATTAATATACATTTCATATATATAATATATATATACTAGTATAACATAATATAACATGAATTCGTCATCATGATTGTAACTCCCTACTATAAATTGTATTGTATGTACATATCTACAAATAAACATACCTACATACCTACATACATCTCCCTATGCCCAACACAAACAATCATTACCATGAAAAGGTTTCAATAAACATGTTGAAACATGAAATTGCATTGTATGTACATATCTATAAATAAAAATACCTACATACATCTCCCTATACCCAACACAAGCAATCATTATCATGAAAAGGTTTCAATAAACATGTTGAAACATGATGTGATAAACCATAACGCATTTCTTTAATCTATTATATTCAAATACTCAACTCATGACGATGGCGATGCACTAGTCGACGGCAAAACCCAACTTATAATCACCAACCAAAAAGATGTCAGCGTTGGTAACCCTAAAAGTAGCTAGATTGCCTTTACTCTCCCTACAAATGTGTCTGATTGATAGACCAATGTCACAAAATACGAGTATTACAAAAATCTTAATTTCCAACCATAGATTTCTTCTACACACAGTTTTTAAAATATATCAACAATTTTCATCCCCCACTTTTTTACACGACATTTGTCCTATAACCACAGATTTCTTTCCCCACACAGTTCTTAAAATAGAACCAAAAATTCTCTACCACCACTTTTTCATCCATACAAAACCACAACAGTCATCAACCAAAAAGATGCCAGCGTTGGTAGCTCTAAAAGTAGCTAGATGACTGCTGTACCCCATACTGTACACCATTACAAAATCGACAATCTATACCAATAAAGAACCCTTCCAACATTTTCTTACTATATGAATGCATTTAGTTTCTCATAGAACTATTTTTATTATCCACCAAACTCAACCAACAAAAAAAACCACCCCGCCAAAGATACCACAAAAAAATTACCTGCTGCAAATATCAGCATGGTATGCAACCCTGTACACCATGACTGCTGTACCCTCGTACCCTCATGTCGACTGCTGTACCACATACTGTACACCATGACTGCTGTACCATCGTACCATCATCCTAGAATGACTGTTGTACCCTCGTATCCTCATGTCGACTGCTGTACCACATACTGTACAACCCTGTACCACTTGTACCACGTACCACCTGACCCAGAACAGCTACCTGAGCCACCTGTACACCGTACACCAACTGTACAGCATCTGTACCACTGACCCTACCAGACGCTACCATCAAAAAACCATCCCGCCAAATAAAAAACTACCTGTCGAAAAAAAAAACATCATGCCATATTATCATAAATTTAGTTTTTTATATACAAACCAAAGTAATTAAGAGAAAAAAAAAATTGTAAAGGTGTGTCCACACCAGAGAAACATTTCAAGAAACATTGTTTCAAAAACGTTTCTAAAATGTTTCCCATTTGTATAAAAAACATTTTTGAAACATTTCGGAAACATTTCAGAAATGTTTCTGAAATGTTTTTTTGGTGTGGACGTTTCTTGAAACATTTCTGAAATGTTTCTGAAATGTTTTTTGTTTCCCATTTTTAATGGGATTTTTTTTTGTTTCTCGAGCTCAGTTTAGTGCTTGAATATGGATTGTAAAGAAGTAGCAATTATAGCGTCGTATTTTATAATCATGAAAAAATTAAAAAAAAAATAAAATAAAAAAACCAAAACAGTGGCAAAGAAACATTTTGAAAAATAGAAATAATTCAGGTGGTGTAAAATTATTGGAAGAACTGAAAATTGATGGTTTAAGTGGATATAGAAATTTCGCTAGAATGTCAAGTGAGGACTTCGAGTTTCTTGTTGGTTGGTCATAAAATTAGAAAACAAAATACAAACTTCAGATCGAGCATAAGTGTAGTAGAACGTTTAGCAGTGACTCTTCGGTTTTTGGCCACTGGTGATTCATATCACTCTTTAATGTATTTATTTAAAATTTCGAAACAAAGCATATCTTGTATTGTGCCCGAAGTTTGCGAAGCACTTGTGAATGGTCTTCAAAATTATGTGCAGGTATGTCTAAGATATTCTGTTCTTAAGCCATTATCTAACTTTTATTTTATCGAATAGGTTCCTGCAACAGAATCTGAATGGCTGAAAACTGCAGATGGTTTTGATAAAAGATGGCAATTTAAACAATGTGTTGGTGCAATGGATGGTCGTCATATAGTTATATCATCACCTTTTCATAGTGGTTCTGATTACTTCAACTACAAAGGAACTTTTAGCGTTGTGTTTTTGGCATTAGTTGACTCATCATATTCTTTTATATTCGTCGATGTTGGCTGTAAGGGTCGTTTATCTGACGGTGGTGTTTTTAAGAACAGCATGCTATGAACATCTTTAAACAACGAAACACTGAATTTGCCAGATTATAACATATTACCAGGAAGAGAACATCCAGTACCCTACGTTATAGTCAGCGATGCCGCATTTCCATTGCACACTCATATTTTAAAACCATTCAGTGGTACATATCCAAAAGGGTCAAGGGAGCGCATTTTCAATTATAGATTAAGCAGAGTTTCATATAATTTTATTAATTGGATAACATCCTCGTTATTCCACACTTTTCGCGACATTTTTGTTATAACAAAAAGAAACCACTTTGCACTTCCACTCGCTTTATTTGCAAATGTTTCAGAAAAACAAAGAAAGTTTTCCATTCTGAATGGGAAACAAAAAACATTCCAAAAACATTTCAGAAACATTTCAGAAATGTTTCATGAAGCGTCCACACCTAAACAACTTTATAGAAACATTTCTGAAACATTTCTGAAACATTTCTGAAACATTTCAGAAATGTTTTTTTGTTTCTGAAATGTTTCTGAAATGTTTTTGGAATGTTTCTGAAATGTTTCTGAAATGTTTCAAAAATGTTTCTTTGGTGTGGACATACCCTAAAAGGACACTTCTCATGTTATGTACTCCATGGTTTTTCCATACCGTAATAAAACAATCTATTTTTACTATCCACCAGACGCTACCATCAAAAAACCATCCCGCCAAATAAAAAAAACTACCTGCCGAAAAAAAAAATATCATCATATGGTACACAACTGTACATCATGACTGCTGCACCCTGAACCTGAACCTGAACCTGAACCCTTGGCCCAGAACCGGCCAAAACATACTACTAGCGTGGAAGATATTTCGCTTCAAGAGGCCAAAGCGTCTTTCACAAGCAAAAAAATCGGTAGTTACAAACGATTATAAAGGTGTGTCCACACCAGAGAAACATTTCAGGAAACATTGTTTCAAAAACGTTTCTAAAATGTTTCCCATTTGTATAAAAAACATTTGTGAAACATTTCGGAAACATTTCAGAAACATTTCAGAAATGTTTCTGAAATGTTTTTTTGGTGTGGACGTTTCTTGAAACATTTCTGAAATGTTTCTGAAATGTTTTTTGTTTTCCAATTTTAATGGGATTTTTTTTTTTTGTTTCTCGAGCTCAGCTTAGTGCTTGAATATGGATTGTAAAGAAGTAGCAATTATAGCGTCGTGTTTTATAATCATGAAAAAATAAAAAATAAAATAAAATAAAAAAACCAAGACATTGGCAAAGAAACATTTTGAAAAATAGGATTAATTCAGGTGGTGTAAAATTATTGGAAGAACTGAAAATTGATGGTTTAAGTGGATATAGAAATTTCGCTAGAATGTCAAGTGAGGACTTCGAGTTTCTTGTTAATTTGGTTGGTCATAAAATTAGAAAACAAAATGCAAACTTCAGATCGAGCATAAGTATAGTAGAACGTTTAGCAGTGACTATTCGATTTTTGGCCACTGGTGATTCATATCACTTTTTAATGTATTTATTTAAAATTTCGAAACAAAGCATATTTTGTATTGTGCCCGAAGTTTGCGAAGCACTTGTGAATGGTTTTCAAAGTTATATGCAGGTATGTCTAAGATATTCTGTTCTTAAGCCATTATCTAACTTTTATTTTATCGAATAGGTTCCTGCAACAGAATCTTAATGGCTGAAAATTGCAGATGGTTTTGATAAAAGATGGCAATTTAAACAATGTGTTGGTGCAATGGATGGTCGTCATATAGTTATATCATCACCTTTTCATAGTGGTTCTGATTACTTCAACTACAAAGGAACTTTTAGTGTTGTGCTTTTGGCCGTAGTTGACTCATCATATTCTTTTATATTCGTCGATGTTGGCTGTAAAGGTCGTATATCTGACGCAGGTGTTTTTAAGAACAGTATGCTATGGACGGCTTTAAACAACGAAACACTGAATTTTCCAGATTATAAAATATTACCAGGAAGAGAACATCCAGTACCCTACGTTATAGTCAGCGATGCCGCATTTCCATTACACACTCATATTTTAAAACCATTCAGTGGTACATATCCAAAAGGGTCAAGGGAGCGCATTTTCAATTATAGATTAAGCAGAGCCCGAAATGTTTCTGAATACTTTCGGTATTGTCACCGCAGTGTTCCGTGTATTAAGAAAACCAATGCTTTTGAGCCCGGAAAAAGCAGCTTTAGTTGCTAAAACATGTACTTATTTGCATAATTTTCTCCGTAAAAGCGAATCTTCGCAATCAAAATACATGGACTGTATTGCTAAGCCTATAAAATGGAAAAAGCAGAAAACATCATTTTTTCCATTAAAAAATTGTTCTAGGAAGCCTGCGTCTGCTGCCAAGGATATTCGTCTAGAGTACGCTGAATATTTTCTCAGCCCACAAGGCTCGGTAACATGGCAAGAAAAATATACTTAACTAGCCGAAAATACCCGGCGTTGCCCGGGTTTCTTTTTGCGAAGGCTTCTTATCACAAAGCTGGAAGTATCCACTCGCTTTATTTGCAAATGTTTCAGAAAAACAAAGAAAGTTTTCCATTCAGAATGGGAAACAAAAAACATTCCAAAAACATTTCAGAAACATTTCAGAAATGTTTCACGAAGCGTCCACACCAAAACAACTTTATAGAAACATTTCTGAAACATTTCTGAAACATTTCTGAAACATTTCAGAAATGTTTTTTTGTTTCTGAAATGTTTCTGAAATGTTTTTGGAATGTTTCTGAAATGTTTCTGAAATGTTTCAAAATTGTTTCTTTGGTGTGGACATACCTTAACGATTAGTTTTAAAGAAAAAAGAAATCAAGGCCATTGATATGCATAATTCGAGACTAACTTTAAAACCCCTTATCAAAAACTATTTAATCGATTATTATTCTAGAATAAGTATTTTCAGGGAAGCACGAAAAGTATTTTGCGTCAAGAGACCAAAGCGTCTGTCATAAGCGAAAAGTCGTTAGCTGCAAACGATTATAACGATTGTATTTAAAGAAAAAAGAAATCATTTGTATTGATATAATGTAATTCACAAATAGCACTCAAAGCACTTGTCACATACTATATAATCGATTATCTTTCTAGATTTAGGAATTTAAGGCAAGCGTGAAAGATATTTCGCTTCAAGAGGCCAAAGCGTCTCTCACAAGTGAAAAGTCGTTAGCCACAAAAGATAAAAACGATTATTGTTAAAGAAAAAAGAAATCAAGGCCATTGATATGCATAATTCGAGACTAACTTTAAAACCCCTTATCACAAACTATTTAATCGATTATTATTCTAGAATTAGTATTTTCAGGGAAGCTTGAAAAGTATTTTGCGTCAAGAGGCCAAAGCGTCTCTCACAAGTGAAAAGTCGTTAGCCACAAAAGATAAAAACGATTATTGTTAAAGAAAAAACAAATCATTCGCATTGATATGCATAATTTGAGACTTACTTTTAAACCTCTTACCACAAGCTACAAAATCGATGGTGGTTCAATATTTGAAAATTTCAGGTAAGCGTGGAAGATATTTCGCTTCAAGAGGCCAAAGCCTCTTTCACAAGCAAAAAGTCGTTAGCTGCAAACGATTATAACGATTAGTTTTAAAGAAAAAAGAAATCAAGGCCATCGATATGCATAATTCGAGACTAACTTTAAAAGCCCTTATCACAAACTATTAAATCGATTATTATTCTAGAATTAGTATTTTCAGGGAAGCGTGAAAAGTATTTTGCGTCAAGAGGCCAAAGCGTCTCTCACAAGTGAAAAGTCGTTAGCCACAAAAGATAAAAACGATTATTGTTAAAGAAAAAACAAATCAAGGCCATTGATATGCATAATTCGAGACTAACTTTAAAACCCCTTATCACAAACTATTTAATCGATTATTATTCTAGAATTAGTATTTTCAGGGAAGCGTGAAAAGTATTTTGCGTTGTAACGAAGTGTTCATGCTACCTCTTACTTTTGATACCTTTCTGCTATCTAGTACTTTTGATACCATAGTACAACCGGAGTCGACAGCACTGAATCTCGAATGTACAACGTATCATCGTCGCACCACCCACACAACAGCCATATGAATGCACGACACATTGGGAGTGTTTACTCGCAGAGTATAACTCACACTTTATTCCTTCAGAAATATTTATATAGGCAACCTGAAATTTGTGAAAAAGACAATCCCGCCGCCGTTCATGCACAGCAGTCAGCTATAAGACTAGGTAAGAAACAATTGTTATTTATAATTTGTTATTGCCTGCCGTTTTGTCGTGCCACAAGGGGCCGTAAATAAACCTTCCGATCTACCAGAGCTATTGCCTGCTGTTCTGCCGTGCCACAAGGGGCCGTAAATAAACCTTCAGATCTACCAGAGCTATTGCCTGCTGTTCCGCCGTGCCACAAGGGGCCGTAAATAAAGTATTTTGCGTCAAGAGACCAAAGCGTCTGTCATAAGCGAAAAGTCGTTAGCTGCAAACGTTTATAACGATTGTTTTTAAAGAAAAAAGAAATCATTTGTGTTGATATAATGTAATTCACAAATAGCTAAACAAAGCTCTTTCGAACCCAAGGAGCTTCCTGAAATTTAGATTCCTGAAATGCCTGCAAGGCTCGAGAGTTTCTTAGTAAAAAAAATTGATCCAGTGATTTTGAGCGGTTTCAACAGCCCGGTCTAGCGGATTCTATACGTGCAGCTTTTTGACGACCATTGCCAAGTGGTTCGCCACCTCGGAAGCCTCCGCGTGTAGTTGGTTGCGACCTGCCAACTACATCCACCAACAGCACCTAAAGTGCGAAATCTTCATGAAGGGTTCTCTATTTAGGAGAAACATTTAGCATTTAAGAAAAAGTCTCAACTAGAAAAAGAGCAGCTATTAACAACTAAAACTAAAGCATCCAACAATAATAAGTTTTTACAAAAAACCAAAACCAAACTAGTCTCCATTTTTTTTCTGTTGGAGGTTTTTAAAATACCAATTGGAGCATTCAGACCTAAATACCGGTCCATTGTATTATAGATAGCAACCTTCTTTTGTTATAGCCTTACAGATGTTCGGAGAAAATATAAAAGATGCTGCCATGATAAGGAGCCTAAATTACCAGCTCTCACCATGTCTGCGCCTAGATTCACTTAAGTCTAACACGTTTGAATGCTTGGCAAAAGAGAAGTGCCCGCTGGCAACGCCAATAAGCTTTCTATAGTCTTTTATCTGCTACAAGATAGCAAAAATGTTGCAAAATTCTTATTTACGTTGGGGAGCATATGTTCGGTCTGTCTGCATCCAATGGAGGCCTGCCATCTACGGTTGTGCTCTTCGCAGATCCAATCGTTTATTGAAGCCCTCATTGAGGACGCTGGTACACCTATCGACGGTGTAATGGCCTGGAACCCAAATGAGACTCAAAGAATTTAATCTTCCGACGGCATTCAGAGAGTGCTCTTGCGTTCCTGGATCACTTTCGAAGTTGTTAGAGGGTTGAGAAGGGCCTTAATCACAGCTTGGCTGTCGCTGCAAACACAGATACTTCTCCCCGTCCATCCATTGTTCGTAACGTGGCTTAAGGACATTAGTAAGGACAATACATTCATTCTAATAAAAACACAATCAACATAAGAATATTTGGCATATATTTTTAAGAGCTGCAAATGTTTATTATACAACCACTTAGAAATCTAATTATTGCTATTAAATTAAATATTGCATCTGAATCGCCAATACAAAACAGTAAAGACCACAGTACATCCAGTACTCGTAATCGAAATCGTTCAAGGTCTCGTTCTGCATCAAAAGAGCACCCGTCATACAGTAAAATAACTCCCTCTAACACCAAAAGTTTGAGCATAAAGAAGAATCAAATACTGCAACGGACTCCCCGGCAGTAGAAAAGCACGGTCCTGACGTTAAGTCAAGACAAGCAATGTTTTCCAGCATGGAGCAGTAGTATGAGGTTGCGTGGCAGGTCACACATACAATGCGAGGTGTCGGACTAGGGTTTGGCTCTCAATCACGACAATGTTAAATAGTAACTTGTTACAAACATAAATTAAACGAAAAAAAACGTGTTAAACAAAAAAAAAATTAAGATTTTTTATGATCTAAATTCAAAAGAAAGGTTTTCTCTTTTTATTTTTGGAAAATTGAAGTTTATGTTTGGTTAGATGTGATGATTCTTCCTGTTCGTCACTAACATAAGTGTTCATCATGTTCGCTATTTTCGTGGTCTTCAACTTTTGCCATTAGTTTTTCTATTTCGAGATCATAGTTTTTCCATTCAGGGACAATGCGTTGGGCAGCTGTTAATTTTGCTTCTTTTGTTTGTGGGTTGTTGCAGAGATCAATTACCTTTGTGTTCTTGAAATTACTGTCACTGCACCAGGTTTGACACCAAAGCCATTCGTCTGGTAGGGATTTGATAGCAGTTGCTAGTTGCTAATTGCAATTGCTAAAGTTAACTTGATGAATCATGTTTTATTGGGAAGATCCTGATCAAGATTAGACACACTATTAGGGTCTTGGCTTAAAGCCTGATACTGTCCTCTGAGTCGGTCACCAGCTGTTATTTTACGGAAACGCTTTAAATCGACTACATACAAGGCAGATATATGGTAACGTCTTCCATTAGATAACTTCGCCAATAGCCTTGTTTCCAAAAACGGAAACATTCCATCTCTGTTCGAGAATCACAGAAGGGAGTGTAGGTAAGCGAAGGAAGCACCATTGAGATCTAACTCATTTAATTCCTTCATATCTGCGCGAACAATCTGTGAAAATATTTGTGATTTCATATTGATAGTTTTCATAATGAATAAAAACTTACCGCATCAGCATCGATAAATATTATTTTCCGAATATTTAAGGGAAAGAGTACGAAGTACGTCAAGAAACAGAATTTTGTATCCCCAGATAGTTCTTTGCGTTTCAGTTTGTTGATGCAACCAGCGGATCCACTTATATTCCTTAGCCATATATATGGCAGGAAGTTGGTAAATTGAGGCGATAGGTAGTTCTTCAAAAACCAAAACTTTACAGGAAACTTTAAAGGGTAACATTGAGTTCCAAATTCCTTTATTGTTATCTTCATCGTCTCCAAGTAAATCGGCATTAGTCATTCCAAGTTTCTTGTTGACACGTAGTTTGATAACCTGCGATCGTAATGAACTTATCATCACTCTCGTCACATTATTGACATGAATTGTGTTTGGTCCTTCAGCACTAAAAACCTTTAAAGTTATTCATATATCAAAATTTCTAAAATTTTACGTCCTTACTTCGATATTTCGTAGATCTCAGAACTCTTTCCATCGCGCAAACGCAGTTCCCATATACCAGGATTCGCTTTTAATTAATAGTAGCCCAAGTTGGCCATCACAATAGTATCCACCACGGTAGGATGATCGTTTTTTTCAAGAGTTATTTGCAGGCCTCTCGGTGGTGCACCCGTCATTGAATCAAAGCAGTGGCCTTCCAATAGTAGGTATTCCAATTCAAACTCGCTGTGTACTGAACCTTCAATTTTAACCAAATTTATGTTATCAAGATCGTAGACCGAACGCACAACTTCAACCAACCAATTTTCTCGGGACCTATGCAGGCAATTTAACTTTAAAAGAAAATCTCCAAACACCTCAAAACTGACAAATGCACGACACAAATGACTGTTTGGCAGGAAAAAAAAAATGGTTTGACTTTCATGAAACAGTATGGGAATGATGTCAATACCGACCAATGCGTGTGACAGAGAAAGAAAACAGTCGCTTTATTCGCACGAAGTTTCAACAGTTCGTGTTGATTGACGAAGTTCACATTGGTCGATTTGTTGAAGCTTCGTGCGAATAAATGCGATTGTTTTTTCACACAAAAGAAAAAGATTCTGCTTCCAAACGGCAATACCATTAACCACAAACGATAAAAGTAATCATGAGAAAAGACATTATATCTTTTGTGGTAAGAGTGAATGTATTTCATTTCAAAAGGTACAAACTATTATGCTAAGCAGATATAGCTTGCTACAAGAGATTATAGCAATTATATTTGGAAAAAAAATGCGGATGGGTTGAATATTTTTCTAGAACTAATAAATACTTAAAAAACATTTGTTTCATACGCTTTTATTAATTACTAGCTCCAATAACAATTTTCCCTTGGAAAACCAATAAAATGTCCTAGTTTTTTATCAAGAACTTTCTATTTTCCCTTCGAAAACCCACTTTGAAATTTTCCTGTTTTCCATTTGCAAACCAATGCAGCTGCAATAATATGCAATTTTCCCTTTGAAAACCAATGAGTTTTCCGAGATTTTCATCAAGAACTTTCTATTTTCCATTCGAAAACTCATTTTGAAATTTTCCAGTTTTCCATTTGAAAACCAATGCACCTGCAATAATTTAAAAAAATTTTCCCTAAGAACCATCTACAGACTAACACGAGCAAAATAAAGAAAAAATTTGCCAAATCCGTCCAGCCGTTTATGAGTTATTCGATCATACACGAACAGGATTTCATTTTTATATACATAATATAAAGATATAGATATAGATTATCCCTCTTAATCACTTGCTTAAATCACGGATTACTATTCGGCGAAAAACAAGTCTGAAACGATACAATTTCATGTTCAATAACAGTGTGTGCTAGCCTTAAAGCATTATTTATATTCCTTTTCCAACAGTTCCGTAGTAGAATAAACCGAACTATTCACACAAAAGACAAAGATTCTGCTTCCAAACGGCAATACCATTAACCACAAACGATAAAAGTAATCATGAGAAAAGACATTATATCTTTTGTGGTAAGAGTGAATGTATTTCATTTCAAGTGGTACAAACTATTATGCTAAGCAGATATAGCTTGCCACAAGAGATTATAGCAATTATATTTGGAAAAAAAATGCGGATGGGTTGAATATTTTTCTAGAACTAAAAAATACCTCAAAAAACATTTGTTTCATACGCTTTTATTAATTACTAGCTCCAATAACAATTTTCCCTTGGAAAACCAATAAAATGTCCGAGTTTTTTATCAAGAACTTTCTATTTTCCCTTCGAAAACCCACTTTGAAATTTTCCTGTTTTCCATTTGCAAACCAATGCAGCTGCAATAATATGCAATTTTCCCTTTGAAAACCAATGAGTTTTCCGAGATTTTCATCAAGAACTTTCTATTTTCCATTCGAAAACTCATTTTGAAATTTTCCAGTTTTCCATTTGAAAACCAATGCACCTGCAATAATTTAAAAAAATTTTCCCTAAGAACCATCTACAGACTAACACGAACAAAATAAATAAAAAATTTGCCAAATCCGTCCAGCCGTTTATGAGTTATTCGATCATACACGAACAGGATTTCATTTTTATATACATAACTAGCTGACCCGCCCGGCTTTGCTCAGGCCCTACGTCAATCGAATTAAGTAAGTTTAGTTAAGTAGTTTCCAAGTGTCCATTCTAGTGGGATAATAGGGATGAAATATAGTTTATGTTACTCAGGAGCAGTTAAGCACTCTAACGATGACATAGTTTTTCGAATCGGCCCAGTACTGTAAAAGTGAAATACGCATTGAAATCGGTAGTAGGTGGTTTTTTTTTAATCCCGTTCCCGTTCCTGTGGGAAAATGGCGATGAAATATTGTTTAGATTGCTCAGGGACAATAAACCATTCTAACAGTGAAAGAATTTTTGTAGTACTTTCCAGTTTCTTGGTTATTTCGCCATTACCCTTTCCGTTCCCGAAAGAATATGGGAAGGAAATATAGTCTTTAATACTCAGGAGCAATGAATCATTCAAACATTTTCGGGAATTGGTCCAATATTTTCTAAGTGCCCACTAATGTTGTTGTTCCCGTCCCGATGCTGAAGCTCGTGACACTTCTTGAGTACATCAAAGTGTCAGCATCTGCACCGTTCAACATGGTCACAGAGACCACCAAGTGGTTTTACAATACCCTCATTTGGTCTGAG
Source organism: Melanostoma mellinum (assembly GCA_914767635.1). NCBI lineage: Eukaryota > Metazoa > Arthropoda > Insecta > Diptera > Syrphidae > Melanostoma > Melanostoma mellinum. Next base: position 116,743,290 of record OU612059.1, on the reverse strand, counting down.
CCAAAATTAAAATTTTCTTCGAGTCCTTATTACTTTACTCGTTTCTTCTTGACTACATAATAACCAAAGAACTTCGACTTCATTTCGAACCCTATATCCCATATTCAATGAGCGGTCTTTTCATATGAAAAAAAAGTTGGGATTATTGCAAAAGTAACACTTTTAACTAAAAAAAGTTTAAATCTTTATTCTTACCACGTGAAAATGAAAAGAGTTCTCAAAAACAAACAATCCAATAATCTTACTATTTGTTATTTCATTAGCTGAGCCGCCTGGCGTTGCTCGGGCCTGTAGTTTTAAAGCTCCCGTGCTCATTCCTGTTTCTGTTGCCGTGGGATTATTGGGATGAAATCTACGCTAAGTTACTGAGGGATTATGTGGCATCCCAGTGCCGAAAGAATTTTTGAAATCTGTCCAGTAGTTTTTAGGTTTCCGTTCCCAGCCCCGTTCCTGTGGGAATCTTCCGTTAAGGTGGAAATATGTGAAATATAAGCCTAATTCACTGAGGGATAATATAACATCCTAGAACCTAGAGCTGACAGAATTTTTGAAAACGGTCAAGTTACTTTAAGGTTCCCATTCTCGTTCGCGTTTCTGTTCCCGTGGGATTAAAGGGATGAAATAAAATCTAAATTACTAATTGAGGGGGATAATGTAGCAATCCTAATGCAGGAAGTGGAAGGGTTATAGAAATCTGTCAAGTAGTTTCTAAGTTTCCTTTCCCAAACCCGTTCCTGTAGGAATGTCCGCGAAATTTTTTTAAAATCCCGTTCCTGTGGGAATATGGGGAGCAAACCTTGACAGGAACCATTTACAAGTCATTGTGACTGAGGGATAATGCCATGAAAGAATTTTTGAAATCGGTCAAGCAAGAATAAGCTTTCGGTTCTCGTTCCCGTTTCTGTTCCCGTGGCTAGGTTGCTCATGGAGGGGGATAATGTAGCATTCCTAGTGCCGAAAGAATTTTAGGAATCTGTTTAGTAGTTTCTAAGTTTCCGTTTCCAACCCCGTTCCTGTGGGAATATGGGGATCAAACCTTGACGGGGACCATTTATAAGTCATTGTCACTGAGGGATAATGTAACATCCTAGAGTTGAAAGAATTTTCTGTTATCGCTGGATTATAGGGATTGTTGTATTGGCATCACTTATTGATTTTATATTATTGTAATGTCACTAATGACATAATTACCATGTGATATCTTTGACACTTAATTTGTAATAAAGGCTTCTGATCTTAACCTTTAAACATGGTGGCAGCGGTGGGAAAAAGCGGTAAAAGAAAATTAGGGGAAAAAGTTAATAAGAATTAATAAAGGAAATAAAAATTCTTAATAAGGAAGAAGAAAAATTGATTGGGAATATCAAGAACCTAAAAACAAAAATTAAATAGAAAAAAATAAAGGTAACTATCCCGAAAAAAAAAACTAAACTAAAACTCTAAAATAACCGCATGCAAAACGTGGTACAATTTCATATAACCTATGGAACACGAGGACGACAAGAAACAAAAAGCAAACAACCCACTTACCGGACAACAAAAATCAGGAACACCCCCCAAAACCATGTTGAAATTGGCCCTCGTCGCTCCCGAAGAATTTTCATTCTTACCAACAGAATGGGAAAAGTGGATAAGAAGATTTGAGCGCTATAGAATTGGATCTGGACTGCACGAGTCTGATGAAAAAACTCAGGTAAACATTTTAATTTACTGCATGGGGGAAAAGGCAGAGGAAATTTTTGCATCCTTTACACCATCACCTGAAAATTATTCTGCATGCGTCAAGAGATTTGGCGAATATTTTATACCGAAAAGAAATATTATTTATGAACGCGCTAAATTCTTGAAACGAAAACAAGGGGACGAAACTGCCGAAGAATTTATCACTGACCTACACGCACTCGCGAAACATTGCGATTGGGGAGCTTTGCATGACGACATGATCTTATTGACGTTAGTTGTTGGTATGAAAGATGAGAATTTAAGTAACAAACTCCAGCTTGATCCAGCGCTCACCTTAGAAAAAGCGGTAGTTTCACTTAGGCAGGTAGAAGAGTTTTATCGCCAAAAAGAAGACCTTCGTCCAAAACCCGAATCATCTGTTTGCAAAGTAGACCGCTTCAATGATCAAAATCGAAAAACTACATATAAACAGAAGAGAGAGTTCGGCAAGTCGAAACAAAGAATGGAACAACGGAACGATAAGTGCATGCGATGTGGGTTCGAACGACACGAATACGACAAGTGTCCAGCAAAGACTACTATGTGCAAAAAATGTAAAAAAACGGGTCATTATGCTAGAGTTTGCAAATCAAAAGGGGTATGCGAGGTGAGGGAGGAGGATAATCCGAAAAGAGATCAAGAAGAGTATTTTGTGGGGGCAGTGACTGATAAATGGTCCGTTGATTTATGACTCAATACAAAGATGATAACGCTCAAGGTTGATACAGGCGCGGACGTTACTTTGGTGCCTTGGTCAGCTGTTCAAGAGATGGGGGAAGTAAACATCGAAAAAACTGAAACAAAACTATACGGTGTAGGACAACAAATAAATATTCTGGGAAAAGCTAAGGTTAATCTGAAGTATGGGCAACGAGAAGTAGAAGAGGTGGTTTACATAACCAAAGACACAAACACACCATTGTTAGGGAAAATGGGAATTGAAAAACTAGGTTTAATACAAAAGTTATTTGAGGTTTCTACAAGGGACTGGGTGCATGAGTTTAAAGATGTCTTCGAAGGCCTGGGGACATTTAACGGAGAATACAAAATCGAATTAAAAGATAAAGGAGAGCCCTACGCTATATCTACACCTAGAATAATACCTGTGCATTTAAGGAAACAGGTGCAAGAGGAAATAAATAAGATGGAAAAGGAAGGGGTTACAACTGCAGTTGAAAATGCAACGGATTGGTGTGCACCTATGGTTATCGTGCCGAAAAAGACTGGTATACGCATTTGCGTCGATTTAAGCGAGCTAAACAAGATGGTTAAAAGGCAGGTTCATCCGATTCCTGGTGTCGATTACTCTTTATCGCAATTAGCTGGGGCAAAGTTTTTTACAAAACTCGATGCAAACAGTGGGTTCTGGCAGATCCCATTATCAAAAGAATCACAGGATCTTACGACTTTCTTAACACCATTCGGACGATATAAATTTTTACGATTGCCATTTGGGATAACTTCGGCGCCAGAGTTTTTCCAAAAAAAAATGACACAACTCTTAGCTGGTTTGCGTAATTGTATAGTACATATGGACGATATTCTAGTATGGGGAGAGACACTACAGGACCATGACATGTGCTTAGAGGCAGTATTCAAGAAAATACAACAGGCGGGACTGACACTCAGTAAAACAAAATCAGAGTTCGGAAAACAACAAATTACGTACCTTGGGCATACAATCATGGAGGGAGAAATTAGGCTCGATGATGAAAAAGTAAAAGCGATAACGATGATGGAAGCTCCCACTTGCCCAACAGAAATCCAAAGGTTACTTGGAATGGTAAATTTTATAGGCAAATATATACCAAACAAATCGATGATACTTGAACCTATCACAAGCCTTTTATCCAAAAAAAATGCTTTCCTTTGGGGACAAGCACAAGAAAAAGCATTCAAGAAAATTAAAGAACTACTCATATCACCACCGAATTTAAAAATGTATAATCCCGAGAAGGAAACCACAGTGTCATGCGATGCGTCTAAGCTTGGACTAGGGGCCGCACTAATGCAGAGGTATGACGGTGATCGTTATCCGGTTTCATTTATTTCGAGAACCTTGACGGACGCTGAGAAAAACTATGCTAATATCGAAAGAGAGGCTTTGGCAATAGCTTGGGCATGTGAAAAGCTGAGGAAGTATTTAGTAGGGAGGCACTTTACAGTGGAAACCGAACACAAGCCACTACTACAACTTCTTAAAACGAAAAGTCTGGATGATCTTTCGCCGCGGTTGCAGCGTATACGTATGAGAATGATGAGGTATGATTTCTCAATCACATACATTCCAGGAAAAAACCTTGTTGTCGCTGATCATTTATCTAGAACACCTATAAAAAATACATCGAATTCGCAGGAACTAGAAGAAGAAATAGACGCATATGTTCACGAGATATCTTTGCAAAATATCTACACGAAAGATGAAAACATCACACATGTTATCAACGCACAGTCCAAAGATCCGGAATGTCAATTGCTGAGGAGTTTCATCAAGAATCAATGGCCAGAGGGGAAAGAATTGCCCTTAGAGATGAAGTCATATCTCTCAGTGAAAAATGAGATTTCAGTTGTCGATGGCTTACTTTTGCGAAGAAACAGGATGATAATACCGAAGAATCTAAGAGGTGTAATGCTTGCCAAGTTACACGAGGGACATTTGGGGATAACCAAAACAAGACTGCGAGCACAGATGACGATGTGGTGGCCCGGAATCTCAAGGGAGATAGAAGAAAAAATTAAACGTTGTCCAGGTTGTATTCAACATTCAAGAAATAAGCATGAACCACTTATAGCAGCTGAGTTTCCAGATCATCCTTGGCAAAAGGTTGGAATGGATTTATTCAAATTCAAAGATAAATGGTATGTGGTTGTAATAGACTGTTTTTCGCGTTACATTGAAGTAGAGATGTTGCAGCGGATGCGTATGGTTGACATTATACAATTTTGTAAGAGAACTTTTAGTCGCCACGGTATTCCACAATTTCTTTACACCGACAGTGGTACACAATTTCAAAACTTGAGCTCATCAGATTTTCGGAAATTTGCGAAAGAGTGGTCATTTAAAATTTTTACTAGTAGCCCACAATATCATCAGGCCAACGTTGCTGCAGAGGCGGGAGTAAAAATAGCAAAAAATCTATTAAAAAAGAACTTAGACATCGAACTGGCGTTGTTGATTTATAGGAACACACCGATTGCTAATGGCTTCACTCCAGCAGAGTTGAGTTTTGGGAGAAAACTCCGGGACAACCTACCTAATGTTAATCTGCAAGTGAAACCAGATCTACATAGTCTTAAGAGTAGGGAAGCTGCATATAGAAACAGGTACAAAAAAAACTATGACAAATCTCATGGCGTCAGAAAGCTAAACGAATTGAATCCAGGAGACCTTGTATGGATAACTGACCTAAGACGACATGGGAAGATTATTAAGAAAACACAGTGCAGATCATATGAAATTGAAACTAACAAACGTATTATTAGACGAAACAGATTTCACCTTATTAAAGCTTCTTATTTTGATTCGTTACAGCCGAATATTGATGACACTAATGAAATTGCAGTGGGTGAGCGAGATGGAACTTCAAAAGCAACTGAAGTAGATAGCCTACCATCATCAACCCGACAACGTGTTAAACGAATTCCAAGACGACTCTCAGGTGGAGCTTTAGTTACAAGATCCGGCAAACAAGTCTACAGATACGAGTACATATGATTATGAAACAACACTTTTTTAAAATGAAATATTTGAACTAAATTATGAATTTTCTATGAAATATGATAAAACAATGGAAATATTTAATACGTAAATTTCTTTGAATAACTTATTTGAAATTCTTTGGATTAAATGATGAATTCTTACTATATTAATTAAAATCAAAATTGTTTAGTAAATATTAAAGTATAATTAAAGTTTAATATCTAGAAGGGGATGTTGTATTGGCATCACTTATTGATTTTATATTATTGTAATGTCACTAATGACATAATTACCATGTGATATCTTTGACACTTAATTTGTAATAAAGGCTTCTGATCTTAACCTTTAAACAGGGATGAAATATAGTCTAAATTACTAATGGAGGGGGATAATGTAGCAATCCTAATGCAGGAAATGTTATAGAAATCTGTCCAGTAGTTTCTAAGTTTCCATTCCCAAACCCGTTCCTGTCGGAATATGGGGATCAACCCTTGACAGGAATCATTCATAAGTCTATGTCACTTAAGTATGAATGTAACATCCAAGAGTTGAAAGAATTTTTTAAATCGGTCAAGTTACTTAAAGGTTTCGGCAATCGTTCCCGTTTCTGTTCCCGTGGGTTTATAGGTATGAAATATAGTCTAAATTACTGATGGAGGGGGATTATGTAGCACCCCTAATGCTCGAATCTTTAAGTTTCTAAGTTTCCGTTCCCAAACCCGTTCCTGTGGGAATATCAATTTCTAAATTTTTTATGTCCTAAAAACCTTCTCCTGACAATAACAAACACAACAAAAAAAGAATTGGCCAAATTGGTCAAGGCGTTGTTGAGTTATGCGCTTACCAACACATTTTGCGATTCATTTTTATATATAAGACTAGCTGACCCGCCCGGCTTTGCTCAGGCCCTACGTCAATCGAATTAAGTAAGTTTAGTTAAGTAGTTTCCAAGTGTCCATTCTAGTGGGATAATAGGGATGAAATATAGTTTATGTTACTCAGGAGCAGTTAAGCACTCTAACGATGACATAGTTTTTGGAATCGGCCCAGTACTGTAAAAGTGAAATACGCATTGAAATCGGTAGTAGGTGGTTTTTTTTTAATCCCGTTCCCGTTCCTGTGGGAAAATGGCGATGAAATATTGTTTAGATTGCTCAGGGACAATAAACCATTCTAACAGTGAAAGAATTTTTGTAGTACTTTCCAGTTTCTTGGTTATTTCGCCATTACCCTTTCCGTTCCCGAAAGAATATGGGAAGGAAATATAGTCTTTAATACTCAGGAGCAATGAATCATTCAAACATTTTCGGGAATTGGTCCAATATTTTCTAAGTGCCCACTAATGTTGTTGTTCCCGTCCCGATGCTGAAGCTCGTGACACTTCTTGAGTACATCAAAGTGTCAGCATCTGCACCGTTCAACATGGTCACAGAGACCACCAAGTGGTTTTACAATACCCTCATTTGGTCTGAGCCAAAATTAAAATTTTCTTCGAGTCCTTATTACTTTACTCGTTTCTTCTTGACTACATAATAACCAAAGAACTTCGACTTCATTTCGAACCCTATATCCCATATTCAATGAGCGGTCTTTTCATATGAAAAAAAAGTTGGGATTATTGCAAAAGTAACACTTTTAACTAAAAAAAGTTTAAATCTTTATTCTTACCACGTGAAAATGAAAAGAGTTCTCAAAAACAAACAATCCAATAATCTTACTATTTGTTATTTCATTAGCTGAGCCGCCTGGCGTTGCTCGGGCCTGTAGTTTTAAAGCTCCCGTGCTCATTCCTGTTTCTGTTGCCGTGGGATTATTGGGATGAAATCTACGCTAAGTTACTGAGGGATTATGTGGCATCCCAGTGCCGAAAGAATTTTTGAAATCTGTCCAGTAGTTTTTAGGTTTCCGTTCCCAGCCCCGTTCCTGTGGGAATCTTCCGTTAAGGTGGAAATATGTGAAATATAAGCCTAATTCACTGAGGGATAATATAACATCCTAGAACCTAGAGCTGACAGAATTTTTGAAAACGGTCAAGTTACTTTAAGGTTCCCATTCTCGTTCGCGTTTCTGTTCCCGTGGGATTAAAGGGATGAAATAAAATCTAAATTACTAATTGAGGGGGATAATGTAGCAATCCTAATGCAGGAAGTGGAAGGGTTATAGAAATCTGTCAAGTAGTTTCTAAGTTTCCTTTCCCAAACCCGTTCCTGTAGGAATGTCCGCGAAATTTTTTTAAAATCCCGTTCCTGTGGGAATATGGGGAGCAAACCTTGACAGGAACCATTTACAAGTCATTGTGACTGAGGGATAATGCCATGAAAGAATTTTTGAAATCGGTCAAGCAAGAATAAGCTTTCGGTTCTCGTTCCCGTTTCTGTTCCCGTGGCTAGGTTGCTCATGGAGGGGGATAATGTAGCATTCCTAGTGCCGAAAGAATTTTAGGAATCTGTTTAGTAGTTTCTAAGTTTCCGTTTCCAACCCCGTTCCTGTGGGAATATGGGGATCAAACCTTGACGGGGACCATTTATAAGTCATTGTCACTGAGGGATAATGTAACATCCTAGAGTTGAAAGAATTTTCTGTTATCGCTGGATTATAGGGATTGTTGTATTGGCATCACTTATTGATTTTATATTATTGTAATGTCACTAATGACATAATTACCATGTGATATCTTTGACACTTAATTTGTAATAAAGGCTTCTGATCTTAACCTTTAAACATGGTGGCAGCGGTGGGAAAAAGCGGTAAAAGAAAATTAGGGGAAAAAGTTAATAAGAATTAATAAAGGAAATAAAAATTCTTAATAAGGAAGAAGAAAAATTGATTGGGAATATCAAGAACCTAAAAACAAAAATTAAATAGAAAAAAATAAAGGTAACTATCCCGAAAAAAAAAACTAAACTAAAACTCTAAAATAACCGCATGCAAAACGTGGTACAATTTCATATAACCTATGGAACACGAGGACGACAAGAAACAAAAAGCAAACAACCCACTTACCGGACAACAAAAATCAGGAACACCCCCCAAAACCATGTTGAAATTGGCCCTCGTCGCTCCCGAAGAATTTTCATTCTTACCAACAGAATGGGAAAAGTGGATAAGAAGATTTGAGCGCTATAGAATTGGATCTGGACTGCACGAGTCTGATGAAAAAACTCAGGTAAACATTTTAATTTACTGCATGGGGGAAAAGGCAGAGGAAATTTTTGCATCCTTTACACCATCACCTGAAAATTATTCTGCATGCGTCAAGAGATTTGGCGAATATTTTATACCGAAAAGAAATATTATTTATGAACGCGCTAAATTCTTGAAACGAAAACAAGGGGACGAAACTGCCGAAGAATTTATCACTGACCTACACGCACTCGCGAAACATTGCGATTGGGGAGCTTTGCATGACGACATGATCTTATTGACGTTAGTTGTTGGTATGAAAGATGAGAATTTAAGTGACAAACTCCAGCTTGATCCAGCGCTCACCTTAGAAAAAGCGGTAGTTTCACTTAGGCAGGTAGAAGAGTTTTATCGCCAAAAAGAAGACCTTCGTCCAAAACCCGAATCATCTGTTTGCAAAGTAGACCGCTTCAATGATCAAAATCGAAAAACTACATATAAACAGAAGAGAGAGTTCGGCAAGTCGAAACAAAGAATGGAACAACGGAACGATAAGTGCATGCGATGTGGGTTCGAACGACACGAATACGACAAGTGTCCAGCAAAGACTACTATGTGCAAAAAATGTAAAAAAACGGGTCATTATGCTAGAGTTTGCAAATCAAAAGGGGTATGCGAGGTGAGGGAGGAGGATAATCCGAAAAGAGATCAAGAAGAGTATTTTGTGGGGGCAGTGACTGATAAATGGTCCGTTGATTTATGACTCAATACAAAGATGATAACGCTCAAGGTTGATACAGGCGCGGACGTTACTTTGGTGCCTTGGTCAGCTGTTCAAGAGATGGGGGAAGTAAACATCGAAAAAACTGAAACAAAACTATACGGTGTAGGACAACAAATAAATATTCTGGGAAAAGCTAAGGTTAATCTGAAGTATGGGCAACGAGAAGTAGAAGAGGTGGTTTACATAACCAAAGACACAAACACACCATTGTTAGGGAAAATGGGAATTGAAAAACTAGGTTTAATACAAAAGTTATTTGAGGTTTCTACAAGGGACTGGGTGCATGAGTTTAAAGATGTCTTCGAAGGCCTGGGGACATTTAACGGAGAATACAAAATCGAATTAAAAGATAAAGGAGAGCCCTACGCTATATCTACACCTAGAATAATACCTGTGCATTTAAGGAAACAGGTGCAAGAGGAAATAAATAAGATGGAAAAGGAAGGGGTTACAACTGCAGTTGAAAATGCAACGGATTGGTGTGCACCTATGGTTATCGTGCCGAAAAAGACTGGTATACGCATTTGCGTCGATTTAAGCGAGCTAAACAAGATGGTTAAAAGGCAGGTTCATCCGATTCCTGGTGTCGATTACTCTTTATCGCAATTAGCTGGGGCAAAGTTTTTTACAAAACTCGATGCAAACAGTGGGTTCTGGCAGATCCCATTATCAAAAGAATCACAGGATCTTACGACTTTCTTAACACCATTCGGACGATATAAATTTTTACGATTGCCATTTGGGATAACTTCGGCGCCAGAGTTTTTCCAAAAAAAAATGACACAACTCTTAGCTGGTTTGCGTAATTGTATAGTACATATGGACGATATTCTAGTATGGGGAGAGACACTACAGGACCATGACATGTGCTTAGAGGCAGTATTCAAGAAAATACAACAGGCGGGACTGACACTCAGTAAAACAAAATCAGAGTTCGGAAAACAACAAATTACGTACCTTGGGCATACAATCATGGAGGGAGAAATTAGGCTCGATGATGAAAAAGTAAAAGCGATAACGATGATGGAAGCTCCCACTTGCCCAACAGAAATCCAAAGGTTACTTGGAATGGTAAATTTTATAGGCAAATATATACCAAACAAATCGATGATACTTGAACCTATCACAAGCCTTTTATCCAAAAAAAATGCTTTCCTTTGGGGACAAGCACAAGAAAAAGCATTCAAGAAAATTAAAGAACTACTCATATCACCACCGAATTTAAAAATGTATAATCCCGAGAAGGAAACCACAGTGTCATGCGATGCGTCTAAGCTTGGACTAGGGGCCGCACTAATGCAGAGGTATGACGGTGATCGTTATCCGGTTTCATTTATTTCGAGAACCTTGACGGACGCTGAGAAAAACTATGCTAATATCGAAAGAGAGGCTTTGGCAATAGCTTGGGCATGTGAAAAGCTGAGGAAGTATTTAGTAGGGAGGCACTTTACAGTGGAAACCGAACACAAGCCACTACTACAACTTCTTAAAACGAAAAGTCTGGATGATCTTTCGCCGCGGTTGCAGCGTATACGTATGAGAATGATGAGGTATGATTTCTCAATCACATACATTCCAGGAAAAAACCTTGTTGTCGCTGATCATTTATCTAGAACACCTATAAAAAATACATCGAATTCGCAGGAACTAGAAGAAGAAATAGACGCATATGTTCACGAGATATCTTTGCAAAATATCTACACGAAAGATGAAAACATCACACATGTTATCAACGCACAGTCCAAAGATCCGGAATGTCAATTGCTGAGGAGTTTCATCAAGAATCAATGGCCAGAGGGGAAAGAATTGCCCTTAGAGATGAAGTCATATCTCTCAGTGAAAAATGAGATTTCAGTTGTCGATGGCTTACTTTTGCGAAGAAACAGGATGATAATACCGAAGAATCTAAGAGGTGTAATGCTTGCCAAGTTACACGAGGGACATTTGGGGATAACCAAAACAAGACTGCGAGCACAGATGACGATGTGGTGGCCCGGAATCTCAAGGGAGATAGAAGAAAAAATTAAACGTTGTCCAGGTTGTATTCAACATTCAAGAAATAAGCATGAACCACTTATAGCAGCTGAGTTTCCAGATCATCCTTGGCAAAAGGTTGGAATGGATTTATTCAAATTCAAAGATAAATGGTATGTGGTTGTAATAGACTGTTTTTCGCGTTACATTGAAGTAGAGATGTTGCAGCGGATGCGTATGGTTGACATTATACAATTTTGTAAGAGAACTTTTAGTCGCCACGGTATTCCACAATTTCTTTACACCGACAGTGGTACACAATTTCAAAACTTGAGCTCATCAGATTTTCGGAAATTTGCGAAAGAGTGGTCATTTAAAATTTTTACTAGTAGCCCACAATATCATCAGGCCAACGTTGCTGCAGAGGCGGGAGTAAAAATAGCAAAAAATCTATTAAAAAAGAACTTAGACATCGAACTGGCGTTGTTGATTTATAGGAACACACCGATTGCTAATGGCTTCACTCCAGCAGAGTTGAGTTTTGGGAGAAAACTCCGGGACAACCTACCTAATGTTAATCTGCAAGTGAAACCAGATCTACATAGTCTTAAGAGTAGGGAAGCTGCATATAGAAACAGGTACAAAAAAAACTATGACAAATCTCATGGCGTCAGAAAGCTAAACGAATTGAATCCAGGAGACCTTGTATGGATAACTGACCTAAGACGACATGGGAAGATTATTAAGAAAACACAGTGCAGATCATATGAAATTGAAACTAACAAACGTATTATTAGACGAAACAGATTTCACCTTATTAAAGCTTCTTATTTTGATTCGTTACAGCCGAATATTGATGACACTAATGAAATTGCAGTGGGTGAGCGAGATGGAACTTCAAAAGCAACTGAAGTAGATAGCCTACCATCATCAACCCGACAACGTGTTAAACGAATTCCAAGACGACTCTCAGGTGGAGCTTTGGTTACAAGATCCGGCAAACAAGTCTACAGATACGAGTACATATGATTATGAAACAACACTTTTTTAAAATGAAATATTTGAACTAAATTATGAATTTTCTATGAAATATGATAAAACAATGGAAATATTTAATACGTAAATTTCTTTGAATAACTTATTTGAAATTCTTTGGATTAAATGATGAATTCTTACTATATTAATTAAAATCAAAATTGTTTAGTAAATATTAAAGTATAATTAAAGTTTAATATCTAGAAGGGGATGTTGTATTGGCATCACTTATTGATTTTATATTATTGTAATGTCACTAATGACATAATTACCATGTGATATCTTTGACACTTAATTTGTAATAAAGGCTTCTGATCTTAACCTTTAAACAGGGATGAAATATAGTCTAAATTACTAATGGAGGGGGATTATGTAGCACCCCTAATGCTCGAATCTTTTAGTTTCTAAGTTTCCGTTCCCAAACCCGTTCCTGTGGGAATATCAATTTCTAAATTTTTTATGTCCTAAAAACCTTCTCCTGACAATAACAAACACAACAAAAAAAGAATTGGCCAAATTGGTCAAGGCGTTGTTGAGTTATGCGCTTACCAACACATTTTGCGATTCATTTTTATATATAAGATATAAAGATATATATATAGATTATCCCTCTTAATCACTTGCTTAAATCACGGATTACTATTCTGCGAAAAACAACTCTGAAACAATACAATTTCATGTTCAATAACAGTGTGTGCTAGCCTTAAAGCATTATTTATATTCCTTTTCCAACAGTTCCGTAGTAGAATAAACCGAACTATTCACACAAAAGACAAAGATTCTGCTTCCAAACGGCAATACCATTAACCACAAACGATAAAAGTAATCATGAGAAAAGACATTATATCTTTTGTGGTAAGAGTGAATGTATTTCATTTCAAGTGGCACAAACTATTATGCTAAGCAGATATAGCTTGCTACAAGAGACTATAGCAATTATATTTGGAAAAAATATGCGGATGGGTTGAATATTTTTTTAGAACTAATAAATACCTCTAAAAACATTTGTTTCATACGCTTTTATTAATTACTAGCTCCAATAACAATTTTACCTTGGAAAACCAATAAAATGTCCTAGTTTTTCATCAAGAACTTTCTATTTTCCCTTCGAAAACCCACTTTGAAATTTTCCTGTTTCCATTTGCAAACCAATGCAGCTGCAATAGTATGCAATTTTCCCTTTGAAAACCAATGAGTTTTTTGAGATTTTTATCAAGAACTTTCAATTTTCCATTCGAAAACCCATTTTGAAATTTTCCAGTTTTCCATTTGAAAACTGCATTGCAATAATTTAAAAAAAAATTTCCCTCATAAATCTCTTCTATAAATAATTGCTCCCTCTATCACTTGTCTTAAATCACGGATTACTATTTGTCGAAAAACAAGTCTGAAACGATACAATTTCATGTTCAATTACAATGTGTGCCAGCCTTAATGCACATTGTAGTGTAATCACCTTAAGGAATCAAATATCTCAGTTCACGTCGTTCCACCTTAAGGAATCAAATGTCTCAGTTCACGTCGTTCCACTTTGGCGCGTCTGCAGCTACAAAAGATGATGTCATGCCATTGATAATTCCATTGTGAAAGGTGAAAGGTTTTGTGTCGCGCTTTTTTTCGCTTTTCGGTGTAAAATCAAAAATTAATAGAGTAAAGAAAAATTTTAAGTTGAAAGCTAAAATAATAAATTTAAAAGGACTAAAAATTGCAAGAGAGAAAAACAAACGGAAAGTTAATTAAAAAAGAAAAAATCTAAAGCCAAATCGGCAAAGCCAATACCCATCTGTGAGTATCTACCATTTTGATTTTCATTAAATAAATATATTTTTCGTGTTTTGTAGCTTAGTTTGTTCATATTTTACATTATTTCTATTATTTCATCTAAATCATATTTCGTGAGTGTATATTTTGGGAGGATACAGTGTCCAGACCCGATTAAAATCAATTTTTTTGGAATTTGTGTAGGTATATTGAAATTCAACCATTTTGGTTTTCAATGAATGCATACTTTTTGCGTTTTTTGTTGGTTAGTTTTTTCATATTTGCACATGCACATGCACATTATATTTCGTGGGTTTATAATTTAGGAGATACAGCCCATTTGAAATTCAGAATAATAAAAACAAAATCTATGAATTCGTCGTGTAGGGGTCAGTTTTGAGGGCATAGGTTAGGCTAGGTTGCCACAGCCACTATCTAGATTCTAGATACTATCGAAGAAGGGAGGAACTTTTAAAACAAACGGAAAGTGAATATATTAAAAAAGAAAAAATCTAAAGTCAAGATCGCCAAAGCCAATACCCTATGTGAGAATTTACCATTTTGATTTTCATTAACATTTCGTGTTTTGTAGCTTAGTTTGTTCATATTTTACATTATTTTTATTATTTCACACAAATCATATTTCGTGAGGGTATAATTTGGGAGGATACAGTGTCCAGACCAGAATAAAATCAATTTTTTTGGAATTTGTGTAGGTATATTGAGATTCAACCATTTCGGTTTTCAATGAATGCATACTTTTTGCGTTTTTTGTTGGCTAGTTTTTTCATATTTGCACATGCACATGCACATTATATTTCGTGGGTTTATAATTTAGGAGATACAGCCCATTTGAAATTCCAAATAATAAAAGCAAAATCTATGAATTCGTCGCGTAGGGGTCAGTTTTGAGGGTATAGGTTAGGTTAGGTTGCCACAGCCACTATCTAGATACTATCGAAGAAGGGAGGAACTTTTAAAACAAACGGAAAGTGAATATATTAAAAAAGAAAAAATCTAAAGTCAAGATGGGCAAATCCAATACCCTATGTGAGAATTTACCATTTTGATTTTCATTAAATAAATATATTTTTCGTGTTTTGTAGGTAGCTTAGTTTGTTCATATTTTACATTATTTTTATTATTTCACACAAATCATATTTCGTGAGGGTATAATTTGGGAGGATACAGTGTCCAGACCAGAATAAAATCAATTTTTTTTGGAATTTGTGTAGGTATATTGAGATTCAACCATTTTGGTTTTCAATGAATGCATACTTTTTGCGTTTTTTGTTGGTTAGTTTTTTCATATTTGCACATGCACATGCACATTATATTTCGTGGGTTTATAATTTAGGAGATACAGCCCATTTGAAATTCGGATATACAGCCCATTTGAAATTAAAAAATTAATAAAGTAAAGAAAAATTTTAAGTTGAAAGCTAAAATAATAAATTAAAAAGGACTAAAAATTGGAAGAGAACGAAAAACAAACGGAAAGTTACATTATTTTTATTATTTCAAACAAATCATATTTCGTGAGGGTATAATTTGGGAGGATACAGTGTCCAGACCAGAATAAAATCAATTTTTTTTGGAATTTGTGTAGGTATATTGAGATTCAACCATTTTGGTTTTCAATGAATGCATACTTTTTGCGTTTTTTGTTGGTTAGTTTTTTCATATTTGCACATGCACATGCACATTATATTTCGTGGGTTTATAATTTAGGAGATACAGCCCATTTGAAATTCGGATATACAGCCCATTTGAAATTAAAAAATTAATAAAGTAAAGAAAAATTTTAAGTTGAAAGCTAAAATAATAAATTAAAAAGGACTAAAAATTGGAAGAGAACGAAAAACAAACGGAAAGTTACATTATTTTTATTATTTCACACAAATCATATTTCGTGAGGGTATAATTTGGGAGGATACAGTGTCCAGACCAGAATAAAATCAATTTTTTTTGGAATTTGTGTAGGTATATTGAGATTCAACCATTTTGGTTTTCAATGAATGCATACTTTTTGCGTTTTTTGTTGGTTAGTTTTTTCATATTTGCACATGCACATGCACATTATATTTCGTGGGTTTATAATTTAGGAGATACAGCCCATTTGAAATTCCAAATAATAAAAACAAAATCTATCTTGATCGCATGGTTCAATTTCCAATTGGGAAACACAACTTCATAAAGCTAGCCCTACATGTTTGCCGAACATGCTTGTGCGCGCTATGAATTCGTCGTGTAGGGGTCAGTTTTGAGGGCATAGGTTAGGTTAGGTTACCACAGCCACTATCTAAATGCTATCGAAGAAGGGAGGAACTTTTAAGAAGGTTGTGATCAAGCAGTTGTGCTAGTACCTCCCTATACCGTTCCCAGTTTGTATTACGGTGACTGCGAAAAATAGTTTATAGCCAGGAGTCCTAAGGCCTCTGATGATGGTGTTTGAACTAGTCAACTCGGTTTGCCAACTCGGTTCGCCAACTCGGTTTTCCAACTCGGTTTGCCAACTCGGTTCGCCACCTCGGTTTGCCAACTCGGTTTGCAACTCGGTTTGCCAATTCGGTTTGACAACTCAGATTGCCTGAAAATTTTTATTTTTTTTTATTTATGGCTTTATTAACCTATAATAAATGTTTTTATGCATATTTAGTATAGTTAGTAGTTTAAAGGTGTCTTTGATGTTTTGCTCTGTTGGGTTGATGAAATGATGAGGAGGTTTGTTAATGTGTTGGAAGATGGGTTGATGTTTTGTAGTGTTGATTTGACGTATTGGCAGTCATATGTTAGATGCTTCATGCTGAAAGGGTCGTTTGAGGAGCAGAGGTGGCAGAGCGGCTGGCGATCTTTGGTTAAAAGGTGGCAGTGTGCATGGCTTTAACCTCTAATATTTCTTTTGAGATATATTCTAAGCCGCGATTAATTTGGAAAAGATTATATGATGCGAGTGGGCGGAGTTTTTCAATTTCATTATCTTTTCCATTAATAGTTTTTTCTAGGCCACATATAACTAGATAACGAGGGATGTTGTCGTCATTGGAGGCACTGGTTGGTAGTGGTGGGTAATGAGATTCACAATTTCGTTTGACTTTGTCGCGTTGGTTTAAGGGAGCGTCTGCATCGAGTCCCTTAAACCGGGTTTTCCTGGGGGAATGCCCAGGCATGATTATTAATGTTTTCCTTTTCCTTTTAAAAGTATTAGTTCGAGTTTGAAAAATGAAAATTAAGTTAGTAAATCGAAAACCGCGTGTTGCGGAAAATTTAACAGTTCAAAATAAATTATAAGGTCGCACTCTTTGCACACGTGTATACTCGGCGTTTGCCAGATGGCGACATGCCCTGAAAATAGATCTAGAAGACACTTAAGAAACGGAAAAAAGTAGGTTTTTAATCCGTCAATCTCTCTGTCATCCGCTGATGAAATTTGAATGTTAATGGCTAAACAGAGAGATAAGGTACGAATCTAGGTCGCTAGACGGATATTTCGTTCCAAATGTTACCGGATTGAGTGGAAAATCGCTCTAGAAAACATTTAAAAAAACCGAAATGGCAAACTCTATTATTATTTATGCAATGAAGCTATTTTTATGGTTGTTTTATTTGGGGGACATTTCTGTTTCAGTTTAAATAAAAAAAAAACAACATTGCAGTTTTAATAACCAAATATTAACCAATTGAGCACTTATTCATTAAAATTATTTTTCAATATTAAATTAATAACCTTAATGTTTTTTGCTGTTTTTTTAGACGTAAATTTAATAATGGCGTCTTCAGAATCCATATCTGTCGACTCAAATTTTTTGTCGTTTAGTTTGTCGGCTGAAACCAAATTTTATTTTACGAAAGAGGTTTGTAAGTTTTTATTGTGTATTCATAAATGTATTCTAAATATTTTATTTCCTTGTTTATGTGTACCTTACTTGTCTGTAGATTTTTGTTTAATATTACCGTAAATGACTGTTTTTAAACTCAGAGCTTTATGCTTGGCATTCTTACTTCTGTTGTTACTGTTCTTAAAGTCAGTTTACGTTTGATTTTAGTATACATAGTAAAAGCCACTAATTAATATTTTTGTTTTAATTGCTAGGGGTTTTCCCTTGCGCTATAGTGGTTTGCAGTATTTGACTTTTAAAGCATGTAAGTGCGGTATTCATAAGGTTTTAAAATAATTTTAAAAAGGTGTTCGGCTGCATATTTTCATAGTTTTAAAGTCAAAATTATATATGTATATTAGACTGTTTCAAATTTTTATTTTATTTTTTAAATTTTCTCCCAAACAGGTTTAAAAGTTTCGTTTAAGTATATAAAAACTCCAGTTAAAATTTAAGATTTTAATAAAAATATTTAGGGGTGGCGCATCGCACATTTCGTTTTCCCATAAGATTAACATAGGAAACATTGTTTTTTCTGCTTCTGATTTTTATAACTAGCGAACGAAGCATCGTAACGAAAATGAAAATACATATTCTTGTAGGAAATTGAAAGCTCTACAAAAAAAAAAGAATTACAGTGGTGAAAAAAAAATTTACCATTAAAAATAAATAAATAAAACGGTAAAATAAATTTCCTACCAAATTTCTATTGGAAAATTATTTTATTGTTTCTGTTATTATTAGTTATCATCTAGTTATAGTAAAATGAATGCTTTAAACCGAAACTCATTTTCAATTTATTTATAAGACCTGCAAAAGGTCAAATTATAGGTAACTTAACTTTGACAGGCTGTAACTTTGTTACAGTTAGTTTTACGAAATTTTGGCTAAGGAACTTTTTGTAGAACATTCAATTTACTACAATAACATACATTTACATTTTCGTTACGATGCTTCGTTCGCTAGTTATAAAAATCAGAAGCAGAAAAAACAATGTTTCCTTTTGAACGAATAAACCACACTTATTCCTTATTTCAGAAAAAATACGCCTTTTCCTTTTATACATATGTTGCACACGTAGGATTTTATTTTCGTTTTTACTTTTACTTTTAGTTACAATATGATTTGATATACTTAGGCCAGAAGGGCAAAATGGTTAAATTTAGAAGAAGAAAATTGTGTTGTAAAGAAAATCAACTCAGCACAGAAGAAAAATGGCAGAAGGCCCAAGATTAAAATTTATTAAAAAAAAAAAAAAAAAAAAGGGTGTTGGCTGGTTGATGGTTGACAGTAGAATGAGTAGACGATAGACGTCGCTATGCGACGAACTACTTTTGAAGCAAACAGTACTAGATTTGTACATATAATATAAAAGTTAAGAGAGTAAGGGAGTGGCAGTGTTCACACTAGATTCTTGTGAGCATTACCGCCCCCCTTGGCGAGATACGCCAAAAAAAAGTTACTGAAAATAAAGTAAGTGAAAATTGATTAATTGGCAATTTAGTTAATAGGCAATAGGCACAGTTTTACTATGGGGCGGACTATTTCTCCGTTTTGGGTCTTTAGTGTTGCAACTCTGACTCGACCATCGGAACCCGGGTGTATATTTATAACACGGCCTAGACGCCATTCGGTGGATGGCAGATTTTCGTTTTTAATGACGACCAAATCATCAACTTTAATGTTGGTTTGAGGTGTTTTCCATTTGTGTCGTTGATGTAGTTCCTTGAGATATTCATCTTTCCATCTGTGGCAGAACTGTTGTTGGAGGCATTTTACTTTTTCCCACCGATTGATTAACGATAAATTTGCATCGGCCAGATTCGGTTCCGGAAAAGATAAAAGCGGACTGCCGCAAAAAAAATGCCCCGGCGTCAATGCCAACAGATCAGAAGGATCTGTGGACATGGACGATATTGGACGCGAGTTCAAACACGCTTCGATACGTGCTAGAACCGTTGCAAATTCTTCGAACGTAAACTTGGCCTTGGTCCCCAGCCCTCTTAAATGGCTTTTGAAACTTTTAACGCCGGCTTCCCATAAACCGCCTATGTGAGGTGCCCCTGGCGGAATAAAATTCCATTTCAAACAATGAGATGTCATGAGACTTGTATTCGCTGGGTTGTTGCTTTGAGATAGACCCGAAAGCGAAAAACAAAGCACAATACGCGCATTGCGCGGGATAGAGTCGAAAAAAAATTAAGAAAATCTTCCGGTTCTTGCTGAACTACCAATGAGTTGGTGTTTTGTTCGGAGTTGTCGAGAGAAATGCCTGTTAGTCCCACTAGAGGACTCTGAAAAATTGCGAAAGAGGATTCGTTGAAATGGAGTGTCTCTAGGGTCGACCAAGATTTGGCGGTACAAGACAAATTTATAAATCTCCAGCGGAGAATGCGAGATGGTATGGCGAGATTACCACTGATTCCGAAAATGGATGTATTCTTATTGGTTATGGGCAAGTTCAAACGCTTTTGTCTTACCACTGAGATAAAGGATATTTCGGAACCAGGGTATTTAAGAGCGCGAACTATGTGCACGATGCAAACTAGTGCCGTTGCAAGCAATATTTTCTTAGAGGCACCGACATGAAAGTTTTGAAACGACGCTTGAGGCACGAATGGCTGTGACGACGACGACATTTGAGGAGCTTTAGTTGCACTAAGGAGGTTAGTGGACTGTATTTTACTTTTTCCGTCTTCGTTAACGTCTAGATGCAACAGTGAGCGATGCCGATTTTACAGTTGTTATCAGAATAATTACTCGGATAGCGACATTTGCATGACTCGCGCTTAAACGGTTGTTGCACAGTATGTGCTGCCATACCGTTTAGAGTCTCGTTGGGATCAACATTACCGAAAATTTGCCAAGGTATGTGTTTTAAAAAAAGAAACGCGATAAAGAAAACGCGATGAAGAAAACACGATAAGGAAAACGCGATAAAGAAAACGCGATAAAGAAAAAACGCAGACTCCTTCGAAGAAGAAGGAAGTCGATTAAATTTCAAAAGAATAAAATTTACAGCAAAAGAATCTCCAAAAGGCTTGAAAGACTCTACTGGGGGCCAACCACCCCGGCTTGATACACCGTTACCAACGGTGTGTTTGGCACGAACGGGTACAAAAACGCGATAAAAAACGCGTCCGAATCTTCAAAAGGCTTGAAAGATTCTACTGGGGGGCCAACCACCCATGCGACCTAAACGAGGCCAAAACGCGATACAGAAAACGCGATAAAGAAAAAACGCAGACTCCTTCGAAGAAGAAGGAAGTCGATTAAATTTCAAAACGAATCAAAATTTAAAGCACAAGAATCTTCAAAAAAATTTAAAGACTCTACTGGGGGCCAACCACCCCGGCTTGATATACCGTTACCAACGGTGTGTTTGGCACGAACGGGTACAAAAACGCGATAAAAAACGCGTCCGAATCTTCAAAAGGCTTGAAAGATTCTACTGGGGGGCCAACCACCCATGCGACCTAAACGAGGCCAAAACGCGATAAAGAAAAAACGCAGACTCCTTCGAAGAAGAAGGAAGTCGATTAAATTTCAAAAAGAATCAAAATTTAAAGCACAAGAATCTTCAAAAAAAATTGAAAGACTCTACTGGGGGCCAACCACCCCGGCTTGATACACCGTTACCAACGGTGTGTTTGGCACGAACGGGTACAAAAAACGCGATAAAAAACGAGTCCGAATCTTCAAAAGGCTTGAAAGATTCTACTGGGGGGCCAACCACCCATGCGACCTAAACGAGGCCAAAACGCGATAAAAAAAGAACGCAGACTCCTTCGAAGAAGAAGGTAGTCTATTAAATTTCACAAAACGAAAATTTAAAGCACTGGAATCTTCAAAAGGCTTGAAAGATTCCGTTACCAATGGTATGTGTGGCACGAACGACGACAAAACTCGATAAAAAAGAACGCAGACTCCTTCGAAGAAGAAGGCAGTCTATCAAATTTCACGAAACGAAAATTTAAAGCACTGGAATCTTCAAAAGGCTTGAAAGATTCCGTTACCAATGGTATGTGTTGCACGAACGAGGTCAAAACTCGATAAAAAAGAACGCAGACTCCTTCGAAGAAGAAGGCAGTCTATCAAATTTCACGAAACGAAAATTTAAAGCACTGGAATCTTCAAAAGGCTTGAAAGATTCCGTTACCAACGGTATGTGTTGCACGAACGAGGACAAAACTCGATAAAAAAAGAACGCAGACTCCTTCGAAGAAGAAGGCAGTCTATCAAATTTCACAAAACGAAAATTTAAAGCACTGGAATCTTCAAAAGGCTTGAAAGATTCTAAAAATTTCAAAAAAAAATTAAAATTTTAAAGCTCCAGAATCTTCAAAATTCTTGAAGTATTTTAAAAATTTCAAAAAAAGCTAAAATTTTAAAGCGCAAGAATCTTCAACAGGCTTGAAAGATTCTAAAAATTTCAAAAAAAAGTTAAAATTTTAAAGCGCAAGAATCTTCAACAGGCTTGAAAGATTCTACAAATTTCAAAAAAAAGTTAAAATTTTAAAGCGCAAGAATCTTCAAAAGGCTTGAAGTATTCTAAAAATTTCAAAAAAAAGTTAAAATTTTTAAAGCGCAAGAATCTTCAACAGGCTTGAAAGATTCTACTGGGGGCCAACCACCCCGGCTTGGATACACAGTTACGAACGGTGTATGTGGCACGAACGAGAGGATAAATTTCAAAGAGTCAAAAATCAAGATTTAAAGCGCAAGAATCTTCAAAAGGCTTGAAAGATTCTAAAAATTTCAAAAAAAAATTTAAAATTTTAAAGCACAAGAATCTTCAAAAGGCTTGATAGACTCTACTGGGGGCCAACCACCCCGGCTTGAATACACCGTAACGAACGAGAGAAAAATTTCAAAAAAGGTCAAAATTTAAATTTAAATATTAAAAAAGTCAAAATTTAGCGCTAGAATTTTCAAAAGGCTTGATAGATTCTACTGGGGGCCAACCACCCCGGCTTGGATACACCGATACGAACGGTGTATGTGGCACGAACGAAAGAAAAAATTAACACGCGATAAAAAACGCAGACTCCTTCAAAGAGGAAGACAGTCTATTAAAATTTCAAATTAAACCAAAAAATAGGCTGGGGAGCAAAACCACTTGCCAATATCGAAGCTACAAAAAACTACCACTACCGCGATGGAAAGCGAATGCTCAAAAAAAAAACACTTCAACACAAAAGACTACCGATAATTCGTATATATACAGGGTGATTCGCATAAGGTGTGACAAAAAGATAGGGTGTGTAGGTTGGACCTAGACAAGCAAAAAATCGTATGGGAGGGGGGGGGTCCATTTTCCCCCGTTTAGGCGGGAGGGGCAATTTAAGAAAAAAATCACTAAAAATTGGAAAAAATTATTTAAAAATAACGGTTATTCCTACAGAGTCGTGCTATAACATTTTGAAAAGCCAAAAACTTAAACATTAATTTAAATTAAAAAATAAGTTGTTCAAACAAATAGTTTTTGAAATATTAATTTTCAAAGTCAAAATTTTGAAAAAAAAAACATAAATTTTTTTTTTAAAACCACTTTTTTTCCAAATTTTACGTATTTAAGTAATATTTTTCTGGCTTATTTTCAATGCTCTTATTTATTTTTGATCAAACACAAAAAACCGGATGTCGAAATAACCTGTAGTTTTTGAGAAAACCAAAACCGGGTTTTCCTGGGGGAATGCCCAGGCATGATTATTAATGTTTTCCTTTTCCTTTTAAAAGTATTAGTTCGAGTTTGAAAAATGAAAATTAAGTTAGTAAATCGAAAACCGCGTGTTGCGGAAAATTTAACAGTTCAAAATAAATTATAAGGTCGCACTCTTTGCACACGTGTATACTCGGCGTTTGCCAGATGGCGACATGCCCTGAAAATAGATCTAGAAGACACTTAAGAAACGGAAAAAAGTAGGTTTTTAATCCGTCAATCTCTCTGTCATCCGCTGATGAAATTTGAATGTTAATGGCTAAACAGAGAGATAAGGTACGAATCTAGGTCGCTAGACGGATATTTCGTTCCAAATGTTACCGGATTGAGTGGAAAATCGCTCTAGAAAACATTTAAAAAAACCGAAATGGCAAACTCTATTATTATTTATGCAATGAAGCTATTTTTATGGTTGTTTTATTTGGGGGACATTTCTGTTTCAGTTTAAATAAAAAAAAAACAACATTGCAGTTTTAATAACCAAATATTAACCAATTGAGCACTTATTCATTAAAATTATTTTTCAATATTAAATTAATAACCTTAATGTTTTTTGCTGTTTTTTTAGACGTAAATTTAATAATGGCGTCTTCAGAATCCATATCTGTCGACTCAAATTTTTTGTCGTTTAGTTTGTCGGCTGAAACCAAATTTTATTTTACGAAAGAGGTTTGTAAGTTTTTATTGTGTATTCATAAATGTATTCTAAATATTTTATTTCCTTGTTTATGTGTACCTTACTTGTCTGTAGATTTTTGTTTAATATTACCGTAAATGACTGTTTTTAAACTCAGAGCTTTATGCTTGGCATTCTTACTTCTGTTGTTACTGTTCTTAAAGTCAGTTTACGTTTGATTTTAGTATACATAGTAAAAGCCACTAATTAATATTTTTGTTTTAATTGCTAGGGGTTTTCCCTTGCGCTATAGTGGTTTGCAGTATTTGAATTTTAAAGCATGTAAGTGCGGTATTCATAAGGTTTTAAAATAATTTTAAAAAGGTGTTCGGCTGCATATTTTCATAGTTTTAAAGTCAAAATTATATATGTATATTAGACTGTTTCAAATTTTTATTTTTTTTTTTAAATTTTCTCCCAAACAGGTTTAAAAGTTTCGTTTAAGTATATAAAAACTCCAGTTAAAATTTAAGATTTTAATAAAAATATTTAGGGGTGGCGCATCGCACATTTCGTTTTCCCATAAGATTAACATAGGAAACATTGTTTTTTCTGCTTCTGATTTTTATAACTAGCGAACGAAGCATCGTAACGAAAATGAAAATACATATTCTTGTAGGAAATTGAAAGCTCTACAAAAAAAAAAGAATTACAGTGGTGAAAAAAAAAATTTACCATTAAAAATAAATAAATAAAACGGTAAAATAAATTTCCTACCAAATTTCTATTGGAAAATTATTTTATTGTTTCTGTTATTATTAGTTATCATCTAGTTATAGTAAAATGCATGCTTTACAACGAAACTCATTTCCAATTTATTTATAAGACCTGCAAAAGGTCAAATTATAGGTAACTTAACTTTGACAGGCTGTAACTTTGTTACAGTTAGTTTTACGAAATTTTGGCTAAAGAACTTTTTGTAGAGCATTCAATTTACTACAATAACATACATTTACATTTTCGTTACGATGCTTCGTTCGCTAGTTATAAAAATCAGAAGCAGAAAAAACAATGTTTCCTTTTGAACGAATAAACCACACTTATTCCTTATTTCAGAAAAAATACGCCTTTTCCTTTTATACATATGTTGCACACGTAGGATTTTATTTTCGTTTTTACTTTTACTTTTAGTTACAATATGATTTGATATACTGAGGCCAGAAGGGCAAAATGGTTAAATTTAGAAGAAGAAAATTGTGTTGTAAAGAAAATCAACTCAGCACAGAAGAAAAATGGCAGAAGGCCCAAGATTAAAATTTATTAAAAAAAAAAAAAAAAGGGTGTTGGCTGGTTGATGGTTGACAGTAGAATGAGTAGACGATAGACGTCGCTATGCGACGAACTACTTTTGAAGCAATCAGTACTAGATTTGTACATATAATAATAAAGTTAAGAGAGTAAGGGAGTGGCAGTGTTCACACTAGATTCTTGTGAACATTACTGCCCCCCTTGGCGAGATACGCCAAAAAAAAGTTACTGAAAATAAAGTAAGTGAAAATTGATTAATTGGCAATTTAGTTAATAGGCAATAGGCACAGTTTTACTATGGGGCGGACTATTTCTCCGTTTTGGGTCTTTAGTGTTGCAACTCTGACTCGACCATCGGAACCCGGGTGTATATTTATAACACGGCCTAGACGCCATTCGGTGGATGGCAGATTTTCGTTTTTAATGACGACCAAATCATCAACTTTAATGTTGGTTTGAGGTGTTTTCCATTTGTGTCGTTGATGTAGTTCCTTGAGATATTCATCTTTCCATCTGTGGCAGAACTGTTGTTGGAGGCATTTTACTTTTTCCCACCGATTGATTAACGATAAATTTGCATCGGCCAGATTCGGTTCCGGAAAAGATAAAAGCGGACTGCCGCGAAAAAAATGCCCCGGCGTCAATGCCAACAGATCAGAAGGATCTGTGGACATGGACGATATTGGACGCGAGTTCAAACACGCTTCGATACGTGCTAGAACCGTTGCAAATTCTTCGAATGTAAACTTGGCCTTGGTCCCCAGCCCTCTTAAATGGCTTTTGAAACTTTTAACGCCGGCTTCCCATAAACCGCCTATGTGAGGTGCCCCTGGCGGAATAAAATTCCATTTCAAACAATGAGATGTCATGAGACTTGTATTCGCTGGGTTGTTGCTTTGAGATAGACCCGAAAGCGAAAAACAAAGCACAATACGCGCATTGCGCGGGATAGAGTCGAAAAAAAATTAAGAAAATCTTCCGGTTCTTGCTGAACTACCAATGAGTTGGTGTTTTGTTCGGAGTTGTCGAGAGAAATGCCTGTTAGTCCCACTAGAGGACTCTGAAAAATTGCGAAAGAGGATTCGTTGAAATGGAGTGTCTCTAGGGTCGACCAAGATTTGGCGGTACAAGACAAATTTATAAATCTCCAGCGGAGAATGCGAGATGGTATGGCGAGATTACCACTGATTCCGAAAATGGATGTATTCTTATTGGTTATGGGCAAGTTCAAACGCTTTTGTCTTACCACTGAGATAAAGGATATTTCGGAACCAGGGTATTTAAGAGCGCGAACTATGTGCACGATGCAAACTAGTGCCGTTGCAAGCAATATTTTCTTAGAGGCACCGACATGAAAGTTTTGAAACGACGCTTGAGGCACGAATGGCTGTGACGACGACGACATTTGAGGAGCTTTAGTTGCACTAAGGAGGTTAGTGGACTGTATTTTACTATTTCCGTCTTCGTTAACGTCTAGATGCAACAGTGAGCGATGCCGATTTTACAGTTGTTATCAGAATAATTACTCGGATAGCGACATTTGCATGACTCGCGCTTAAACGGTTGTTGCACAGTATGTGCTGCCATACCGTTTAGAGTCTCGTTGGGATCAACATTGCCGAAAATTTGCCAAGGTATGTGTTTAAAAAAAAGAAACGCGATAAAGAAAACGCGATGAAGAAAACACGATAAGGAAAACGCGATAAAGAAAACGCGATAAAGAAAAAACGCAGACTCCTTCGAAGAAGAAGGAAGTCGATAAAATTTCAAAAGAATAAAATTTACAGCAAAAGAATCTCCAAAAGGCTTGAAAGACTCTACTGGGGGCCAACCACCCCGGCTTGATACACCGTTACCAACGGTGTGTTTGGCACGAACGGGTACAAAAACGCGATAAAAAACGCGTCCGAATCTTCAAAAGGCTTGAAAGATTCTACTGGGGGGCCAACCACCCATGCGACCTAAACGAGGCCAAAACGCGATAAAGAAAACGCGATAAAGAAAAAACGCAGACTCCTTCGAAGAAGAAGGAAGTCGATTAAATTTCAAAACGAATCAAAATTTAAAGCACAAGAATCTTCAAAAAAATTGAAAGACTCTACTGGGGGCCAACCACCCCGGCTTGATATACCGTTACCAACGGTGTGTTTGGCACGAACGGGTAAAAAAACGCGATAAAAAACGCGTCCGAATCTTCAAAAGGCTTGAAAGATTCTACTGGGGGGCCAACCACCCATGCGACCTAAACGAGGCCAAAACGCGATAAAGAAAACGCGATAAGGAAAAAACGCAGACTCCTTCGAAGAAGAAGGAAGTCGATTAAATTTCAAAAAGAATCAAAATTTAAAGCACAAGAATCTTCAAAAAAAATTGAAAGACTCTACTGGGGGCCAACCACCCCGGCTTGATACACCGTTACCAACGGTGTGTTTGGCACGAACGGGTACAAAAAACGCGATAAAAAACGCGTCCGAATCTTCAAAAGGCTTGAAAGATTCTACTGGGGGGCCAACCACCCATGCGACCTAAACGAGGCCAAAACGCGATAAAAAAAGAACGCAGACTCCTTCGAAGAAGAAGGTAGTCTATTAAATTTCACAAAACGAAAATTTAAAGCACTGGAATCTTCAAAAGGCTTGAAAGATTCCGTTACCAATGGTATGTGTGGCACGAACGACGACAAAACTCGATAAAAAAGAACGCAGACTCCTTCGAAGAAGAAGGCAGTCTATCAAATTTCACGAAACGAAAATTTAAAGCACTGGAATCTTCAAAAGGCTTGAAAGATTCCGTTACCAATGGTATGTGTTGCACAAACGAGGACAAAACTCGATAAAAAAGAACGCAGACTCCTTCGAGGAAGAAGGCAGTCTATCAAATTTCACGAAACGAAAATTTTAAGCACTGGAATCTTCAAAAGGCTTGAAAGATTCCGTTACCAACGGTATGTGTTGCACGAACGAGGACAAAACTCGATAAAAAAAGAACCCAGACTCCTTCGAAGAAGAAGGCAGTCTATCAAATTTCACAAAACGAAAATTTAAAGCACTGGAATCTTCAAAAGGCTTGAAAGATTCTAAAAATTTCAAAAAAAAGTTAAAATTTTAAAGCGCAAGAATCTTCAACAGGCTTGAAAGATTCTACAAATTTCAAAAAAAAGTTAAAATTTTAAAGCGCAAGAATCTTCAAAAGGCTTGAAAGATTCTAAAAATTTCAAAAAAAAGTTAAAATTTTAAAGCGCAAGAATCTTCAACAGGCTTGAAAGATTCTACAAATTTCAAAAAAAAGTTAAAATTTTAAAGCGCAAGAATCTTCAAAAGGCTTGAAGTATTCTAAAAATTTCAAAAAAAGTTTAAATTTTTAAAGCGCAAGAATCTTCAACAGGCTTGAAAGATTCTACTGGGGGCCAACCACCCCGGCTTGGATACACAGTTACGAACGGTGTATGTGGCACGAACGAGAGGATAAATTTCAAAGAGTCAAAAATCAAGATTTAAAGCGCAAGAATCTTCAAAAGGCTTGAAAGATTCTAAAAATTTCAAAAAAAAATTTAAAATTTTAAAGCACAAGAATCTTCAAAAGGCTTGATAGACTCTACTGGGGGCCAACCACCCCGGCTTGAATACACCGTAACGAACGAGAGAAAAATTTCAAAAAAGGTCAAAATTTAAATTTAAATATTAAAAAAGTCAAAATTTAGCTCTAGAATCTTCAAAAGGCTTGATAGATTCTACTGGGGGCCAACCACCCCGGCTTGGATACACCGATACTTTATAACAAGAACTATCAAATAAATATTACAAAATTATCTTCAATAAAGTACACTATAAAATAAATAAGACATACAAAATGTGATATAATAAACAAAAACATACAAAATGTGATATATAAACTAAAATTAATTGAAACATGCAAACATGCAAACTAAACTTAAGAAAGTGGAGCACTGGTTTTTAACAAATTTTTTAAACTAGATTTACTTAAGTTGAAATCAATTAAACATGAGTTAAGATTAAAAAGTCTACCCATACGAGTCAATGGCTCATTCATGCCATAATTCGTTCTATGGTAAGGGCAGTATATTAAAACTAAGTTGCGCAGGTGGTAAGATCCGCCTCGAAAGTTGAATTGAACACAAGAAAGTAACTCAGGTGCATCGATATGTCCGGTAATAAGTTGATGAAAAAACACCAGATCGTTAATGGTACGCCTTTGAGATAGAAGTTGCATATGTAATAATTGGATTCTATGCTCATATGGTGGTAAATCGTAAGGGTTTTCCCACGGAAGCCCTTTAAGAGCGAATCTTATGAATTTATGTTGTACTGATTCAATTCTTGAGTTGTGTATTTCATAAAAAGGGGACCACACTTGAGAAGCATACTCTAGATGAGGTCGTACTAAACAATTGTATAGAGCAAGGGTAACATATGGGTCTTGAAACTCTTTTGACCATCTTTTCATAAAACCAAGCATACTATTGGCCTTACTAACGATGTAGCTGACATGTTGAGTAAAGTCCATATTGAAACTAAAATACACGCCAAGATCCTTAAAGCATTTCACTTGACTCAAAATATTATTGGAAATAGAATAACTTGGGTTGCTAGGTTCCTTCTTTTTAGAGAAAGTCATGCTTTGGCATTTATTGGGGTTTAGGTTGAGCCCGTTTTTAAAACACCAAACTGCAAAATGATTAACATCGGATTGGAGATGAGAGCGATCAAGCGAACCAGTTATCTTTTTAAAAATTTTCATATCATCAGCAAAAATTAATATTTCACTGAAGGAAATGCAAGACGCAACATCATTGATAGCTAAAATAAATAGAAGAGGTCCTAAATGACTTCCCTGAGGTACACCTGAGCCAGCATTAAAAGGGTGGGAAAGGATATTACGGAACTTTACTTGGTATGATCTCATAGATAGATAAGAAAGTACCCAATCAGTGAACACAGGTGGGAAGCCCATTGCCTTAAGTTTGAACAGAATAATATTGTGCGAAAGTTCATCGAAAGCTTTAGAAAAATCCGTGTAGATGCAATCGAGCTCATTACCATTTTCTAGTGCTAAGGAACATTTTTGAAGAAAACATAGCAGGTTTGTGACAGTCGATCTATTTTTAACAAAACCGTGTTGCTGTGTGCAAATAACGTTTTTTACACTGAAAGCCAGCTGGTCACATACTAGTTTTTCAAATAGTTTAGGAATGCTAGAAAGTTTGGCAATGGGTCTATAGTTTTTTATATCACATTTGTCCCCTTTCTTAAAAACTGGAGTAATAAATGATCTTTTCCAAAGTAGAGGGAATTTACTTGATTTCAAAGAAAGTAAGAACAAATATTGTAACGGGTATGCTAAGCATGACCTACATTTTTTTAGTACAATGGGAGGAATGCCATCCGGCCCGGAAGAAAAATCGTCATTTAAGGTTTCAAGACTCCAAAAAAGTTTATCAATTTCAATAACAATGTTATTAAAGCATACTTGATTACAGTTGCGAAGATAACTGAAGAAATCAGCATCAATGTCAACAGTAGTATCACAAAATGAGCTGCGAAACTGGTCAGCAAATGCATTACAAATATCAGAGATGTTCTCATAAGAACAGTTCTCATAAACAAAACTAGCTGGATAACCATCTGATTTTTTCTTTGAGTTAACAAACTGCCAGAACGTTTTTGGATTTTTTTTAAAAGAGTTTCCCATTCGGTCAATATAATTTGAATAAAGATTTTTAGAAAGTGTCTTAAATTCTTCAAAAAGAAAAACGTAAAACTCATAGTCGGAAACGGAATGAGTTTTAATATAAGTGTTCCAAGCTTTATTTCTTTTATTTCTTAAGATTTTCAACTCTTTAGTATACCATGGATGGTTGGAGTCAGAATTTTTAAAAATTTTTTTAGGAATTGATTTTTCTATACATCTATACAGAATCAAATAAAAGCTGCTAACAGCTTCGTCAACATTGGTAAAAACTGATATGTTTTCAATACCAGACATAATTAATTCACCACAGAGCAAATCGAAATCAGCTTTGCGGTAGTCAAACACATAGGAACAATCATGAGAGTTACTATTAGTGTGGATTTCACCACTCAAGTCAAGAAAAATATTCAGAGGTGGGTGGTAGTCATCTATGTTAGTTTCATCTAGGCTAGGATCAGTAATACCGAAACTAGATTTAATAACAACGGTACTAACAGAGTCTGAAGAGAAGACCAAATCGAGAATTCGATTTTTAGAGTTTTTGATACAGCTTACTTGCCGTAAGTCGGTTGATATTAAATTATCCAACAACATTAATTCCTGTTGAGGTGAAGTCAAAGATGGTTTAAAATAGGTTTCATCTGAAGATGGTAACCATTGAATATAATGCTATGTCCGCACCTGAAGTTAACCTGGGTTTCGTTCCAGTTTGGTTTGAGTTAATCAAGTAGTGTCCGCATATGCCAAAAAGTTTTAAGTTTATCTTTTTGTCTTAAGTTAAAAAGAGACAGACATAAAGTGTGAGCAGAACGTCAACGACGTATGAGAGAATTCATTCTCTCTCCACTCACTTCCACTCTCTTAAATGTCAAATTCAATGGAATGTTGGAAATAGTGCATTCAGCGCGCTTGGTTTCGAGTAGGTTATCTCGAAACCCAGTGACTAAAAAGGTTTCGTTTTGTATGGCAAACCACTTGGTTATCATGTTGGTTTGGGATTGTTTTGAGATAACCCAGGTTAACTCTCAGGTGCGGACATAGCATAAGGTAAATTAAAGTCACCTAAGAACAATACATAATTTTCAACGCACAGCAATTCATTAATATAATCTAAAACTAACGTTAATTCTTTATAAGATGAAGCAGAGCTCTTTGGTGGAATATATGTATTAATGATATAAACAATTTTTGATTTGATTGTGACTTTGACACATAATACATTTACAGTTAAATCAAATGGAAAGGTTATAAGAGAAGACATATATTTGCTACGAACAGCATTAAGTACGCCACCTCCAACTTCCGAGGGTTTATTGTAGGTACGATCTTTTCTATACACTAAGTACTCACGGTCAAACAATTCAGTATCTAAAATGGCAGAGTTAAGCCAAGTTTCAGTCAGAGCAAAAATGTCATGAGAGAATGCTTGAGAGTTGTTATAAAGATTGGCAGTTTTACTGCGAAGCCCTCTTACATTTTGGTAGAAGAGGGAGATCCTTTCAAGTTTTTTGATCCCTTATTTATGTTACTTTTGGTATGACGAGCTGAAAATTCTTTAATAAGAGTATCAGGCGGCCAAATCTGAGGGTTACAAATAGCGTCAAAAAGCGTTGGAGAAACAATAATCTTAAAAGAAGCCACATAGTTGTTTGGCTTACTTATTTTATTACACCTAACAAACGAATCGTTTGTGATGCATTTATTAGTTTTAAGGTGGAAAATTATGTCTTCTGGAGTAGTATCCGATTTGAGACGAGATATAAATATAGTCTTTGGTTTAGGCACTGATTCCACAAACCGTGGGGGTCTATCATGATCAGATATTATAATAGCCTCATTGTTCGAAACCATATGGGCGACAGATTCGATTGGATTAGGTGAGTTTGGAGAGCTTAAAGTGACTATTTCAGTCGCGTTTGAATTATAAGGCTCAATTGGACTAGGCTGAACAGAAGAGCTTAAGTTGAGTATTTCAGTCACATTTAAGTTAAGAGGTGTAGCTATATTGCTTCGCAAACCACTTCGTTTCGTACCAACAATTACAGAGGACACGCTGTCCTGTTTTTTCTTCAAACCCTTACTAGATTTTAAAGATTGGTAGGAATTAGAAGGAATAGGAGGAAGTTGAGAGTTTAAGTCGTCAGTAGAGGTAGAAATATCTACCGAGTACTGGGCGCTAGAGAATGAGTTGACATTAGCAACTGCTATATTAAAACAGCTTGAAATTTCATTAAAACCCTTTGATATTTTTGCTATATCATTTTTAAATGATTCTAACTTGAAGGCTAATTGAGAAAGAGAAATTTTTCTACAGTTGCTGCAGTACCAAAAAGCAATTTTCGATGCAGTAACTTTTTCAATAAATGCACTAGTAGAACCAACGCATTTTGCATGGAAGGCCTTGCCACATGGGCCAAAGCAGGCAAAAAGTGGGTTGTTGTTGGAGCTATCAATGCACTTGTCTGCTGCGCAATTCATTTTCTAATTTAAAAATGTCTGAACAAATCAAAATGAAAATAGCAGAAATAATAAAAAAAAGAAAGAAAGAAAAACAAAAAAAAAAATTTTTTTCAAGGGAAGTACCGGGATTGAACCTGAGTTATTGAGATTCAAAGTCGAAGCTCCTAGCACCTGCGCTGAAGAATATATTGAAATAGAACGTGTAAAATTATGATAAAAAAAATTTTATATTTATTTAATAAAGGAGGTAAACGTGTAAATTGTGAACAAAATATAAAATGAATAAAGAGAAAAACACTCAAGAGTAATTTTTTTTAGTTAGTGGATAACACTCAGATTAGTGGTAAACTACGATCTAAGAGAGATTGAAGTAGGAAAATATAGGTATGTAGGAAAGTTTATAAGGGTGTGCAGGTTGGACCTAGACAAGCAAAAAATCGTATGGGAGGGGGGGGGTCCATTTTCCCCCGTTTAGGCGGGAGGGGCAATTTAAGAAAAAAATCACTAAAAATTGGAAAAAATTATTTAAAAATAACGGTTATTCCTAC
Source organism: Melanostoma mellinum (assembly GCA_914767635.1). Taxonomy (NCBI): domain Eukaryota; kingdom Metazoa; phylum Arthropoda; class Insecta; order Diptera; family Syrphidae; genus Melanostoma; species Melanostoma mellinum. The sequence goes on along the minus strand of OU612059.1, from coordinate 116,708,950 downwards.
AGAGTCGTGCTATAACATTTTGAAAAGCCAAAAACTTAAACATTAATTTAAATTAAAAAATAAGTTGTTCAAACAAATAGTTTTTGAAATATTAATTTTCAAAGTCAAAATTTTGAAAAAAAAAAAACATAAATTTTTTTTTTAAAACCACTTTTTTTTCCAAATTTTACGTATTTAAGTAATATTTTTCTGGCTTATTTTCAATGTTTTTATCTATTTTTGATCAAACACAAAAAACCTGATGTCGAAATAACCTGTAGTTTTTGAAAAAACCAAAAATTACAAAAACAACTTTTTTCAAATTTTTTTTTTTTTTAAGTTTTTTTTTTCGTTATTGGATTCCTAAGTGAACTTACGAAATAAAGGATGAATTTTTTCTTTACTTTTTTTATTGAGAATTCACTTAAAAATCCAATAACGAAAAAAAAACTTAAAAAAAAAAAATTTGAAAAAAGTTGTTTTTGTAGTTTTTGGTTTTCTCAAAAACTACAGGTTATTTCGACATTCGGTTTTTTGTGTTTGATCAAAAATAAATAAGAGCATTGAAAATAAGCCAGAAAAATATTACTTAATTACGTAAAATTTGGAAAAATTGTGGTTTTAAAAAAAAAATTTATGTTTTTTTTTTCAAAATTTTGACTTTGAAAATTAATATTTCAAAAATTATTTGTTTGAACAACTTATTTTTTGATTTTAATTAATGTTTGAGTTTTTGGCTTTTCAAAATGCTATAGCACGACTCTGTAGGAATAACCGTTATTTTTAAATAATTTTTTTCCAATTTTAAGTGATTTTTTTCTTAAATTGCCCCTCCCGCCTAAACGGGGGAAAATGGACCCCCCCTCCCATACGATTTTTTGCTTGTCTAGGTCCAACCTACACACCCTATCTTTTTGTCACACCTTATGCGAATCACCCTGTATATATATTTGCTTGTATCAAAAGGAAAAAATGACGCATTCGGCGGTCAGGGTGCAACACAAATTTTTTATAGAATTCTTTAAAATTGCCAATTAATGAAATCTCACTTACCCTTTACAATAGCAGTTAGGATGCAAAAATAACAGGAACTCCGCTTCAGGCTGGTCCCACGATGACGATGGGCACACTTCCGCGTGGCTAGGAGGGCAAAGCAGCGTGATGTCGAGCGCTGGTCAGCGCAATGTGGAGCGCAAAGCAGCGTGGTTTCGAGCGCTGGTCAGCACACAATGTGACGCGCAAAGCAGCGTGGTGTGGAGCGCAATGCAGCGTGATGTCGAGCGCAAAGCAGCGTGGTGTGGAGGGCAAGCAGCGTGGTGTGGCTCGCAAAGCAGCGTGGTTTGACTCGCAAAGCAGCGTGATGTCGAGCGCAATGCAGCGTGATGTCGAGCGCAAAGCAGCGTGGTGTGGCGCGCAAAGCAGCGTGGTTTGACTCGCAAAGCCGCGTGGTCTCGAACGCTGGTCAGCGCAATGTGGAGCGCAAAGTTGCGTGTCGATGGCGTCAGTAAATCCGGCTCGAAGGACCAAATGAACGAATAGACCACACTTATTCCTTATTTCAGAAAAAATACGCCTTTTCCTTTTATACATATGTTGCACACGTAGGATTTTATTTTCGTTTTTACTTTTACTTTTAGTTACAATATGATTTGATATACTTAGGCCAGAAGGGCAAAATGGTTAAATTTAGAAGAAGAAAATTGTGTTGTAAAGAAAATCAACTCAGCACAGAAGAAAAATGGCAGAAGGCCCAAGATTAAAATTTATTAAAGAAAAAAAATGGGTGTTGGCTGGTTGATGGTTGACAGTAGAATGAGTAGACGATAGACGTCGCTATGCGACGAACTACTTTTGAAGCAAACAGTACTAGATTTGTACATATAATAATAAAGTTAAGAGAGTAAGGGAGTGGCAGTGTTCACACTAGATTCTTGTGAACACCTATGTTAATGTTATGGGAAAACGAAATGTGCGATGCGCCACCCCTAAATATTTTTATTAAAATCTTAAATTTTAACTGGAGTCTTTATATACTTAAACGAAACTTTTAAACCTGTTTGGGAGAAAATTAAAAAAAAAAATTAAAACAGTCTAATGTATAATATTCCATAAATTTTAAATTTCACACAAATGTTATTAAATAGAAAGAAAAACCTAGAATACCTAAAATAAAATACAATAAAAAACTTGGATTTGCTTTATAAAATATGAATCTGCTGCAAAATACCTCGACTTTTAATGTATTTACATTAGTAAACACTATATGAATTTTCTGCATCTTAAAGTTTTTTTAAATTTAATTTTGTTTAGATCCTTTTGAGTGACTGCTTAGAACTCAATTTGGAAACCCTAATCATTTTAAGAAAGTACGAAACAAAAAAAAACGTTGGACGAATCAGATAGATCGAAAATAGCAAAAGTCATTATTAACACTCTTTTATTGGATAAATTCGACAGACTGTAAATAGTCTCAAAATTTTTTTAAATAACAATATTATCTTCCAAATTTTTGACAATTAGGCTACAAAAACACGAATATATTTATCTTTCTACTTTACTGTGTCAAATATTTCCTACAGAGGAGAAGGAGACTTTTTATTCGCCCGCTGTTGGAAAAGTTAAAGCGGGGGGAAAACTTTTGTCAGCTTTAACGAACACAAGAACATCGCTTAGGGCATGTGGATTGATAGACCGGAGACCGATTGCAGGAACAACAACCATAAGCAATAAACCCCCAAGTGCGTTCGCATTTTCTTCTTTCTCTGTTATTCAAACCAAATCGATCAAAATAAAATATTCACTATTACTATGAAATGTTTTTTGTACATCCTTAGATATTTTGAATAATATATCTGCCGAAGAAGCTGAGAAGAGTTTACGTCTTAGCTCAGTGGAAGACAAAGAGTTTTTCAATTTGTGGACTGCATCCTATTGCTGTCGTAGAAAATTTGTTTGCGACAATGGAGTCAGCGCATATTTTAATCGCTACAAGTTTTTAGAGGGGGACATTACAATTCAATTGGTATTTTTTTAATTTTTTGTTGAGTAATTTTGAAAAATAAAAACGAAAAGTATACCTTTGTATCTCGCTTATTTAACTTTATTTATTTTTAGCTTCTTTCAGACGCAGAAACTTATTTTTCTCAAGAGAGCAAAAACCAAAAAAAAGTTGATCTAAATATAAGTTTAATATCAAAACGCCTTGATATTTTAGCGGAAATTTTATAAGAACTTGCGTCAAAGAGCAAAAATACGGAATTGAAAAAGTGGTGGCCTTATTCTGAAGAGAACAAGGGAAATAAAGGTAAGATTATATAGTACACTTTTAGAATAATATATTATAAATTATTTTTTATTGTATATATCAGAATTGTGTACTATATTTGGGCTCCGTTCACTGCCATATTTTTTCCCCGTTAAAGCCTTAAAAAAGGCTAAGAAAGGTTCGACCCAGCGTTGCCATAATGTGCCCGAACGGGCCATTTGGCCCTCTGTTTTTAATTTTGGCACTTGGCCCGGGGCCAATAAGAAATGGCCCGCATATCGTATTTTTTTGTATTCCTCAAACAAAATAGGTATTGTATGAAGCACATACATATCATTTTATCGCTAAAAGTTGCATTGTGCTTCCTTCATAAACATTTTAAATCACTGAATTTGTTCATTCTCATTGCCATCGTCATGACATTTAAAGAGTGTTCAATGAGCTGTTCTAGAACAGTTTCATATGCTGTTTTTTTGGGAGGCATGTCCGGTACCTTGTATTGTTAATCCAAAAAAAACGGTTCGCGTTTTATGTTTGATGGTTGGTATCCGTGACGAGTTGTCAAACAAATGAAAGTAAATAGCGGTGTTCACAAAAGTATGCAAGTATTTTCTTGTGGTTTTTTTTACACGCTTTGGGGTCAGTTCACTTGAGAGTGAATGAGAACAAGTGCGAAAAACTTTTAAATGTCGGTAATCCGCAAAAATACATTACTTAGAAGTTTAAAAGTTCAATACTTATATTTTAAAAGTGTCTTAAGAAATAAGACACAAGCGGATACTTATCTGTATAAGAATCAACTTCCGCTTCAAGGTATTAATGTAACGAATAACGAAATCGAGTTTACTATTCCTTAATGGTTATTAATTGTAGATTAAATAAGTCTGGAACAGATGGCGTTTTTGTTGTTATTAATCATATAGATTGCATAAATCTGGAACAGATGGCGCCTTAAGCTAATTTCTTTACAGAGAACTGTAAAACATTGTCCCTTGCACCTCACAGATGGCGACCTACAGCAACGCGTGGCCGCGTCTGCTAGTAATCAATAAATAAATCTATTTTAAGATAAGACGTAGAAAATACTATTGGAAAAAAATGTCAACATTCACCGAAAAATGTGTTAAGGAACTATGCAAAAAAGAACAAAAAAATAGTTTAACAGAGCTTTTTTCGTTTCTCTTACGATATATTATTATATACCTATGAACCTGCAAAGTAAATAATCAAAATCAATAAATTTCTACAATTCAAAAATCGTTACAAAAATTCTTTTCTATTCTATTCTATTCTTGTACAAAATTCATTTCCATTCACTTGTGAACACCCCCTTTTTCTGTTGTTCGAGATACATGAAAGTCTCTAGTCGCACCAACATTTAAAAATGAAACATCGAAAAACTCATTCGATACTCGATTAATCTATCCCTTGTAAGATTTACTCATCCTTTTATCCCCTGTATCTTTGTTGTTTTTGCTTTACATGTATTTACAATACAAGGTACCGGACTTCCTCCCAAAAAAACAGCCCTAATGAGAAATTTTCTGTTCTTTTCTGATCTTTTTTGTGTTCAATGAGCTGTTCGAGAACAGTTTAGCAAAGCGTTTTCTGCACCTCCTTTTGAGCAAGATCAAGTTTGGTGAAAACTGTCAAAAGCAGCTGTTCTTTTTGCTTAGTTTTTTAAGCGCAATGTAATTTTGATTTGTTGCGAGAAGTTCAAAAATATATCAAAAAAATCAGGAAAATAACACCTAACCTTGTGCTGAAAATAAAATTACTTGTTTGTGACGAAAATACACTAAATAAAGTTGATATCAGAAAAAGAAAACTTTGTAGTTTTTTTTTTTCATTTTTGTTGTTGCTTTTTTGACAAGTTTGCGTGTTCTAAGTTTCTTGACGTTTTTCACTGCTTCTGTGCTGTGCTGTTCTGATCTAAAAAAAAGCCATTGAACACATCTTTAATAAATATTTATGTTGCCCTCTATACTTTTCTAAATTTTTTTTTACTTTTCTCTGTAGTGTAGTGGCCCGCACTTTTTGGAAATGGCCCTCAAAAAGACCCTCAGTTTACTTTTCTTCGCGGCATCGCTGGTTCGACCACATCGAAGCGTTCAACGAAAGCAGTTGGAGCAGCTAATTTCTTACCACTGTTCTCTACTGAGCAAGAGGCTCATCAATTTTATACACAAAATGAAATCGAGACGCCACGAATTCATCTAATTGGACAAGAAAAAGAGGTGACTAATTTAATAACAGTTGTAGATATTGAGGATAAGCGATTCGTTTTCACTAATTTTAAGAAAGCTTTTCAATTCTGGTTTGCAAGTTTTTTTGCATTAGATGTAGAATATCCTAATGCTTCTAGTAATTTTTGGATTTTAATACAACAGACCGCGTTTCAACTCTATCTTACACAAGATAGAAAGGGCGAGGTTTCCAGAAATATTTCCCTAAGAAGAGAAATTTTAAATGAGTGGAAAAATAAAAACCCTGAAACTGATAACGTTTTAGAAAATGATTTCGATTGCTTCACTCAAATCTTTAGAAATGACAGCACTTCCACTCCGTTGTTTTGAATGCGAAAAAAAAAAAATTGAAAACCTATTTCTCTACAGAAAACACTTAAGTACTCATACATATCTTAAAATGTGTTTAGACTCGTTTGTCTAAATGGATGATATCAAGCACATAAACTTGATACCTTAATGATTGTAATGAGTGAACAAGCACTTAAACTTGGTCACTACCGGAGAATTCTATCACAAAAGAAACACCAAAATGTCTGTTGACTTTCGTATGAATGAATGTGTTTATTGTTATTCTTTCAGTTTCTTTTATACCAAATTGATCACAATAATTAAATGAAAAATTGCTTACACCTAATTAATAAATATAGAACAATTATGAACTACAGAATTGCTTACACCTAGATTACTACATATTGAATGGTTATGAAATACAGAATTGCTTACACCTAGATTAATACAAATTGAATGGCCCAGTTGCGACGTCCCCGTTGTTTACTTGTGGTGCAGCGTCAGTATTCCATTGCGTGCAGTTTGACCCACTGACGCTGTTTTTGGTGTTGACCTGAACAAAATGTTTAAATGTGATTTATGTCCCACATTTTTTTCCACATCCAAAGGCTTAATAAAGCACATCAAAACACATTTTAAATCATGTAGACAAGATTGTTTTAAAAAAGAATCTGTTTCAGATATTCAAAACGTAGAAGTTTCAAATGAAATGAATAGAAATGCAATATGCAGTGATCTTTTAAATAATGTTTTAGATGCGAATACATTTTTATGCCAGTATCGCGACAATCTTTTTAAGTTCATTCTTACTATATATTCTGACGAGATTATATCTAGAAAAAAATCTAAAGAGTTACTGTTTCAAATTAATAACCAAAATAAACTAATTTTTAACTATCTCGGAACCACTGTCCCCAGGGAAGAAAATCAATTTTTTTTTGAAAATTTAGAGAAAATAAAAAACTTAAATTCTAAAATCTTTACTTGTAGTGAATACAAATTTCTAAAGCTTTTAGAAGATTTTGATCTTTACTTTCCCCCAGAAGAAAAGACTATTGAAAAGCGGTTAGATGTTAAAAGCAAAAATGAGTTACTTCAAACTAAGTTAATGAAGTTTTCAGTTATGTTATTTCCTTTGCGAAAATTTTTTAAAGCTTTGTTTAGTGATACTGGTTTTTTGGATACAGTACTTAAATACATGAACGAAATAAAAGAGTTAAAGTCTCAAGGTGTGATTGTAAACGTTATGAGTTCTGAATATTGGGAAAATAAGTTAAAAACTTTTCCGAAAAATCCTTCGGTTTTGTATCTTCCAATAGATGGATATTTTGATGACTTTGAACCAATGAATGCATTAGGTGCACATGCTGGAGCTAATAAAATAGGAGGTTTTTACGTTAAAATTGATTGTTTGCCTCCATGTCTGCAATCTAAACTAGATTTCATTTTTGTCGGTTCACTATTATTCTCTAGTGACCGTACTAAATATGGTAACGAAACTATGTTCCAATTTGTAATCGAAGAACTGAATTACCTTCAAAATGAAGGCATTGAAATACAACATGAGAAATATAAAAGAGTTCAATTTGTATTCGTAAGTTTGCTAGGTGATAACTTGGGGATACACGCAGTTACAGGTTTTTCTGAATGCTTTATTTGTAACTTTCCATGCCGAATTTGTAAAATTGATAAAAACTCGCTTAAATACTGTATAGATAATAGATTTCCTATGAGAGACAGGAAAAATTACGAAGAAGATTTAAATGTCAATGATTTGTCCAAAACTGGCATTAAAGGAATATGCGTTTGGAATCGTCTTCAATATTTTCATGTAACAGAAAATATTTGCGTTGATATAATGCATGATATTTTGGAAGGTGTTGCACGTGAAGATCTATGCAAAGTATTTGAAACCCTAATTAAAAAAAAAGTATTTTCTTTAGAAACCCTTAATTTTAGAATAAAGAAATTTGACTTCGGTACTAACAATAGACCAGACATTATCACAGAAACAATGTTAGAATGTAAAAAAATAAAGTTTACAGCAGCAGAAATGCTCAATTTTGTTCTTAATCTACCTCTGATTATTGGTGATATCATACCCTCAAATTCACAAGAGTGGCAACTAATAATACTATTAAAAAAACAATACGTATATTACACTCCAATTTTATTTAAAAGCTTAATAACCGAACATCACAAATTATTTATAAGATTGTTTGGAGAAATTTTAAAGCTTAAGGCCCATATTTTACTTCATTATCCGACAATTATGTCAAACATTGGACCCCTTAAAAATAAGTGGGCAATGAGATTTGAATCAAAACATCAAACCCTAAAAAATATATCTAGATCCTCAAAAAATCGTAAAAATTTGATTAAAACCATCTCCATCAAGATTCAACTCAAGACAGCACATTCTTTAATGCAAAGTTATGATTACAATGGGTTGAAATATGAAAAGTTAGATGAAATAACCAAGTTTCACTTGCATAAAAAATTTGGAATATCTATTAAAAAAGAAATGGAAAAAATGTATAAAATCAGGTCCTTAAAATCCAATGAAACTATTTTGGAAGATAATCACGTAATAGAAATAACATCCTGTAATAATGAGGATATAATTCAATTTGCAGTTATAAAAACTATATTTTGCACAGATTTAGAGGAATTTTATTTTGTGTGCCAATTGCTTGAAACATATTGTTTCGTTCAACATTATCAAGCGTTTAAAGTTAAAATTTTAGATGTGTTTCATATATTCAATTTTAATGAAATATCTCTAGAATTTACATCCAAATTAACAAAAATTTCTAATGGTGACTTATTTGTCAACTGGAAATTCTTAAATTTTTGACATGTTCGATGCATAATTGCATATGCATATGTATGCATATATACAATCAAACAACTTATTCGGTCTAAGAACCTGACTTCTATGGGCCCAAAACATTTAAAATATATTCTTTTCTACATTTACATAACAAGGCACTAGATGATGAGCTTTTTTGATCGTAGAAACTAGCTTGTGTTAAGCTAATGCGAAAAAGTTCTGATAGTGAAAATAATGTTTTTAAATGTAGGGGAATAGTTGTTTTCAAACGCTTTTTTAAATTGATTTAAGCTATATAGTTTATATTTGATTTTTTACGCTTTCACTTATCATTGATAAATTCAGATTACTTCCTTTCTACACTTAACTTAACTTCTTAACTTAATTATAAAGACAGGTTAGGGTCTAGTGTTGGTGTAGGTCCTGACTTCTTGTAAATATTAGTTTTCAGAAAAAAGTTTTCAGTGTCGTTATTTCCTTTGGGATTTTTTTTTAAAGCTATTTTTATTGAAGATGAAGAGTTTTTCGATTTGTGGCATCCTGTTGCTGTCGTAGAAAATTTGTTTGCGACAGTGGAGTCAGGGCATATTTTAATCGCTACAAGTTTTTGGAGGGGGACATTACAATTCAATTCAGATTACTTCCTTCCTATACTTCATTTAATTTCTTGACTTCTGTGCGTCCATACTCCATAATTATAAAGACAGGTTAGAGTCTAGTGTTGGTGTAGGTCCTGACTTGTTATAAATATTAGTGCTCAGAAAATTTTTTCAATTTCCTTATTATCTTTGGGAAATTTGAAAAAAGTATATAGTTTTCCTTTATTTTTAAAATATTTTAGATATCATTGAGAAGTGGAGATAACAATTATAAACTGTATTCTTTTCTGCATTTATATAACAAGGCACTAGATGATGAGCTTTCTTGGTCGTAGAAACTAGGGGTCTATGAAATAACTCCCACGAAATAAGTCCCACTTTTAAAAACGAAATAACTCCCACCTAAAATTGCTGTTTTGAAAGTGGGAGCTATTTCGTTTTAAAAGTGGGACTTATTTCGTCAATTGGTGGGACTAATTTCGTTACGCGTTTTTATTTTAAGTGGGACTTATTTCGTTTTGAGTGGGAATAAATTCGTTTTGTAAAGTGGGAGTTATTTCATACCCCTACAGGTACAAAAGGTACAATATTCCCTTTTACATAATATTTACAAAAAGGTGTTATGATTTCATTATTACAGATCGGTCCACATAACTTTTCAGTTTTCGATTCTGAAACCCGCACTACGTCTGCAATAGAAGCTTACAATAGCGTCATAGGAAAAAGCATTCCAAAGAAGGCTACTTTTTTCAAATTTGTAGCATTTTTACAGATGCAAGAATTTGAATTTTATATTGGACATTTCGTAAAAGGCACAACCATAATTTTTTGTCCTTAAATCTCATGGCTCTCTTTTTTTTTTGTTATTAATTACTTTATACTTACTATAATAAAAAAAACTTTATAGAAATGTGTACAAATAGGTACCGAACTTCTTTATTATTTCTCTGCTTTGATTCGACGTGTGTTTTTTTCGAAGAGCCAAATACTTCTTATTTGAAATCGCATTAAACAATGAAAATGTGGGACTTATTTCGTTTATGAAAGTGGGACTTAATTCATTTAAGAAATATATTATTCAAGGGGGAGTTATTTCATTTTGAGTGGGAGTTATTTCATTTCAAGTAAATTTTTAAATCATTTCATTTTGGTGGGACTTATTTCGTTTTCAAAAGTGGGACCTATTTCGTGGGAGTTATTTCATTTTTTTAAGCAATTTTTGGTGGGACTTATTTCGTTTTTAAAAGTGGGACTTATTTCGTGGGAGTTATTTCATAGACCCAGAAACTAGCTTGTGTTAAGCTAATGCGAAAAAGTTCTGATAGTGAAAATAATGTTTTTAAATGTAGGAGAATAGTTTTTTTCAAACGCTTTTTTAAATTGATTTAAGCTATATAGTTTATATTTGATTTCTTACACTTTCACTTATCATTGATAAATTCACATTACTTCCTTCTTACACTTCAATTAACTTCTTAACTTCTATGTGTCTTTGATTATTTACACTTTCATTTATCATTGATAAATTCAGATTACTTCCTTCCTACACTTAACTTAACTTCTTAACTTAATTATAAAGACAGGTTAGGGTCTAGTGTTGGTGTAGGTCCTGACTTGTTGCAAATATTAGTTTTCAGAAAAAAGTTTTCAGTGTCGTTATTTCCTTTGGGATTTTTTTTTAAAGCTATTTTTATTGAAGATGAAGAGTTTTTCGATTTGTGGCATCCTGTTGCTGTCGTAGAAAATTTGTTTGCGACAGTGGAGTCAGGGCATATTTTAATCGCTACAAGTTTTTAGAGGGGGACTTTACAATTCAATTCAGATTACTTCCTTCCTATACTTTATTTAATTTCTTGACTTCTATGCGTCCATACTCAATAATTATAAAGACAGGTTAGGGTCTAGTGTTGGTGTAGGTCCTGACTTGTTATAAATATTAGTGCTCAGAAAAATATTTCAATGTCCTTATTATCTTTGGGAAATTAAAAAAAAGTATATAGTTTTCCTTAATTTTTAAAATATTTTAGATATCATTGAGAAGTGGAGATAACAATTATAAACTGTATTCTTTTCTGCATTTATATAACAAGGCACTAGATGATGAGCTTTCTTGGTCGTAGAAACTAGCTTGTGTTAAGCTAATGCGAAAAAGTTCTGATAGTGAAAATAATGTTTTTAAATGTAGGAGAATAGTTTTTTTCTAACGCTTTTTTAAATTGATTTAAGCTATATAGTTTATATTTGATTTTTCAAACTTTCACTTATCATTGATTAATTCACATTACTTCCTTCCTACACTTCAATTAACTTCTTTACTTCTATGTGTCTGTACTCAATATTTTTTCCCCGTCAAAGCTTTAAAGGCTAAGAAAGGTTCGACCACATCGAAACGTCCAACGAAAGCAGTTGGAGCAGCTAATTTCCTACCACTGTTTTCTACTGCTAAAAGGGTGAGGTTTCAAGAAATATTTCACTAAGAAAAAAAATTTTAAATGAATGGAAAAATAAAAACCCTGAAACTGATAACGTTTTAGAAAATGATTTCGATTGCTTCACTCAAAACTTCAGAAATGACAGCTTTTCCAGTCCGTTGTTTTGAATGCGAAAAAAATTTGAAAACCTACTTCCCTACAGAAAACACTTGAGTACTCATACTCATAAATGTGTTTTATGTCCCACGTTTTTGTCCTCATCCAATGGCTTAATAAAGCACATCAAAACAGTATCCATTACTGGAGAACCATTCAACTCAGTGCGGGAAGAGCGAGGAGTCGACTTAAGGTATAATGCCTGGGGGTGTTGCTTGAGTGGACGCTGAGAAGTGGGCCTTCGCTACTGCGGACTCAAGGTGTAAGCCCTAGTGCCATCCAAACTGTTATAGGGACGGATCGGGCTATGTCTACATCACGGTGTCCGCGTTGAAAGCATCCTTAACAAGCTGGCGCATCCGCATTGCCGTTAATATCCTCTCTCCTACTTTCTCTGAGGATTGTTCCGATACTGGGGCAGCGGATCGCTACCACTCCAAACCATATCACTTCTGTTTAGCATTAAGGGGTGTGAGGAAGGGATGTGGTTTCTACCAAATGAGGCTTACGGTCTTCCTGGCACTCGCTCCCCTGTGACGTTCACAGTACAGTGGGAAATTAAAATTTCATTTATATCTTATATTTGTCCGCATCTAAACACTTAATATTTTAGCGGAAATATTTTTGGAACTCGCCCCCGAAAAGGTTTTCAACTATCACTATAACTATCAACTATTTCTTATAGAAAAAGTAAGAACAATTAAATATTAATGCTCAGAAAAACAAAAAACAGTTTGAAAATCTTTCTTAAAATTTTTTTTGTTTATTTTATTTATTCAATTATTCTAAAATATATTTTCATTCATGGCATTTTAAACTGGATGTTGAAAAAAACATTCTATTATTTTGTTATTACATAAAAAAAAAAAATATTAAAAATAATTAATTGATTTAAGGACTTTTATATTGACTGTTAGTTATTAAATCTATATCTATATCTATATCTATATCTATATTACTATATAAACGAGCTTTTTTGTTTGCTCGACACAAAATTCCTAAGAAAGAGGTAAACGTTAACTTACCTGTTTAATTGGCCTGAAAATTATCCGATATGGTAGCCTATAACCATGGTTTGGTTATAGGCTATACTGAAAACCTAAAAAATATCAATTTACTACGAAATATTATAATTTTAAAAATTTTTCGTACTTACCAACCTTTGTTTACATTCGAAATGACGTTTAGAATAATAATAATTTACAGAATTGCAGCCCATACTCTGTTTCCATAGTGGAATGAACCAAGGTTGACTTTGCCAACTCCATGGAAACAGGAATAATCAGTGAAAAGAAAAATGGGTGCGTTCAAGAAAGTATCTAAGGCGATATATATCCCTTTCGTGACATTTTTTGTTGTTGACTCATTTTGTTTTGCTTTCTGGGTTGTAGTTTGTTGGGTTTTTGTTGGAAATAAAGTACATACCAGTTTGAAAAAAAAAATTGTTCACAGAAAATTATGTGGAATGCTATTTTCTTTTGGTTTGTTTTGGTTCCGATTTTTCAAATGATTATGATTTGACAGATATCTACTTTTAGTCGTTCGAAAACTCACCTGTGGTCTCAGCCAGCAGCATCACATCTAACGAAAGTCCAACGGAGACCAAAAATTCCATGTCTTCAAATGACATGTCGGTGAAATTCATTTTTTGAGTGGTGTTGAAACTCGGGCATGGATTTGACACTTCACAAGTGGTTTTGTTATGTAGGAGCGATCGAAGATGAAGTAATCGCAATGTAAGAGTTGTGGTGAGTGCACATATAGAGGGGTGAGTAATAATTTTTCAATCAGCGCCGAAAGTAAGCGCAATGATAGGTTTCCTTTTGCCATTTGCTAAGGGCCAGTTTTTCAGTGAAGAGTTATCCTATGGTAAGGAGTTAGTTCTGACATAACTCATGATCGTATGGGTTAATTCGAAAATTCTCACCACAGGACAACTCTGCACTGAAAAACTGGGTCTAAATGACAGATGAGCTAATTTGACATAATTCAGAAAAATGACAATGGAAAATTGCTGAGACTCATGGTGAGTTAAAATTTTTCAGTCTGTCTTTCATATTTTTCTATCCTATGGTGAGGAGTCAACTCTGACATAACACATGATCGTATGGGTTAACTCTGCACTGAAAAACTGGCTCTAAATGACAAATGAGCTAATTTGATGTAGTTCAGAAAAATGACAATGGCGAATTGCTGAGACTCATGGTGAGCAAACACTGAATGGTGAGTTAAAATTTTTCATTCTGTCTTTCATATTTTTCTATCCTATGGTGAGAAGTTAACTTTGACATAACTCATGATTGTATGGGTTAATTCGAAAATTCTCACCACAGGACAACTCTGCACTGAAAAACTGGCTCTAAATGACAGATGAGCTAATTTGACGTAATTCAGAAAAATGACAATGGCAAATTGCTGAGACTCATGGTGAGCAAACACTGAATGGTGAGTTAAAATTTTTCATTCTGTCTTTCATATTTTTCTATCCCATGGTGAGAAGTTAACTCTGACATAACTCATGATTGTATGGGTTAATTCGAAAATTCTCACCAGAGGACAACTCTGCACTGAAAAACTGGCTCTAAATGACAGATGAGCTAATTTGACATAATTCAGAAAAATGACAAAGGCAAATTGCTGAGACTCATGGTGAGCAAACACTGAATGGTGAGTTAAAATTTTTCATTCTGTCTTTCATATTTTTCTATCCTATGGTGAGAAGTTAACTCTGACATAACTCATGACCGTAAGGGTTAACTCGAAAATTCTCACCACAGGACAACTCTGCACTGAAAAACTGGCTCTAAATGACAAATGAGCTAATTTGACGTAATTCAGAAAAATGTCAATGGCAAATTGCTGAGACTCATGGTGAGTTAAAATTTTTCATTCTGCCTTTCATATTTTTCTATCCTATGGTGAGGAGTCAACTCTGACATAACCCATGATCGTATGGGTTAACTCGAAAATTCTCACCACTGGACAATTCTGCACTGAAAAACTGGCTCTAAATGACAAATGAGCTAATTTGACGTAATTCAGAAAAATGTCAATGGCAAATTGCTGAGACTCATGGTGAGTTAAATTTTTTCACTCTGCCTTTCATATTTTTCTATCCTATTGTGAGGTGTCAACTCTGACATAACCCATGATCGTATGGGTTAACTCGAAAATTCTCACCACAGGACAACTCCTTTCATATTTTTCTATCCTATGGTGAGGAGTCAACTCTGACATAACTCATGATCGTATGGGTTAACTCGAAAATTCTCACCACAGGACAACTCTGCACTGAAAAACTGGCTATAAATGACAAATGGGCTAATTTGACGTAATTCAGAAAAATGTCAATGGCACTCATGGTGAGTTAGAATTTTTCATTCTGCCTTTCATATTTTTCTATCCTATGGTGAGGAGTCAACTCTGACATAACTCGTGATCGTATGGGTTAACTCGAAAATTTTCACCACAGGACTGAAAAACTGGCTCTAAATGACAGATGAGCTAATTTGACATAGTTCAGAAAAATTACAATGGCAAATTGCTGAGACTCATGGTGAGTTAGAATTTTTCATTCTGCCTTTCATATTTTTCTATCCCATGGTGAGAAGTTAACTCTGACATAACTCATGATTGTATGGGTTAATTCGAAAATTCTCACCACAGGACAACTCTGCACTGAAAAACTGGCTCTAAATGACAGATGAGCTAATTTGACATAATTCAGAAAAATGATAATGGCATATTGCTGAGACACATGGTGAATTAAAATTTTTCAGTGTGTCTTTCATATTTTTCTATCCTATGGTGAGGAGTCAACTCTGACATAACTCATGACCGTTAGGGTTAACTTGAAAAGTCTCACCACAGGACAACTCTACACTGAAAAACTGGCTCTAAATGACAAATGAGCTAATTTGACTTAATTCAGAAAAATGTCAATGGCAAATTGCTGAGACTCATGGTGAGTTAAAATTTTTCATTCTGCCTTTCATATTTTTCTATCCTATGGTGAGGAGTCAACTCTGACATAACTCATGATCGTATGGGTTGACTCGAAAATTCTCACCACAGGACAACTCCTTTCATATTTTTCTATCCTATGGTGAGGAGTCAACTCTGACATAACTCATGATCGTATGGGTTAACTCGAAAATTTTCACCACAGGACAACTCTGCACTGAAAAACTGGCTCTAAATGACAAACGAGCTTATTTTGACGTAATTCAGTAAAATGTCAATGGCAAATTGCTGAGACTCATGGTGAGCAAGCATTGAATGGTGAGTTAAAATTTTTCATTCTGTCTTTCATATTTTTCTATCCTATGGTGAGGAGTAAACTCTGACATAACTCATGATCGTATGGGTTTACTCTAAAATTCTCACCACTGGACAACTCTGCACTGAAAAACTGGCTCTAAATGACAAATGAGCTAATTTGACGTAATTCAGAAAAATGTCAATGGCAAATTGCTGAGACTCATGGTGAGTTAAAATTTTTCATTCTGCCTTTCATATTTTTCTATCCCATGGTGAGGAGTAAACTCTGACATAACCCATGATCGTATGGGTTAACTCGAAAATTCTCACCACAGGACAACTCCTTTCATATTTTTCTATCCTATGGTGAGGAGTAAACTCTGACATAACTCATGATCGTATGGGTTAACTCGAAAATTTTCACCACAGGACAACTCTGCACTGAAAAACTGGCTCTAAATGACAAATGAGCTTATTTGACGTAATTCAGAAAAATGTCAATGGCAAATTGCTGAGACTCATGGTGAGCAAGCATTGAATGGTGAGTTAAAATTTTTGATTCTGTCTTTCATATTTTTCTATCCTATAGTGAGGAGTAAACTCTGACAACTCTGACATAACTCATGATCGTATGGGTTAACTCGAAAATTCTCACCACAGGACAACTCTGCACTGAAAAACTGGCTTTAAATGACAAATGAGCTATTTTGACGGAATTCAGAAAAATGTCAATGGCAAATTGCTGAGACACATGGTGAGTTAAAATTTTTCAGTGTGTCTTTCATATTTTTCTATCTTATGGTGAGGAGTCAACTCTGACATAACTCATGATCGTATGGGTTAACTCGAAAATTCTCACCACAGGACAACTCTGCACTGAAAAACTGGCTCTAAATGACAAATGAGCTAATTTGACGTAATTCAGAAAAATTTAAATGGCAAATTGCTGAGACTCATGGTGAGTTAAAATTTTTCATTCTGTCTTTCATATTTTTCTATCGTATGGTTAGGAGTTAACTCTGACATAACTCATGATCGTATGGGTTAACTCGAAAATTCTCACCACAGGACAACTCTGCACTGAAAAACTGGCTCTAAATGACAGATGAGCTTATTTGACGTAGTTCAGAAAAATGTCAATGGCAAATTGCTGAGACACATGGTGAGTTAAAATTTTTCAGTGTGTCTTTCATATTTTTCTATCTTATGGTGAGGAGTCAACTTTGACATAACTCATGATCGTATGGGATAACTCAAAAATTCTCACCACAGGACAACTCTGCACTGAAAAACTGGCTTTAAATGACAAATGAGCTTATTTGACATAATTCAGAAAAATGTCAATGGCAAATTGCTGAGACACATGGTGAGTTAAAATTTTTCATTGTGTCTTTCATATTTTTCTATCTTATGGTGAGGAGTCAACTCTGACATAACTCATGATCGTATGGGTTAACTCGAAAATTCTCACCACAGGACAACTCTGCACTGAAAAACTGGCTCTAAATGACAAATGAGCTATTTTGACGGAATTCAGAAAAATGTCCATGGCAAATTGCTGAGACTCATGGTGAGTTAAAATTTTTCATTTTGTCTTTCATATTTTTCTATCCTATGGTGAGGGGTTAAATCTGACATAACTCATGATCGTATGGGTTAACCTGAAAACTCTCACCACAGGACAACTCTGCACTGAAAAACTGGCTCTAAATGACAGATGAGCTTATTTGACGTAGTTCAGAAAAATGTCAATGGCAAATTGCTGAGACACATGGTGAGTTAAAATTTTTCAGTGTGTCTTTCATATTTTTCTATCTTATGGTGAGGAGTCAACTTTGACATAACTCATGATCGTATGGGATAACTCAAAAATTCTCACCACAGGACAACTCTGCACTGAAAAACTGGCTTTAAATGACAAATGAGCTTATTTGACATAATTCAGAAAAATGTCAATGGCAAATTGCTGAGACACATGGTGAGTTAAAATTTTTCATTGTGTCTTTCATATTTTTCTATCTTGTGGTGAGGAGTCAACTCTGACATAACTCATGATCGTATGGGTTAACTCGAAAATTCTCACCACAGGACAACTCTGCACTGAAAAATTGGCTCTAAATGACAAATGAGCTAACTTGACGGAATTCAGAAAAATGTCAATGGCAAATTGCTGAGACTCATGGTGAGTTAAAATTTTTCATTTTGTCTTTCATATTTTTCTATCCTATGGTGAGGGGTTAAATCTGACATAACTCATGATCGTATGGGTTAACTTGAAAATTCTCACCACAGGACAACTCTGCACTGAAAAACTGGCTCTAAATGACAAATGAGCTTATTTGACGTAATTCAGAAAAATGTCAATAGCAAATTGCTGAGACTCATGGTGAGTTAAAATTTTTCATTCTGTCTTTCATATTTTTCTATTCTATGGTGAGGTGTTAAATCTGACATAACTCATGATCGGATGGGTTAACTTGAAAATTCTCACCACAGGACATCTCTGCACTGAAAAACTGGCTCTAAATGACAAATGAGCTTATTTGACGCAATTCAGAAAAATGTCAATGGCAAATTGCTGAGACTCATGGTGAGCAAACATTGAATGGTGATTTAAAATTTTTCATTCTGTCTTTCATATTTTTCTATCCTATGGTGAGGAGTTAACTCTGACATAACTCATGATCGTATGGGTTAACTCGAAAATTCTCACCACAGGACAACTCTGCACTGAAAAACTGGCTCTAAATGACAAATGAGCTTATTTGACGTAATTCAGAAAAATGTCAATGGCAAATTGCTGAGACTCATGGTGAGCAAGCATTGAATGGTGAGTTAAAATTTTTGATTCTGTCTTTCATATTTTTCTATCCTATGGTGAGGAGTTAAATCTGACATAACTAATGATCTTATGGGTTAACTTGAAAATTCTCACCACAGGACAACTCTGCACTGAAAAACTGGCTCTTAATGACAAATGAGCTTATTTGACGTAATTCAGAAAAATGTCAGTGGCAAATAGCTGAGACTCATGGTGAGTTAAAATTTTTCATTCTGTCTTCCATATTTTTCTATCCTTTAGTGAGGAGTTAACTCTGACATAACTCATGATCGTATGGGTTAACTCGAAAATTCTCACCACAGGACAACTCTGCACTGAAAAACTGGCTCTTAATGACAAATGAGCTAATTTGACGTAATTCAGAAAAATGTCAATGGCAAATTGCTGAAACTCATAGTGAGTTAAAATTTTTCATTCTGTCTTTCATATTTTTCTATCCTATGGTGAGGAGCAGAGATAAGAAATTAATTAGATGGCAAACTTCACACACACATTGAAACTGCCTACAAGCTGATTTCACCTCTACTACTTTGAGTACAGCTTCCACTTCACCTTTACAGCAAATCTCACTACTACCACTTTGAGTACAGCTTCCACGTATTCACAGACAGAGGATGTGATTACAAAAACAACAATGTAAACAAATGGTTGTTGCGGGGTAAGAGAAGTAAAGGTTTGCCATCTAATTAATTTCTTATCTCTGGTGAGGAGTAACTCTGACATAACTCATGATCGTCTGGGCTAACTCGAAAACTATCACCACAGGACAACTCTGCACTGAAAAACTGGCTCTAAATGACAAATGAGCTAATTTGCTAAGCTGAGGTGCTCTTATTTGTTGCTTATTGTTTCTTCCATTGGGTTTCCTTCAGACGCTTCCTGGAAATCTTTAAATTCATTTTGATGTTATTGCAATAAAACAATTGTACAGAAAACAGAAGTTTTTTTTTTTTTTTTTTTTTTTTTTAATTAATAGGGTGAAGGTGAAAATTACCTTTACAAGCACGTCGACCTGAAAGTTCTTTTGTGCTGTTCCCTTAGGTTTAATTACACGAAGTGTATAGGTTTGTTCATTCGAAGCTGAGGTCATGTAAGAACCTAAGAATCTTCGAGGAAGAGGTGTTTCTGATATCAAGGGGACAGGGGAACCCTTTATTGAATATTTTAAGCCTGGATCTAGCTAAGGCAGGGCATTCACATAAAATGTGTTCAGCTGTTTCTATGTCTTCAAGACAGAGACGACAGGTGTCATCTTGGCTGATGCCCATGTTTTTAAGATGATACTTGAGAGAGCAGTGTCCAGTGAAGAAGTCCGTAAGTAACTTTGCGTCACGTTTGCTCATGTCAAGAATTTCTTTCATACGTTTGTGGGATAAGTCAATGAACAGTTTTGACTGACGATGGCCATTTGAGTTGTTCCAGGTGCTGATCATGATCATGCTGAAAACAGAAGTTAATAAGAGGTAAAGATAAAAAAAAAGTAAAAATTGGATTTTTCGTCTTTGGATACTTCCAGCTCTGTGATAAGAAGCCTTCGCAAAAAGAAACCCGGGCAACGCCGGGTATTTTCGGCTAGTGTCTACATATAATATTTTCATACATAATGATTCGTTTGGTTATAAAATAAATTGTATTCAATGTGTCAAACACATTTTCATCATAAAAAAATATATATATATAGAAAGCATTATGTTCTTTTCGTTTTTAATGTGTAAAAAATAAAAAAAAAGTTATATTAGATAAATAACCAAAAATGTGAAATTTTAAAATTATTTATTTTTATCTTTTATGTACCTAAATATTTGTGTTTTTTGTTCATATTATTGCTATTATTTATATAAATACATCCAAAAGTGTTAATGTAATGAAATAGTATTTTACTAAGCGTCATCGCTTGAAACAAGAAAAAGCATATATTTCAGCATTCTACTCCATTGCAAAACATTCTGTGGGAATCTCTACTGCTGAGATTCAAAGTTACAATAATTGATCACTACAGTGATTCCCGTTTGTCATCAAAGGCATAGATGTTACTTCCTTCAATTAACACAAACTCCAAAGAAAGATCTCTTTAATGGCAAATAGTTTGAAGTAAACGCTTTATCAAGGGTGATAAACGATGGTGTCATTGAAAAGGCTTTCTTTGGAGTTTGTGCTGATAGAAGTAAGTATTTCCCTTTAATAAAAAATCTGCTTCCGAGCAACAACTTTACCTTTGATGACGAACGGGAATCACTGTAGTGGTCAAGTATATTAACTTTGAACCTCAACTATAAAATCGTTTGTGGATAACGATATTGCCATTCAGGTGGACTTTCTTTAGAGTTTGTGCTGATAGAAGTAAGTATTTCCCTCTAATAACAAATCTGCTTCTGAGCAACAACTTTACCTTTGATGACGAACGGGAATCACTGTAGTGATCAAGTATATTAACATTGAACCTCAACTATAAAATCGTTTGTGGATAACGATATTGCCATTAAGGGAACTTTCTTAAGAGTTTGTATTGAAAGAAGTAGTATTTCCCACTAATTACAAATCTGCTTCTGAGCAACAACTTTACCTTTGATGACGAACGGGAATCACTGTAGTGATCAAGTATATTAACATTGAACCTCAACTATAAAATCGTTTGTGTTAACGATATTGCCATTAAGGTGGACTTTCTTTAGAGTTTGTGCTGATAGAAGTAAGTATTTCCCCTTAATAACAAATCTGCTTCCGAGCAACAACTTTACCTTTGATGACGAACGGGAATCACTGTAGTGGTCAAGTATATTAACTTTGAACCTCAACTATAAAATCGTTTGTGGATAACGATATTGCCATTAAGGTGAACTTTCTTAAGAGTTTGTGGTGAAAGAAGTAGTATTTCCCTCTAATAACAAATCTGCTTCCGAGCAACAACTTTACCGTTGATGACGAACGGGAATCACTGTAGTGATCAAGTATATTAACTTTGAACCTCAACTATAAAATCGTTTGTGGTTTACGATATTGCCATTAAGGTGGACTTTCTTAAGAGTTTGTGGTGAAAGAAGTAGTATTTCCCTCTAATAACAAATCTGCTTCCGAGCAAAAACTTTACCGTTGATGACGAACGGGAATCACTGTAGTGATCAAGTATATTAACTTTGAACCTCAACTATAAAATCGTTTGTGGTTAACGATATTGCCATTAAGGTGGACTTTCTTAAGAGTTTGTGGTGAAAGAAGTAGTATTTCCCTCTAATAACAAATCTGCTTCTGAGCAACAACTTTACCTTTGATGACGAACGGGAATCACTGTAGTGATCAAGTATATTAACTTTGAACCTCAACTATAAAATCGTTTGTGGTTAACGCTTTGTAAAAAAAAGAAGCACTCCGGGAGTGCCGACAGAAGTGAAAACAGAATTGAATTTTCAGTAAATATTTTAACGTATAGGAAGATCTTTTATAATATATGTAGATGTACATAAGGAAGAACATCAATGAAACTTATGAGTTTTCATTCACAATTTCATATCTTCTATTATCATCTCTACAATCATCGTACTCTAATACTGAAATAATAGGTCTATAGTAACTTAAATAGGAAACGAACAATTTTGTCTCAAATCTATTTAAATATATCGCAAAGACTGCATCAATTCTCGCTAGGGTTGCTCAAAAAACATCGATTAATCGAAAACATCGATGTTTACTATTCGATGTATCGAATAAAACCGATGTTTCGCACCCTTTCGATGTTTACTGATACATCGATGTATTTTTATTCTATGCATCGAATGGCGCAAGCATTGAAAAGACTCACTCAAAGTGCCAAGTCTACAGTTAAATTTATTTCAAATGCTCTCTTCTTTTTCAATTTATGTATCTGTGGGATGGTATATTTCATTCGATCAATATTGAATAAAGCAAGCATCGTACAATG
This sequence comes from Melanostoma mellinum, assembly GCA_914767635.1. Classification (NCBI taxonomy): domain Eukaryota; kingdom Metazoa; phylum Arthropoda; class Insecta; order Diptera; family Syrphidae; genus Melanostoma; species Melanostoma mellinum. The sequence continues at coordinate 116,686,131 of OU612059.1, read as the reverse complement.
AACACTCACAACTGACAGTCACATTTCCTTAACCGAATCGTTTAACCGAATTCTGTTTAATTCATGTCATACATAACATGCTCTCCTCTCCTTTACTTTATCAGCCCTATTATCGTAACAGATCGGAACGAAATTCATTCCGATTTGTACGAAATGTAAGATATTTGTATTATGGTAACGTTTCCGATTGCTTAATCGGACATATCTCCGAAAAGAACGAAACAATGCGATGAAAATTTCAAACTCACCGCAACGCGTCTAAAATTCATGCGATGCATGGCGATTAAATGTGAAAATGTCGGGAACGCATTCGGAATTCATGCGATGCATGCCGGTTTCTTGGTTTTCTGTTCTATCCGATGTCTCCGACAGCAAAGTAGTCGCGGAAGGGTTGTTTTATGTCACCTACATGCGTCAGTGTTTCCTTTACCAAATGGATACCATAATAAATGTTACGATCGGAACTTCTCTACGATCGTATGTTTCTCCGATCTGTTACGATGATAGGGCTGTATATATCCAGAGATAGACTACAAGATGTCCACTGTGCAGCTGCACACGCGACGCGTACGCTATCAATGTAAGGTTGCTCAAAAAACATCGATACATCAAAAACATCGATGTTTTTATGCGATGCATCGACAAACATCGATGTAGGGTTACGATGTATCACATCGAATGAAACATCGATGTTTTTTTTCCATGAGCATCCTTAATTCTCGCTTTATATTTCGTTGTACTAAGGCTGCAGTCTTTCGTCATTGTTAAATAGTATTCTTCTTTTAAAAATTGAAAAAGTGGCAAATTTGTAGCATCGTCGAAGTTGATGTTAAAATCACCACTCAAAATAATTAGGAAATCATCAAATCTCTCCCCAATTTTATCGTGAAGGTATGCAGAAGCGTCTTCAGACTAAATAAATAATTTTTTATATAAAAACTGTCGTATTACACTTGAACACGTATTTTGTGAATTATAAACGCTTACTGTTATAACTTGCTGTCCAATCCATTTCCAGAGTAGCACCGACAAACACACAAATCACCGATATCAAAAACATTAGTACTAAACATACTAGTGTACCTCGTATGCAAATTAGTGCTCTTAATTTTACCCGGGTAATACCCATCATAACAATTACCCGGGTACCCGGGTACCTGGGTAGCGCGGGTATTACCCAAGTTGGCGGGTACCCGGGTAACGCGGGTAACGCGTCGGGTACCCGGTTACCCGACAAAGTAAGCTATAACTGACAGTGTTATGTTATGGGTAGCGGAGAGTGAAAATTCTCTAATGCGCATTGAAATATCTATTGGGTATCGACATCAAATGATATAAATATTAGCAGGTATGAGTTCTTTTAAAACATTTTAAAACATCAATCTAGGAAATCAATAAAGGGCGTTTTGATACATGAGCACCGCAGACTCAAATCTTAATTGATATTTTTATTTATATATTAAGATTCAATTCTTAAATTTTATTTCAGTTTTTCGAGCTAATCACAACAACACAACATGCAACGCAAACACTTTAAGCTATTTCGAGGTTGCCAATCATATCATCAGATTCCTTTGTTTTTATGTGTTTTTACTCCTCATCCATATTTTTACGCTATAAACGGGTACCCGGTACTTTGGTACCCGGGTAATACCCGGTTCTTTGGTACCCGGGTAATACCCGACATTGCGGGTACCCGGGTACCCGGGTGGGTACCCGGGTATGCGGGTATTAAGAGCTCTAATGCAAATCCATATGATGTGAGCAAAATATGGCAGTTGTATCAGACAACCTTTTATAGATAGCTACTCCTGCTGCTGGACGATCGTGCCTTCTGAAACTTGCAACTAAATTGAAATCTGAAATACCTATCATATCTATATTTCTTCGTCACCCTTGTGAAATTCTGTTAAAATCAATACATTCAATTTTTTAACGATAGTGTCTACAGATCTCGTAACTGCGCTCGTAAACTTTGACAATGAAATGAAAAAAAGGACAATGCATTAAGTTTAGAAACGAAATTAATTAATATTTGAGTAATGGTTTTCAAACTATTTTCATGCAACCATTTCAACTCCATCGATAAATCATCGCGATGAGTTGTTAATCTCTTTTAATTTGTTGTAAAGTTCGAATCATCTCCTACTCTGCCATGATGAAATTTCCAGCTTCACTCATCCACTTCATTGTAATGATAGTAAAATATTTGGTGCTTTTTATTTTTTCTGTGTTGCATAAATTTTTCTCTGTCCTTTAATTCCTTTCTTTCTTCTCTGAATTTCTCCGAGTCGGTAGTATTACTAGGTAATGTTGCTATTACATTCTTTTAAGTCATTTAGCAGCATCGCATTTAAGATGTTTCTTGGCTCAATGGTCGAGTCGTTGGCTATTAAACTCAGGGTCTCAGGTTCGAATCCTAGCCATGGCGACAATTTTTATTTATGTTTTCACTTTAAAAAAATGTAAGTCATGGCTGGGAATCGAACCTGAGACGCTGGGCTATGACGACTTTACATACGAAATACGATGAGCCAAAAAATGGTGTCGGTCGCGAATTCATTGCTTTACCCCCATCCCAAAAGTGCCAAACGCGCCTAAAGAAGTTTTCACTTCAAAAACAAATTATAGCCATTGAAATCTTTCTATTTGAGTGCTAGGATTGAATGAAGTAAGCACTATTAACTTTGACTCTCATCTACAAAGCGTTTGCAATCAACGCTTTATCAATAGTCATAAACGATATTGGTATTGGATTCAATCTTCTTTAGAGTTTGCCACAAACGTTTTTCGAATTTACCTGAAGATACTTTAGAGTTAGAATTAATCGTTAATATCGTTGTGTAGTATCAACAAAAGAGTTTAAGATAAGTCTCTATGTATTACATATCGTGATTATCAGAATAGAGATCTTCGTTTGTTTTAAACAACATTTCTTTTTAGAATAAGCATTTATATATATTGCCGCTAAAATATAAAGCTATTGCCACAGAAGCCTAAAATAGTTTACCATAAGCTATTTGCGACATTGGTCCTTTTTCTTCTTGTGGTTAGCGTTTTTCCGCTTGTGGTAAAGGATTATTTTTCTGTGTGTAGTTTCTGCAGACACCGATGTGGATGTGGAAGGTAGCTGCGGCGAATAGCTGGCTTCTAACTTATCAGAGAGACGTCGACCGATTTCAAATTCACTTGAAGATAATACTCCACGTATTTGGTTCTGGTGTCGGCGGGCGATACACTTAGCAGTTTGCACCTGATACATCTTCTTCCCGATCCTTGTTTTGATCAGGCCAGATATCCAATTTGCTCCACGGCTGTAGTTGCTAATAAAAACTTGTTGTTCTGGATGAAACTTTGCTGGGACTTCTGGTTGTGGAGCAGAATCAAGTGGCTTTAGCTGAGAAAGCGGGGATCGCATTGGTCGACCATGTAGAAGCTCGGATGGTGATTTACCTGTAGCATTTGGCATTGATCTGTAAGTAGATAAAAACGTTAATAATGCCTCCCTTTCATCTACATTCTACACCATCAGAAATTTGTTTTTTTTATTGATGTTTTGAACGTTTGCACCATCCTTTCGGCTTCACCATTTGAGTCTGGATGAAATGGCGCTGTTTTGACGTGCGTTATACCCCATTTACTGCAAAATGCTTCAAAAGCTTAAGAAGAAAATTGTGTGCCATTGTCAGACAGAATTGTTTCCGGCAAACCTTCAATGGCAAATATACTTCGATGGGCTTTTATAGTTGCTTCGGAGGTCGTTGAACTCATTTCAACAACAAACGGGAAATTACTAAGAGCGTCCACACAAATGAGATACATTCGGCTTAAGAATGGACCAGCAAAGTCCACATGTATCCTACTCCAAGCATTCTGTGGTGTTGGCCAACTGAGGAATTCCTGCTTCGGGCTACTGCTGTTTTTCTGACAGGGTATACATTGGCTTACCCTTTTTTCGATGTATTCATCTAACGATGGCCAACAACAATATCGACGTGACAATTGCTTAGTTCTCACCACCCCCCGGCCGGCATGTAATAGCTTGAAAACGCGATCCTGTAAGCAAGAAGGTATAACAACTCTGTTATGCTCCGTTTGGTACAGTAGAACTCCATTGTGAATTGGTAGTGCAAGTCTACGAGCGAAATATGGCTTCAGAGAGGGTTCCAACTGTTTTGAGGCTTCCGGCCATCCTTTTTCAACGAAGTTCCTTATCTGTTTCAGAATCGAATCTGTGAGCGTCATTTTGGCAATGAGTTTGGCGTCAATTGGAAAATTTGAGACATCATCAAGTGATTCGAGCGTAGTCTCCAGACATACTTCAGAATTATCAAATGCATTGTCAGCACCAGCTGGCAAACGTGAAAGTCCGTCTGCATTCCCATGTGCAAGAGTTGGTTTATACCTGATGGAATAATCATACCCCATTAGTGTAATCCCCCATCCTTGCAGTCTTTGAGCTGTCATCACCGGAAGTTGTTTCTGAGGATGAAAAAGAGATAAAAGCGGTTTATGACCAGTTATCAGTTCAAAACGTCTGCCATAAACATATTGGTGAAACTTTTGAACACCAAAAATAATGGAAAGTGCCTCTTTTTCCACCTGGCTGTATTTCTGCTGTGCATCGTTTAACGTTTTTGATGCATGCGCAATTGGCCAATCTGTTCCATCTGGAAATTTGTGTAGTAAAACTGCACCAATGCCGTAAGAAGATGCGTCACACGCTAGTATGAGTGGATAGTCGTCTCTAAAGTGCACCAACTTCGTTGCTTCGACGATGCTGCGTTTCAAGCTTTGAAACGCTTCTTGTTGACTGACTGTCCATATAAAAGGGGAAGTTTTCTTCCGGAGCTCATTTAGCGGAGCTGACAATGAAGAAAACCCTTTCAAAAACTTTCCATAATAGTTCATTTTGCCTAAAAAGGCCTGCAGCTCCCCCAAATTCGTTGGTTGTTTCATATTTTTAATGGCTTCTACTCTATCCTCTAGTGGGCTTACTCCACCAGCGTCTAACTCGTGCCCCAAATATTGAACACTTGACTGCGCAAACTTACATTTTGAGATGTTGCATCGTAGCCCATATGAAGACAATCGACTAAGAAGCTCTTCCAAGATCTTGCAGTGTTCCGTTGGGTTGCGACCTGTAACAATTAAGTCATCAACAAAAGCTGCACAGTGCTCCATGCCTGCTTTGACCTGCTCTACGAAACTCTGAAAAATACCAGGTGCACTAGCGATACCAAACGGTAGTCGCTCATAACGCATTCAACCAAAAGGTGTATTTATGACTAATATTGGCTTGGAGTCATCATGAACCTCAACCTGGTAATACGCTTCAGAGAGATTAATTTTTGTAAAATGCTGGCCCCCTTTCAGCTTATGACAAATTTCTTCAAAACGTGGCATGGGATGTCTAGTAACATCTAGTTGAGGATTCACTCCTATCTTGAAATCTCCACAAATACGTAGTTGACCTGACTGTTTTTTTACAACAACTATGGGTGCTGCCCATTCGCTGAATTGTATTGGCACCAAAACACCAGCTTTTATTAAGCGATCCAGCTCGTTTTTTACCGGCTCCATCAAAGCGAAGGGAATAGGTCTTGATTTGCAAAACTTTGGACGAGCATCCTTCTTCAAGAACAGTTTGGCTCTATAATTCTTGCAGCAACCTAGATCATTTGAAAAAACATCTGGATAACGTGAGCAAACATCTCTTACCATCTTCTCCAAAGTAGCATTTGACTCAGCAGGCAATGAAGTTAATGTAGGAGTCTCAAGGCTGTTGCAGCAACTGATTGAAAACTTGAAGCGTTTGAACCAATCCATTCCTAATATACTTGCACCTTCTTCTACATCTGTCACCAACAGCTGCAACTCATATATAACGTTCTTCCAGCTGGTGTTCGCTTGGATGTTTCCTTTCATTGGAACTAGTTGGTCCCCGTACGCTTTTAAAACTTGATTTGTCGGTTTGCATTCAGGTTGACCAATTCGCCTGTATGTTTTGAGGCCAATCATGGAGCACGGCTCCGGTGTCCAACTGGAATTTTAAAGGAAACCCGTTAACCTCTGACGTTATAAAAATTACCTTGCGTTCCTGTTTTATTAGATGAGAGATATCGGTTTCTGAAACCCCGTAAGCCGTTTCAATGGCATATATGTTTTCTTGGCGATTATTTTGAGAATTAATTTTATTCTGATTCTTATTTTGTGGTTTTCCAGCAGTTTTTTTTGTCTTATCCCGGCAAACCGAAGAAATGTGACCTATTTGGCCACATATTCTACAAGTGGCATTACGAACTGGACATTCAGCACGGGGATGACGAATATTACAACCAGGGCATGAACGCGGCACGTTTTGTTTGAATTTATTTTTTTTCTAATTTACGAGAAGTGAACGAGCGAGACTGCGAACGCGATCTATAATTATGTTTCGACAAATTAGCTTGGTTAACTTGTACCGATGAATCTCCTTTTATAGCAACCACAGATTTCTGGGTAGATTCATACGTCTCGGCTATAGCAAGAACATCTTCAAGGCCAGGATTAGTTTTTTGTAAAGCAGCGGATCGGATGGCATCATGTGGTGTGTGAAGAACTATAATGTCCCGTATTAAACTGTCGACGAACGGTTGTTTACACTCTTGTTTTTCGCATGCAAAATTGCAATCTCTAGCGGCACCACGTAAATCCGCTAACAACTCCGCGTATTTTTGCCCTTCTTTCATGCGCATTTGGAAAAAACTAAAACGGTTGGCAAGCACATGAGTTTTTTCCGCAAAATGAGTCGTAAATTTGTCTATGATTGCTTGATACGTCTCTTCTTCGATGTTTGCTCCCGAAAACAAATTTTGCGTGAGATCATACAAATCCGAGCCTGCCCATGAAAGAAAAAAAGCTCTTTTTTGTTCTTCTTCGCTCACGCTGCATGCACTGAAGTGTTGGTTTAATTGGTTTATGTAAGACTTCCAATTCTGCTTTGTCTTATCGAATTTTCCAAACACTGGGACAGCTGTCTTAGTAATCGCGCTACTCACATTACCATTTTCGGCTTTTACTAACACTTTATTCACAATTTCTTTTTGGTTTTTTATCACCGATTCCATCCACGTTTGTTGTTTAGGCAACAAATCGGTAAATTGCTTGATTAAGTCACTGGAATCAGTCATATTAAATATATTAAATCAATTACTTGAAACAAAATGAAATATTCAATTACGCCAATTTATTGTGTCTAAATGAAAAGGCAACCGGCTTGTAATATGAATAGTAGGTTTATTGATTACTAATAATTAGAGATAGATTTAAGATTGTAAGTGATTGGTAAGAGCTCACAAGACCGACTGACTAGAGAGCAGGTCAGTCATTTACATATGCATATGCATACAAGATTGACTATTATAATGTGCGTAAGTATGTGTAAGTACAGTGATCGCAGCTCATTCTCTACATTTTCTATGGGTTTTTTTTTATTTATTTTTTTTGGTTTGTTTTTTATCCATTTTTTTTCCTTTCTTTTTCTTATTCTTTTCTGTTTTATATTTTTTTTTTGCCTTTTTCTTTTTATATTTTTTTTCCTTTTAATTCTTTTCCCGTCTTTTTTTCGTATTCAATTTGATTAATTGTTGGCGGAGAGTCTCGTACTCAAAACGTTGGCTATTGCGCCGTCGTTTGCCTCTATAAGCGATAACGCTATTTAATAGAGCGAGCAGAGTTTGAGGATTATTCCAATCTAACCGTGTTGCTTTTAACAATGGAATAATCCGGGGAGCGAAGAGAGTGCAAGGTTATTTTAAGCGAGTTGCTCTTGAAAAAACAAATGCACTGGTTGCTGGTTTACTAGCAAGTGAAATATTTATTTCCTATCCAAGATATTTATACAACTTAACTGCTAACTATGCAATAAATAATTCGAAATACAGACAAACAATATATACATAAATGAAATGAAAAGAAATGCAATGCAGGCAATAAAATACAATGCAAATGCCAACTGGTGGTGTCGTTCATTAACCTGTTGGTCATTCACCTGCTGTTGTTTACTTAGTTTGTAGTGTAGAATTCGGTCGTTTGCATTTGTTGTCACAACATGCTGGGCCCCTCAAAATGAAGATACACAGAAGTCGATGTCTTCAAAGGATGTTTGTGTGTTACGTCGTTGTTGAAACTTCGTCTTGTTGAGACTTCGCATTGGAATAGTGGTGATGGTTGGTGGTTTAAGTGGCTGATCTCTTTTTCGAAAGATGATGAAGATGATAACAGCTACGATAACTATTATAGTAAGACAGCCAGTGACTCCAAACAGTGAATATTGGTGAACTCGATGGGAACTGAATTCATTCAATATATATTCCTGATTTTTTTGAAGGTTTATTGCATTTTCCAATGTAGCAAAATCTATCGAAGTGTTTGTTGGAAGCATCGACTGTTTCTCTCTTTTGAAGTTAAACGAAGTTAACGTCTCAGAAAGATTGAATGATGGTAAAAATGATGATTTTAGTCGGCTTGACATTGTTTGCTTTCCAACAATTGTCGAGGTTTGGTCATGAATTATGCATTTTGCTGGTAGCTTAAGCAGCCCACTCCCTCGCAGTGTAAGGGCTCAGTATTGTAATCACAGTTAATATTAACTGTGGTTGAATTTGGAGTGCTGTATATCCATGCGTTTGGTTGATGCATCTCAATCCAGTACAGCCTTGGTGATATGTCCTCAATCGTGCATGCGTCCATAATTTTCTTGTGTTGTATAATGTTTGTTTCACAAACACTAGTTGACGCTCCGGTTGTATACAGAGGATGCTGAAGTGGGCACCAGAAGATGTCGGAAGGCCTTATTTTACAAAGTAAGAATTCATTTTTGTTGATCGGATAAACATGGTTGCCTTGTAAGTTTACCATTAAATATTCCGATGATGGAACAATTCGTGTAAAGCGTCCATTGTGGTTTGTTGGAAATGACAATACTTTGTATAGTTTGAATTCTTCATTATACAACAACGGGAGACTGATCTCAATTATGATATTGTTGTTCGTCACTCTAGCTCTTGGGCTTACAATTTTATACAGCTGCAATATGGATTCGTGATGTCTTTCGCCAGGAATCATTAAAGACTCAGGGATATTCTCATGTCGGACTGAAAGGATAAGAGGGTGTATTCTTCCAGCATGCCTTGATAGCAGAATATCAAGCAATATTTAGTATTTATTCATTTATGATAAGCTTACATTTAAGACAAAAAAATCTTATTTATAATAAAGCTTTAAAATGTAAAACAGCTACGTTATATGAGATACAATGGTGGTTGTTTTATATTTGAAAGTAGAATGCAAAAAAAAAAAAAAAAACAAACAATTAATTTTAATTTTGTTTTCAAATTAATTATAAATTACCAAAGTACTTTTTCAATTCCTTCCCTATCTTTCTCGTGCAACTAAGACCTCTTATTTCTCGCGGCAGAGAGTTCCAAATACGTGCGGAACTTACAAAAAACTGTCGTTCGGATGTCGTACAACTAAAACGCGGAATCAAGACATGTAACGATCGGTTAGAATTTAAAAAATTAATTTCATTATAAAGATCCAAAGGTTGGCGGGTTATGAGTATATCGGAGAAGAAAATCACTGACCGATATTTTAAAAAGTTTTCAAATGTCATACCTAAAAATTCTGAAACATACTGCGAAACTCGTATTGCACTGTTGAATACAACAGTTAACTTTCTTTTGCTCTCATAATTCAAATTGCAAGAAATCTCACAACCATAAGTAAGCGAAGGTTGAAACAACGATTTAATTAAAAGATTTCTCACATTCAATGGAATTTGTTGCGGGCTTTGGATTAGGATGAGGAAATGGAACTAGGGTGTAAGAGGAAACGGAAGGTAGGTAGAGGATGTGAATAGGTTGCGGATGTGAAAAAAGATCGACAGCTGGGAGACAATGGAAAGGAAACAGGAATTATAGAAAATAGGAAATGGAAAAATAGGGAGGAGAACAGAAAGAACGAGTAAGATAAGGAAGTGGAAAAAAAAGAAAGACAAGTAGAAAAAAAAGGAAGTAAGAATGTGGGAAAAGGAAACAGGAAACCGGAAAGAGGAAAGAGGAATGTCTACGCGGAAGGATTGGCATGCTAGCGAAGCGCGGCTAAGCTCGCCGGATGTGGGGGGGATCTTTCCTTCCAACGCAGACTACCAACAACAAATAACATAAAACATGCCAAAAAAACTTACTTTCATACCCCTCCACCGATGTCCAATCCACCACACGCTGGGGCTGCCGATGTTACGCAGCGCGGCCTGTCTGCACCCACCCTGCCGTGAAATTCAGCGGCCGATTCTTGCTGAATTTCCCTATATCCGTTCACCTGAAAAAGAGAGCTAAGCCCCTTCACCGAAAGCCATTTTAACCGACCCTACCACACCCCCTGAAAATTGATCGCTTAACAAGCCATGATGCTTGTCATTCGTCGCTTGAAAATGAAATGCATAATTTCTTTAACGCAGGCGTGATTTACACTTTTATTAACAAAAAACTTATCTCAATATAATCAAAATAACAAAAAAAATAACTAACCATAATGCAAAACAAAAAAAAATTTATCACCATAAAGAAGGGTAGAAAATGGTCGCCTGGCCACCCTGGCCAAAATATGAAAAATAATTTAAATTAGAAAAAAACAAGAAGTATTACTAAATAACAAAAAAAAACAAGCTATAAATAAGTATGAAAGGTAACCAAAATAAATAAATTAATAACAACAGTTAAGGAACCAAAAAAAAAATAAATAGTAATAAATAAAATAAAATAACGAATTAACAAGCGTTAGAAAAAAAAAGAAATAATAAATAACAAAAAAAAGAAACCAAAATAACGAAAGAAAAACAGGTAATAAATAATATAAAGCCAAAAAAAAAAATGAATGGTAGAAGATGGCAACCCTGTGCCTTTTCCAAAAAAAACTAACGTAATATGTAGCCAAAATTTACAAAAAAAAACTAACCCAGTCCTACCTGACTAAGCCCACAAAATGCCTTATCAAACTGCCTCTTTTCTGGCTCAAAAAAAAACCTACCTAGAAAGAGCTCTCTTTAGGCACCTGTGATTGGACTATAAGCCAGTACGCTTACGTTTTGGATTTATCACAAATGAATGTTTATGGCACGATTTGGGTGTCACTCGGGCCTGGACTAAATTGGTTTTTTTTTTCCTCTGTTTTTCTATATATTTTTTTTTTTCCTTTTTTTTTCTTATTGTTTAGCCGCAAGGAAGATGCGACAACACCCTCACTCAGACGGCAACCTTATCTATATATGTACCTTTATAAGTATCTTAAATTTCCAAAAAAAAATTAAACAACAACAAAAAAACTAAATACAAACTTAACACTACGCTGACCTAATCACGCCTGTCACACAAATGTTATGCAAAAGAAGATGTCGGTTGCGGGCTCCCCCGTTCAGCAGCCTCCAGGATTTTACTTGGGCACATTTAGGTACACCTCGGTACCATCATCCGGTGCCTAATACTTAGTATTTAAATAAAATGGGGCGGTCCAGACTCGATTTAATCGTCTGTGACCGCCAAATCCTCGACTTCCTTTTAACTATTAAAAAAAAATATAAAATTTACTTACATTCTTTTGGGGGTGGTTTGAAAAACACACTCACCAAATCCTGATGTGGGTATCCTATTTTATGGTTGGCGCGTTTCGTAGGCGCAATTTCCTTTCTAAGACACAGCACTATAACAAAAAAAAAAACTATTTAGGGCACTATTTCCTCATTCTTTCTTTACTTTCTTAATTTTCTTTATCCTTTTCTTTTTTTTAATATTTTTTTCTTTAAGTTAAACCAACCTTTTCTCTTTGATTTTTTTTTCTTACACTTGGCTCCTTCTTGCCTCTTGAATTCTTTTTCTTAGTCTTTCTTCCTTTTAAGGACACTTTTTTCTTTGTTTCCACTCACTTTATTTTCTTTCTTTTTATAAAAAAAAGGAGATGTATATCGTTTTTAGGTTTAAATAATTAATGTTCAACAACCTTTTTTATTCTAAGCTTACAAAAAAAAAACTTCACTCCCCGACTAAATATCTTATTTTTCGCGCCGGCGCGGCGTAAGCAACGATCTCGTGCGTGTCACAGCTGCAGGAATAATACCTCTATCATGACTCCACGATCAGCCGGTACCTACTTTCTGTATACACCGACCACCAAATCGGCTGATCAGTGGGCTGATATTAGCACCGTTGAAAAATAACGCACACCCGATCATGCCACCCACTATCTTAAGCCGCTCTCTTCTTCAATTTTGTTTTGGGCTACCCCCATAACACCCGCCCGCTTTGCTTGGCATTTCGTCCGCCTCCCCTATCCCCGGTGTAGATTGATCTACCCTACCGACAAAAAAATTCACAATCCATTTGAAGGAAATCGGTCGGATAGTGTTTCTGCCATTTACCCTACTCTTTCCTAGATGGCGGTAAACAAATTCTACTATAAGGGCACGTCCAAATAATTTATTTTTTTCTCTAACACCGCGGCCGTTACAAAACTCCGCTCCTGGAGGTTTCATCCAACGACATGAGCGGAGGCGGCTGTTCTTGCTTAGTTTAGGCCGGTGGGGAAGTACCCACGAAATAAGCCGGGCAAATATGGTAGTATACGCGGTATCAATAATGGATGGGAACAGGTATATGGCATATATAGGAGTTTTTTTTTTTTTCAAAATCTAAATAAATAGAAGAGTAAATAACTAAATAAATTAACAAATAAATAAATAAGTGTATAAATAAAAAAGTTAATAAATAAATAAATTAGTAAATATATATGTAAATGAGGACGGCACCAAACAGATATATCACAGGAGAGATGAGAAGGTAGGGAGTAAATAAAATAAAAAAAACTAATAACCTTACCCTAGCTATCACCGATCGAATTGCATACTTAACCTAGAATAAATAATGTAAATATTGCCGCGAACCGATTTGACTAGTAATAATATACCTAAACATAAGCATAGAAATAAATTAGTAAGACGAACGACGATTGGATTTTAATCTAAAGAATAAGTTAACATAAAATATCACCAAAGATAAAAACAAAGACATCCAAAATACTTAAATTCCATGCAAATACTTAAATTTCATGCATATACTTAAACTGGATGTACATACCTACGGACATCACGGGAATATGGGGGGATGGAACATGGGTAGATGGGATAGGATTTACGCTGGAAAGTAATATCACTACCAAGGTCTATTGTTTTAAATCCTTGGCATGGAAGACTCCTATCTTCTTTCCAGCTAGGTTCTCCACCTCGTACATAGCGTTTCCTATTTGCCTAAGGATCCTACACTTAATGTACTTCGGAGACAATTTCGCCGAGACCAGTTTCGAAGCATCGCTTAACACAAAATTTTTGCGATAGACTTCCTGTCCCGGAACAAAACAAACTTTTTTCGTCCTTGTGTTGTAAGTCCTAGCACTCCTTTCGTTCGATTTCAATATGTTTTCACGGATCTTTTCGCGGATGCACCGCATTCGAGCGTGTCGGGGAAGAGTTAACAGTTCGCCATCATCTACCGAGCCGAGTTTCTTCGCTAGTTCATATCCACTCCCATGCATCATCATATTCATCCCATACAAGGCGAAATACGGCGACACCCCCGTGGACGAGTGGACCGAACTTCTCAAGGCGCACGCTAAATCACTAAGATGTAGATCCCAGTCCCTTTGGTCATCTTTGAGGTATGAGCGTATAGCAGACAAGAGTGTTCGATTAACCCTCTCCGACGCGTTCGATTGCGGTGAATAATTCGCGGTGCGAAAGTGCCTGATTCCGTATTTAGACAGGAGGCTTTGAAATTCCTTCGCAAGGAACTGTTTCCCGTTGTCCGAGTGAAGGACTTCAGGTACACCAAACAAATTAAAAACGTCATTCAACAAAAAACGAATAACGGACCCACAATTAGCCTTTTTCAAGGGTTTCAACCAAACGAATTTTGAGAAATGGTCTAAAACGACAAAGACAAACGCATTTCCGGTTTTGGATCTTGGGTATGGTCCAAGAAAATCTACATAAAGCTTCTGGAATGGCCTATCTGAACAATACGACACACATAAAGGTGGACGAGATACTTGGTTGTTGGACTTGGACTCTTTACAAACAGAACACTGATTAACAAACTCTTTGACTTGGACTGTCATGTTCGGCCAGTAAAAGTGCCGTCTAACTCGCTCAAGAGTTTTCGCTATCCCCCCGTGTGAAGACTGTGGAGGGTTGTGAGCATTTCCGATGAGTTCCTCTGTCAAACCCGTTGGAACCCAGAGGCGCCAGTTGTGTTCAACTAGTGGCTCGTTTGCTACTGGGAAAGCTCGTTTATACACAAACCCATCCACCATCTTGAGGTCTGGTAGCTCTTCTTCGTGTTGCTGAATGGTGTCAATAAGATCCAGGTACTCTTTTGATTGGAACTCAGGCGAATCAAGATTTATTAAGGGTGAGACCTGTTCCAATTCTAAGGCCTCAATGTGTCCCCGAGATAGAGTGTCCGGTACGACGTTCAGGGTACCTTTCCGATGCTGTATGTCGAAGGTGAAGGACTGTAGCTTAAGGCTCCATCGTGCCAACTTGCCACTGAGGTCCTTCATACTCATCAGCCACTTGAGGCTGGAGTGATCAGTGATGACGGTGAAATCCATACCTTCGACATACGGCCGGAACTTTTGTACAGCCATCACCGCGGCCATACACTCCTTCTCGGTGACACTATAATTTCTTTGGCACTTATTTAATTTTTGGGAAAAGTACGCAATTGGGGACTCGCTCTCATCCTCGTTTTTCTGGAACAGAACAGCACCTATTCCCGAGTCTGAGGCATCGCACTGTATATAAAATTTTCTGCCGAAGTCTGGGTGTGACAGTACTGGTGCGGTGGTCAGAGCAGTTTTCAGCTGTTCAAAGGCAACCAGTGCCTCGCCTGTCATTTGAAACTTGCCGTTCTTCTTCTTCAGCAGGTCCGTTAATGGCGCAGTCAGGCTAGAGAAGTCTTTAATGAAACGCCGATACCAACCTGCTAGACCAAGTAGCCGACGAACTTGCCTTGGTGTTTTCGGCACCGGAAACTCCGCAATCGCCTCCACCTTGGCAGGATCAGTTTTCAACTTCCCACCACCAACAATGAAACCCAAATATTTGAGCTCTTTGAAGCAGAACTGGGATTTGTCCATGTTGATGGTGAGATTTGCTTTCCGAAGACATTCGGCTACTTCTTCTAGCAGGGTCATATGCGTTTCGAAGTCTGGCGCTATTATCAGCAAATCGTCCAGATACACGAAGACGCGGTCCCTTAGTCGTGCAGGGATTACCTTGTCCATTAGACGGCACAACCTTTGAGCAGCATTACACAGTCCAAAGGGCATGACCGTAAAATGGTACAAGGGTCTCCCCGGTACCGCAAACGCAGTTTTCTCCCTACTCGGTTTATCCAGCGGTATCTGCCAAAATGCTTCTTTTAAATCCACGCTGCTGATGAAGAACGTATCCGGTAACCGGCTAATGAGCCCTTCGATATTGGGAAGAGGGTTAGCATCCTTTTTAGTACACGAGTTAACCTTACGAGCGTCCAGGCAAAACCGGTATTTTACGGTGTTATTTTTACCTGGCTTCTTGATAAGGGCAACTGGTGAACACCAGGGGCTCTCACTCTCCTCAATAACGCCGAGTTCAAGCATTCTATCTATCTCCGCGTACAAAATGGCCTGCACCGCTGGCGAAACCGGGTAGTGACGCTGCTTCACAGGTATGGCGTCTCCCGTATCTATGGAATGCTCCATTAATGGTGTCTTCCCTAACCCATACTTCTCAAAACTCCTAAACTTAGCCTTGACCTCCTGCAATCGCGAACTCTGCTCTAACGACAGCTGATGTATGTCCAACACTTCTGCTTCTTCTGAAAGGGAAACGGAACTCACTATGTTTGGCGCAATGTGGAAAGCCTTCCAAAAGTCTATTCCAAGGTAGACCTCTTGGTCCAAAGTTGGAACCAAGAAGAAGGTTATGGTACGTTCTTCTTGTTTGTACCATACCTTGGTTTCTACCCTACCATTTATCTTTTGACATTTTCCGTCAGCTGTTTTTACCCCAGATAGGTAAGGCAAGATCTTCAGGCCCGTCTCTTCCACAAACTTTGCGCAGTTTCTACCCAGAATGCTGATACTGGCCCCGCTGTCCAGAAGCCCTAGGACTTCTCTCTCCGCTATTTTGACCTTCGCGTAAGGCCGGGGGTCAGTACCAACTCCTACAATGGTGGACGCTATTTTTCTGCGCGCTTCTTTTCTACGATTGTATCGCTGTCTCGCCTTCAATATATTTTTGGACACCCCTTTACTGGTTTCATTAAAAATTCGTTTTCTTGCTAATTCATACTCCCTAATCCTAACATGCAATGGTTTTACCTCTAACAATTTCTTATCTAACTTACTACCTAACTTAAAATCTATCCCTATCTCTCCCTCTCTCTTCAGTATCGTGACTTTTTCCGTTTGAGACCCAGCATTTACCTTAGTCACGGGGCTGTCTGAGTCGAACGCGACTCCCCTTGTGTCATCGCGTTCCTCTTCCCGTTTTCCGGATGGCAACGCGATCATTTCGGTGTCACCACCCCCTCCATTCCACATCTGTAGCAGAAAATGCTACGCTGTGGCACCGGACAGTCCATGAACGAGTGCCCTTCTGCCTTGCAGTTCCAGCATCTTAGGCTCCTGGCCTCGTCCGGGTGTTGCATCCTTGGACGGCCACTACTGCTATGCTGGACGGCTTCCACAGTCTCCTGGTAGAACTGTGCCGTGTCATCATACACCAGCTCGTTGACCTTCGTAAAACTAGGTGGAGCTGGTTTTCCAAATCTGGGATTGTTTTCGCGTCCCGGGAAGGCATTTTCGGCGTCCTTACATGCATACCGCAGCTGGTCTAGGGTGAACAGTGACATGGGATACACCAGTCGCCCGATCCGCTCGTTCAGGTTCCTCTTCAGGATATGCACGAGCTCCTGTTCGGGGATAGGTACCCGAAGCTGGGATCGAAGCGTGGTTATTGCTTCGAAATACTCATCACCGCTCTCCCAGGCGGCCTGCTTTCGATCCATCAAGTCTCGGATTATTTCAAAATCCGACCGAGAATTTCGGAACTGGTGCATCAACGCGTTCCGCAGTGTTGGCCAATCTGGGCGGTAGCTGGCGCGTTGATACTGCCAGAACCAATTGTAGGCAGTACCTGAAAGCAGCAGGTGAAAATCCCTTAAAATTTCTTCCCACGGGAACTCGTACTGCCCTTGAAGAGTCTCCAAGCGGAAGATAAAGTCCTCCACAGTCAGGGTCTCGGGCTTCCCATCAAAGTTGATGCCCCACTTGTCGATGCGGATTTGACCGCGCAACCCTCTCTGAGGAACTGGTGGTGGCTGACTTTGATAGCCTCCTTGAGGATATCTCCCCCGCTGAGAACAAGCCTGAATTTGCGGACCGGCCCTTTGGTTGACTCCACTTCCCATCCTGTTGTGGAGAGGTTGGTTACGCCTGTTACCTTCCTCGTTCTCACTTCCTGCTGGTGGTTGTTGCCAATGTACCAGGTTTGGCACCGATGCCTCCGGGACCCTTTGCCTTGGTATAGCTCCTTGAGCCGTAGAAGGTCGACGAGCTGGTTCTTCTACTGGAGGATTTTTCCGCGTCGCCGAGTTGATCTCTCCCATAAAGGTGATCAAACTATCACGTACAGTTACTTTCAGACTCTCTGAAATTTCTGTCCTCAGTAACTCTTTGTAAGAGGAAAAAGCATTTACCAACGCCAGGTTTACGTAAGCCTTTAAACTTTCAGGCACGTTGACACCACTGGCTTCCTCCCCGTTTCCTAATGCACCCTCTCCTACTGTTGGCTCCTGAGCCCTACCTTCTATAGTGGGTGGTTGGTCATGACCAGCGTTAGCATTTGTATTCGATTGGCCCCCATTCCCCAGGTCGACAGTCAAGCTACTGAATGATGGTGCCTGCACCGACTCTTCGGACCCATTCGTTTGCTTGCCATTTGATATCTGCACCCCCGGAATGCAACCGGGCAACCAATATCTCGACAGCAATCTCTGAGATGGTGACATTTGGATCTGTGGAGGAGGTTGGCCGTTCACGCTACCGTTCAAGGAGTGTCTAGACCCACCAGCCTGCAGTTCTCGGTCGAGTTCACCTGTCGTTGGGAGAACTTCATGAGACCTCGTGATAGTGACATCGGACCATGGGGTGAAGGTGCTTGTCGGCAGTCCTGTTGGTTGAGCGCTACCTATGGGTTCGGGTTGTCGAACTGGAGTGCGAGCCAGTCCGCCGAGCCTCGCCTGTATGCGGCTAGATGTTCTTCTAGGTACCCCTGCCTCTACCCATGATTCGAGCTGCTCTTCAGCCATCGAATACGCCAACAAAAATTTAGAACCAAAATGCAATATAACCAAACTAAAGAGGTTGCCGATACTTTTAAACAAAAAAACAAAATCGAAGAATAATAAACAGATAAATAAATAACAAAAATGAAAGTATCAGTGGATACGTTCCACCAACGAGAGAAAAAAAAATTAA
Source organism: Melanostoma mellinum (assembly GCA_914767635.1). Taxonomy (NCBI): domain Eukaryota; kingdom Metazoa; phylum Arthropoda; class Insecta; order Diptera; family Syrphidae; genus Melanostoma; species Melanostoma mellinum. The sequence goes on along the minus strand of OU612059.1, from coordinate 116,667,513 downwards.
AAATAACCAAAAAAATTCAAAAAGAAGAACCAAAAAAAAACGAAAAAAAAAATCAAAAAGAGATAAAGTGTAAAATGTTTGTATTTGAAAAAAGATCAAGGAGTTGCAAAACCAAAAAAAAAAACTGTATCAAAAAGGAAATAAAAAAAAAACAATATCGAGGAAACAAACAAAAAATCAAAAAAAAAAAATAAACCAAAAAAAAATAATATCTAGGAAGATATTGGTGTGTGTGTGTATTTGTGTGTGTGTTTTTCTATATGCATTCGGGGGTGTTTCGGGCGGCTTTCTTCGGTGGAAGTTTTTGTCGTCCGGGGTGGTTATTTCTGCTTTTCAGGATGTCATTTTATTTCCAAGCGTGTGGTGGTTTCGAACATGTGTAACATATAGAAACTAGATACAAAAACATGCAAACGTATACATAGGAGCATGCACTTGGTTCTTTCACCGCGAATCCATTTAGTCTCTAGGACTTTATTGGACGACATGAGACAGAACCAAAACAAAGACATGCACTACATACAAATAACTATAACATGAAACAATGCAACACGATTAGACTACACTCATCTAACGGGTCACTGTTTCACATTACAATTATAAAACATAGGAAAGGGAAGAAAATGGGAAGTATGATTGCTATCGCTGCTAACATTTCTATATCCGTCGCAATTCACTATGGTACGCCTATGGCCTTCCAAGTAAAGACATACGGATATCGGGATATCAACAGCAATACCAGTGAGAAAAAGTTTTAAATGAACGTAAAGTTCAGGAAAAAAAAATATAAATAGGAAGAGAAGTATGGAAAACACAAAAAGTTTACGCCGTCGTCGTCACCATTCAGGTATCCGTCGCAGTTTGACCTGGTACGCCTTTGGCCTTCCAGGCAAAGACATACGGACCTGGGACGAAGGCTAGAACGCGCAGGATATGAAAAGGCAAACAAAGTCGTGTGGCAATATTAGATTGCAAACGAGAAAAAAAAATTCTTTTTCGATCAATATTTCCACTTCGGTTTGCTGGATGAGCTTAGCGTTCATACCAAAATACAAAAAGAAAAAAGACAGATTTAAACCATAAGACAGAACACTAAACGACTACAGAAAAATACGTTGGGCGCCATATTTGTTGCGGGCTTTGGATTAGGATGAGGAAATGGAACTAGGGTGTAAGAGGAAACGGAAGGTAGGTAGAGGATGTGAATAGGTTGCGGATGTGAAAAAAGATCGACAGCTGGGAGACAATGGAAAGGAAACAGGAATTATAGAAAATAGGAAATGGAAAAATAGGGAGGAGAACAGAAAGAACGAGTAAGATAAGGAAGTGGAAAAAAAAGAAAGACAAGTAGAAAAAAAAGGAAGTAAGAATGTGGGAAAAGGAAACAGGAAACCGGAAAGAGGAAAGAGGAATGTCTACGCGGAAGGATTGGCATGCTAGCGAAGCGCGGCTAAGCTCGCCGGATGTGGGGGGGATCTTTCCTTCCAACGCAGACTACCAACAACAAATAACATAAAACATGCCAAAAAAACTTACTTTCATACCCCTCCACCGATGTCCAATCCACCACACGCTGGGGCTGCCGATGTTACGCAGCGCGGCCTGTCTGCACCCACCCTGCCGTGAAATTCAGCGGCCGATTCTTGCTGAATTTCCCTATATCCGTTCACCTGAAAAAGAGAGCTAAGCCCCTTCACCGAAAGCCATTTTAACCGACCCTACCACACCCCCTGAAAATTAATCGCTTAACAAGCCATGATGCTTGTCATTCGTCGCTTGAAAATGAAATGCATAATTTCTTTAACGCAGGCGTGATTTACACTTTTATTAACAAAAAACTTATCTCAATATAATCAAAATAACAAAAAAAATAACTAACCATAATGCAAAACAAAAAAAAATTTATCACCATAAAGAAGGGTAGAAAATGGTCGCCTGGCCACCCTGGCCAAAATATGAAAAATAATTTAAATTAGAAAAAAACAAGAAGTATTACTAAATAACAAAAAAAACAAGCTATAAATAAGTATGAAAGGTAACCAAAATAAATAAATTAATAACAACAGTTAAGGAACCAAAAAAAAATAAATAGTAATAAATAAAATAAAATAACGAATTAACAAGCGTTAGAAAAAAAAAGAAATAATAAATAACAAAAAAAAGAAACCAAAATAACGAAAGAAAAACAGGTAATAAATAATATAAAGCCAAAAAAAAAAAATGAATGGTAGAAGATGGCAACCCTGTGCCTTTTCCAAAAAAAACTAACGTAATATGTAGCCAAAATTTACAAAAAAAAACTAACCCAGTCCTACCTGACTAAGCCCACAAAATGCCTTATCAAACTGCCTCTTTTCTGGCTCAAAAAAAACCTACCTAGAAAGAGCTCTCTTTAGGCACCTGTGATTGGACTATAAGCCAGTACGCTTACGTTTTGGATTTATCACAAATGAATGTTTATGGCACGATTTGGGTGTCACTCGGGCCTGGACTAAATTGGTTTTTTTTTTCCTCTGTTTTTCTATATATTTTTTTTTTCCTTTTTTTTTCTTATTGTTTAGCCGCAAGGAAGATGCGACAACACCCTCACTCAGACGGCAACCTTATCTATATATGTACCTTTATAAGTATCTTAAATTTCCAAAAAAAAATTAAACAACAACAAAAAAACTAAATACAAACTTAACACTACGCTGACCTAATCACGCCTGTCACACAAATGTTATGCAAAAGAAGATGTCGGTTGCGGGCTCCCCCGTTCAGCAGCCTCCAGGATTTTACTTGGGCACATTTAGGTACACCTCGGTACCATCATCCGGTGCCTAATACTTAGTATTTAAATAAAATGGGGCGGTCCAGACTCGATTTAATCGTCTGTGACCGCCAAATCCTCGACTTCCTTTTAACTATTAAAAAAAAATATAAAATTTACTTACATTCTTTTGGGGGTGGTTTGAAAAACACCCTCACCAAATCCTGATGTGGGTATCCTATTTTATGGTTGGCGCGTTTCGTAGGCGCAATTTCCTTTCTAAGACACAGCACTATAACAAAAAAAAAAACTATTTAGGGCACTATTTCCTCATTCTTTCTTTACTTTCTTAATTTTCTTTATCCTTTTCTTTTTTTTAATATTTTTTTCTTTAAGTTAAACCAACCTTTTCTCTTTGATTTTTTTTTCTTACACTTGGCTCCTTCTTGCCTCTTGAATTCTTTTTCTTAGTCTTTCTTCCTTTTAAGGACACTTTTTTTTTTGTTTCCACTCACTTTATTTTCTTTCTTTTTATAAAAAAAGGAGATGTATATCGTTTTTAGGTTTAAATAATTAATGTTCAACAACCTTTTTTATTCTAAGCTTACAAAAAAAAAACTTCACTCCCCGACTAAATATCTTATTTTTCGCGCCGGCGCGGCGTAAGCAACGATCTCGTGCGTGTCACAGCTGCAGGAATAATACCTCTATCATGACTCCACGATCAGCCGGTACCTACTTTCTGTATACACCGACCACCAAATCGGCTGATCAGTGGGCTGATATTAGCACCGTTGAAAAATAACGCACACCCGATCATGCCACCCACTATCTTAAGCCGCTCTCTTCTTCAATTTTGTTTTGGGCTACCCCCATAACACCCGCCCGCTTTGCTTGGCATTTCGTCCGCCTCCCCTATCCCCGGTGTAGATTGATCTACCCTACCGACAAAAAAATTCACAATCCATTTGAAGGAAATCGGTCGGATAGTGTTTCTGCCATTTACCCTACTCTTTCCTAGATGGCGGTAAACAAATTCTACTATAAGGGCACGTCCAAATAATTTATTTTTTTCTCTAACACCGCGGCCGTTACAAAACTCATATTTGTTGCGGGCTTTGGATTAGGATGAGGAAATGGAACTAGGGTGTAAGAGGAAACGGAAGGTAGGTAGAGGATGTGAATAGGTTGCGGATGTGAAAAAAGATCGACAGCTGGGAGACAATGGAAAGGAAACAGGAATTATAGAAAATAGGAAATGGAAAAATAGGGAGGAGAACAGAAAGAACGAGTAAGATAAGGAAGTGGAAAAAAAAGAAAGACAAGTAGAAAAAAAAGGAAGTAAGAATGTGGGAAAAGGAAACAGGAAACCGGAAAGAGGAAAGAGGAATGTCTACGCGGAAGGATTGGCATGCTAGCGAAGCGCGGCTAAGCTCGCCGGATGTGGGGGGGATCTTTCCTTCCAACGCAGACTACCAACAACAAATAACATAAAACATGCCAAAAAAACTTACTTTCATACCCCTCCACCGATGTCCAATCCACCACACGCTGGGGCTGCCGATGTTACGCAGCGCGGCCTGTCTGCACCCACCCTGCCGTGAAATTCAGCGGCCGATTCTTGCTGAATTTCCCTATATCCGTTCACCTGAAAAAGAGAGCTAAGCCCCTTCACCGAAAGCCATTTTAACCGACCCTACCACACCCCCTGAAAATTAATCGCTTAACAAGCCATGATGCTTGTCATTCGTCGCTTGAAAATGAAATGCATAATTTCTTTAACGCAGGCGTGATTTACACTTTTATTAACAAAAAACTTATCTCAATATAATCAAAATAACAAAAAAAATAACTAACCATAATGCAAAACAAAAAAAAATTTATCACCATAAAGAAGGGTAGAAAATGGTCGCCTGGCCACCCTGGCCAAAATATGAAAAATAATTTAAATTAGAAAAAAACAAGAAGTATTACTAAATAACAAAAAAAAACAAGCTATAAATAAGTATGAAAGGTAACCAAAATAAATAAATTAATAACAACAGTTAAGGAACCAAAAAAAAATAAATAGTAATAAATAAAATAAAATAACGAATTAACAAGCGTTAGAAAAAAAAAGAAATAATAAATAACAAAAAAAAGAAACCAAAATAACGAAAGAAAAACAGGTAATAAATAATATAAAGCCAAAAAAAAAAAATGAATGGTAGAAGATGGCAACCCTGTGCCTTTTCCAAAAAAAACTAACGTAATATGTAGCCAAAATTTACAAAAAAAAACTAACCCAGTCCTACCTGACTAAGCCCACAAAATGCCTTATCAAACTGCCTCTTTTCTGGCTCAAAAAAAAACCTACCTAGAAAGAGCTCTCTTTAGGCACCTGTGATTGGACTATAAGCCAGTACGCTTACGTTTTGGATTTATCACAAATGAATGTTTATGGCACGATTTGGGTGTCACTCGGGCCTGGACTAAATTGGTTTTTTTTTTCCTCTGTTTTTCTATATATTTTTTTTTTTCCTTTTTTTTTCTTATTGTTTAGCCGCAAGGAAGATGCGACAACACCCTCACTCAGACGGCAACCTTATCTATATATGTACCTTTATAAGTATCTTAAATTTCCAAAAAAAAATTAAACAACAACAAAAAAACTAAATACAAACTTAACACTACGCTGACCTAATCACGCCTGTCACACAAATGTTATGCAAAAGAAGATGTCGGTTGCGGGCTCCCCCGTTCAGCAGCCTCTAGGATTTTACTTGGGCACATTTAGGTACACCTCGGTACCATCATCCGGTGCCTAATACTTAGTATTTAAATAAAATGGGGCGGTCCAGACTCGATTTAATCGTCTGTGACCGCCAAATCCTCGACTTCCTTTTAACTATTAAAAAAAAATATAAAATTTACTTACATTCTTTTGGGGGTGGTTTGAAAAACACACTCACCAAATCCTGATGTGGGTATCCTATTTTATGGTTGGCGCGTTTCGTAGGCGCAATTTCCTTTCTAAGACACAGCACTATAACAAAAAAAAAACTATTTAGGGCACTATTTCCTCATTCTTTCTTTACTTTCTTAATTTTCTTTATCCTTTTCTTTTTTTTAATATTTTATTCTTTAAGTTAAACCAACCTTTTCTCTTTGATTTTTTTTTCTTACACTTGGCTCCTTCTTGCCTCTTGAATTCTTTTTCTTAGTCTTTCTTCCTTTTAAGGACACTTTTTTCTTTGTTTCCACTCACTTTATTTTCTTTCTTTTTATAAAAAAAAGGAGATGTATATCGTTTTTAGGTTTAAATAATTAATGTTCAACAACCTTTTTTATTCTAAGCTTACAAAAAAAAAACTTCACTCCCCACCTAATTATCTTATTTTTCGCGCCGGCGCGGCGTAAGCAACGATCTCGTGCGTGTCACAGCTGCAGGAATAATACCTCTATCATGACTCCACGATCAGCCGGTACCTACTTTCTGTATACACCGACCACCAAATCGGCTGATCAGTGGGCTGATATTAGCACCGTTGAAAAATAACGCACACCCGATCATGCCACCCACTATCTTAAGCCGCTCTCTTCTTCAATTTTGTTTTGGGCTACCCCCATAACACCCGCCCGCTTTGCTTGGCATTTCGTCCGCCTCCCCTATCCCCGGTGTAGATTGATCTACCCTACCGACAAAAAAATTCACAATCCATTTGAAGGAAATCGGTCGGATAGTGTTTCTGCCATTTACCCTACTCTTTCCTAGATGGCGGTAAACAAATTCTACTATAAGGGCACGTCCAAATAATTTATTTTTTTCTCTAACACCGCGGCCGTTACAAATTATGTGTTGGATAGGCCATAGCGTTCGAAGGATACCATAGGCTTTTGCAACCGTATTATTTACATGATGTTCCCAAGTTAGAGTCTGGTTAAAAACTACACCTAAGTTTTTGGCTGACTCAACATAAGCAATAGGACTATTTTTGAGCAGTATTTGCGGAAAGTATGATATGTCAATCTTATTTTTGGAGATAACGAGACACTTAGATTTCTTTGGGTTCAGTTGAAGATAGTTTTCAGTAGACCATCGATCAATCAAATCTAAGTCTTCATTCAAACACGATACCGAATGTTCGATTAACCCTAAAGGACAGCTAAGGTATAGTTGTGTATCATCGGCATACATGCGAATAGAACAATGTGTAACTAACTCCGGTAATTCGTTAACGTATATTGAAAATAACAAAGGGCCAAGGATAGACCCTTGTGGTACACCACTCTTTACCGGCAAAAACTCAGATTTTTGTTCTTTAAATTCAACACTTTGTTCTCGTTTAGTTAAATAGGAGAACAAAAGCTTGACTGCAAAGCAAGAAAAATTAAACTTATTTAACAACTTTTGGCAAAGAATGGCGTGGTTTACCATATCAAAGGCTTTCGAGAAATCAAGGAGTAATAAGAACGTGATTTTATCCATGTCTATTTCTTTTCTTACGTCCTCTGAAACACTTAAAAGCGCAGTTAAGCAGCTATTTTTCTTTCGAAATCCCGATTGTTTGGGTGTCAATAATTTAAAGCGAGTAAGAAATACGTTGATTTGTTTTTGAATTACTTTTTCAAAAACTTTTGACAAAAACGGTAGGATAGAAATTGGTCTAAAGTCGTCTCCTTTCGATGTTTTGGAAATAGGAACTATCTTAGCCTTTTTCCATTGCGAAGGGAATTCACATGTTTTGACAATTGAATTGAAAATGTGTGTTAAAAATGGCAGCATTATCGGAAAAATAATTTTCAAAAATGAAGGATGCATATTGTCAAGTCCTATGGCATTTGATTTGATGGAAAGCAGTGCTTCAGTCACATCCACATCAGTTATATAGCTAAAGTTGAAGCGAACCGGAATTGAGCTTTGGGTTGAAGAATGACTCCATGAAAATGACTCGGGGTCTGGCAAGTTGGTGGTAGAGTTTGAATTTAAAACGAAGGTTTTATTGAGAGCGTTAACGTCTAGATCACCAGGTGGGTCACCACGTACCTTTCCAACACCGATTTTTCCCAAGTTCTTCCATATTTGCTTACTTCCAAGTGCAATATTGATGTGACTTGAATACACACGAGCTTTAGTTCTACGGATTTCTCGAACAGTTTCGTTACGTAGAACGACATAATTTCGATGAAAACTGTCAATACGAAACATTTTCCAGCGCTTGTATGCAAGATCCCGTTTTTTTATAAGGGAAAGAATTTCTCTTGTAATCCAAGGTTTGTTTTTTTCCGCGCAGGTTTTAGTTTTTAAGGGTACGTGGTTGTTGAAAAGATTGTTAATGTTTCTGTTGAGGAATTCCACTTGATCAGAGGGAAAACGAGTTTCTAAAATGTAATTCCAGTTGACAGCGTTAACATCATTTTCCAGAGCACTGTAGTTGATGTTTTTAGAATCTCTGTATTCTATAGTATTACGCTGCCGAGTATTTGCAACTTGAAAGTCGAAAACTAAGTATATCAAGTCATGCTTTGAAAAACCTGGAGCAGCAAGTTGATCATAAAGAATAACCTTGTTCCGGTCAGAGACAAGAAAAAGATCCAGTAATGTAGCATTGAAATTAGAGAAATGTGTAGGCGTGCTCGTGTTTACAGAGTAAAGATTAAGGGATGAAAACTCGTCAGTAAAACTATTTTCCTCCAGAAGGTTGCAGTTGAAATCACCAGTTAGAATTATATTTGAATAAGAAATGCAAACCTGTTCAAGAATAGAAATAAGTGGAGAAATGCATATGTTCCTATTCGGCCTATAAATTGTACCAATTATGATCTTTTCGTCACCATTTGATAGCTCAACAAAAATAAATTCTATTGCACTGTCTTCAGGAGAAGAAACTATGTGCCTGCATTTAAATGTGTTTTTCACGTATATAGCGACCCCTCCACCTCTACAGCGTACCCTGTCCGAGCGAAATATCTTATAACCTGCAAGGCAGCATAACTTATTATTTTGTGACACAGAAAGCCAAGTTTCTGTTACACAAACCACGTCAACCTTAGAATCCTCAAATATATAACGGAACTCATCAACTTTACACAATAAGCTTTGTGCATTAATGTGAGACACCCGAAGTCCAGTCTGTTGATTGCTCAACACATTTACCATGGTGCGCAAATTTGAGTCACCCATTAAATAAAATTCTAAAGCAAATGCCAAAAAAGAGGGGAAAAAATGGTCCAGCACGAGAAAAAAAGTTAAGTTTTTACTTGAAAAAAAAAAAAAAAATGCTAAATAGAGAAGTTTAGTTTATATAATAAATTTAGATATAAAAGGAAAGAGAAAAACAAAACAAAACAAAAAAAAAAATAAAAAATTAAATGGAAAAATTTAAGCAATTAAAATATAAAACATTAATTTGTAGAGTAGGCAACCCTGTCCAATTCCTCGATGAAGTCGATTTGTACAGCATCTTCATTCATAAGACGTTTAACGTAAACAATTCCTCTTGCGGTGTAAACGGTTAACAGCAATTTTTTTTTTCCTGAGATCCATTGCACGTTGAAAGATTGTCAAGTTGTTTTTGGTTAACGCTTCACGCATAAAGAGAGCTTTTGGAGAGTCGATATGAATGTCTTGTAAGCATATCTCTCTGTTGTTCGTTTTGCGGAATTGTGCAACAGACTTCAAAACAAAATTTCTGTCAAACGGTGTTAAGAATTTGATGTGAATAGGAGTGTCTTTTGATTCTGTGCGGCCGCGTGCGCGATTAATGCTTTTTATTGTAGGTGGTTTAATTTTCAAAGAATTGCAAAGAACGTTTAAGTAAGACTCGAGATTTTCATCACGGTAAAATGGAACTCCGAATAAAATAGCATCGCTGGCTACGGTACGATTATCAAGAAAGTTCTGGTTCTTTTTTATCCTATCCATTTCTGCTTTAGTAACTGAGCTATGTTTACATACCTCAACGAGATTGTTTTTTAGTGCACATACTTCAGAGTTAAGTGTATTTATGATTTTTTTGGCATTTAAAAGTTCAGATTCAAGTTCGGTCACTTTAATATTTGTTATTTTTATGGTGTTTTGTAGTTCTTTAATTTCACTGGTTATTTTGTCAGAAATTCTTTTTTCAGAGTTTATTATCTGTTTTGAAACAAGCTCAATAATATAGTCGCACTGCTCTTTACTCAAATCGACCATTTTCTTGCACTCTTTCGCACTAGGTAGTTTATTTTGAGGGGTAAAAGCGGTAACTCCAGACAAAAGACCTTGCGGTGTGGTAGTGGATTTGCTTCGTGTGATTGCGGATTTTTTTGCTGAGTCTGACATAGTGCAACAAAAGGAATCGAAACAGAATTTAATTTAATGTTTAAAAATTTTCAATCAAAAGAAAATTAAGTAATTTGAGCTTTGCAGTTTAAGAAAACACACACTTGATCTTTCAAACGTTAAGAAACAGTCCAGCGAAATTATTGGTGAGTTCTTAGAGTTTAATTGAATATGAAACCACTCGAAAAATCAAAAACAGGGTTGCTCTGGGTTGCTTTATAATTGATCATAATAAGTATACCGTTAAGAGCAGTTGCAGAAAATCGCTCCATGTACTCGAATTTATTTGTTTCGTTTTCCAATTTTGTGACAATAGAACTTAGTAACATAATTTGATTCAAATTTTTCGATTGTTCTTTCTTGAAGATATTGATAGTGGAGTCAACAATGGTTGTTTGATTTTTCATGAGTTGTAGCAAGTGTTTTTAATTTTCTTGAACAGCTTCTATTGTTTGCTCATATTTCTCAGCAAATCTTTGATCAAGTATTCCGAACAATTCATTAGTGACTGTTACAATAAAGTCAAATGGTGATCGTCTTTGCCTTTTTAATGAATCGTCGTTTGCGTGTAAGAGAATTTCATTGTTGAGCTCTATTTGTTGAAGTTGATACCCAAATTGGTTCAGTATTCCTTCGCACATAATGGACCTTAGTTCCTCCATTCCCGATGACGAACATACTCTCTCCATTTTTGAAACAATTTCCTTGTATGCTTCGTATTCCTGCCAATAGTTCGTCAAATTAAAGAAAACAATTGTCTTCCATGAGCTTGAAATTAAGTTGGCTTGTCCTATATCTTCGAAATATATTCCAGGATGACTTTCGAATGGAAATATTTCAACATCGTGTATCTGGCGAATTGGAGAGGAGTCAGCTAGGTTCAGTAACCCAAACAAAATGCATAGCCACGAAAATGGTTGTACTCGATTTGTTGACGTATTAACCTGAACTTGGTTTACTGGTGTTTTCGTTTCTATCGGGAGTTTACATAATTTGGCTATTGGTCGCATTAAATGTTTATTGTTACTGTATACAGTTGCAGCCCGAACACCGTTGTCACTCCCAGGATGAACTTCTGATATCCTTTCCATCATCCAGGTGGTCGGTGGTAGCCGGTCTTCCTTGACAAGAACTATATCGCCAGTTTTAATGTTGTCTTCTTTTTGTTTCCATTTAGGCAATTGGTGAAGCTGTGACAAATATTCTGATGACCAGACTTTCCAAAAGTCTTGAGTCATTTTTTGTATTAGTTGCCAGCGTGAACGGAACGTTTTCTTTTCATCAATGAGTTGTTCGGGTACAGCATTCAGAGAACTTCCGATTAGAAAATGTCCCGGAGTAAGTATCGTATTGTGTTGTTGTCAATATCGTTTTCGATTGCCGTAAGTGGTCGGGAGTTTAGGCATGCTTCTATTTGAGTCAATAATGTCGAAAGTTCCTCAAATGCTAGCATGGTGTCTCCAATTATTCGTTTTAGGTGAAATTTTGTGGATTTAACGCTTGACTCCCACAAACCACCAAAGTGCGGTGCTGCTGGTGGTATGAAATGCCATTGCATTTCATGTTTCGTAAGCATTGATGATGCGTCTACTACACCGTACTTAATGGCTGCTCTCACTTGTTGTTGGATTTCTTTGTTAGCTCCAATGAATGTAGTTCCATTATCACTGTAGAAATGTGAACATATCCCTCTTCTTGATGTGAATCGCTTCAATGCTGCTATGAATGCTGCTGAAGTGAGGTCACTCACAAGCTCGATGTGAACTGCTTTTGTAGCAAAGCAGACAAATATAGCGATATAGCCCTTTGTTGACCGGTTTCCTCGTCCTTTTGAGATCAGTATTTGAATTGGTCCAGCATAGTCAACACCCGTATGTGTAAAGGGTCTTGATGGTGTCACTCTTGCTGCTGGAAGTAGCCCCATTTGTTGAGTATTTGGTTGAGCAGTAAATCTAAAGCATCTTATACATTTATTTATCACTTGTCGAACACATCTTTTTGCTTGTATAATCCAGTAGCGTTGTCTCAGTTTAGCCATTGTAAGTCGAATACCACCATGCAGTGTGCGTTTATGGGCATCTTCTACTAATAGTTTTGTGAACCACTCTTGATGTGGTAAAATGATAGGATGTTTCTCTGAGCTAGAAAGATCCGCGTTTTGTAGCCGCCCGCCCACAACAAGGATGTTCTCGTTGTTCAGAACCGGGTTCAAGGATAGTACCTTACTCTTTTTGTTGATCGCCTTCCCATCTCGTAAAGATTCTAGTTCCTTGGAATACACCTTCTCTTGTAGATACCGTATGATTCCCTTACTTCCATCGCTCAATTCCCTTGTTGTTAGGTAACCGGTTTCCAATGGTTTCTTCGTTAGTTTGTTTTTGCAGTTTGATATGAATCGTCTGCAATAAGCAGCGACTCTTATTAGTTTTGTGTATGAAGAAAATCTCTTAGTCAGGTCGTCAATTTCTTCAACTCTAATTGTTAGCACCCTTTTTGCTTCGGGAATATCGATCATTGCGATTGGCTGTTGGTTGTTTAACGGCCATTGTTCAGAATCGAATTTTAGCCAATGAGGTCCATTCCACCATAAATCATTGGTTGCCATCTGTTCTGGAAGGCAGCCTCTTGAACCATCATCAGCTGGATTATCAGTTGATCGAACATGTCTCCAGCAGCTAACGTTTATTGCCTCTTGTATTTCTGAGACTCGGTTCGCAACAAATGTTTTCCAGGTAGATGGACATTTTTGTAGCCAGGCCAGCGTTATTCTCGAATCTGTCCAAGCAAATATGTTTTTAACTTGGCACCCAAATGTCTTCATTGTTTCTGCCAGCAGCTTTGATAATAGGTGAGCACCACATAGTTCCAATTTCGGAAGAGATATTTTTTTCGGATTGGGGCCACCTTTGTTTTAGCAGCTACAATTGTTGTAGCAAAGAAACCCGTTGGTAGAGCTATCCTGGCATAAACTACTGCTGCATATGCTTCCTCTGAAGCATCACAAAATCCGTGAAGCTCAAATTCTTGAGCCTTTGTGGAGTTTATCCACCTTGGAATTCGAATGTCTTCCACTGCAATCAGGTTTATCTTTAGTTTGTTCCACTGTTTTTGCAGTTCGGTTGGAAGTGGTTCGTTCCATTGTAGCTCTGCTTGCCAAATACGTTGCATTAAAATTTTGGCACTGACAGTTACTGGAGCCAACCATCCAAGAGGGTCGAATAACTTGGCTATTTCGGACAATGTTTTGCGTTTGGTAAGTATTTCCGTAGTTATTTTTGTATCGACGTTCACCTTGAATTGAAATGTGTCACTTAACGGATTCCAGTGTATACCCAAAGTTTTTATAGTTTCGTCTTTCATCACGTCTTTGTTTTGTTGATTGCGTAACTCAATCGGTATATGTTGTAGTAGTTTTCTGTTGTTTGCAGCCCATTTTCGAAGCTGAAAGCCTGCTCCCTTAAGCATCTCGTCAAGTTCTTTCTGAGCTGCCATGCACTCTGCGATGGTATCTCCTCCAGACATAACATCATCAACATAGAAGTCATTGTTAGTTATTTCTGCAGCGGTCGGATAGTTGCATTGTTCGTCCTTAGCTAGTTGTTGAAGAGTCTTAATAGCCAGATAAGGTGCTGAAGCTGTACCATACGTGACAGTCGTTAATTTATACTCTTTAATAGGTTGGTTGTTAGAACTGCGCCATAATATCCTCTGATAATCTTGGTGTTCTTCGTGTAGTTCAATTTGGCGGTACATTTTTTCAAAATCCGAAGAAAAAACATATTTATATTTTCTCCAACGCGTCAAAATTGTAGTTATGTCGTCTTGGAGCTAAGGGCCTGTCAGCATTAATTGATTTAAGCTTACTCCAGTCGTTGATTTTGCTGACCCGTCAAACACGAAGTTTGGTTGTTGTACTCGTAGGTTTAATAACGGCATGATGTGGCATATAGAAAATATTGTTTGAGTTGTTACTGACTTCTACCATGTGCCCCAGGTTGAGAAACTCGTTTATAACTTGTGTATAATCGTTTTTTAGGGTAGGATTCTTGTTAAGCTGCAACTCCAGCTGGCGAAATCTAGCTGTAGCTCTACTTCTTGATTCACCAAGTGGATTTGTTTGGATCGTCGAATGGGATCTTCACAACATATCTCCCATTGTCCTTTCGGGAGTGTGTATCCTTATAGATTTGTTCGCACCGTTTATCTTCCGGCTTTTGGAATTTTGGTTGATTAACCTCTTCTATCTCCCAAAATTTTTCTAGTTGTTGATCAATTGATGTAAGTGCTACTAGTACAGTAACACTGTATGTGTCGGGAATGTCGTTTGATGTTCGTTCAGAGATCAGCCAACCTAACTGTGATCTTTGAGCGATTAGTGATCTAGCAGCGACTCGTTTAATACCACTTAACATGATGTCGCCATAGGTATCAGCTCCAATTATCATATCAATTGGCCCAGGAATATTGAATGTTGGATCAGCAAGCTCTAGAAGGTCGAACTTTTCAACTTGTTTAGTGTTTGTTTGCTTCGAAGGTAACTGCCTTGTCAATTTTGACAACACCAGAGCTTCTATTTTTAGCTTAAAACTCGAAGCAAAATGTGGCATTATGGTCACATCTACCTTATTGGTGGCAATTCCTACTTTTGTTGCTCCTAGACCGCTGACTTCAACACAAACGTCCTGTTTTTTAAGTTTCAGTGTCTGTACAACCGACTCGGTGATTAACGAGGCTTGGGATCCAGGATCGATAAGTGCTCTGACTGTAACGTACTGTCCTTTGTCATTATTAACTTTTAGGATTGCCGTTGCGATTAAAACATTCTGGTTCTGTTCGCTATGATTTATTTGTGCGGATGATCTTGCAGCTTCTATCAATTCTGTTTGTTTTGGCCTATCAGTCCATTCCATGTGAAGAAGTGAATGATGTTTCTTGTTGCAATGTTCGCAATTTTTCTTGCTAAAGCATTGGATCTGTTTGTTATGCCTCAAACAGTTCAGGCAAAGCTTTGCCTGCTTGCACTGTGTCCATCTTTCTTTTGGCGATAATTTTAAAAACTTTTGACATGCGTATATTTTATGGTCTCCTTTGCATATTGGACATTGAATAACTTTTGCATCTATGACGAAGTTACGGACTCCAGATCTTGGTTCCTCAAATGAGTTCTTTTGTTTTTTGTTTGTTGACATTACTTCAAGAGCTTGGTAACGTCTTTCCAGAAAGTCAGGAGAGTCTTCATTTTCGGCATTTTATTTGGCTCCTCTAAACCTTGTTCAAACAAATTCCTTGATTCTGTATCAAGTGACTTTGTAGTCATATGAACAATCATAGGACCCCATGAAGAAGTGTCATATCCCAAATTTTTTAGTGCCGCTAGTCCCTCTTTAATAGCATCCAAACTGTTTTTGATGGAAGACGCTGTTGGAGCGCTGTTATGTCCAGATTTGAGCTTCTTCTCTATATGCATAGACACTATTTTTCGCTCATTGTTGTATCTACTTTTTAAGATCTCCCAAGCGCTATTATAATTTTCATTTGAAAACGTTAGATGCTTTATGAGTTGCAGTGGCTCTCCTTCCAAATGAGTTTTTAAATACTCCATTTTTTCAGTCGTTGTTAAATTGGCCTTGGCGTGTATTATATTGAGGAACAAGTCATAAAACTGCTGCCACTCCAAATAATTACCCTTAAATGTCGGTATTTTAAGCCTTGGAAGCATTGATTCAGTCTTATGTTCCTTCGGCTTGTTACTACTGGAGAGTTTTAATGCCATTGTATTGAGAAATCTGTTGACCTCTTGTTTGACATTTTTATATTCCTTATTCGTTACATAAGGTTTCTCAAGGTCTTCTTCAGATGAATTGCAGATGAAGTCTTCATGTAATTCAGTGAATGTTCGCAACTGCTCCAGCAGTATTTTTTGTTGAAAGTCGTAAATGTCCTTGGAGTAGTCATCGAATGTTTGTTCAAATTCTTCTATATTCTCGATAATGGCCGTTATCCTCAGTTTCAACTTTGTCAACCGTTGACTTTGTACGGCAGTTGAATTCTCGTCCGGCTTTGCGGTGGTGGCTTTGTAGGCAGAGGCATTAGATGTATTTTCAACTTTCTTTGAAATTTCTGCAGTGGGAACATCGTGAGGGACTTCAGGCCTTTCCACTTCCTTCAAAGCTTGTGCGACACTTGGATCTATATTTTCTAATTCCTTTTTAAAACTTTCGTACAACGCTTTTACTCTGTTGTACGTATCTTTTTGTACGTAGGGTGTATCAAATTTTACAAAGGGAGCTACTTCAGTATGGTTTGAATGAAATTCAGACCAACATTTTTCGAGGCGTTCTAGCCTATCTTCTTTGTATTTTTGTGTTTTTCTCGAGGCACTATCCTTACCGAAGTTTCGATATTGCTTTTCGATTTCTTCTGTCAAGGCCTTTTGCTTCAAGATTATAATAAACACATCTGTTTCGTCCAACATCTTAGTTTTTTGTTTGAATTGTCTTGTTATTATATATAATCTTATTATATATAATCTTATAGATAGAGACAGTAGTTTTTTCGTACTTTGGTGAAACTCAAACACAAGTTTGCAGCGTTTTTTTTTGTAACTTCACTTTTCACTAGCCAATGTTTGAAGCCCTGGCTACGCTTTTTACTAACCAATGTCTAAGCCCTGGTTACGCTTATTCGCTCACTTTTCACTAGCCAATGTTTGAAGCCCTGGCTACGCTTTTACTAACCAATGTCTAAACCCTGGTTACGCTTTCTTGTTCATTTCCTCGAAGGTCCATGATTAATTGTTGGCGGAGAGTCTCGTACTCAAAACGTTGGCATTATTGCGCCGTCGTTTGCCTCTATAAGCGATAACGCTATATAATAGAGCGAGCAGAGTTTGAGGATTATTCCAATCTAACCGTGTTGCTTTTAACAATGGAATAATCCGGGGAGCGAAGAGAGTGCAAGGTTATTTTAAGCGAGTTGCTCTTGAAAAAACAAATGCACTGGTTGCTGGTTTACTAGCAAGTGAAATATTTATTTCCTATCCAAGATATTTATACAACTTAACTGCTAACTATACAATAAATAATTCGAAATACAGACAAACAATATATACATAAATGAAATGAAAAGAAATGCAATGCAGGCAATAAAATACAATGCAAATGCCAACTGGTGGTGTCGTTCATTAACCTGTTGGTCATTCACCTGCTGTTGTTTACTTAGTTTGTAGTGTAGAATTCGGTCGTTTGCATTTGTTGTCACAACACAATTCTTTTCATATATCCTTTTTTTTTTAATTAAAAAAAAAATAACATAACTAGTAAAAAAAATACCTTTATTCTTAAACCGGGCGTCCATTGCCAATAAAAGAAATAACAAAAAAGTAAAGAAAGTAACGAAAATTATCCATTTTCACAGTCATTGGGGGCCACTAACTGGCTTGGTGGCTATTCCCTTTGCTGATCAAACTCCATCTCCTTTCGTTGACCGGTAGCACGGTGAATCAGGACCGCATGTCCCCGTCTTGTTATCCGGCAATCGATAACACCGGCTCGGCTGGTAAACCGGAACTTCTGACTCCGATGACGCGGATTATACAGAGGGTGGTCCGTTATTGAGAGGTCCCTAAACGGATCCCTCTCCTCTGCCACAGCGGTTGCTTCTTCGTCTTTGGGGAATACTTGTATGGCTGACAGGGTTGATATTGCGAACCTGCCAGCTGTCGGTACGGTGACCCGAACGGCGGGGACTCTCGACCGTTGCTCCTCGGTGGCCATCGCTCCTTGTGTCTGTCCGGTAGTAGCAGCCCTGGTACTGTGCTGCACTGGGGGTCGTGCTTGACTGCTCCCTGTAGCGGCTTCGGATGAGGGCAGTTTCGCAGCTGTGACGGTGCTGGTTGGTCCGCTGGAAGGTGGAGGGGTGTTGCGGTGGCGGCGGAAGTTCTGTGGGCTTCTTGCGGTTAGCTCACGCGCTATTGCGCGTAGGCGCGCATTGGCGGGGTGGCCTTTGGCTCTGGGTTGGCTAGCTTTGACTGCCACGGCCTGCCCCTTCACCATAAAGGTAAGTTTGCCCTGGATCGCTTGGTCGGCGATATACAAATTCGCCTGGTAATGCTCTCGGCTGGTGACGGCTTCGCCATTGACCATATGTGTGAGATGCCGGTAGTATTGTACGGGCACCCTCAGTCGTCGTAGCAACTGCCGTGTGCTACCATTGACGAATGACTTGGTAGCTCCTGTGTCGAGCAGCGCCCTAATCGGGTGGCCACAGATCTCGATTGTTACGAAGCATCTGGCGTCCGCCCATGAGCGTGATGGAGATTCAGGTTTCAGTTGCCTGGCGGGCGAGTTGGTGGCTTCGTTTTCCTCTACGGTGCGTACTTTAGATAAATCGGAGTCTACCTCCTCCGTTGGCGTTGGTGTTATTGCTGGTGCAGTCATGATCGGTGTTGCTGGGCCGCTTGGGATGCTGGTACGATGAATTCGTTTCATGGCGTTTGTTCGGCCATTCATGATTGCTGCCCGATGGGGGTGACAGGCGCAGTCGTCTGTCAACCGGCCGTCTTCTCCGCTATAAGAGCAGAAAAGATGGAAGGGGCGGCGGCAGTTGTTTTTGGTGTGGCCTCGCTGCTTACAGTTCCAATAGTGGGTAGCCCGGTCATAGGAACTAGCAGGTGGCGCTTGGTAACTGCGGTCTGGCCGGTTGAAAGCGTTCGGCGCGGCTGGAGGTGGTCGGTTGTTAGGCTGTTGTCGTGCGGGCGGGACACGGTTGTTGGCAGGTAGGGTGCGGAGTGTACATTGGCGAGATCGGTCTTCGCTTTGAATGAACTCGTATTCTGCCACCAACTTCATTAATTCGTCGAGCGTATCGAAGTCACGCCTTCTTATGTAGAGATGGTACTCCGGGCGTAGGATGTCGTAAATTCGGTCTACGTTGTCAGCTACGTTCATGGTAGGATGTCGGTGTATGAGGCACTGGGTGGCTTGTATAAACTCTTTGCCTTTCACACGTGGGCCTTGCTTCCTACGCATAATCTCGTCTTCCAGCTTGCAAACGTAGTGAGCGGGTAAGAAGTGCTGGAGAAATGAGGACCGAAACTGGCTCCATTCTTTCAATCGCTCCCGGTTAATTCGGAACCACTCGAGGGCGGTACCTCTCAAAATTTCCGGCAGGGCCTTCACCATGTCGCTGAGGCGAATGTGGTAGCACTCAACCAATTCCTCTACCCGTTCCAAGAACTCTACCGCGCTACCAGAAGAATCGAACTTTACGCCCCATTTCCTTATGGTGTTCATCACCTCAGCCTCGTAGCTGAGCTTGAACCTGCCAGCTGGTCTTTCAATATTCTGATGGTCAGAACTTTCCAAATAACGTGAAGAACTGACGTTGTTTTGGCGAGCGTTCGTATCATTTTCCCTGGCGGTCAGGGCCGGGGCTGCATAAGGCAGTACCTGGAAATATATTTCGGTGCAAACTGGTGACTTTGGCGTCTCTTCCGTTTCGGGATTCGGTCTGGCGGTGTGTACGGGCAACTCTTTATATTCCCGCTCGATTCCGGTTCTCTCCAAATCTTCGCATAGTCCTTGCATGGATTTTCTTAATCTGGCTCCTTTGATGTGAGCACTAAAGCGGGTTCGCAATGTAGCCATAGAACCCTCGGTATCTAGCCCTTGTTGCTGCATTCGTTCAATGAGCTCTTGTTTGCTTAATAAATATATAGCGCTTATACTGGCGAAGACGTCAAATCCTTCCTCGGGTCTGCCATTGTCGTAATTGCTGTGTTACTTTTCTTCAGGGGTGTTTAGAGCTTAAAACGGAGTGGACTTGTTAATCGTCCTTGCTCGGGCGCCAAATTGTGACGTGCTTTGCTTTTCCAGCCAGGGTAAAAGCTCACGGCACTCCAGGGTTCTTCCTGAAGAAAGACACGTGAAACTTCAGTTTAATTTAACAACTCTTTATTTCTTCACCAATTCTCTGAATATAAATAGTAACCAACAAATGACAAAATGGTTAGAACACGTTTTATTAGGTTCGGTATAAATAAGTTCGTAACGCTCTCTTAGCGTCAACAGCGACGGTAGGTTGGTTGCTTCTGGTGTACTTTCGGCGGTACTAGCAATAGGCCTCCCAGCTAGACTGCTTCTCGGAATTACACAGGAGCGACTACAACGGCTGCGGCCGGCGGTCGAGGATATCGGCGGTCGGTCGGTAACAGGCTACGATCAAAGGAAGTTCCGCGTCGTCTTCCTGTAAAAAGAAACAGAACTATATATCCTCGAAGGGTTCTGGTTAGGAGGCTCACAGGTATAGCGCCCACTGGCGGCGATTCAAAGTTTGACAGGTTTCTCTGAGGCCCTGTGTCAGGCGCTGGTTAGGCTCACAAGTATTAATCTATGCCCCTGGCGGCAATCGGCTCACAGGCATAAAAAATACCTGGCGGTAATTCAAAGGTTGACAGGTTTCTCTGGGGCCCTCTGTCAGGCGCTGGTTAGGCTCACAAGTATTGATCTATGCCCCTGGCGGCAATCGGCTCACAGGCATAAAAATACCTGGCAGTAATTCAAAGGTTGACAGGTTTCGCTAAGGCCCTCTGTCAGGCGCTGGTTAATAGGAAGTATGTCCTATGGATCCCAGGTATTAGTCTATGCCCCTGGTGGCAATCGGCTCACAAGTATAAAAATACTTGGCAGTAATTCAAAGGTTGACAGGTTTCTCTAAGGCCCTCTGTCAGGCACTGGTTAAAAGGAAGTATGTCCTATGGATCCCAGGTATTAGTCTTTGCCGCTGGTGGCACAATACTTAAGACTTTATATATTTATAATATTATTCAAAGTGAATAATATAATTTTTTCTTACACTTACTGTTTAACTGTTTAACTATTTTTATTGAACAGGTATATATACAATTGGTTCTTAATTCTAAGATTACATTACATTTAGATATATTTTGTTTTAATAGACTTTAAATAATGTGTTGTTTGCTAAAATAATTATAATTATTGCCTATGATATGAAAAAAATATATATTTATAAGGTTATTAAAAAAATCTCGGGTTGTTCAGATCCGGTTGTCTTTATGTTGAAGAGGGTTTGTGTGGCCTCTAGTCACGGTGATAAGCTGAGGCTGCTACCTCGTAAAAGGGTATTGCCTCTTCGTCACTGATTGAAATGATTTCTTCGTATAGAAATGCCATCATATCTAAGTATCGCGGCTCGGGATGTCTCTCTTCGCCTGTCATGCTTCTCACCAGTGGATTGGGGTGGTTGGTTCTTTTTCTTGCAGCGTTCAAGAGGAATCTGTCGATGGGAAGGACTCCTGATGCTTCGTATAGCTTTTTGTTGCTGAAGTATTTCTGTCGTTGACGGTCGAAGTTGAGTCCTGTGTAAATCCTCAGAATTTTCCTTTCAAATGCTCCGATTTTTTTCATGCTGGTTTTGGATATACTAAACCAAGCAGGGAAGCAGTAAGTGATGATTGGTCTGAGGAGCTGTTTGTAGAACAGCAACTTTGTCTTCTGGCTGAGTCCGTTCCTTCTTCGCACTAGAGGGTGTATGAGGTGGAAGGCGTAGTTTGCCTTTTTAAGAACTGCTGTTGCATGTGGGTTGAAGCGTAATCTTTCCTCGAAGTTTATGCCAAGGTACTTGATGCTTTTTTTCGTCTTCAGCTGTGTTCCATCGGGTTAGGTTAGGTAAGGTAGAGTGGGCTGACGGTTGATCTTAATTCCGTCACACTTAGATCAATGTAGATCCATTGTGATACCCTGACGTATTGTAACGTCCTTGAAACCTGTGAATTTATGTCTGGTCGGTATTTAGCCATTTTGTGGCCTTAGTGAAGTTTAACAGACTGCTTTTTCTTCTAGTTCATTGAAAAAATAATTGCCTAGAAATTTTTTCCTAATGTGACAGAGTGCTGGGCAATGACAAAGGAAGTGAGTTGTATCCTCGTGTTCATCATCATCATTGCATCCTCTACACAGGTCATCGGTGCAAAGACCCACTTTCTTTTTGTGATAACCTAGTAGGTTATGTCCAGTTGTGATACTGATAAGCATTCTTAATGAAGGTGTGTTCCATCGGGTAGTTTGATGGTTTTTTTGTGACAATTTGCGGCTGATCTTGTGTTTCGACGTCTTGTGGGTCTCCTGAAGCAGGCTAATTCGGATTTGGACGAATTAACTTTGATGCCCCATTTGGTGTAGTATTCCCAGAGACGTCTAACGTTATCCTCTACTCTTCGGCCTGCAATTTCTGGTGACATCGATGTTGCATAAGTGAGGGAGTCGTCTGCATACAGCAAGTTCTTGGCGTTGTTTGGTTGAGGCTGATCTGAGGTAAAGATGTTGTAGAGATAGGGCTCGAGCTTAGATCCTTGAGCTACTCCTGCTCTGATACCTTTGGTTGCTGATTGGCTGTTTTCAATTTGGACGAAGAATGACCTGCAATTGAGAAAACTGAAAACTATTTTGATTAATGTACCTGGAAAATTAAGAAGAGTTAGTTGTGAATTAGCCCTTGGATCCAGATGCTATCAAATGCTTTCTCTTTCTCGATATCTAGGAAACATCCCACAGCAACCTGGTAGCTATTCAGAGTACTAACGACGTCCTTTTGAAACCTCAAGATCGGATGAAAGGTGGAGTGGTTCTCCAGGAACTCGAACTGCATACTTGGGATGATGTTGTTATGGTTTCAGAATGCTTTAAGTCTCCGGAGAATTATTCCCTCCAGGATTTTGCTGGTGTTGTTTAATGGTGAGATAGGGCGATATCCAGAGACAGTACTTCTATCACCTTTCTTGGGGATTGGCACGATTTTTGCAGTCTTCCATCTCTTTGGGAAATAGCAGTTGTTGATGATGCTTACCCTTACTGCTGCTTCCTGGAGAGACGTTTGCGCTTTGACTTGCGCCATTGGACTGTGTCTTGCTGCGACGGCACTCGCCCTTTTATACACCTCCGTCTGTGCAGAAATGGTGTAGGACTCACCTCACTACAGTGTTTGGTGTTGACTTACCTCACTGCAGTACTTGCTGTCGACTCACCTCACGGCTGTTTTCCCCACGACTAATTGCAGACGAAATAGCTGTTCGCCTGGTTGGTGTTCCGGCTTATGGGTTGTGGTTTGTGCTAGTGGGTACTATTATTGTGGATGGTGGACGGTGGATGGTGTATCGTGGGCCGTGGATGCTGGCGGTTGTGTATCATATAAACAGCATGTTTTGAAGCCAAACGCTTCGTTACAAGGTACCTAGCTAAGACTTCTCAAAGTTTGCTAAATTTATCTTGGAAGACTTTATTCACAACCGAACGCATTATACTTTCTGCCAAGTATACAATTTTTAATGCCGTAGTAAAGTCTTCACTGTGCTACGCATCACAAGTATGGGGAATTGATGAGTTTGATGCGATTGAAAAGTTTCACAGAAATTTTTTCAAGAAATTGTTTAACCTTCCGCTGAATTCACCAAATTACGAAACTGTTCTACCCAAGCTTTTCACTAGCACTCTAAGGTCTCAGGTGGACTACATTGTTAAGGTATTGTCTTTTCAGGATGGCCGACTACAAAAAAAAAATGGCTCTTTATGAAACTAGGAACGAAGACTGGTGGATGATGAAGTGGAAGAATCTAGGACAGGCTTATGGAGAAATAGTGACATTAGATCCTCCAAGCTTAAATAGTCCAACGGAGCAATTATACCGAATAATTCAAGCACATGAAAATCATATACGTGATGCGTTCTTAGAAAAGGCTCGATGTTCGGAAAGTAGAGTTTTGTATTCGCAACTTCAATTGAACTTAATGGAAAGAAACTATTTCAATGACACAATGAATTTTAGAGAAATATCTTTAATATTTAAAACCAGATGCGAAGTTCTCTATCTCAATGGACGCCCATACAACGAAAGTTTCAACCAGTTTTGTACCCTCTGCAATTTGAAAGCCAAAGAAGATTGTTTTCACATCATAAGTATATGTCCAATTTTTGTTTCACAACGGCTTACAAATTTCAAAAAGAAAACAATGTCCATGAATGAAACAATAGCAGTACTAAACGGATTTGAATGGAAACAACTATACCTCTTTTTGAAAGAAGTTTATGAGTATAGACCTTTATTAATAACTGAACTCGAATAAATTCATTTTATGTTAATTTATTAATTAATATAAAAATAACTTGTACGAAAATAATTTGCCAATCGAGCTGACGGCAGTGCCATAGCTCATTTGGTAATTCATTAAATAATATAAATTAATGTATCCATAATAGTCAATAAAATGAAGAATTACTTACTTACTTACTTACTTACTTACATATATTGGATTGTTCGAAAGAAAACTTTCTGTCAGAAGTCAAGATGTGGAGACAACGAATCCACGGCCAGAATATCCAAAATGCGTTTGATGCTACTGATAAGTATCTTTCGATCAAAAATTTACATATAAAAAAGTTTATATGTGACGCTATCCGAGAAAAGGCACCTTTTTTGCAAAATTGAAAGCTTACACGGCACGCGCTGAAAGGCGCTGATGTACCATTCAAACCAATGAAAAAAATCGTTTCTCTAAATTTATATTTTGTGAAATAATAGCGATGTTACAATTTCTGATTGTGCTTCATGAATATTCAATAAAAGAACTTGTGTAATCATTCATGATCATTCATGAACCGATTTTTTGCCTAGTATGTCCCTTTTATCGGGTCGAGTCACATATGCAAACATCAATCTGACGATATTTTTCAGGTTATCAATAGCAAGTCGAATGTCAAGAATGTCGATTATATTTTTATAATCAATAAAGTTCTTGAATTTTTAAAATAATAATATTACTTCTCCTTTACTTTTATATTTTATATTTTTCCGTCCCGTAACGAAATTTGAACTTTAGGAGCCAATAAATAATACAAAAAACATCTTTTAATAAACTAAACTAATAAACCGATTTAAATGAAATTGTTTATAAAGATTGTTCTGAACTAAAAGACGGACATAGGCTTTATTTCATTCGAATATTCCCACGGGAACCGGTACTACTCACTATTATGATAAATGCAAAAGTAGCTCTGTCTGTTCACCTTTCTATGTTACCATCTCCCGCTCAAACTAATCAACAGATTAAAATTAGTTTTTGTGCAAAGATTGTTCAGAACCTGAGGAAAGACATAGGCTTTATATTTTATCCCTTTATTACCACAGGAACGGTAACGTATACGGGAACTTAGAAACTACAACACCGATTTCAAAAATGTTTCCACCGTTAAAATGCTACACTATCTCTGAGTAACATTAACTTTAATTCATTCACATATTCCTACGGGAACGGGAGTCCTTAGGTACTTATATATAAAGTGAGAAAGTAGCTCTGTCTGTCCGTCGTTCTATGTTACCATCTCCCGCCCAAACTAATAAACCGATTTAAATAAAATTTTGTACAAAGACTGTTCAGAACATGGGGAAGGACATAAGCTATATATTTTTTGCCTATATTCCCACTGGAGCAGGAACATATACGGGAACTTTGACACTACAGCACCGATTTCAAAAACTCTTCCACCGTTGGAATGCTCCATAATCCCCGAGCAACATAAACTTTTACTCATCCCCATATTCCTTACGAGAACGGTCACCATGTTTCCACGGGAACAGGAGTCTTAACAAATATTATAAGTCCGAAGTTATATTTGTCTGCCTATTTCTCTTTTTAACCATTAACCGCCCAAACTTTTGAACCTATTTACATATATGAGTTTTGGTACAGAGACAGTCTAGAACCTGAGCATGGACATATAATATGTAAAGCAATATGCTTCATCCCTGTATTCCAATAGGAACGGGAACTTGCAAAATTCAGCACCCATTTCAAAAAATGTCCACCGTTAGAATACTACACTATTGCCGAGTAATATAAACTGTAAGTCATCCTCCGGAAACGGCCCTCATATTCCCACGGGAATGGAAGACTTTACTAACATTATAAATCTGAATTTAACTCTGTCTGTCTGTTTTACTTTGTTTATATTTACCGCCCAAACTATTCAACCGATTTATATTAATTTTGATACATAGAAAGTCTATAACCCGAACTAATATTACAAATCCAAAATTAACTCTGTTTGTTCGTGTTTCTTTGTTACCATCTCCCGCCCATACCACTGATCCGATTTAAATTGAATTTTATTCAGAGATAGTCTAGAGCCTGGGGAAGGACATGGGCTTAATAAGTAATCCTTATATTTCTACGGGATCGACACCGTAAACGGGAACCTTAAGACTGCTGGATCGATAAAAGTTCTTTCACTGCGGGGTGATTTCTGTCAAATTCTCGAAAATACATTTGACCTGAAAAGAAATGTTTAACTTGATCTTCAAATAAAAATTGGCAATCTGGAATGGCTGTGTGAAAGGTCAATTTCGGCGCCAACTAATGAGGTAAGATAGTTAACCATAAACTAATAAATTACGTTTGACGTATTGGGGGATGTTGTCGAATGTCTATCAGTAGACAATATTAGGCGAGTTTTATTGAAATTCTATGTGCACTTGTGTGCACTTCAGCAAAACATCGCTCATGGGAAAACAACAACTCCTTATGTCAGTAGCCTAAGTGCACATAAATATCGCAGTAAGCTAACTGCACAACAGGGATGGTTGGTAAATTTCTTTTTTTGGCATCCAGAGGTTGGCAGTCTTTGGGTTGTGTTCATTCATATTTCTGATTTTCGACAACAGATTGAATAAGTCTGTTTCTTTACTTTTTGTGCACAGAAATTTTTTTTTAAGGAAAGGTTGTTAAATTCTTTCAGAAACTCTCTGAAAGAGCGTATTTGTCTTAAAAGTAAAGAAACGCCTTGAACAAAACATTCGCAGCAGCGCAACGCTTGGAAAAACGTCTGTTTGACAGTTGTGGTATTTGTTTTGGCTGTGCACGATTTCTGCCCACAGAAATTTTGGTGGCGGAAATTCGCAGGACGGGGAAATTTTTTTACTCTCTCGAGAGCACTCTCTTTTGTGCACTGCTACGAAAAATCGGAACGGGATTAGACTGACTTTCGCCGAATTTCAGTGCATTTCGTGCAAATTTTTAGTAAAGAAACACACCTAATAGCTAATAGATGAGTCAGGTGGTGACTTGGTGGGGACATAAATAGACACGCAGTTACTAACACACACGCACACACACGGTCAGAAAAGGTGGTGGTAGCAGCAAAAGCAATGGTTTTCCCTCTTGTTCTTTATTTCTCTAAGCTTTTGACTTATTTAATTCATAAGTCACTTACTAACTTATGACTTAATGAGTTTTTAATTCACAAACTAGTAACCGTGATATAAATACCTGCATCGAAATCTGAATCCTAATTCCTAATTCGATTCGATTATTCGACCCTAAAAATAAAAATGAATCTTATTGAACACAGCTTTTGCGAAAAAAAATTAAAGTGACATTTGTTTTGTTTACATCGAAAGTAAAAAGTTGAAATGCGGCAAATAAATTGAGAATCGAGAATTAAATAGAGAAAAATAGAAATGGAAAGTTAAAGGTATGCATTTATATCCTTAGAATGCAAATTTTTAATGTTTCTTATCCTTAGAACAAGTGCAAAGGGTACCAACCTTGAAAGTTAAAACTGAAAGTGAACTTGCTAAGTGCATATAACCAAAAATCGTTTTATTGATAAGAGCACATAAGTGCACATAGAAAAGTTTCAATAAAACGCGCCTATTATAGACATTGAGAAAGTCACATCATACCCTACGGAATTTCTCAATTCCTTTGAATTATCAGGAATGGCTGCAAGTTGGTGTTCCAGTGCCAAAAATGAGTAATCTAGAATTGTACACAGCTACAAATAACACATCTGAGATGAGGCATTATTGAAGTTTCAATAATAATTGGAACAGCGAAAGGAAAAAACGTTTTGATTCCCGTTTTCCTTTAATTCCCACTGATTGGTCATTATTAATAAGGCTAAGACGCCTAAAGTTGCAAGTGTTCGTTTAGAAAAAATCCCATGGCAATTTTTTGTGACAGAATCACGTGTATCACAAAACCGTTTTATTTTGCAAAAGATGGAAAAATAAGAACGTCGTGTGCAAACATATACTTAAATAAAATAATGTAACAATAGTTTACTAAAACGCATGAATGTGTCTCGTTTGCAAAATAAGTAGCCTAAAAAATTAAGAATGCTGCCGAAAGTCACTATTCCATGCGGACGAAGTCGCGGGCACAGCTAGTTATCATTATATTTTTTGTGTTTTCAACTACTTAGAACTCCTTAAATCTACTTAAAACAAAAGCAGCAAAAATAGCTTTTAGGTTTTGTTTTTTTTTTGTTTTTTGTTATTTGAAATTTTTTTTTTGTATTTAATATTCTTTTGCTGTTTTTGTTTTTTTGGGTTTTTAAAAAAAAAAATTTTCCGTCTGAGCTTTTGATGGAATCAACAATCTGTCCTGTATCAAGCCTTCCATCTCAAAATCGAGGAAAGCTTCAGGTGGGACAAATCCACTGAAGCGTGTTTTCTCTATATATTGCATATTGGGGTAGTAAGCCCCAAATATGGTGGCCAGGGACATAAGACCCAGGAACAGGTGAAGCGCAATAAAAGTCTGGTATTCCATGAAACTCTAGCCTCTTCCTTTTCAAAACCGTTATGCGTTAGCAAATAACATCCTGCTCGAGGTGCCACTGCAACTTGCTTACGCAATAACCTAACATAACGGATCTAGACCAGTAAAGGTTGATAAACAATCCTCAAGCCAGTGGTTGAACAGCGATGCCGAAGGCTGAATGGCTAAGGAGTTCTTAGTCGCAAGTTGCGAACTCTGAATACCTAGGCAAATCCAGTTTAAATTATAAGTCCTTTACGTTGGCATAGGGCTCTGCCAATGGTGACCTCCTTTCCCTAATACTCGTGGGTACAAAATTGATATTTTTAATGAAAATCCTAGAGAGAGTGATGCTGCTCTAAGTGCATCCACACCAATGGAGACAGGTCTTGACGACCTTCCACCTATTGGTTCTTTGGAGGACGCGAAACTTCTTAACGAGGCTGCCCCTTCAACACACACTGATCAAACGAAACCACCCAAAAAGCGTGCATCAAGCTTTGTGGTGCTGCTCGCAAACGCTTTAAATTCCTTCTGGCTAGCGGCCTTAACGAAGCCGCAGCCAGGGAAAGAGCCAGAACGGCTGTTCCAAAGGGAGAAAAAAGGAATCGCTCTGAATAATTCCCTAGGGACACAAATCGTGCCAAAATGGCAAAACCCAACATTGCTCACAAGCAGAGGTCTGTTGATGTGCCTTCCACATTAAATCCGGCTCCAAATCAACAAAAAGTAGAGCAAAAAAATTTTAAGCAAGCGTTGGAGAATTACAAAATAGGTATCCTTGCCTCAGACTTCAGGGAAACGCTACTTAACACTGGCCAAATGACAGCAGTGCAAGACACCATCTTTGGTTTGATTTGCAGCCAAAAGACAGGGGATATCAGCCCCAAATTCTTTGGCACTAATTTCAGACCAGGATGGCTTGTCTCAAACTGCAAAAATAAGGTCACGGCTGATTGGCTAAAAGGCGAAATTCCAAAAGTAAAGCCTTGGGAGAATGCCTCACTGAAGGCGGTCGAAGAGGAAGAAATTCCCAAAAACCAAATTCTGGTAGGCCATTTCCCCGTTTGCCCTACATGCACGAACGAACAGATTCTCACTGCGATCAAAGTCCAGAATGAGGGTCTCCCCGTTCCTGAATGGAGAGTCATAAGAAGAGAAGCCAAAGTTGCCGTCTCTTTTCTTACCTTTTCGGTGGACCACAAATCTGCGGCTCTACTGAAAACAAAAAAAGACATAATAGACTTTAGGTTTGGCGATGTTCAACTCCGCCATCCTAAAGCCCCTTACAGAACTGGTGCCCCCCAACCCCCACCTAACTCCCCTGTCAAGACAGCCTGTACGAGTCTGACGACAGGTAATAGTGCTCCACAGCCTTCACCAACGTCAGATCTACAAAACAGGCTGACAGCTCCAATAACCGTAGGTCCTCCCGCCTCAGTTGTTAATGCCACAACTACCTTACCAAAGGAGTCAGCCTTGAGGCCCTCCTCACCAAAAGGTACCTCTGGCAATGCAACAACAACTCCCCCCCCACCCTGCTCAACTACCGTTGCCAAACCAACACCCAAAAGCGGTAATGCAACACCAGCTGCAAAAAGCAGCACAGCCAAATTCATGGCTCAAAAACGGGACCCCAGGCCCGAAGGTAAAGCTCGGCAGAGGCTATTAAAAGCACCAGCGAGCTTTACCTCAACCCTAAAATCAAAATGAATTACACCACCCTAAAATTCCTGCAGATAAGTCTCATGCACGCCAAAGCTGCCTCAGCTGCGGCAAGCAGGGAATTTGTCAAGCAGGATCTGGACTGCTTACTAGTCCAGGAACCATGGGTGGTAAGAGGCCAAATAAAAGGCCTTCCAACACAATCGTGTAAGTTAATATACGACAACACGCAACTCCAACCACGAGCTGCGCTTCTTATACATAAAAGAACTAACTTTCTTCCCATTCTAGAATTCATCACAAATGATCTCGTTGCGGTACTAGCTGAGATCCCCACGGCAAGAGGCTTACAAAACATTGTAATAGCCTCAGCCTACTACCCGGGTGATACTACCTCCGCACCACCTGAAGAGGTTAAAAAACTTGTTAGCTACTGCAACGCAAGGGGAAGACAGCTACTACTTGGTTGTGATGCCAACTCCCATCACACCATATGGGGTAGCAAAGACATCAACAAAAGAGATGAGTCGCTTTTAGATTTTCTCATGCACTCAAACTTAGATATTCTAAACAAGGGAAATGAACCTACTTTTGTCACCTCCACTAGGAAAGAAGTGTTGGATATGACAGTGGCAAGTTTTGCCATAGCCAACAACATTTTCAATTGGCATGTCTCGAAAGAGATATCATTCTCGGACCACCGGCACATCAGATTTGATCTGTCAAGGCCGAATCACAACAATATAGAAAACAATAGGGTACCAAGACACACGGACTCTCTACACAGAGACACTTCGTTGTGAATTTGAACCATCTTATCCAAACATTGACTCTCCTTATCAACTTGAAAGGGAAGCAACACGCTTAAGCTCACAAATCACAAGCGCATACGAGTCCAGCTGTCACATTAAACAGACCAACTCAAATCGCGATGTTCCCTGGTGGAAAAGTGAGTTGGAGAAATTAAAAAGAAAGCTTCGAAAGTTGTTCAACAAAGCTAAACGAACCAACTCGTGGAGCGAATATCGAACAACTCTAACGACTTACAACTCGATGATAAGAAAGCAAAAACGACTTACCTGGAAAAACTTCTGTGAAAGTATCGATAACTTGCCTTCTTCAATTAGAATTCAAAGAGCCTTAGCTAAAGATCATAACATCGGTATTGGTCTCTTAAAAAAATCGGATGGTAGTTTTACCCAAAGTTACAGTGAAACCCTGAGCCTAATTTTGGCCACTCATTTTCCTAACTGTATACATACCACTGATCAATCTCTAACCACAAATGTGAGTTACACTACACCTAATAGCACAACAAGAAGTCTAGCTAGAAAAATTTTTAACGAAGACTCCATCAAATGGGCAATATCCTCCCAACAGCCTTTCAAGGCGCCCGGGGAAGATGGTATCTTTTCTGCTCTCTTGCAGTATGGAATAGATACCATAATCTGCTCACTTATACTTATCTACAGATCCATCTTTGAATTAAGCTACATCCCTCAAACTTGGAGAAAGGTGAGAGTAGTATTCATACCAAAAGCTGGCAATAGATCAAACTCAGATCCAAAATCCTTCAGACCAATCAGTCTCACATCCTTCTTTCTAAAGGTCATGGAAAAAGTGATTGATTTACACATTCGCAGTACGGCCTTAAAAGCAAATCCTCTCAATGCTAACCAATTCGCTTACCAAACTGGTAAATCCACTGTTACAGCTCTCCATCAGCTGGTCAGCAAAATTGAGAATGCGTTTGCTAAGAAAGACATCATACTCTGCTCTTTTCTTGATATTTCTGGCGCCTTTGACAATACTACGTACTTGTCAATTCAAACCGCTGCAACTGTCAAAGGAATTGACACACCAACCATTAAATGGATTTACTCTATGTTAAGTGGCAGAATCATCCCCACCACACTAGGTCAAACATCAATAACAGTTAATGCTGTTAAAGGCTGTCCCCAAGGGGGTATTTTATCTCCCCTACTCTGGTCAATTGTAATAGATGAGCTCTTGGATGACCTCAATAAGCTGGGCCTTGATACACAAAGCTACGCTGATGACCTAGTCATCTCTATTCAAGGCAATCAAGAAGCACAGGTCACAAACCGTATGCAAAGTTCCCTGAACAAAGTTAATGACTGGTGCAATAAAGAAGGGCTTAAGGTTAACCCCACCAAAACAGTCATCATTCCATTCAGCAGGAGACGGAAAATCGATCTCCAAACACTATCCCTAAATAGTGTTCAAATTAATTTTTCCAAAGAGGTCAAATATCTAGGAGTAACCCTGGATAATAAACTCAATTGAAAACCTCATCTAGACAAAACCATAGCAAAAGCAACAAATGCTTTCTGGGCCTGTTCTAGACTCTTTGGTAAAAAGTGGGGACTTAGGCCAAAAATGATTTACTGGACTTACCTCACTATTATCACACCCATCATAACCTATGCTTCGCTGATCTGGTGGCAAAAAACAGAACGAGTTTATGCCCGCAAATCTTTGCAAAAGTTACAAAGACTAACCTGTGTAGGTATCACAGGTGCAATAGTTTAGTTTAGTTTAGTTTATTTTTAATTCCATATAATTAAAGTGTACAATTTTCATTATATAAATAACTTTTGGCCTTGGCTTAAAACCGTCTGCCAGATGCCAACTTTTTCATTAAAATTTGTTTTAAACATATGAGTTTTTTTATTTTATCTTTAGAATAATAATGTTTTAATTTTCCATGAATAAAGTGTTATTGAAAATATTTCACAACTTTTTTTTCTTCTTTTTTTAAATTTTTAATTTATAATAATATGCAAAGTATAGATTATTTGCATAACAAAAATGGAGTTTTCGTATACGAAAGATGAGGGTGCACCTTAATGGGTTGAAATCTACTATTAATCATTAATAAATTCTTGTCGGTATTTGAGTGTTTCTATGCAATAATGAGCCAGGTTTTTCCAATTTTCACCATTTAAGATACTTATAGAATCTTCTTCACTTAAAACTGTCTTTTGAAAGTATACGAATCGAAGTTCTTTTAAAATCGGGCAGACAGATAAAAAGTGAATCGAAGTTTCTTGTTCTTGCATATTGCATAATGAACAATACGTGTTTCGGTCTTTGTGGTATGGTCTGTAATTTAGAGCTAGCAGTTCTCCCCTCAATCGAAAAATGTTGGAAATTTCACTCAAGCTTTTTGCATCAGTAAAATAATTCGCACTGTTTAAATTATACTCGAGCTTTGGATACAATGATCTCCGTGATGAGCCTTTAGCTTCCTCAATAAGATCTGATCACCTCTGTCAAGCTGGTGAAGTGACTTTCTCGGATCGGAACAAAATTTTGTGTAATTTAGTTGCTAATTATTTGCTAATTAATTGCTAAGAAATTAATTTTTTTGCTCCTCCCGTTTAATTATAAAAATTCACATTTCCAGCTTGACGTCAAGCTGGCAAAGCAAATTTTTCAGGAAAGGTTAAGAGACCGGGTGTTTTCACCATATTTTTTTTGCTAATTATTTGCTCTATAAAAAACAAAAAAAAATAATTTTTTGCTAATTAAAAAAAATTTTCTTAATTTTTTTCTTAATTTTTTTTTTTTTTAAAAATTGACTTTTTTATATTTTTATCTTCTATTTATTTGCTCTTCGTAAAAACAAAAATTTTTTTTTTGCTCTTCCCG
The DNA here is from genome assembly GCA_914767635.1 of Melanostoma mellinum. Classification (NCBI taxonomy): domain Eukaryota; kingdom Metazoa; phylum Arthropoda; class Insecta; order Diptera; family Syrphidae; genus Melanostoma; species Melanostoma mellinum. The sequence continues at coordinate 116,633,508 of OU612059.1, read as the reverse complement.
TTTACCTATAAAAATTCACATTTCCAGCTTGACGTCAAGCTGGCGAGGCAATTTTTTCAGGAAAGTTTTAGAGATCGGGTCTTTTCACAAGATTTTTTTGCTATTTTTTTGCTCTAGGAAAATTAAAACCAAAATTTTTTTTGTTGTTTAAAAAAATTAAAAAAAAATTTTTTTTTTATTTTTTTTTTTTTTGCAAACATTTTCTTAGCATATTCTTTTTTTTGCTATTTAATTGCTCTAAGAAAAATAAAACAAAACTTTTTTTTGCTGACTACAAAAATTTTTTTTTTATTTTTTCAAATTTTTTTCAATTCAACAATTTTTTAAGCATTTTCTTTTTTTGCTATTTAATTGCTCTACGAAAAATAAAACAAAACTTTTTTTTGCTGACTAAAAAAATTTTTTTTTATTTTTCAAATTTTTTTCTTTTGTTGCTAACAAATTTTTAGCATTTTCTTCTTTTGCTATTTAATTGCTCTACGAAAAATAAAACAAAACTTTTTTTTGCTGACTACAAAAATTTTTTTTTTATTTTTTCAAATTTTTTTCTTTTGTTGCTAACAAATTTTTAGCATTTTCTTTTTTTTGCTTTTTAATTGCTCTACGAAAAATAAAACAAAACTTTTTTTTGCTGACTACAAAAAATTTTTTTTTATTTTTTTCTAAATTTTTTTCTTTTGTTGCTAACAAATTTTTAGTATTTTTTTTTCTATTTAATTGCTCTACGAAAAATAAAACAAAACTTTTTTTTGCTGACTACAAAAAATTCTTTTTATTTTTTTCGAAATTTTTTCTTTTGTTCCTAAAAAATTTTTAGCATTTTCTTTTTTTGCTATATTTAATTGCTCTACGAAAATCAAAACAAAATTTTTTTTTGCAAATAACAAAAAATTTTTTCTATACTTTAAATTTTTTTAATTTTTTTGGAAAAATTTATTTATCAATGTTTCTTAACAAAAACACATCTTGCGTCCATGAACATGCGCGCAAAAAAGTCAACTCAGATTTCAACTCCAATTTCATGTTTTCGACTTTGGTAGTGCAAGATAGTGATTATTTTTTCGAATTGATCAAATCAACTTGTTGAATTCGTTCTTATTCTGAATTCGTAGATACAAAAGAAGAACAATTGATAAAATCGACAATTTTTCTCAGATAAAGAGAACAAATAGTACATATTTTAATATCTATACAGAAACTGCAAAATACAACCGAGCTGGTTAGTGGGCGCGTTCAGGAGTCTGTAGAATGACCTATATTGGATACTGGGATATTAAAGATATTTATATGTGTTTTCAGTTTGCTGCCTAAAATATTAAAGGCCTCCTAAGCCAAAGCGTTTTTGCTGTTGCAGTACCTGTAGAAACGCTGTTGTCATCGCTTTTGTCGTCTCAACAGTACAAGTGTATGAACACGCATTGTTTTTTTTTTGTCGGATTTATGTGAAATGATGAATATAATATAAATAGGAATATAATATAAAGTTGTTGTGTCAGTGAAATTACTAATACCACTTTATTTTCGGATTTCAAACTGGTTTTGAAATTTGAAAATAAAGTGGTGTTTGTGAAGTCAGTTTGAAACCAGATGCCGTGATGTGTGTGTGGTTTGGCCTCTTGTTGTATCTTCTCTGTGGTGCAAATGGTTTGATGACAAGTGCTGACACACTGCTAAATAAAGTGAACACTTTAAGTACAAGTTTTTATTGAAGTAGTGTTTAGGTAGAGTTTCTATAAAAAAAACTTTGTTTATAAAATGTCCACAAATATTGACAAATTTGTCAAAATTTGTAGTCTGATCCAGATCAGATTTGCTTTGAAAAATATATTTATTTGCAAAAACAACACAAGAACCAACTTTTTGGATCACAATTGCAAATCCAGCTTTTAGTTTCAAATTTCACATCTAGGGTTAAAGCACAGGTCACACACGGCTACTTGCAGTACCAGAAGCAGGCAGCGGCAGGCAGCCCGGTCACACTATCGGCTACTACTCGCCAGCTTCTCTCAGCAAACAGCTGCAGAAAACCATACAAAAATTTGATAATAACTTTATTTCTAATTTTGAAACCTATTTATGATATTTGACATAAATTTAGAATGAACAATTTGCTAAATAGAATGTGTATCAATATTTTATTATTTCGCCAGCCGCTGTTAGCAGCCAAAAGTTGAACATGTTCATCTTTGCCAGCCGCTGCTAGTTACTCGCCGGCTCCCAGCGAGTGCGGTGAATTTCATGGTCACACAAAGCTGATCAGCGACTAGCAGTAGCGGCTACTCGACTCGCCGATGGCAACCAGCCGCTTCTAACCCATTCACACTATCGGCTGCTTCTATCAGCAAACAGCTGCAGAAAACCATACAAAAATTTGCTTTTGTACTTCATTTCCAAATTTTGAACGGCAGAAGCCGTGCTCACACTGTACAATTAGTTGGACAGACAAGCTTTATAAGTTTGAACGCAAACTACATCCGACCATCCAACGTCCATCAAACGAAGTCTGTCCAACTAATTGTACAGTGTGAACTCGGCTAGTAGCGACTACTGGACTCGCCGCTGTACTTTACTTTTTCATCGCATATTACCTCGTTTCCACTTAGAATTGAATCACACTTCAATTCGAATTAGTGCCAGTGTATACCTAGATCGAATTGAAATAGGATTACCCGATCCGATACAGCTCTTGTAGCTGGATCGATTCAAAAGAGTGTGTTGTATACCTATATTACTCGATTCAGTGGGTAAGTAGATACCTGCATCGAAATATGAATCATAATCCGATCCGATTACCCGATTCTAAGTGGAAACGAGGTATATGTTGTCGCCTTTATTTGAAAGTGAAGTAAAAAAAAAGCTTTATTGTCGATTTCCAGTGGTACACAAAAGCACTTTTAAAATTGCTTTTTTGCTCGAAATACGTTTCATGTAGACCATATGTAGACACTAGATCACTTTTTTTTTGCCCCGAAAAAGCACTTTTATGAATCTCGATTCAGATTTCAGAGGCAAGGCGCGAGTGAATTTATTAATTATTACATTTATGTATACACGGAAGCGTTTAAATTTGAAAAAAAAGCATTGCGGAATGAAGTTGCACCCATTATAAAGGCAACCGATATCCTCAAGGATGGAGAAAGCATGAAAAATTCGAAGATATTCGTGAATGCCTCAGAAGGTTGAACATTTGGAAAATGCCTACAAACTGGCCAAATACCTGTAAGAGTGGAAACTATTTAGATGCGACATCATATTTGTTCTTTTGCTTGATTGCTATGTCGCCGAAAGATAACTACCTAATCGTACTACGTTTGGTTGCAGAAATTCTTACCCTTAACTGGAATACTGAATTGGAGGATTTGAATTGTTTGCGTGAGTACATTGAAAACAGCAACTACTCCAACATTCAAGCTTTGCAATAACGCACTTGGCTCATGCATTGGGGTGTGCTCGTTTTCTTCAATTACCAAAACGGACGTGAACTTATCATCGAAAAAATTACAATAAACTGAGAAGTATTGAAGTTAGTTAGAAAAAAATTTTGAAAAAAATAAAAAAAATTTTTTGTAGTCAGCAAAAAAAAGTTTTGTTTTATTTTTCGTAGAGCAATTAAATAGCAAAAAAAGAAAATGCTAAACATTTTTTAGCAACAAAAGAAAAAATTTCGAAAAAAATAAAAAAAATTTTTTGTAGTCAGCAAAAAAAAGTTTTGTTTTATTTTTCGTAGAGCAATTAAATAGAAAAAAAAATGCTAAAAATTTGTTAGCAACAAAAGAAAAAAATTTTGAAAAAAATAAAAAAAAATTTTTTGTAGTCAGCAAAAAAAAGTTTTGTTTTATTTTTCGTAGAGCAATTAAATAGCAAAAAAAGAAAATGCTAAAAATTTGTTAGCAACAAAAGAAAAAAATTTGAAAAATAAAAAAAAAATTTTTGTAGTCAGCAAAAAAAAGTTTTGTTTTATTTTTCGTAGAGCAATTAAATAGCAAAAAAAGAAAATGCTAAAAAATTGTTAGCAACAAAAGAAAAAAATTTTAAAAAATAAAAAAAAAAATTTTGTAGTCAGCAAAAAAAAGTTTTGTTTTATTTTTCTTAGAGCAATTAAATAGCAAAAAAAAAGAATATGCTAAGAAAATGTTTGCAAAAAAAAAAATTAAAAAAAAATTTTTTAAAAATTTTTTTAAACAACAAAAAAAATTTTGGTTTTAATTTTCCTAGAGCAAAAAAATAGCAAAAAAATCTTGTGAAAAGACCCGATCTCTAAAACTTTCCTGAAAAAATTGCCTCGCCAGCTTGACGTCAAGCTGGAAATGTGAATTTTTATAGGTAAACGGGAAGAGCAAAAAAAAAAATTTTTGTTTTTACGAAGAGCAAATAAATAGTAGATAAAAAATATAAAAAAGTCAATTTTTCAAAAAAAAAAAAATTAAGAAAAAAATTAAGAAAATTTTTTTTAATTAGCAAAAAATTATTTTTTTTAGTTTTTTTTAGAGCAAATAATTAGCAAAAAAATATGGTGAAAACACCCGGTCTCTTAACCTTTCCTGAAAAATTTGCTTTGCCAGCTTGACGTCAAGCTGGAAATGTGAATTTTTATAATTAAACGGGAGGAGCAAAAAAATTAATTTCTTAGCAATTAATTAGCAAATAATTACCAACTAAATTACACAAAATTTTGTTCCGATCCGAGAAAGTCACTTCACCAGCTTGACAGAGGTGATCTGATCTTATTTTTATATCCAAGACTTCTAGAAAGCTCATTAGTTTATTTCTTAGATTAACGTCTTGTGTGTCTAAGCTTTTCAGTGGAGTTCCACAAAGCAGAGTAAGCCCTTCCCATTTCCTGAACCAGCTTATGTTTTTGCGTATGCTATGCTTTGCAAGTATCTTTGGTAGTCGATCGTCAGGGTATTTGAGTATTTTTAAGACATATTGAAAGTGCATTCTTAGAGTGTATAGAAAAGTTGGTGAAAGACCAGTTTCTAGAAGGAGCATGTTTCTCGGCGTTGACTGTGGTAGAGCAAATGTTTTTTTAAGGAAAAATCGTTGAAGTTTCTCTACTTCCTCATATTGTTCATACCCCCAAACTTGAGAACCATATGTCATAATAGATTTCAGAGCAGCTTCAAATACTTTAAACTTGATGCTATGCGCAACGAGTCTACTTCTAAACAGATTTTTCCATGTTGAATTTATTGCAGCTACTGCTTTTGCAAGCTTAATCTGCAGATGTTATAATTAAATTCCTCCACAACTTCAAGAGACTCCCTGTTTACAGTCCATCTTTCATTTCGGCAGTGTCTACCTCCCCCAGTTCGGAAAATCATGACTTTCGATTTTGAAGTATTTATTACCAAATTCCATGTTTTGCAGTAACTACTGAATTTGTTTATCATTAATTGAAGGCTTTCGGGAGAATCTGCGAATAATATAATATCGTCTGCGTATAAAAGACATTTTATTGTTTGCCCTGCAATATGGATTCCATTTGGTAAAAAATCAACTATGTCATTTATATACAATGCGAACAACAATGGGGACAACAAACATCCTTGGCGAACACCACTTTTTGTTTCAAACCAATCTGACATTTGTTCACCGTCCCATACAGCCGATACAGTCTCTTCATACATATTTTTTAATAATTTTAGAATTTTGGAAGACATGCCAATGGAATTGAGCTTGTATAATAATGCTCGTCGGTCAATGCTGTCAAAGGCCGCTTTAAGATCTATAAATACTGCATACAATTTTTTCCTATTTTCTAAGTAGTGATCTACAATATTTTGAACAGAAAAAAGGTGATCCACTGTTGAGTATCCTGGACGGAAGCCTGCTTGAAATTCACTGAGTAATTTGTTTTTTTCTACCCATCGTTCAAGTCTTTTCAGTAATACGCCTGCAAATATTTTAGCTACTATATTCATAAATGAAATTCCCCTATAATTTTCCACATTGTTTGTGTCGCCTTTTTTATGTATTGGAAACACTATTGACTTCTTAAAACTTTGCGGTACTTCTGCTGTGTGTAGTATTTTTGAAAATACCTTTGATAAATGACCCAGGAAGATGTTGGGAGCATTTTTAAAAAACTCATAAGGAACTCTGTCTTCTCCTGGAGCTTTGTTGTCCTTTGCTTTGTCCAAAACACAGCGAATCTCTTCAAGATCAATATCCTGCTCTATATCTACTACAGAAACTAAGTTTTCAGCGAATTGTATTGGCTCGTCATCCGATATAGGATTCAAAAGATTTTTGAAATGATCAGCTAAAATATTGGCATCTAAATTATTTCCTATTTTAAATTTGGTACCATTCAATACCTTCACTATTTTCCAGAACTGTGAGGAGTCTTTTACATTACTTAAATTTTCTGCCAATTTGGTGAAAAATTCTTTCTTTTTAGATTTGCACAAATTTTTGTAAGAAGTATTAGCTTGTATGTATGCTTTTCGGAAGAATTCTCCATTCCGCTGTTTTGCTAGTTTGAGCAGTTTGAACGATTTTGCTTTTGCTTTTTCACAGTCAGTATCAAACCACTTCTGTTTTCCTGTTGCTACATACCTTCTTTCTTCAAAGGAAGTTGAGTTTTTTATAGCCTCAATGAAAAAATCAATTTCGTGGCTTGAGCTTGCTTCGCTTAGGTCAGTTTGCGCCAAAAACTGACAAAGCTTGTGGTGGTACTTTTCTTTTTCATGCTCCCTCCAATAAAGTCTTGGTTAAAGCTTCATTTCACTAGCAAGCCCCAGCTCTTCTGAAGACAGTGTTACGGATATGGGCATATGATCGGAAAAAGTTTGTGTACCAACATGGAGGTCAACTACTCTTTCAAACCATTTATCACCGACACCACAATAATCCACCACAGAAGAACCAGGTCCTCCAATAAAAGTTAGCTCTCCTAAAATATCACCATCAATTGACCCATTTAATACAAATATATTAAAATTCTGGAATAATTCCAAAAGTTTCTTTCCGTTCCCATTTATAGTCTTATCTTTTGAGTGTCTTACTGCTTTAAATTGTTCACCAAAAATATTAATTTCACTTTCTATCTGTTTGTCTGCCATACGCGCGTTGAAATCCCCAATAAGCATTATGCTATTAACATTTATGTTATTAAGTAAGTTTTCAAAATTGAAAAAATCTTGCTCCCAATTATTGCAATTAAGATAGATTGGCAAAACATAGTACCATTCGCACAATATTTTTATTTTTAAGGCAGTAAAGCCTTCGATAGTAAGAAAACTACAGTTCTTAAAAGTAGATCTATACCCAAAGAGGTATCCTCCAATTGCCCGCCCACGAGAATGTACCCGTGTAGCAGGAATCCAACATAATTTGTAACCAATAAAAAACTTTTCAAAATCTCCATAATTATCCTGCATTACATGTGTTTCAAAAAGAAAAAAATAATCAAAACTATTCACATATTCAAAAAAGAATGGAAAAAGTAATTTGTTTTTTAATCCTCCTACATTATACGATAATAAATTTAAAATACTTACAGGTGCTTCTTTAATAACTTTATTTGATTTACTAAAATTCTGGCAGACGGTACTGTCTCATGCTCGTGCTAAATAGTTTTTTGTTGCATACGTTCAGGCAGTTGGTTATTCGTTGTTATGTTCCCATGGTTGTTGCTTCTGCTGATATTGGATGCATTTGCTGATCGTAAAAGCTCCTCGTTTGACAAGTTGAACCCCGCATACAAATTTTTAAGAGTTTCGCAGCCGTCGACTCCGTCATTTGACTGCAATGACCCCCTCTCTCTGCACCAGTTGAAGATTTTCCCCTCAGCCACCAATGTCTCACCTTTGATTTTGATGTCAACATTCGGTTTGCAAATCTTTATGGACTTCCTCACACGCAGCAGCAATTGTCGTATTTTTCGTTGTTCTAATGGCAGATCCCTATGGATGAACATACCAGTGCCTTTGAGTTGGATTGTTTTATTGATTATTTTATCCACATAATCCTTAGAATTTGTTTCAACAACAAAATTGCTAGTTTTGAAGTTCGAAGGTAGCGAACGAATTGAGCTTATAGGTGCCGGCTCATCTGGAACAAGTGAATTAAGCAGTTTTTTAGCTTCGTCGCGAGGATCGGTGTTGGGTTGTTTGGCGAGGCGTACAATAAGATTTTTTTCACATGATTTTTTGGTTACAAAATTAACTTCTCTCTTGAGATACTCGCATTGTTGTTGAACTTTCTCCAGTGCTTGTGTGAGTTCCTGGTTTTTGGTTCGGAGTTTTTGGATTTCTTCATGTATAGTTGCAACGTCTTCTTTAGTTGCTAAATTTGCATTTTTTGTGTCCAGAAGATCGCCCATGAAACTTTTTAGGTCGTCGATTGACATTTGGCCCACTGCCATTGTTTTAGTTGTTGTTATTTTTTGTTGTCTTTTATGCTTTGTGATAAATTGATCAGGTGAAGTGACAGCAAGAGATCTTTTTGCACTCATTTACACTTAGTGTTTATAGTTTTTAAGTTTAAATTTAATGATTTTCAAATGCACGACACTTTAAATAATAGCTATGTAGCTTTGCAATAATTTTAAGCTTCGTTATTTTAAAGATAAAAACACTTTGATATAGGACTTTTTAACAAAGATGTCACTCAGTAAATAGCCAGAGTTGCCATCACAGGTGCAATATTCTGCAGGTGCTCCCAATACTGAAATCGCCTGCAGCCCACTCCTCGGACTTTATGCCTAAACGCATAATGTTACACCACCCCTTTGTGGTAATTTTTATAAACCGCTCAGCATGGAAGAACCCTGTAATTCTTACAAATAACTTCCAATACATCTGGTATACTGACGGTTCAAAAACAAACAACGGTGTAGGTGCAGGGATTTACGGTCCCAACTTTAAATCATCTACATCCCTTGGTAACACAACTACTATCTTTCAGACTGAGGTAATGGCTATAGAATTCTGTATTAGGGAATGCATTAGAAGAAACCTCCGAAGATCAAGTATCCTAATCTGCTCTGACAATCAGGCAGCACTAAAGGCTCTGTCCTCGACAAAAATCGAATCCAAACTAGTTTGGAACTGCCTGACATGTATAGTTCAATTAGCTACTCACAATAAAATAACTCTTTCATGGGTGCCTGGTCATGAAGGCGTACCGGGTAACGAAGAGGCTGACCGACTTGCTAGACTTGGCTCTCAGTCCCAATTCAAAGGCCCTGAACCCTACTGTGGTCTCCCAATCAGTAGCCTTAAAAACAAATTAGCTACCTGGGAACGACAGAACATGATCAGCACCTGGAACAACTCAAATGGCCATCGTCAGTCAAAACTATTCATTGACTTATCCCACAAACGTATGAAAGAAATTCTTGACATGAGCAAACGTGACGCAAAGTTACTTACGGACTTCTTCACTGGACACTGCTCTCTCAAGTATCATCTTAAAAACATGGGCATCAGCCAAGATGACACCTGTCGTCTCTGTCTTGAAGACATAGAAACAGCTGAACACATTTTATGTGAATGCCCTGCCTTAGCTAGAGCCAGGCTTAAAATATTCAATAAAGGGTTCCCCTGTCCCCTTGATATCAGAAACACCTCTTCCTCGAAGATACTTAGGTTCTTACATGACCTCAGCTTCGAATGAACAAACCTATACACTACGTGTTTTTAAACCTAAGGGAACAGCACAAAAGATCTTTCAGGTCGACGTGCTTGTAAAGGTAATTTCCTTCACCCTATATAATTTATAGAAAAAAAAGCCCCAAATATAGGTCCATTTGTCGAGGTAATCGCTCTTGCAGTGTGACCACTTGTGGTTTTTATATAAAGGACTCCATTTGGATATTCTTTTTTTGTAATCTGGCTCAGGTGTTCTGTGTAATCCAAGACAGGTACGCAGGCACTGTCGCTGTCCAAATATTTCTCATTTGAGACGCTGTAACGTTGTACAACACAGGGCACCCATAAGTAATCATTGTCTTTATGAGGGCCATATAGCAAATAGCTCTCACTCTGCTATTGAATTGCCTGCTGTGAAACAGTCGCCTTGTCGGAGGAAAAGCTATTCTAGCCCTGACCAGACCCGCATCCATGTTTGTTAAAATATAGATACTAATCTTTCCAGAGGCCGAAGTTAGGTTAGGTTTAGTGGAAGTGGCTCTCAGCCAATGAGCGATACCTACGTACATTGCCTAACACCATTAGGCCACAGGGGCCCATTGTGATACTCTGTGGTATAACGCAAGTTAATAACCTACTGATCTCAGAAGCCCATGTAAGATTAACGAGATGATCACTCAATAATCTTCCATTACGGGACTAGCCGGTTAATCACCTGCTAGTCGAACCACGCGGAACTTTTAATGTATTATAAAAGGCACTTAGGGTCAATTGTAAGCTAAGGCGCTAGTATCGTTGAAGAAGAATTCACCGAGATGAGTTTTCCTTCTATGAAGTAGTGCAGGACATGAGTAAAGAAGACATTGAACGGTGGCTTCCTCTTCTTCGTCCATGCAGCTTCTGCAGAAATCATTGGAAAACACACCAAGTCCTTTGGCGTGTCTCCCTATTAGACGCGTGTCCCGTAAAAACACCTATGGTAGAACCTACAGGCGGTTCAGGGCTAACAAACTCTTCGAGCGTTTTGAGTCTACACACGGCCAAACTTTTTTGATTGCATGGCAGTTGTTACTCTCAGTCCATCTAGTGTTTGTTATACCTAAAGCGTCTTGTCTAAGTAGGATTTTACATTTAGCGATAGGTATACCTTATAGGTATAGGCAACCTGTATTGTTCCATTCTGAGTGGTAGTGCCTTTTTGGCTAGTTCGTCTGCCATAGAGTTGCCTGGTATGTCTCTGTGCCCCGGCACCCATAAAAGGTGAATGTTGAACTGATTTGACATCTCCCTCGAAGACATTTTACAATTTTCTACCGTGATGGACTTTGTATAGATACAGAGGCAAGAGATTTAAGGGCAGCTTCGCTGTCCGAGAAGATTCGAATATCCGTGGAAGATATGATGTTTCCTTTGAGCCAAGACAACACCTCCTTGATCGCCAGAATTTCCACTTTGAACACACTACAATGATCGGGTAGGCGGAAGAAAAGTTTCTGAGTTGATTCCACTTCCTACACCGGCGCTGGTTTTTGAACCATCGGTCTATAAGTATATTGCTTCATTTTCCAAGAGAGTTCCATTTTCCCAAGCTTCCCTTGAAGGTATGTGTTTTGACGAGCCACAAATCAAAATTAAACTATAAGCTAATTGGTATTAACTTCAAATTTGGCACCCTTCCGGCCATATTTAATATTTCATTATTTTGTTCATCAAAATTAATAATAAGAAGAAAAAGAAGAATGAAGAACAATGAATTAAACACACTTCGTTTTGATACTTGAAACCGCACGGTCTTTTATTTCGCCTTCTTCTTCCGTTTTTTTCTCGAAAATTTTAAACTAACATTTATCGTTTATTTAAGCTCCAGATAAGAGCTCATTTGTAAGAACCATTAGAAATTTTTCATGGCGCCCGAGCAGGGACAAATTTAAGTTAATAATTTGTTTTTTTTTTTTCAAGTAAATAACTAAAACTAATGGTAAGCGTATTAAACGTACACACATATACCTATACATATACGCGCCGCGAAATAAGGAGTTCGTGACTATTGATCAAAACTCAATACCTATTAATAAACAATTAATTGATTCTAACGCCGCGTAAATTGCATATTCAGTGTAATCAACTTGTGCTAAATTCTCGTTGGACCAGTAAATCAGCACCAGCAACCACCATCAGCCATTGCCAAAGGAATACCTAGCCTACCACCCAACACATCAAATCACAGCGTTTGCGGCAAGTGTCACTGGACAGGAGGAAAGTTTTAAGAAACCAAAACAAACAACAGGTATTCACAAAAACTGAAAGTGTCTGAAATAATTGCCTATTTATTGCGGCCTTTGACGTTCAGTTTTTGTCCTTTGCTTTACATCCTACTAATATTATAAACGTGAAAGTTTGTACGTGTGGATGTATGTTTGTTACTCTTTCACGCAAAAACCACTGAATGGATTTCAATTAAACTTTCCAATAATACAGCTTATACATCAGAATAACACATAGGCTACAATTTATCCCTAAATTCCCACGGGAACGGGAACTTATACGGGAACTTTGACACTACCACCGATTTCAAAAATTCTTTCACCGTTAGAATGCTACACTATCCCCGAATAACATAAAAACTAGTTCATCCCCATATTCCTACGGTTCTCTATATTCCCACGGGAGCACGAACGTATACGGGAACTTTGACACTACAGCACCGATTTCAAAAATTCTTTCACCGTAAGAATGCTACACTATCCCCGAGTAACATAAAAACTAATTCATCCCATATTCCTACGGTTCCCTTTATTCCCACGGGAGCACGAACGTATACGGGAACTTTGACACTACAACACCGATTTCAAAAATTCTTCCACCGTTAGAATGCTACACTATCCCCGAGTTACATAAAAACTAATTCATCCCCATATTCCTACGGTTCCCTATATTCCCACGGGAGCACGAACGTATACGGGAACTTTGACCCTACAACACCGATTTCAAAAATTCTTCCACCGTTAGAATGCTACACTATCCCCGAGCAACATAAAAACTAAGTCATCTCTATATTACTACGGTTCCCTATATTCCCACGGGAGCAGGAACGTATACGGGAACTTTGACACTACCACACCGATTTCAAAAATTCTTCAACCGTTAGAATGCTACACTATTCCTGTGTAACATTAACTTTAATTCATCCACATATTCCTACGGGAACGGGAGTCCTTACTAATATAATAAGTGGGAAAGGAGCTCTGTCTGTCCGTCGTTCTATGTTACCATCTCCCGCCCAAACTAATAAACTGATTTAAATGAAATTTTGTACAAAGATTGTTCAGAACCTGAGAAAAGACATAGATTATATATTTTTTCCCTATATTCCCACGGGAGCAGGAACGTATACGGGAACTATTACACTACAGCACCGATTTCAAAAATTCTTCCACCGTTGCTCCATAGTTCCAGACTAACATTAACTTTAACTTATTCACATATTCCCACGAAAACGGTCACCATAATCCTACGGGAACCGGAGTCTTTACTAATATTGAAAATGCGAATGTAGCTATGTCGGTATGTTTTTCGTATGTTTGCCGTTCAAACTGCTAAACAGATTTTATTAAATTAGCTACAGAGATGGTCTAGAACATGCGGAAGGACAAAGGCTATATATCTATCCTTATATTCCCACGGGAACGGAAATGGGAATTCAAAAACTACGGTCTCAAAAGTATTTTTAACAGGGCTACAAGGTGTTGAAATAGGGGTTGAATGTTTTTTTTTGGAAATACCACCGTTCTTAAGGCTAGAAGTTTTGTTTCCTAAAAAGTTAAAAATGCTGCTGAAAGTCACTGTTCCACGCGGACGAAGTCGCGGGCACAGCTAGTATTATAGATATTGATGGTGAAACAAATAAACAAGTGCGTGGTTGATTTAAAAACTCACAATAAAATTTAATTCAATTGTTTTATTGTTTACTTGATTACTTATTCAAACACATAGTATAATATAAGCACATACATAAATTACTAAAAGTGTTAAACTACTGCGTTCTTTGTCACCACGCCGCCGCCGTCATCGTCACATTTCGCATACACACACTCAAGCTGATTTCGCCATTCGTTTTGAAACAATAATTTCAATTAATTAAATATCAAATCCGAATTTAATTAATCAAATTGTAATAAAAAAGCCGATCAATACTCAAATTGAAATTTGTTCACATTTGTTTGACGTTTCGAATATAATTTTTTTGACAGCTCACTCATTCGCTGAATTTTCGCTGAGTTTTCAGCTGTCAAGAGTGATCGTATACAGTGATCAAAATTACTTTGAAATTTTTTCGTGCGAAGAGTGTGTTCAGCGATTAAATTTTGATTAGTAAATTTTTTTTTTGTTTGCGTTAAATTTATTTCGCTTTGCAAATAATTAGAAACTTTCAACAGTTTTGAAGCAGTTTGTTGAAATTTATTTTCGTTTTCGTGGAATTTCGTATGAAAATTAACTAAATTTTCAACGATTTCCAAATATTTTTTAATTCATAAACTGTGGTAAAGTGAACAATTTCCAGATAAACTAATTCTTGAAAAGAAGGTTATTTCGAAAGTTTTTAAGTGAAGTTCTACTAAAATTTCATCAAAATGGCGAGCAAGAAACGGCAGGCTTCACCTAAACCAAACGCAGAATTAGAACAATTAAGGCATCAGCGACAAGTTCTTTAAAATAATATTGTGCGAATTAGAACGGCCCTAGAGGAAAAAACGATCTCACTTAATCCAATAAAATTGGAATGTCGGTTAGATATTTTAAGTTCATACGTCGATCAGATCATGGTCTGTCAAACTGAGATTGAATCAGCTGATCATAGCGACGTATTCCGCGGAGAGTTAGAAGACATTTGCGTCAGTGCAAAAGCTTTACTTGTATCTAAAGTAAATAAGGGTCGTAAGCCAAGTGGAATTGAATATTCTCTTAGTAATCCTGTTGCGCAACGCAACATGAGTCAAATTCAAAATCATCATCAGTCATTGCCCGCCGCACTATACCTACCGCAACATAAACACAGGAACCATTTGACCTAATAAAAGAATGAATTCCAATCTAACACCGACACCGCCAGTATCATCTACCCACTTGTAAACAAAGAAAAGCATTAATGGATCGATCGTTTAGGAATGCGATCAGGTCGATTACCAATATGATTCATGGCGCCAATAATCATATTTCTTCGACGACGTTCCCTACGACTCCCATATAAAGAATGGCGAAGAACAAACAATAAACAATCACGATTCACGATGTCAAAGCTCCAATTGGTATGTGCGATCATCGGCACTTTCGGCGGTGCCTTTTGTACCTATTAACGAACTATGGAAAGCAATAACATGGTACAAGCTGCTAGATACCGTGGGTATCTACAACATTCTTGACTGGTGGTAATGGTGCGGCAGGGCGGCGAAAGCAAAATAGTGAACTGGACTGGCGACCTTTGAAGATTCTGAAGTTAGTTGTATTCCGACCACAGCAAAGAGCAATCATACGAAATTGTAAAGTGAAAGAAAGAAATATATAACCAAGTAATTTTTTGTGTACTGAGTTTATGTAAGCAAGCTGCCAGGTGCAACATACGAAATTGTAAAGTGAAATAAATAAATTTGTAACCAAGTAATTTTTTTGTGTACTTGAGTTTTATGTAAGCAAGTTGCCAGGCGCAACATTTTGGTCCTTCGAGCCAGATGTAAAATCCATTTGTGTATATTAAACTCCTTGCACCCCCTGCGTGTGTATTTAAAGTTGACTACAAGACTTCTAAATTCACTTTGTGTATATTAAACTAATTGCACCCCGTGGGTGTGTATTTAAAGTTGACTAAATGACTTCTAAATTCACTTTGTGTATATTATACTCCTTGCACCCCGTGCGTGTGTATTTAAAGTTGACAACAAGACTTCTAAATTCACTTTGCTTACTGAACACTCCTGGCATTCCGTGCGTGTGTATTTGCGTGTAATTAAACATTCCTAAAGACATTTGTGTGTATTGAACAGTTTGTGCACTTCGTGCGTTTTAATTAAACACTCCTAAGACATTTGTGTATACTGAGCAGCTTTACCTAGAAACGGATCAGAGGCAACTTGTACCAGAAGTACCTGTGAAACTTATTTTTTTTTGTTGTGTAGAAAAAAAAATAAAATTTAATCTTACCTTGTTTGTTGTTGTATATCTGTTCGTCATTGCCTATTTTGGGGTCTCTGATTAGGAAGGTTAGGAATAAAAGAAAGATGAGTAAGGCTAAGATAATTTTAGCGTGCGACACCGTCGCGAGTTATAGCAAAGAAATCCAAGGAGAATTTGATAGGTATTTGGCCAATAAAGGCAAGCCATCATTATCTAAGCATTCACTTCAAGCAAGAGTCACAGAATTAGAAGATATATTTGCTAACGCCAAAAAGCAGCATGCAGTAATTATGGCGTCAACATCTGCTGATATCAGTGAAGTAAAGAAAACGTATGTTGAAGATGAGACATACCCTGTGCTTAAAGAAGCTTATTATGTGTATTTTGCTGCTTTGAAAGAAGCCCTAGAGTCTTTCAATCAGCCTTCTGAATCCTCAGGAACTTGTGTTCCCACGCCCACGGTTTCCAAGGATTTCAAACTCCCGCCTATTAAGATTCCATGTTTCGAGGGAAGCTATGAAAAATGGCCAGAATTTAGTAACATCTTCAGAAGCATTGTGCATGAAAACACAGCTCTCACAAACGTACAAAAATAACATTATTTAAAGGCTAATATCAGTGGCGAAGCTGCACGATTCATGCAACATCTGGTCATAAACGAAAAGAATTATGAGTCAGCATGGAGCATTCTTACAACTCGGTATGAGCATAAACGCTCGCTTGTTAATTGCCAACTAAAATTGTTCTGCAACCAACCAAGGCTTCATAATGAGGAAGTCAAAGGCATAAAGGCCTTGTTAGACACCACAAACGAATGTGTTCAATCGTTAAAGAAATTAGACGTACCCGTACATCAATGGGACGTGCTTATAATATATCTGATGGTCCAAAAACTACCAGCCCATACTCAGGGTTTGTGGGAAGAACATCTAGGTTCTTCTAATGCACTTCCGGACTTGTCAGATCTTACGGAATTCCTGACCAATAGATATCGAACGTTAGAAGCTATTAGTCAAATCTCTAAACCAGGGCAAACCAACGTCAAGAAGGTCTCTCTACACACTAGAGAACATGACACCAATCTGTGTGCCATGTGCCACGGTCCACACTCAATTCAAAAATGCAGTAAATTCTTAGCTGCTGATCCAAAGAAAAGACAAGAAATAGCTCGGCAACTTAATTTATGTTGCAACTGTTTAGCAAAGGGACATGATCGGAATAAATGTAGTAGTCAATTCAAGTGTGCTGAGTGTCAACAAAGGCATCACACCTTGTTGCATTTCCAAATTAATCTTCAAAAGAAATCTAACCCATTTCACGTTGCAAGTGGTAGGAATTACCAACAACCTAATAAACACACATCAAATTACTGCAATACCTATGGGATGCAACCACCTTACCTAAGCGGGGACAAAGGTGTCCAACAATCAAGTGAACATACTAGTCCTCATCAGTATAATTCTTATCAAACAGCTTGTTCCGAGAAGAATAACGGCCAGAACGACAAAGAATTAAGAGTGCTTTTGGCAACATTACTGGTAAATACAACTGACTGGTCTGGACAACCAATCACATTATGTGCCCTATTAGATTCTGGTTCGGAAGCATCTTACATAACCCAATCTGCAGCTCAATTATTAAGAGCAAAGAAAACGAAACAAATTACTGAGATTGGAGGAATAGGAGGTACGAACAACTGTTGTTCAAAGACTCGCACTACTTTAACGTTGCAGTCTTTAACAAATGATGAGTTCGAGATCACAATTCAAGCTTTAATCTTACCAAACTTGACAGCCTGGCTTCCAGGTCGTGAAATTACCGTGACAACGTGGCCTCATGTAGCAGGACTTTCATTAGCTGATGCTCAGTTTAATAAACCAAGCAGAATTGACATTTTACTAGGCAGTGATGTGTATCCAGACATAATATTGAACGGTATAAGGAAAGGAGCAATCGGAACACCTATCGCCATGCAAACGGCATTCGGGTGGCTTTTAATAGGTCCAGTGGCTGAAAATAAGCGGTCGATTAACTCATTTTTAACAAGGACAGATAGAATTGAAGGGATATTACAAAGATTTTGGGAAATCGAACAGGATCCCCAGAAAATGATATACACCCGGGAGGAAGAAGATTGTGAGTCACATTTTTGTAGAACTCATGAACGGATGCAAGATGGACGATATAGAGTATCCTTGCCTTTTAAAGAGGAATGTCGTCCAGAGCTGGCAGTTTCCTATAATGCAGCATTGGCTAGATTCCTTCAACAAGAAAGACGTTTCAAACAAAATCCAGACTTTGCAATCCTATACAAGGAAGGTATAGAGGAATATTTTGAGCTCCATCAAATGGAAGAAATTCCCACTCAAATGTTGACAAATACGCGCCAAGTCTATTACTTACCACATCATGCTGTGCTAAAGGAATCAAGCACAACTACCAAACTCCGCATTGTTTTTGATGCCTCCTGTCCCACGTCTAATGGATCATCTCTCAACGATCATTTGCTGACTGGGCCAAAGCAACAAGATAACATCATTGATCACATACTACGATTTCGAAAGCATCGAATCGTATTCATTGCCGATATCAATAAGATGTATAGGCAAATTTGGATAGCCAGACCCGATGAGACTTATCAGTTAATTTTGTGGAGGCGAGTTGAAAATGATCCAGTTAAAACGTACTGTTTAAAAACCGTAACCTTCGGAACGGCAGCTGCTCCTTTCTTGGCTATCAGAACCCTACGTCAACTAGCCATTGACGAAGGTGAAGAATTCCCATTGGCAGCAGCCATAGCACGAAATAATTTTTATGTAGACGACGTCATACATGGAGCAGATTCTCTGCAAGAAGCCAATCAAATGAGAGAAGAATTGATGAAGATGATGAATCGTGGTCATTTTCCCTTGTGCAAATGGGCAAGCAATTATAATGAATTTTTAGAAGCACTTCCCGCCGAACTTCGTGAAGTGGATTTACCACTATCTTTTAATCAAAAGGATTGCATAAAGACCTAAGGGATCCAATGGCATCCTGCTCGTGATATGTTTACCTTCCAATTAAATTGGAATAATAAACAGTCGTAATACACAAAACGCAGTATTTTGTCAGATATTGCTAGAATATATGATCCACTGGGTTGGATCGCACCATGCATTATAAAGGCAAAAATTATAATGCAAGAGTTGTGGAAGAAACAAATAAAATGGGACGATGAGGTAGACGCTGATATGAGGTCTAAATGGGAAAAATTCAAAACAGATCTTCCGTATTTAGAAAAACTTCAAATTCCAAGGTGGGTTAAGATCGAAAAACAGGCAGAGGTACAGTTGCACGGTTTCAGTGACGCTTCGGAGCGAGCCTATGTGGCAGCAATATATCTTCGGACAGAAATTGATGGAGAGGTGACAACAAATTTAATCATCTCAAAAACAAAGGTAGCTCCCATAAAACAGGAATCCATACCACGACTCGAGTTCTGTGGAGCGTTACTATTAGCAAAATTAATTAACCATGTAGAGAGAACTATTCAGCTGGAACAAGTTCAAACATTCACATGGACAGACTCGCAAATTGTATAAGCATGGATACAACGCTCACCCCACAAATCGCAAATCGAATCGCTGAAATTCGACGTCTCACGGACACACAGCGCTGGAGATACGTCCCGTCTAAAGAAAACCCTGCAGACGTAGCGTCCAGAGGAATATTCCCAAACCAATTAATAGAATGCAGGCAATGGTGGCAAGGGCTATCGTTTATTGAGTCTTTTGACGCAAAAACACATGTTGATAATGCAGTAGAAGATACATACTTGGGTATAGAAACTGCTACAGTGAATAAGGAAATGAAGGCATCATACGTCAATCACTTAAACAAACGCCACACTCCGCATACAATATTTTCCATTTGTGCATACGTTAAAGGAACAAAGGACCACTCTCTAATGAATATATTCTCATCATTTCAGCGTTTACTAAGAGTCACATCATACTGTTTCAGATTTTTTAACAATTGCAAGGGTAATGCTTTCAAACGTTGCGGCAGTTTAACTGCCGAGGAATTAGACCATTCACTATGTGCGCTTCTTAAAATAGTTCAAATGGAGCATTTCAAAGAAGAGATAGAGGCGTTAAACGACAATGAAAATCTGACAAAGAAAAGTAATTTAAAACGGTTAAGTCCATTCCTTGATCAGAAGGGAATATTACGAGTGGGTGGTCGATTAGATCATTCAGATTTACCATATGACCAGAAACATCCACTGGTGTTACCAGCAGAAAGTCCGCTGATGGCATTAATCATCAGAGACGCTCACATGCGAACACTTCACGGAGGTCAACAGCAGATGATGGCATACCTACGCACGAAATTTTAGATTCTAAGAATGAAGGAGAAAGTGAAACGCTGCATTCATGCTTGTCTTCCATGCTTTAGAAAAAAACCAACGATCGAACAACAAAAAATGGGTCAGTTACCAATTTAGAGAGTACAAATGGCAAGGCCATTTTATAACAGCGGGGTTGATTTCGCAGGTCCGATTCAAACTAAAGCGTGGAAAGGCAGATGCAACAAGGTGACTAAATCATATATTTCAATTCTTGTGTGTTTTTGCACTAAGGCAGTTCATATTGAACTTGTCAGTGACTACACCTCCGCCGCTTTTTTGGCGGCCTTCAGACGATTCGTAGCTCGTAGGGGGATTTGTGCAAATCTATATAGTGACTGCGGAACGAATTTTGTCGGCACCAGCAACATAATGACAACTGATTTACGGTCTTTGACAACTCAGTGGAACAAGGAAATCTTTGATCAATTAATGGCAAATGGCACTACATGGCATTTCAATCCGCCAGCAGCTCCACATTTTGGAGGTTTGTGGGAAGCAGGCGTAAAATTCATAAAATTCCATTTACATGGAATTGTAGGAACTAACACGTTAACATTTGAAGAATTAGCCACTGTATTGACACAAATTGAAGCATGTTTAAATTCAAGACCCCTCTGTCCACTATCAGAAGACCCAGAAGACTTGACGTTTCTCACACCTGGACACTTTCTCATCGGTTCAGCCAGAGTTCTAGAAAGGGTTTTGACTGAATGTAAGGAAAATTCACTAACACGTTGGCAGCTGATGCAGAAATTAATGCAGCATTTCTGGAAGAGATGGCAAACTGAATACCTATCACGGTTGCAACAAAGACCCAAATGGTTGAACCCATCAAAAAATTTAACTGTTGGTGAGCTAGTGTTGGCCAAGGAGGACCAATCACCTCCATCATTGTGGCCTGTAGGACGAATTCTGGAAGCCACACCTGGCATTGACGGACTCATCCGAGTTTTTCAAATTAAAACGACCAAGGGTAACTACGTTCGGCCAATCGCAAAGATATGCAGATTACCTATAAACCAAACTAATTAACATCGATTTGTATCCTATACGATCAGAGATCTCAATTGGGGTATGTGAGTGCATGTAGGCAATTATAACTATTGTTAAGAGTCTTATTATTTAGTTACTCGATATGTTCCAAACCAAGCCAACGCACTTGATTTCTTCTTTATCTTTTCATGATCATCACTGGGTGGAACATTTCTATTGTGAGGCCGGAGGATGTTGCGCAACGCAACATGAGTCAAATTCAAATTCATCATCAGTCATTGCCCGCCGCACTATACCTACCGCAACATAAACACAGGAACCATTTGACCTAATAAAAGAATGAATTCCAATCAAACACCGACACCGCCAGTATCATATACCCACTTGTAAACAAAGAAAAGCATTAATGGATCGTTCGTTTAGGAATGCGATCAGGTCGATTACCAATATGATTCATGGCGCCAATAATCATATTTCTTCGACGACGTTCCCTACGACTCCCATATAAAGAATGGCGAAGAACAAACAATAAACAATCACGATTCACGATGTCAAAGCTCCAATTGGTATGTGCGATCATCGGCACTTTCGGCGGTGCCTTTTGTACCTATTAACGAACTATGGAAAGCAATAACATGGTACAAGCTGCTAGATACCGTGGGTATCTACAACATTCTTGACTGGTGGTAATGGTGCGGCAGGGCGGCGAAAGCAAAATAGTGAACTGGACTGGCGACCTTTGAAGATTCTGAAGTTAGTTGTATTCCGACCACAGCAAAGAGCAATCATACGATATTGTAAAGTGAAAGAAAGAAATATGTAACCAAGTAATTTTTTGTGTACTGAGTTTATGTAAGCAAGTTGCCAGGCGCAACATACGAAATTGTAAAGTGAAATAAATAAATATGTAAAAAAGTAATTTTTTTGTGTACTTGAGTTTTATGTAAGCAAGTTTCCAGGCGCAACAAATCCACATCACTCGCGCCTTCCAAAAATGTCTCTCCCGAAATTCAGTGGGAAATATTCCGAATACAAAAATTTTATTAGCCTTTTTGAGAGGCTTCTTTGTCTTTGGCTGGGGCAAAACTCAGCGGACCCAAGGTTTTTCCCAAGGAAGCTCGAAGACTCGGGCTGCTTCAATCCAACTCCTAAATAACGAGTCGAGACACGGCAAATACGAATTATAATAGTTTTTAATTACTGAATAACTAATTGAGTTTAACAAATTTTTACAAAAAGTGTTCAAATATGATATCGGTCGGGGTACGTAATGGAGGTCGGTTTGAACGTCCTGGGATGTTAAGGGCTTTGTTTGGTTACTGCACCTTAAAACTGAATACGCTCCTGTAAAGAAATCAGTTTTAATATTAAGAACGTTGCCCAGAATATGGCGCACCGCTTCTTGAAGTAACAGGGGGCGGAGTGGTTATCGCAAAAGCCACAGATGGTGAATTTACCTAGAGGGCCCCTTAAAAGCACCACCAAGAAAATTCAAACTACTCGGGAAACTACCGGCTGGGCCCCTTGAGAGCACCGTCCGGGCGATTCGACGAGATTTTTCTGAGGAATTTATCTTACGGGCCCCTTAAGAGCACCGGTCGAAAAATTCGGTGAGGAGTAGACGGGGAATTTAACAATGGGCCCCTTGAGAGCACCGTTGAGAAATTCAAGAAGTTAGTTGGGAAATTTATCGGGGAACCTTTAAGATCACCGTCAGATTAATTCCGGGTTCGAAGTAGGAAAGGAGAAGTGAAAGAATAATATTAAAGTGGTATTCCCATAGTTAACATTGGTAATTTCTTCTCTCCATTTTTCATACAAATTTCACTTGTACTTATAAAATTTTGGGTTAGCAGTAAGTGTGAGGTGTACTGGGTGAGTAAAATATCTACCACCCATGTACACGCTAACCTCTCGTGTTTACAAAAATCCATCCAACTGTTGATGGCAGCTGTGTTGTTGTGTGCTTTTTATTGGCTGCGTATGGCATTTCTTAGTGTCCATGGTACTAGCGAGTAGATGGTCTTAGGGTGAACTGTAGGTGGTCCGGCGGTGGTAGAGAAAAAGTGTGACGTATCGTCACAAGAGTCTAGTAGACAATGATCCAATGCTACCCGATATTGAAAAGTTCAATCATTTAATATCATGTTTATCGGGTGAAGCTTTAGGAACAGTTAAAGCTTTCCAAATAACGCAACAAAATTATCCAAAAGCTTTAGCGAATTTAAAAAAGGTTTATGACAATAATTGCCATATATTTTTCGACAATGTGTCTACTCTTTTCGAACTAAAAGAAATTCAAAAGCCATCAGCTTCTGCATTGCGCAGCATGATAGACACTGTTTCTGCAATTTATGATTCGCTTCTTTCACTTGGTGATGAAAAGAATATCACAAACGCGATAATAATTGATTTAGTAATGTCAAAGGTTGATTCGATGACAAGATCAAAGTGGGAAGAGCAACTAGATTTCAGTACACTTCCTTTATGGAGTGACTGTGAAGCCACGCTGAATAAGCGATATCAGCATCTTTCTGCTGAAGAAGCATCGTTTTGAAAGCATAAAATTTCTGATTGGTCATCAAAACCAAAACATGAAATGAACCATAACAGAAACCAAAGGGCTTCCTTAGCTTGTGTTAACCAACAAGCAAATAAATCGAAATGCCTATACTGCATTTCAAGTGATCATTTTATAACGACATGCCAAACCTATGCTTCAATACCCGTTGTTAAAAATCAACAAATCATCACCATATAATTATAATAAATAAGTTTATGTTTGCTAACCATACTGTACTTTCAGATTTCATTAAATCAGCATTAATTTTTGAATTCAACTTGTAACACTATACGTTTGAACTCTATCAATAATTTTCACAATTTTCTTTTGTGCAGTCAGCATAAACATGCACTTGTAAATAATTAGGTATAAGCATTTTTTGTGTATAAATAATGTGTGACAAATAAAGACTTTTCAGATAGCTACGAAACAGATTTATATATATATATACAGTCAAACCTGGATAAGTGAGAACTGGATAAGTGAGAAAACTCTATAAGTGAGAGTAATAGCCAGGCCCCGACATTTTAAACTCCTAAAACCTCTATTAGCGAGAAACAGAAACCTCTGTAAGAGAGAGTCGTTTTTCCCTCATTGACCTCCGTAAGTGAGACTGCTACTTAACTATACCTCTCTAAGCGACAGTCGAGCAAACAAATTTAACATCTGCTATTTTTTGACTCGTTCTTAACTTTTGTGGAACTTTCTACCATTGTTTTTGTATTGTTTTCTCGTCAATATTGAACCCATTCTATTTCGTGGAACTAAAAAGATTTTGTTATTTTGTCGCATTCTTTTCGAATGGACACGTTTCCCTGTGTTTATGTAATTTTATCATTATTACATATTAACTACATTCGTTCTTGCTGTCACTTGATATTGCTGCGTACCTCTATAAGTGAGAAACGCTTCCCATGTACCTTAATTAGCGAGAAACTCGGGTTAGTGAGAAACCTCTATAAGCGAGAGTGAGATTGTGCTCCCTTGAACTCTCGCTTATCCAGGTTTGACTGTATATGTATATAGTGAACAAGGTGTTATAGTGCTCCACTGTAGTCACTTTATCCAGTCATAGTACAGGTACTGTGGTCTGGGGCCTGTTTCAGCGGTACTACATCAACTACAATGTAGCATATTGACAGTTGTAATACATCATTTCTGTTTCACAGGTTTGTTGTACTTGTTGCTGTAATACATCAATGTAGCTTAGAAAAATCGACTGGAAGTATTGGAAAAATGTATGATTCTGTTTCACAGCTTTTGATGCTACATTGTTGTAGTACAATTTGTTGTTAGTTTGTGATACATTTTTACACAGAAAAACTTTGTTGTAACATAAAAAATGTCGGCTTTCAAACGAAAATATACGAACGTAAGTATTTTTTTTTTTCTCAAATATGTATGTAGCGAAGATATTGTAGTGAACACCCAACATTTATACCAATTTCCTAATCGAAAAAACGTTCAACCGAAAACACAACTGGCAACACTATAATGGAATGGTATAAATGACAGGCGTTGCTTGTAAGCCAGTGTGTGTGAGTGTAGAGATGCTTGACAGCAAATGTGGAGAACATGGAGAAGAAACTGGAACGCTCTAGATGAGTGTTGTTCTATATAAATAGGCCGCTGACGCAACGAGCAGTCAGTTTTGTTTATAGAGTGATAAAGTTAAGAGTAAATACAAGTGATAGTCCAAAAGTCGAGTTGAGATCGAATAAAGTATAGAGACTGAATAAAAGTGGTTGAAATAAATTGAAAAGTGAAGTTTTATTTTTCGAACTAAGTGCACGTTACATTGGTGTCAGAAGTGTAAATAAAACTTATTTAAAAAAAAACGAGTTGACTAGTAAAGTGTGAAAAAAAAAGTAAAAAGAAAAATAAAAACAATATACAGTGAAAATGGGTAAGTTGTTAGAAGAGCTCAACTGCATTGAGCTTAAAAGTGAGTTAGGTAAGCGAAATCTTTCTAGAGCGGGATCGAAAAATGAGCTCGTCCTGCGCTTGCGCAACTATTTCGAACAGCAAGGGGAAGACGTAAACACTTTTGTTTTTGAACAGAAGTGGAGGAAGAGGAAGTAAGTGAAAGTGTAGATTTCTCTAGTATAATGAAGCTTTTATTAGAACAAAAGATGGAACAGCAGAAGGTTCTGGAACAACTTGAAGCACAACGAAACGAGCAAAAGAAGCTGGTTGAAGAACAACGAAGCGAACAAAAGAAGGAACAGCAGAATGTTCTTGAACAACTGGAAGCACAACGAAACGAGCAAAAGAAAGAACAACAGAATATTCTCGAAAGACTTGAGGCGCAACAGAATGTTTTGGAAGGTCAGAAAAACATTCTAGAAGGTAAATTGGGTAACATTGAGAAAAATGTATGTGCCCTTGACGAACGAGTTGAAGGTGTGGAAAAACAGCTTTCTGTTGTAGAGAATCGTTTGGAAAGCCGATGCGATAACCAGTTCTCTGTTCTGTCCAAGGAATTAGACCAGATCCGGAAAATCAAAATTCGAGAATCTGCTGGAGAGTTTGTAAAGAAAAAGGAGATGAAACCGCCAACATTTGATGGACAGTCTTCTTGGCCAGTCTACAAGAGACAATTTGAGGCAGCCGCGACAACAAATGGCTGGGATGACGAAGACAAGTACATTGCACTGACTCTTGCTCTTAGAGGACCAGCAGCTGAATTACTCCAAACAGTTCCAGCTGGTAAGAGCGGTGATTTCAGTTCTCTCGTGGCAGCTATAGATAAACGCTTTGGAGATAGCCACTTAAAAGAAGTCTTCCGAGTCCAACTCAATAACAGAGTCCAGAAAAGGGGTGAAAGTCTACAGCAGCTCCAAGCAGACGTCGAAAGACTGGTTCACCTGGCATACCCGGATGCTGGAGAAGAAATCATCAACCAGCTTGCTGTTGAGTCCTTCGTTCGTGCCATTTCCGATATACATCTTCAGAGGTCTGTGCGAACTGCTAGAACACCTACTCTTTCCGAAACTTTAGCATTCGCATTGACAATTGAAGCAGCAGAACAGGCTTCTCAGGGAGTACATCGACTAAGAGAGGCCATAGTCGAAGAATGCTCGTGCCAAAGAGCTGAAATACAAAAGAACCGGAGCGGACTAGCAAGATGTTGGAACTGCAACAAGACCGGGCACTTACAGCGTCAATGCCGACTACCATCAAATAAAGCAGGTTGTCAACATTGTGGAAGCAAGAGATCCAACCCAGAGCAAGGTAACAACAACACCAGCGTTGCCTATCAGCCCGTTTCCCATCAGGGAAACGAGTAAGAACCAACTTCGAGGGGCAGAGGCTGGTTTCTTGTATCGATGGCCCCAGAACCACCATCCAGGTCTCTCAGACCAAACGAGACAACAAAAGTCTGACTGTGGAGACTACTTTTAACGGGAACAAACATGTGGCTACCATCGACACCGGTGCCACAGCCTCCATAGTACGTCGAGACCTGGTAAAGACAACGTGGCTTCATAACACCAATAGCTACCGTCTAAGAACCGCAACGGGAGAAGCAGCAAGAGTATATGGAGAAGTGTGTCTTAAGATCCGACTGGCTGATCTAGTGTTTACTCATCAATTCCTGGTGGCAGATATATGTGACGAGTGCATCATTGGAATCGACTTTATGAAACAGCACGGAGTTATTTAGGACATCGGTAATCAGGCTTTGAAGTACCAAAATAAGGAACTTCCAATGACCTATTCGAACGAAAGTACGTCGACACTGAGAACTGTCATCACGGAAGATCTGATTCTGCCTCCTTCTTCTGAAGTGTTCGTTTGGACAAAACTGGAAGGTTAGTTTGGAAGCCTTCGATACCTCATGGTGGAACCAGACCCAGAGTGTTCCTCCCAAAGCGTCATCATTGGGAAAACACTGGTAGCACCGAAAAACAAAATGGTCCCCGTAAGATTACTAAACACCAGACCGTACGATGTAAAGTTGAAGAAAGGAGAAGTCGTTGGACGTTGCGAATCGGTTGCAGAAATTACAAAGATCACAGACGAAGCCCCGAGAAAAACTATAACTCCGGAGGAGCTCAAAACCATCAGAGCTAAAATACTGAATTCATCCAACCTTGATCACCAACAAACAAGGATGGCTGAAAATCTCCTGCAAGAGTACACTGACATCTTCGCATCGCAAAAGGGACAATATGGTAGGACACAGTTAGTGCAGCATCGCATCAACACAGGAGATGCAAGACCGATTCGTCAACCCGCAAGACGCCTTCCACTGGCCAAACAAGGTGAGGTTGAGGATATGATAACAGCAATGAAAAAGGACGGTCTTATCGAAAATTCCAAAAGTCCTTGGGCGTCACCAGTGGTGCTAGTGAAAAAGAAAGATGGAAGCACTCGTTTTTGTGTGGACTACCGAAGGCTGAATGATGTGACTAAGAAGGACAGCTATCCCCTGCCCAGAATCAGTGATACCTTGGATGCCATGGAGGGAGCCCAGTGGTTCTCGACGCTGGACTTGAAGAGTGGATATTGGCAAGTTGACATCCACCCTGGTGATCGGGAAAAGACGGAGTTTTCTACAGGTAATGGGCTCTGGCAGTTTAAAGTTATGCCGTTTGGGCTATGCAACGCTCCGGCAACATTCGAGCGTTTGATGGAGTGCGTTCTTCAAGGACTGACGTGGAAAGCGTGCCTAGTCTACTTGGACGATGTCATTGTTTATGGGAAAACATTTGACCAGCATTGCAAGAACCTAAAAGTCGTGTTTCAGACACTTCGAGAGGCTAACCTTAAACTGAATCCAGAAAAATGTTCACTTTTCAAAACCGAAGTCAAGTATTTGGGACACATCATCTCATCCCAAGGAGTAAAGACTGATCCTGAAAAAGTTGACTCCGTCAAAAATTGGCCAACACCACAGGACAAACATCAACTCCGAAGCTTTCTGGGACTTGCCACATATTACAGACGTTTCGTTAAGAACTTTGCTGGAGTTGCAAAGAGTTTGCATCAGCTCACCGAAAAGGGGAAGCAGTTTAAATGGTCAGGTGTGTGTGAGAAATCTTTCCAGGAACTCAAATACCGCCTCTGTAACGCTCCAGTGCTGGCACATCCAACACCTGGCAAAACATTCATCGTCGACGCAGATGCAAGCAACGTTGGAATCGGGGCGGTACTATCCCAAGTGCATGATGGCGAAGAGAAAGTGGTGGCATACTACAGCAAGGTCCTATCGAAACCCGAAAGAAACTACTGCGTGACCAGAAGGGAACTGCTAGCTCTTATCTTGGCAACAAAGCACTTCCATAAGTACATCTATGGACAGAAATTCCTTCTGCGGACAGACCACGGTGCTCTGAGCTGGCTGTTGAACTTCAAAAATCCAGAAGGTCAAGTCGCAAAGTGGATAGAAAGATTGCAGACCTATGACTACCAGATCCAACACCGCAGAGGAAAGCTGCACTCAAACGCCGATGCATTATCACGAAGACCTTGCAAAGTGGATTGCAAGCATTGCAGGCGGCAAGAAGACAAAGAAAATATTACCGCTCAGCGACTAAGAGCTGACCCAATATGCGGATGGAGCAATGATGAAGTGAGGACTGCTCAACAGGAGGACCCAGATATCGAACCCATTCTCGCATGGAAAGAAAATGAAGAGAAACCTGAATGGGGTGACATTTCCGACAGGAGTCCAGTTCTCAAAGCCTATTGGGGACAGTGGGACTCACTATATGTGCAAGAAGGTGTCCTCAGGCGAAAATGGGAGTCCGCTGATGGTAAATCATATGTGATGCAGCTGATCGTACCGCAATCGAAAGTCAGTGAAGTTCTTCGGGAGATGCACGACGGACCTTCTGGAGGTCACCTGGGAGTTAATAAAACACTGGAGAAGGTGCGACATCGGTTCTACTGGTTGCATGCTAGAGATGACGTGGAGAAGTGGTGCCGAACATGTGACAAGTGTGCTGCAACCAAAGGACCTGGTAGGAAGATCCAAGGTAAGATGCATCAGTACAACGTTGGATCGCCTTTTGAGAGGATTGCAGTAGATGTGGCTAGGCCTTTTCCAGAGACCAACGCTGGAAACAAGTACATTCTGGTTGTAATGGACTATTTTAGCAAGTGGCCTGAGGCGTATGCCATCCCAAATCAAGAGGCCAAAACGGTGGTCGACCAGATTGTGTTTAACTGGGTGAGTAGGTTTGGCGTGCCTATGGAACTCCATTCCGACCAAGGGAGGAACTTTGAGTCAAACATCTTCCAAGGAGTGTGCGGACTACTTGGCATTAAGAAAACGAGAACCACACCGCTTCATCCACAATCTGATGGGATGGTTGAAAGATTCAACCGGACCTTGAAAGAACACCTCACAAAGATCGTAGGCGACTACCAAAGAGACTGGGATAGGCACGTACCGCTATTCCTGATGGCCTATAGAAGTGCGGTACATAGCTCGACAGGACAAACACCATCGGACATCCTGTTCGGGAAAACCATGCGGCTGCCCAGCGAACTTAAATTTGGATGCCCCACAGAGGAGCCACAGGACACGAACGAGTATGTTGACGACCTCAAGGAAAGACTCGCTGACATCCATAAAAGAACAAGGGAACGGATGAAAACCTACAGCGACCGGATGAAGACACGGTACGACACAAAAGCGACAACGTCAGGATTCCAAGCAGGAGATCGTGTGTGGCTTTATAATCCTCATCGTCAAAAGGGATTGTCACCGAAACTTCAGCATAACTGGGAAGGTCCTTATACTGTTGTCACGAGGATAAACGACGTGGTTTACCGCATCCAAAGAAGATTAAGAGGCAAGTTAAAAGTAGTTCATTGTGACCGGCTGCATCGATATAGTGGCGAGGCTCCAGATGGAATTATTCGGGACGAACAATCTTAAGGAGGGGGCAGTGTAGTGAACACCCAACATTTATACCAATTTCCTAATCGAAAAACGTTCAACCGAAAACACAACTGGCAACACTATAATGGAATGGTATAAATGACAGGCGTTGCTTGTAAGCCAGTGTGTGTGAGTGTAGAGATGCTTGACAGCAAATGTGGAGAACATGGAGAAGAAACTGGTACGCTCTAGATGAGTGTTGTTCTATATAAATAGGCCGCTGACGCAACGAGCAGTCAGTTTTGTTTATAGAGTGATAAAGTTAAGAGTAAATACAAGTGATAGTCCAAAAGTCGAGTTGAGATCGAATAAAGTATAGAGACTGAATAAAAGTGGTTGAAATAAATTGAAAAGTGAAGTTTTATTTTTCGAACTAAGTGCACGTTACAATATATATAAATTTAACGTTTTCGATGCATTTCGTTAAGTTTTTGTTGTGGAGTTTGTTTGACAATTAAATAAAAAAAAAGAATATAACATGGGGTTTTCATTTTTTCGAATATATCGAGCCCTTCCCACAAAATTATCGTAAGCGACATTTTAAACAAAATGGTTTTTTTATACAATTCAAAAATTTACATTGTTTTGCAATTTTCTGCATTTTTAGTTTTACATTATAACTGTTTTACGACAAGTTACAGCGAAAATAAACTGGTACTTTTCCTTTGAATGCTGTGATGCTTCTTTTGCGAGGCTGGGGTATACTCAGGGTGTCCAGGGTCTACCCAAGGAAGCGTCGTAAGACTTGGGTTTTGGCGGTCCAACTTCTCAAAATGAAGACGCGGAAACGGTCAATTTTAAATTACAACTCTAATTTTTATTGCTAAAAGTCTCTTAAGGATAAGTTTACAATTCTGTTGTTTTTACAATTTTTGCAAGGTTTAATACAGTCAATAATTTCTCGAACGAAGCACAATTATGATGCTAATCCAAGGGCGGCTGGTATAGATCCTCACTCAAGTAAAAGCGATGTCTTCGCTCGGATACAGCGTTGTCCTACGGCTACTACTTCCTCGGTGCGGCGGCGGTGACTTCTTTACTGGTTCTGCGTTAGGCAGGGCGCTCTATCGGCAGCCGCGAATTTCGTGGGAACGGTCTGCGTTATATGCAAGGCAGAGCAATTTATCGGCGGCTGCGGACTGCGTAGGAAACGCCTGCTTTGTGTCGTTCGGCAGGACAATCTATCGGCGGCGGCGGACTTCGTGGAAAGTGCTTGCGTCGGCTCAGAGGCACAACACTTTGTCGGTGGCGGCGGACTTCGTTGGAAATGTCTGCGGTTGGATAACAAAACGGAGTAATTCGATCACCCTCTGCGGTGACTAAAAGTCAAAGACGGCACCACATGCTCAGCTAAGATAACCGGGGCGAGTGGAACTTCCTTGCACGGAATAACAAAGACAATACCAAATGCTCAGCTAAGATAACCAGGGCGATTGGAATTTCTTTGAACGGAGACTGTAAAAAGTCAAAAAGCAAAACAATAAAGACAATACCAATTGCTCAGCTAGGATAACCAGGGCGATTGGAATTTCTTTACACGGAGACTGTAGAAAGTCAAAAAGCAAAACAATAAAGACAATACCAAATGCTCAGCTAGGATAACCGGGGCGATTGGAATTTCTTTACACGGAGACTGTAAAAAGTCAAAAAGCAAAATAATAAAGACAATACCAAATGCTCAGCTAGGATAACCAGGGCGATTGGAATTTCTTTGCACGGAGACTGTAAAAAGTCAAAAAGCAAAACAATGAAGACAATACCAAATGCTCAGCTAGGGTAACCGGGGCGATTGGAATTTCTTTACACGGAGACTGTAAAAAGTCAAAAAGCAAATTAATAAAGACAATACCAAATGCTCAGCTAGGATAATCGGGGCGATTGGAATTTCTTTACACGGAGACTGTAAAAAGTCAAAAAGTAAAATAATAAAGACAATACCAAATGCTCAGCTAGGATAACCGGGGCGATTGGAATTTCTTTACACGGAGACTGTAAAAAGTCAAAAAGCAAAATAATAAAGACAATACCAAATGCTCAGCTAGGATAACCGGGGCGATTGGAATTTCTTTACACGGAGACTGTAAAAAGTCAAAAAGCAAAATAATAAAGACAATACCAAATGCTCAGCTAAGATAACCGGGGCGATTGGAATTTCTTTACACGGAGACTGTAAAAAGTCAAAAAGCAAAATAATAAAGACAATAACAAATGCTCAGCTAGGATAACCGGGGCGATTGGAATTTCTTTACACGGAGACTGTAAAAAGTCAAAAAGCAAAATAATAAAGACAATACCAAATGCTCAGCTAGGATAACCGGGGCGATTGGAATTGCTTTACACGGGACGGGAGAAAGCGAATAAGATTCTTTCTGATTTTTGGTGATTAATTCACCCCTATTCATAGCTTTTGCTACCAAAACAAAATGTGAATTATAATGCAATGACAAATTTCCATATAAAAATTCGATGTCAATTGCTCATGCATTTCTCCATACAAAATGCACATGAAAAGATACGCCGTGGAAAGTTAAACACAATTTGGCCTTGGAGTGTGTGTTTATTTTGCGATCAACAGCGAGATGGAGGTTGTTATTGTAAATCTCCATAAAGAAATGTACACGTCTGATGGTCAAACAACGTTTGGCCTTGGAGTGTGTGTTTACTTTGCGATAAGCAGGAAGATGGGGATTGCTATTGCAAATCTCCATGAAGGAAAGTACATGTTCGGTAGGCAAGCGACGTTTGGCCTTGGAATGTGGGCTTGATTGTAAAATGAATGTGTGTATCGTTTTAGTGTGACCTTATGGGTGAGATAAAAAAAGAAATTGTGACGCTTCGTCACAGATCCCCCCTTCTTCGAAAGACGAGAACCCTCTCGTCTCAGCGTCCTCTGGTACTGACTGGAGGAGTCATGCATGTTTTTCTGTTTTGAGGGACTTCAAATCCTGCCCTTCTTTTTTTTTTTCTTTTTTAGTTTTTTTTTTTGTTCATTTTCTCATAATTTTTTTTTTTTTTTTTTTTCCAAAAACGTTATAAACAAAGTAAAAAAAACTAGCTACTCATCCTGAGAGAATATATAGTAAAAAAAAAATCTAAACTAATGGTCGTCCTACGACCGTAATAACTAAACAAGTTCACTTCATGCTGCTTCGTCTTACCTCCCTGGGTAGGACCTTATTCTTCCAACCTCATCGGAATCACCTTTCCTCTTCCCTGAAACGACAGCAGAACTTCGGTCCCAGCGTCATTGGGGGTCGCCTCTATGATTCCGCATTTCCTGCGGATAGTGAAGGGCCTTGTGTCCTTCCGGAATATGGGCTTGATGCCCCGAAAAGGGTCTACGTTCGGGTTTCGTTGGCGGTTGGCCCGCCGCTTCTGCGCTCGGGTGGGTGGAGGCTGATCGTTAACTTTCCCTGGCAAATCCAACTCAGGCATGCGGGTGCCACTGGTGCTCACCATATCTTCTTGGCAGTCCGGAGAGCTAGGGCTCTGGGTTGGTTCGTCCGACGGGGGGAACAACCGTGGGTCCTTGCGGTTAAGACGGGAGGCTGTTGGGCCCGTTAGTAGGTTGTGTACAATCAAGCGGCGCACTTCGGCCATTGACGGTAAGTCTACCTCTCGCATCTCCCAGGCGATGGTTGCCGGCTTCGGTTTAGGGTTCGGAGGAACCGCCCGTTGCAGCTCGTTAAGCTGGCGCTCATCCCATAGTGAGCTCGCCTTGTCTCTGACTGACTTGACCTGCGTCATCTGCTCTTCAGGGCCTGGTGGTGGTCGGATGAGTATGGCCGGTGGGTGGATTGGTTTGCAGTTCACTCGTCGGGTGGTGGTGACTTTAACCACTGGCTCGGCTCGTACTAGCTGCAGTACGACTGGACGGTTTCCAGGGTGGGGTCGACGGGGACGTGTCGGCTGCCTTTTGCAAGGGTTATCGGGAGAGACGGGTTGCGATCTCTTAGATGGTCCTGGCCTTTCATTCCTTTCCATTTTTAATGTCTTGTTGTAAATAATTTTCTTCCTTTCACTATTTGGTCTGTGCTGGACGGTGGTCGGTGACTGACTGAAGTTTTCTTCGTTAATATTCGCCTGCGCATTATCTGTTGCCCAGCTGTCTTTTTTATTACATGCATTTGCTGTTGTTGTAACTCCTTTTAGATCTCGTACGTGTGCTCGAGTTGTAGCAGCTGTATTATTTCGAGGTCCCAGCTTACGTAGTACAACTATAACGGGAGAAACGAATTTGATTACTTCGTACGGTCCGTCATATTTCGGTGCCAATTTTTCGGCAAAGTAGTTCGCAGCTGACTCTACTCTTTCGCCGATGCATGGGCGCCAGGGGCGGTGTCTTAGATTGTAATATCTCGCTTGTGTTTGAGAGGCGCGCTGGAGATTAATCTTGGCGAGCGAAAACAAAGCTCGCATACGTTCGGTTCGAAGGTTGGGCTCCTCGAGAGGGGGATTCGGAGATGAATCGGATAGTAGATGGCCTGGCACTCGCATTTCTCGTCCGAAATTGAGGAATGCAGGGGAAAATCCCGTTGACTCATGACGACTGGTATTGAGTGCAAATGACAATTCGGGTATATGTTCGTCCCACCTTCTCTGGTCGCCTTGAGTGTATTGCGCGATCATTGTCTTCAACACACGATTCACTCGTTCAGTATAGTTTTCTTGAGGTGTGTACGGGGCGGTCAAGCGGTGCGTAATTCCCAGCTCTGCCAAAAATTCTTTGAATGGACGGCTTGTGAATTGACTTCCATTGTCTGATATGAAGATGCGAGGCACTCCGAAACGAGTAATAATTCGCTCGCGTACGGCCTTTATCAAACCAGTGGCGGTCGCTGCATGGAGTGGGATCGCTTCTACCCATTTTGAAAACTTGTCTACTATCACTAGTAGCATAGTGTTACCTCTGGCTGACCTCGGCAACGGTCCTATGAAGTCAGCACACATGACGTCCCACGGAAAATCGGAGGGTGTAGTGTGCATCATGCCACTAGGTTTCTGCTGCGAAGGTTTGAACTGGATGCATACGTCACATTGTCGAACATATTTGGCAATGTCTCGGAACATGCCCGGCCAGTAATAGTGCTGCATAATCCGCGCGGTCGTCTTCGCGATTCCCAGGTGTCCAGCAGTTACCACGTCGTGATTTTCAAACAAAATCTTTTTGCGGTCGGCGGTCGGTACGCATAGCTTCCACTCGGACGTGTTCGGGTCGGCGGCAGGATTTGTAGAGGTGAAGCGGCGGTAAAGTTGATCGTTTTCTATTTTGTAATCGGGGAAATTGCTAGGAGTGAGATGTACCTGTTCTTTTCGTTGTCCAATCGGGGTTGGCGTCGCGAGCGGCGGCAATTCGGTCTGGTTCGGAGATCGGTAGGGGGTCCCGGGACAGAGCATCCGCTACGACGTTGAGTGCTCCCTTACGATATTTTATGGTAAAATCGTATTGTTGCAGAATGCCCATCTGGCCAACCTCCACGATGGATTCTCTAACGAATGTAACCACTTGAGTGAGTGATGGCCCGTTACTACCTTAAACTGGTACCCTTCTAAATACGGTCTCATCTTCCTAATACCCCATAGGATAGCCAAACACTCTTTTTCGGTGGCCGCGTATTTGCCCTCTAGCTCCGTTAACGTACGGCTAGCATATGCGATCACTTTTTCGTGCCCTTCCAGGTTCTGCGTTAATACCACCCCTAGTCCCGTTTGACTAGCATCGGTTTGCAACGTGAACTGTTGTGTAAAGTCTGGACAGGCTAATACCGGGGCTTCAGTTAAACGTCGTTTCAGAGTCTCAAATGCTTCTTGCTGCTCATGCGTCCAATTCCACTTGACGGC
The DNA here is from genome assembly GCA_914767635.1 of Melanostoma mellinum. NCBI lineage: Eukaryota > Metazoa > Arthropoda > Insecta > Diptera > Syrphidae > Melanostoma > Melanostoma mellinum. The sequence goes on along the minus strand of OU612059.1, from coordinate 116,597,056 downwards.
CTTCTTCAACAGGTGAGTAAGAGGGGCAGCTACGGTGGAAAAATCTTGGATAAATCGGCGGTACCATGAGCAAATCCCTAGGATCCTTCGGAGTTCTCGGAGACTAGTCGGAGCTTTCAAATCGCGGACGGCGGCAACCTTGTCTGGATCGGTATGGATACCTTCTTTCGATATCACGTGTCCAAGGTATTTCAGGCTGGGTCTGCAGAAGTGGCATTTGTCTAAATTTATCCTCAGGTTTACTTCCCTAAGGCGGCGGAACACTTCTTTCAAATGCACTAGATGGTCATCAAACGTTTTACTTAAAACGATGATGTCATCTAAGTACACTAGTACATGGTCTTGCATATCGGGCCGAAAACCTCATCCATGGCTCTCTAAAAGGTTGCCCCGGCCGAGTGTAGGCCGCAAGGCATGACATTCCATTCGTAGCGGCCACGGCCGGGCACGGTAAAGGCGGTGTACGGGCGGCACTCAGGTTTTAGGGCGATCTGCCAGTAGCCTTGCTTTAGGTCGATGGTAGACATGAACCGGGCCCCTCGCAACTTATCCAAAATGGCGGTGATATATGGAAGGGGGTAAGCATCTTTAAGTGAGATTTCATTCAACTGTCGAAAGTCTATGCATACGTGCCAGGATCCCTCCTTTTTCCGAACCAGCACCACCGGTGAACTGTACGGGCTTTTCGAAGGACTTATCTTACCGGACTGTAGCAAGTCATCGATTTCCTCTTCGAAAATTTTCTGCATTACGGGATTGCGCGGATAGTACCGCTGTTTAAAAGGCTCGGTTGTTTTCAGGCGTATGTTATGCGGGGCGACGGTTGATATACCTTTCATTTCTTTGAACTTCGGGATTTCCTCTTCTAAAAATCTTGTAATTTTGCATCTTGGTGGTGGGTATCGGCGTCCGACACTGCACGTACTCGCGTGGCCTCAAGCGGACTCGATGAGCTCGGGTGGGTGGAGGCTGATCGTTAAATTTCCCTGGCAAATCCAACTCAGGCATGCGGGTGCCACTGGTGCTCACCATATCTTCTTGGCAGTCCGGAGAGCTAGGGCTCTGGGTTGGTTCGTCCGACGGGGGGAACAACCGTGGGTCCTTGCGGCTAAGACGGGAGGCTGTTGGGCCCTTTAGTAGATTGTGTACAATCAAGCGGCGCACTTCGACCATTGACGGTAAGTCTACCTCTCGCATCTCCCAGGCGATGGTTGCCGGCTTCGGTTTAGGGTTCGGAGGAACCGCCCGTTGCAGCTCGTTAAGCTGGCGCTCATCCCATAGTGAGCTCGCCTTGTCTCTGACTGACTTGACCTGCGTCATCTGCTCTTCAGGGCCTGGCGGTGGTCGGATGAGTATGGCCGGTGGGTGGATTGGTTTGCAGTTCACTCGTCGGGTGGTGGTGACTTTGACCACTGGCTCGGCTCGTACTAGCTGCAGTACGACTGGACGGTTTCCAGGGTGGGGTCGACGGGGACGTGTCGGCTGCCTTTTGCAAGGGTTATCGGGAGAGACGGGTCGCGATCTCTTAGATGGTCCTGGCCTTTCATTCCTTTCCATTTTTAATGTCTTATTGTAAATAATTTTCTTCCTTTCACTATTTGGTCTGTGCTGGACGGTGGTCGGTGACTGACTGAAGTTTTCTTCGTTAATATTCGCCTGTGCATTATCTGTTGCCCAGCTGTCTTTTTTATTGCATGCATTTGCTGTTGTTGTAACTCCTTTTAGATCTCGTACGTGTGCTCGAGTTGTAGCAGCTGTATTATTTCGAGGTCCCAGCTTACGTAGTACAACTATAACGGGAGAAACGAATTTGATTACTTCGTACGGTCCGTCATATTTCGGTGCCAATTTTTCGGCAAAGTAGTTCGCAGCTGATGAAACTACGCGGTCCTTTTTATATACTCTTTCGCCGATGCATTGGCGCCAGGGGCGGTGTCTTAGATTGTAATATCTCGCTTGTGTTTGAGAGGCGCGCTGGAGATTAATCTTGGCGAGCGAAAACAAAGCTCGCATACGTTTGGTTCGAAGGTTGGGCTCCTCGAGAGGGGAATTCGGAGATGAATCGGATAGTAGATGGCCTGGCACTCGCATTTCTCGTCCGAAATTGAGGAATGCAGGGGAAAATCCCGTTGACTCCCGTTTACCGAACCAGCACCACCGGTGAACTGTACGGGCTTTTCGAAGGACTTTTCTTACCGGACTGTAGCAAGTCATCGATTTCCTCTTCGAAAATTTTCTGCATTGCGGGATTGCGCGGATAGTACCGCTGTTTAAAAGGCTCGGTTGTTTTCAGGCGTATGTTATGCGGGGCGACGGTTGATATACCTTTCATTTCTTTGAACTTCGGGATTTCCTCTTCTAAAAACTCTTGTAATTTTGCATCTTGGTGGTGGGTATCGGCGTCCGACACTGCACGTACTCGCGTGGCCTCAAGCGGACTCGATGAGCGCCCCATGACAATTCGGCGGCCTCCTACTTTTAGTGAGCACCCGGCCTTTCCCAATAGATCCATGCCCAAAATGGCGTCTTCTGCCAAGGTAGGTAGAAAAATAGCTTCTCCCTGCACTATTTTCCCGTTCAGGTTCAGTGATAAGACGTAATGCTCGGATGTCACGGCTGTTCGACCGTCGGCGAATTGTACCGCATGTGGTTGATCTCTTCGGGCCGCTCCAAGCCGGCAACATTCTTCTCGTAAGTCAGGCCCGATGAAAGACCGAGAAGAGCCGGTGTCGACTAAAGCGTAGTACGTTCGGTCGCCAGCCTTGATATGGACGAACGGTCGGGGGTCGGTTGGACCGGTGGGGCCAGGTTGGCCGAGAACGGCGTTGGAGCTCCGGTGACAAGGGCAATCCTTGGTGAGGCGACCGTAATCGCCGCAGTACGAACAGAACAATCTAAAGGGGCGTCGGCAGTCTTTTTTGTTATGCCCCCTTTGCTTGCATTGCCAACAATGCGTGTTTCTGTCGTACGGGGCGGGCGGTGGCTGTATCGGTGCTCGAGGCATGACGGCTTGGCGAGGGAAAGCGGGCGAAGGCGGTTGTACTTGTAATCGAGGTACGGGCGTGGTTTGGTACGGGTACTGCTGGTGGTTCGAGGTAGGGCGCGGAATGCGGTCTTCTTGACGTACGAACTCGTATTCTTCCGCGAGATCCATCAATTCATCCAACGTCGTGAACTCCATGCGCTTAATGTAAAGCCGATACTCAGGCCTTAATCCATCGTAAATGCGGTCTATGTTATCCTCGATTGTCATGCGTGGATGCTGTCGAATCAAGTACTGTGAAGACCGTACATAGTCTTTTGCCTTCTCTTTGGGGCCTTGTTTCTTTCGCATTATCTTATCCTCAAGCTTATGATAATACCTTGTGGGCAAGAATTGGCGTAGAAAGGCTTGGCGAAATACCGCCCAGGTGGTAAGAGCGTCTCGGTTAATTCTAAACCATTCTAAGGCCGTGTTGCGGAAAATCTCGGGAAGCGTCCGGAGCATGTCATTCAAAGGTACCTCGTAGCATACTGCCAAGTCTTCGATCCTTTCTAAAAATTCCAACGGTTTTCTGGAACCGTCGAATCGGAATCCCCACTTGCGAACTGTGTTGATTAGTTCGGCTTCGAAGCTGCGTCCGAATCGGCCGGGTGGGGGATATGTGGCTGCGGTCTGGTACGTATGTGGACTGGCGTGCGGTTCGACCTGCGGAGGGGCGGAGAGTGCTCGTTCGAATCTGGCGGGGGAAACATAATTTGAAGTTTGAGAAGAACTGGGTGCGGTCATGGCTGGTCTCTGGAATAGTGGTACCTGAAGTCTGCTTTGGAATAACTTTTGTTGCTTGCGGTCTAACGTGGACGGCGGTACGTTCGATCTAGAAGTGGCTGCGTAGTCTTCTTCGTCCGACGGGTCGGCGTCATTCCTCTCTTCTACCTTGTCTTCCCACTCAGCACACAAATTCTGTGTTGAGCGGTGCAGGCGGGCCTCTTTCAGGTGGCGACTCAGGCGTTGACGTAACTCTTGGACTGTTCCACTGGTGTCTTGTCCACGTTGGGTAAGCGTCTCTAACAATTCGGGCTTTTTCAGAAAATAGATGAATCCTTAGTTCTGGTACGGATTTGGGTTCTCCTCGAATTCCTGGGCATCGTCTTCAGGTACTTTGGGGTCGGTATCGGTAGGCATCTTGGAAGCTGGTCGTTTCGGTGTCGGTCAGTGGACTCTGCGTCAGTTCCTGGACAGGTACGGCGGACGGTTGAACTTTCTGCAGGTCCCTGCTCGGGCGCCAATTTGTGATGCTTCTTTTGCGAGGCTGGGGTATACTCAGGGTGTCCAGGGTCTACCCAAGGAAGCGTCGTAAGACTTGGATTTCGGCGGTCCAACTTCTCAAAATGAAGACGCGGAAACGGTCAATTTTAAATTACAACTCTAATTTTTATTGCTAAAAGTCTCTTCAGGATAAGTTTACAATTCTGTTGTTTTTACAATTTTTGCAAGGTTTAATACAGTCAATAATTTCTCGAACGAAGCACAATTATGATGCTAATCCAAGGGCGGTTGGTATAGATCCTCACTCAAGTAAAAGCGATGTCTTCGCTCGGATACAGCGTTGTCCTACAGCTACTACTTCCTCGGTGCGGCGGCGGTGACTTCTTTACTGGTTCTGCGTTAGGCAGGGCGCTCTATCGGCAGCAGCGAATTTCGTGGGAACGGTCTGCGTTATATACAAGGCAGAGCAATTTATCGGCGGCTGCGGACTGCATAGGGAACGCCTGCTTTGTGTCGTACGGCAGGACAATCTATCGGCGGCGGCGGACTTCGTGGAAAGTGCTTGCGTCGGCTCAGAGGCACAACACTTTGTCGGCGGCGGCGGACTTCGTGGGAAATGTCCGCGGTTGGATAACAAATCGGAGTAATTCGATCACCCTCTGCGGTGACTAAAAGTCAAAGACGGCACCACATGCTCAGCTAAGATAATCGGGGCGAGTGGAACTTCTTTACACGGAATAACAAAGACAATACCAAATGCTCAGCTAAGATAACCAGGGCGATTGGAATTTCTTTGAACGGAGACTGTAAAAAGTCAAAAAGCAAAACAATAAAGACAATAAAAAATGCTCAGCTAGGATAACCAGGGCGATTGGAATTTCTTTACACGGAGACTGTAGAAAATCAAAAAGCAAAACAATAAAGACAATACCAAATGCTCAGCTAGGATAACCGGGGCGATTGGAATTTCTTTACACGGAGACTGTAAAAAGTCAAAAAGCAAAATAATAAAGACAATACCAAATGCTCAGCTAGGATAACCAGGGCGATTGGAATTTCTTTGCACGGAGACTGTAAAAAGTCAAAAAGCAAAACAATGAAGACAATACCAAATGCTCAGCTAGGGTAACCGGGGCGATTGGAATTTCTTTACACGGAGACTGTAAAAAGTCAAAAAGCAAATTAATAAAGACAATACCAAATGCTCAGCTAGGATAACCGGGGCGATTGGAATTTCTTTACACGGAGACTGTAAAAAGTCAAAAAGCAAAATAATAAAGACAATACCAAATGCTCAGCTAGGATAACCGGGGCGATTGGAATTTCTTTACACGGAGACTGTAAAAAGTCAAAAAGCAAAATAATAAAGACAATACCAAATGCTCAGCTAAGATAACCGGGGCGATTGGAATTTCTTTACACGGAGACTGTAAAAAGTTAAAAAACAAAATAATAAAGACAATACCAAATGCTCAGCTAGGATAACTGGGGCGATTGGAATTTCTTTACACGGAGACTGTAAAAAGTCAAAAAGCAAAATAATAAAGACAATACCAAATGCTCAGCTAGGATAACCAGGGCGATTGGAATTGCTTTACACGGGACGGGAGAAAGCGAATAAAATTCTTTCTGATTTTTGGTGATTAATTCACCCCTATTCATAGCTTTTGCTACCAAAACAAAATGTGAATTATAATGCAATGACAAATTTCCATATAAAAATTCGATGTCAATTGCCCATGCATTTCTCCATACAAAATGCACATGAAAAGATACGCCGTGGAAAGGTAAACACAATTTGGCCTTGGAGTGTGTGTTTATTTTGCGATCAACAGCGAGATGGAGGTTGTTATTGTAAATCTCCATAAAGAAATGTTCACGTCTGATAGTCAAACTACGTTTGGCCTTGGAGTGTGTGTTTACTTTGCGATAAGCAGGGAGATGGGGATTGCTATTGCAAATCTCCATGAAGGAATGTACATGTTCGGTAGGCAAGCGACGTTTGGCCTTGGAATGTGGGCTTGATAGTAAAATGAATGTGTGTATCGTTTTAGTGTGGCCTTATGGGTGAGATAAAAAAAGAAATTGTGACGCTTCGTCACAATGCTTGTGATACAAACAAATAAAAAACGTCTTCCCGTAAAACTTTCTTTTTGTTGCTTACGATAAAATTGCGGGAAGGTCTCGATATTGTATGGATAAGTTATGTTTCGATATTTAACAATACATATCTAGTATATCTATGTACATATGTAGATATAAATTACAATAATGGTTTCAAAACATAATCGAAAATAAAATATGAAAATAAGATTGAAACGATAAATTAAATGAAACGATTAATATAATTGTTCAATGTTTGAACTGCGCTATTTTCGTTTTCGTCTTCGCTAAATCTTTCAACTTCATCCTCTTCATAGTCGTTGTCCGTTACCAAATTCATCTTATTTTCACTTCCCATTCTTTTGCGTATGTTATACAACGTAACACAAGCGTTAACGACTCTTGCACAGCTTACTGGCTTCTTCAGTAACTGAATAAAACCGATAATCAGGGCCACCAACAACCATCACGTTTATAGAATGATGACCTTTTCGATCAATAAACGCCTGTTCATTAACCGATGGTGCATCTATTGGTATCAAGGTCCCATCAACAGCTCCAGCAACCAATGGCATACCCGCTACATTAAAAAAACCTTGAGCCACACTGTTTGAATTTTCGGGCTACCGCACTTCTTCATCTGATTAAAAATCAAAACCAATTATTGCTAGAATGCAAATGTTTTTATTTACCCCATAACTCACTTAATAAAAGTTGGGAAACAAGTGAACACACTTTATTAACGCAGCGACAAACGGATGCCTTTGAGACACCATGCATTGTTGCAACACCATAATACGGACCTCCATCCTTGTATATTTATTCTATAGTACTATGACAGTTCATTGTTATTTTCAAAATGAATTTGGAATGTTGTCCACAACTTTTTTTCATATAGCTTTGTATAGGAACTGTGAACTGTGATAATACTATAGAATAAATATACAAGGACATATATTAAGTCTTCTTGCAACACGTATATTAAATTCGAAATCATCGTCAAAAATATTTATATCAAAATCCATTTTCTAAATTCTTTCTATTTAAATTTGTCGTGTCAAGCGTTTGCACAAAAACAAATATAATATAGAAATGTCAAATCTATTTCAAATACATCAAAAATCTTCATCATACAATACTTCCAGTTGTAGTGCTGAAACAGAAAAATGGAACTGATGTAGATGTAAGATGTTGTTGTATGATGTTATTGATGTAGTTGATGTAGTACCGCTGAAAAAGGCCCCTGGTCTACAATTCGCTTGCGATAGAAGCATCGTAAACATTTGGTGACCCCGACGTGATAATTGCTTCCCTCACCAGCAGTAAGGAGCAATTTTCATCAACATAAGCGTTGCCAGGGCTGAAACACTGGCAAACTTGCAAACCCTGAAATCGGTTCAACTCGTTGAACTCATACTAGACGTGTTCTTTTGCTTCCCCTCATCAGCAGTAAGGAGCAATTGTCACTACCAAACGCGATGCCAAGGCTTTAAAATTGGCATCTACATTGAACGTATCTTAAAGCGTTGCCAAGGCTATAACATTGGCATCAACAAAAAAAAAAAAAAACATAACGATTTATATCATCTTTAAAATCTATATACACACCGGATTTTTTGGAAACTATGGAAGAAATAGACGTATATAAAGTTGTGGCCAGGCAAAAGGCCATCACGGATGAGCTGCTACGTTTGCAGAGCAACATTTCTAAAGATGGACTTGGACGGAAGACAGCAGAATACGCGAGGAAGCGGCTGGATTTGATTGAAGATCTTTGGAGTGAGTTCAAAAAGAATCACAAAGACATCGAGGAGGTCGTAAAGCTTGATACACCATACATCCAGAGCGACACAGCTGGGAAGTTCAAGCAAATCTACCAATCGCTAACACAATACCTTCTGTCCATGATGAAGGATGGGACATCGGAAAGACAAGCTGAAAAAGAATCAGAAAAGGAAAACGTGATGAGGGCTGGGACATCGGAAAGACAAGCTGAAAAACAATCAGCAAAGGAAAATTGTGAAGCTACTTCTCATTCGCTAACCTCAACACCGAACCAGAACACAGACACAACAAAAGTGTTTCGAAGACAAAAGGCAATCGTGCAGTCATTGAAGCGATTGCTGGAAAACATAGAGAAGAGCTCAGAAGATTATTCAGGCACATGTTGCCGCCTAAAGATCGACCGAATAAAAAGCGTTTGGTCACAAATGGAGGAGGTTCATCAAAAAATTGCTGAACTGCTAGAAGACCCAGAGAATGCTGGTTATGACATCGAAGATTACTTCGCATTTGAGGACAGAGTCCAGAAAAATCTCCTCATGTTGTCAATCAAACTTGAAGGAGGCCATCCTGATCCCCATTAATCCAACACATTGAGGCAAACGGCAAAATTACCTAAAATAACCTTGCGAAAGTTTGAATGAAACTACCTGACCTGGAGGCAATACTGCGATTTGGTAACCGAATTGGTCCACAATCAAAAAATAGCCGATTGTCAAAAGTTGTTATACCTATAAACAACTCTGGAAGGTGAAGCAGAAAAACTTATACGCCACTTCACCACCTCAGACGCCAGCTACCACGCTGCTTGGAAGGTAGTCACTGAGCGGTATGAAAACCCTCGCTTACTAGTATCAGCGCTTATAAAAAAATTAATGGCGCAGCCAACCAGCCACATGGAAACATCAAATCAAATAAAGGCATTGCAAGACACTACAGTCGAATGTCTGCTGGGTCTGAAGAATCTAAAAATTGACACAACAAACTGGGACCCACTATTAATGAACATTCTGATAAAAAAATTGGATCTGAATACTATAACCCTTTGGGAGCAGTCCTTGAAACAGCCAAAGGAACTGCTTGATTTTGAGCAGTTCATGACATTTCTCGAGACTCGTTTCCAATCATTAGAGGCATTGGAAACAAAACGTGGCAATACGTGCGCAAACGAAAGAAAGAGAAATTCAAACTTCAACAAGGTGACAAGTTCCATTAGCACGCAGAAGAGCAGTTGTTCGTTGTGCAAAGCTTATCATCCGTTATTCACGTGTCGTACTTTCCTTAACCTAAGAACTTCAGACAGGTTAAGTCACGTTAGGAAACACAATTTGTGTGTCAACTGTTTCCAAGTTGGGCACACTTCTTACAACTGCCAGCTACGAGGTTGCACAAAATGTTCCAAGAAACACAACACATTGGTTCACTTGTCAACAATAGCTCAACCAAGCACCCTCACAGACCAAAAACGAAAATTAAGGCCATCAAGATCAAATTCTGAGTAGCACCAAAACATTTTGCAATCAAACCCATCTAACATATCTGGGAGTGAGAACTCGGTATTAGCTGCATTAAACCAAAATAAGAAGACTGGCTAGGTATTTCTTAGTACAGTCATCATCAAATTGGCAAGTCAAGACGGTTCGCCTATTAACTGCCGTGCAATTTTGAACTCTGGTTCACAGATCAGCATCATATCAGAAAGAATGATTCGAAAATTAGATCTTCCGTTATCGTGCCACCCTATGATCATTCAAGGGGTAGGAAAATCCATAAAGGATTCACAACGTAGAGCAAATATTAGTTTGCAATCTACTACTACCAGCTTTACCACCAGGCTAGAAGCAGTCGTCTTGCCGCAAATAGTCTCTCCGCAACCAACACAATCATTTGACATAACTGCATGGAATACCCCGTGCAGTGTCGGGTTAGAATAGCACTGCAGCGCCTCCCCGCTTGTCGTAAAAGGCGACTAAAGGAACAATCATATCTAGACGACTAACATCAAAGTGAGTCTAGCGACACACATACCACCTAAAAACTCTCCCCAAGTATGCATGCAGATCCCGGGGTTTACACGACTGGAGATCACCGGTGTAGTAAAAGGGAAATCAAACTCATTTAATGGAGCATGCATGTGTCGAAAAGGATGAAAGAAAAATTTTTGAAAAATTTTGAGCATTATGGAAGTACTTGCAAACATAAGAAGCACTACCCCGCCAGGCAGTTCCATTGCTATGCATGGAGCTGATCCTGGACCGAGCAGCAATGTTCGGGTCAGAGCTATACGGATTCCGGGGGCTAGCAAAGTAATGCGACGAGTTGGACGAAAATTTCGAGTCGCGAGTTGGAACGTTGAAAGTATGACTGGTAGAAGTCTCGAACTCGAAGAGATGATGAGAAGGAGGCGAGTGGACATCTTGTGTGTTCAGGAAACGAAATGGCGAAACACAGCAAACAAAGCCCGTTTCTTGGATGCAAAGACCAAGGCTTACAAGATGTTCTACTATGGAACAGAACAAGGTAGGAACGGAGTCGGTATCATCCTTGACCAAAGTTTATGTAACAGCGTGTTGACCATTTTGAAGTCCAGTGACCGTTTGATGTCTCTTAAAATGGTGATGGAAGGAAAGGTCTGGAATATAATCAGTGCATATGCTCCCCAAATAGGGTGTGAGCAGGAGGAAAAAGATGCATTCTGGCTTGATTTTCATAACCTACTTAAGAACATCCCAAAAGAAGAGTATTTGTTTGTTGGAGGAGATTTGAATGGACATGTCGGGAAGACAAACGAGGACTATGAAGACTGCCATGGAGGTTTGGGATTCGGCACCAGGAACACTCCTGGTGAAGATATTCTAAATATGTGCAAGTCATACGGTCTAATCGTACTTAATACCATGTTCATCAAACAAGACCGACACCTTATCACTTACAGCAGTGGAGGAAATGAAACCCAGATTGATTACCATTTGGTAACCAATAACATGAAATCTCGGGTGAAAGACTGCAAAGTGATACTAGGAGAAGCTGCCGCTCAACAACACCGTCTTCTTTTGACAGAATTTTTTACGGATGCGGTGAAGGAAGTCAAACAAACAAAGGCTCCTGGGAGAATCAAGTGGTACAATCTGGAGAAAACCAAAGGACAGCAATTCATTTCGTATATGCAAAGTCAGCTGTGTAATACCATCGACGCAGTTTCAAATGCAATCACGGCACAAAATATGTGGGATCGCTTACAACGAACCTGCTTAGAGAGAGCCAAATCACTTTTAGGAGTCTCAAAAGGACACCACCAACAAGCTAAAGAAACCTGGTGGTGGGATGATGAAGCTAAAGCAGTGATTAGAAAGAAGAAAGCAGCTTTCCAAGCTTGGTCGAAGTGCCCCTCAAAAAATACAAATGAAAAAGCGCGTTTCAAAATGGAATACAAGAGCTGCAGAAAAGAAGCGAAGAAAAAGTGCGCCCAACTTCAAGCAAAAAGCACGGAGGGCCTGTATCGAGAGCTGGAAGAAATTTCTGCCCCAGCTGCTGAAGCAAATCAGGCAATCCAAGAGCTAAGACAAAGCAACTTGAATAAGGGAGCAACCATTTTCAAAATAGCCGCTCAGAGAAGGAGAAATGCGCAGGAGATTCGTTCGCCGAAGTTCATCAATGATGCTCAAGGAGTGCTACTTGTGGATGACGACAAAATTCTTCACAGGTGGCGACAGTATTGTGATGATCATTTGAATGAACAGTTTCCTCGGCGCCACTTTCCAACAGCTGCACCTAACTTTACGGAAGTATCCGACGTCACAGTCGAAGAAGTTAGGGAGGCAGTTAAGAACTCCAAAAAAGGCAAAGCGAATGGGCCAGACGAGAACCCATATGAGTTTTGGAAAAATATGGGAGACATCAGGTTAAGATGGCTCACGATTCTCATCTCCAAACTTATAAGAGGTGACAGTTTGCCTAATCAATGGAGGGAAAGTTTTCTTCTTCCAATGTACAAGGGAAAGGGAGATACCAGAAGCTGTGACAACTATCGTTCGATCAAGTTGATGTCCCACACTATGAAGATCGTTGAGCGGGTTTTAGATAGCCGACTGCGGAAAATAATAAGGCTGTCTGATGACCAATGCGGGTTTGTCGCGGGTAAGTCAACTACAGACGCAATCCAAAGTATAAGGATCATTATGGAAAAACACCGAGATGCCTTAGAGGATTTGCATATTGTGTTGGTTGACTTCGAAAAGGCATTCGATCGACAACCACGAGATCTGATCTGGGTGGCCCTCAGACACCGAGGAGTTCCTGAAGCCTATGTGCGAATAATTATGGACATGTACGAGGGAGCAGTTACAAAAGTGAGATGCCCAGCTGGAGTCACCGAAGAATTCCAAATAACAGTAGGTGTACATCAGGGAAGTGTCTTGAGTCCACTGCTCTTTATTGCTGTTCTGGATTATTTGCTCGAAGGAAAAGTAACGGACAATAAAGTACAACAATTATTCTTTGCTGACGATGGAGCCATCATAAGCGAGGATCCTACATCCCTGCAACGAGCACTTGACGTTTGGATTGATGTTCTGGAAGGAAATGGGTACCGTATTAGCGCTAAAAAGACTGAATACCTGTGCTGCCCTTTTTCTGATCCAGACAAGCCTATTCCAGACATTTATTTGAATGGAAATGTGCTTCCCAAGTGTGAAAAGTTTAAATATCTGGGATCTATGATCAATAGTGAAGCATCTTGTGATGACGACATCAATCATCGAGTAAGCGTAGGGTGGATGAAGTGGCGAGAAAACTCCGCTATCTTCTGTGATCGAAAAATGCCCCCTAAGCTGAAGGGAAGACTCTACACAGCAGTTGTCCGTCCAGCTCTGACATACGGTTCACAATGTTGGACAATGTACAAAAAGTATGAGAGCAAATTGACGGCAGCCGAAATGAAGATGCTTCGGATGACAGCAGGAGTAACAAAGCTTGATCGAATTAGAAGTACTAAGATCCGTGGAAGCCTTCATGTCAAAAGTACCATCTTGGACAAAATTCAGCACGACCGGCTCAGTTGGTATTGTCATGTTCAAAGGAGAGATCCGCAGAACCCCGTCAAAAAGGCAATATCGTACAACGTTTCAACAAACTCGCGACGAAAAAGAAAAGGCAGGCCAAAACACTCCTGGTACAAGCAAATGCAAAAACAGCAGCATTTGGTTGGTCTCAGACATGGAACAATCCAAAACCGGGAGGCTTGCCGACGATTTCTGAGGTCAACGCGGCGTACCCCACAGGCGGATCACTAGTGTGAAGCAGAAAAGTGGGAGAGTTGTGATCGCTTCAAGATCACTACTCGTAACGCCAAAAATGGAAAAGAAGAAGAAAGAAGAAGCATGGAATATTCTGGGTAACATTATGCTAGCCGATCCTAATTTCAATCAGCCAAGTCACATAGACCTGCTTATAGGAGCGGAATTTTTTCCATCATTTGCTCTGCGTTGGTCAAATTAAGTTAGGAGAGAATCTACTACTGCTACAAAATACACTATTAGGATGGATTGTTACTGGCAAGTTAAATGAAGGATCGCCAACAATCAGCACATGTGGAATACACACCGAAGAAGCAGATCTTGAACAAATCATGAGCAAATTTTGGCAGACAGCAGAACTGCCGTGCTCCACATCAAAACGAACGATTGCGGAAGAAAAATGTGAAGAATATTTCAACCGATCGACTTCAAGAGACACAACTGGAAGGTTCGTTGTCAATCTACCTTTTGCTGAAGACCCAGAGAAACTAGGAGAATCTAGTGACATAGCATTGCGAAGATTTCATGCTTTGGAGCACAAATTGGAGCAAGATCACGAATTATACATGGACGAGTACATCAAATTGGGACATATGGTAGAGATCAACCTCGAAACCATTCAAACGCCACACTATTTCCTGCCTCACTTTTGCGTCCTCAAACCAGAAAGCAGCAGCACAAAACTAAGAGTTGTTTTTGATGTCTCGGCAAAGACATCTTCTAACCTTTCGCTTAATGACATTCTGTATGCCGGTCCAACTACTCAAGATGAGTTGTTCACCATACTATTGCGTTTAAGATTGCCAAAATTCGTCATTAAGGCCGACATTCAAAAAATGTATCGGCAAATACGCGTAAGAGAAGAAGACCAACACTTCCAGTTAATATGGTGGCGACCCTAATCAACCCAAGCTCTAAAATGTTACAAGCTTTGCACTGTTACATACGGCACTACATCAGCTCCTTATCTCGCCACAAAATGCCTCCAGACTTTGGCTCAAGACTACTCTTCAAAGTATTCATTAGGCTCCCAAGTGCTGTTAAAAGATTTTTACGTCGATGGCGTGATGTCAGGTTCAGACAGCTTACTCGAAGAAAAACACATTCAAGCCCAACTATCCGCATTGCTGCGGAAGGGAGGGTTCGAATTAAAAAAATGGTGCTCCAACAACCAACAATTACTCGCACACGTTCCATTAGAAGATCAAAAGATTCCTCTTTCCGATGACAACAATGAAGGCACGGTCAAAACTCTTGGATTGATATGGCGGCCTAAATCAGACGTCTTCAGCATAAAAACAAATTGCAGACCCCAGAAAACATTTACCAAATGATCAGTAGCCTCAGATATAGCTCGTCTTTTTGATCCACTTGGGATTATAGCACCTGTAGTTATTGTGGCAAAATTGTTTCTTCAAGAACTGTGGGAACTTAAGAACGACTGGGATGCAGCGCTACCAGAAGAGATGTACACCATGTGGAAGAAGTTCTACCAGGGACTGCAAGAACTAGACAAGTTCAACATTTCCCGACACGTCTTTAGCGATACGATCCCTTCATCAGTTCAAATACACACATTTGCTGATGCTTCAGAAAAGGCTTATGGCGCAGCGGTATATGTCAGATCTATTAACAAAAATGGTACAATCATAGAACGATTACTATGCTCCAAATCTCGAGTCGCCCCAATCACTAAAACAGCGTCAGGGGCTAAGTCAATGACAATACCTCGTTTAGAATTATGCGCAGCTCTACTAGCCGCTGAATTGTCAAACCGTGTGAAGCTTGATCTCAAATTGAAAGACGGAAACCGGTTCTTGTGGACAGACTCTCAGATTGTAGTGAGTTGGATAAATTCCAAGGCGGAATCATTCCAATCATTTGTTCAACGTCGGATTACAAGCATCCAAAAACTCACGGACCCTATTCAGTGGCGACATGTCAGCTCCAGCGACAGTCCTGCAGATGTCCTAACAAGGGGGATCTCACCAGACAAACTTCAAGACCATCTTTTATGGAAATATGGTCCAAGATTTCTTCATGGCACTGAAGACATATGGCCACCCCCATATAAGAAGGTTGTAGCCTTAATCACTAGTAATCGATCAACAAACATATTTGAAGGAATGAAACACTCTAATTCATTTCTTAAAATGCAAAGAATAACAGCCTACTGCCTGCGATTCATTCAGTCAATAAGAAACCTCAAGGGAAGATGCATAAGCCAAATCATCAAACAAGATAAAGGGAAGTCCATAAAAAGTATCTGCCCGTTATCCACTATAGAGCTAGATAACGCACTACATTGTATTTTGAAAGAACTGCAGGAGCAAGAATTTATAAGAGACATCCGTGCACTCAAAGCTCATCAAGAGTTTCACAAAGCGAGCCCGTCGATAGGTCTTGTGATGTTCTTAGATGACAGGGAACTATTACGATTCGGAGGCAGACTAGAAAAATCGGAGCTGCCATATGACACCAAGCATCCAATATTCTTACCCCACAAGCATCCATTTGTCAAAATGATAATGTCAGATCTACACATTGAGAATAATCATATTGGACCACAAGGACTTCTGGCCATCACCAGACAAAAATTTGGCCAATCAAAGGGAAGAATATTGCGCGTTCTGTCACACAATACTGTATATCATGCATCAAGGCCAAACCCACTATGTATTCTCAAATTATGGGAAATCTACCAGCTCATAGAGTGTAACCAGCACGTCCCTTCATCAATGCTGGTGTAGAATTTTGTGGTCCGTTATGGGTTCATTACCGAACGAGAGGAAGTAGGCCACAAAAGCGCTATTTATCAATATTCTGCTGCTTTGCTACGAAGGCAGTTCATATTGAAGTCGTAAGCGAATTAACCACAGAAGCATTCATTGGAGCAGAGGTTCATGAGCCGACGAGGCCATGTCAGAAACTTGTACTGCGATAACGCCACGAACTTCGTAGGTGCAAGAAACCAACTAGATGAACTGAAAACAAGCATATATTCAAAACATGCCCAACATCAAATAACCACCAACTGCAGCTCTAAAGGCATTGACTTTCATTTTATCCCACCACGTGCTCCTCACTTCGGAGGACTATGGAAAGCAGCGGTCAAGTCCGCAAAACACCTACTACCATGTAAAGTTTCGAAGGCGTCACTCACCTACGAGGAGCTTGGAACCGTTACTGCAGAAGTCGAGGCCATTCTAAATTCCAGGCCACTAACCGCAATGTCAGATAATCCCAATGACCTGACTGTACTAACGCCGGGTCACTTTTTAATAGGCGAGCCCCTAAAAGCAGTTGTTGATCAACATGCAGAACCACAGAGTGGGACACTAGTCACTAGGTGGAAGCTTGTGTCAACCATCGAGAAGGAATTCTGGAAACGATGGTCCCAAGAATACCTGAACGAACTCCAACAACGAACAAAGTGGAAAACACAGTCGAAAAACGTTCTACCAGGCACAGTCTTAATTATCAAGGAAGACAACACTCCAGTAATGAAATGGCCACTAGGAAGAATCGAAAAGGTGATCCACGGAAACGACGGACATGTCCGGGTTGCAGAAGTTCGAACAAAATCTGGAGTACTATGTCGTCCCATACAAAAGCTAGCTCCACTAGTAGAAGGCAGCCAAAGCTCACTGGGCTTTCAACCTGATGCATTTATAACAAGTTGAAAACGCAAAGTAGATGAACAAGAAGACATCGATGAGTCCAGTTCATCATCTAAGCCAACAAAACAGTCAACGCCCAATCCATCCCGACGTAAATAGACCATGACGAAAAAATCATCTACTCACATCTTCACAACAACTTAGCGGTAAAATTACCATAATAAGAAACCATTTACCATCAGGACTTCGACTCCAGTTGAGGCCGAAAACATATTGACTCTATACGAGCTCATGTCAATTACCGGACAAATAGCCTCAAACTACCTTCATTAAAACACAGGGAAGTGGCCTTTTAAAAATGCAACCGTCTTGCGTGGCCAAACATCAACATCTTACTCTTCAAGGGCTACAAATTCACTCAAACAATATACGAGTGTCGCATACCAGACAAAGCGGTGATATAACTTCTGAAAACATCAGCCGCCTTACAGCTCTCAAGTATTATTCATCAAACATGAGTTCATTCCACACAGATCTGCTAGAACTTCAAAAGCAGATTAAGTCACAACAGCTAGAACTCCCAAATCACATATTTCAACATAACATTCCGTACACCATCATGAGCTCTCTTGGTTTTCTCAGTGCAATGACAGCCCTTATAAACCTAGCATGCCGGTGTTGCATTGCTCGATTCAAACAAAGAATGCCATCACCACCAATACCCGCACCTAGAAATGAACCATCATCCAGCTACAGTTTCCAGGTCTAATAGCTTCTGATGAATCCACAGCATATCATCAGCGTGGGGTAGGATGTTCAAAATCAACAAATCATCACCTTATAATTATAATGAATAAGTTTATGTTTGCTAACCATACTGTACTCTCAAATTTCATTAAATCAGCATTAATTTGTGAATTCAACTTGTAACACTATACGTTTGAACTCTATCAATAATTTTCATAATTTTTTTTTGTGCAGTCAGCATAAACATGCACTTGTAAATAATTAGGAATAAGCATTTTTTGTGTATAAATAATGTGTGACAAATAAAGACTTTTAAGATAGCTACGAAACAGGGTACAAGACTTATCATTTTTCTCTTTCAGTGAGTCTGCTGGGAGCTGTTTCCAAATTCTATTTCTCATAGTGAGCAATTTGTTATAGTGCTCCACTTTAGTCACTTTATCCAGTCATAGTACAGGTACTGTGGTCTGGTCTACAATTCACTTGCGATAGAAGCATCGTAAACACCCGTGATGCAACGATTTGAGTTTGCGAAAAGTGTGCCTATTTGCATCAACTGCGAAAAGGACACACAGTTTCAAAGTGCAAATTAACTCGGTGCAGTGTTTGCAATAAATCGCATCACACATTATTCCACCAATATCAAACTATTTGATTTGCAGCCAAAAGACAGGGGATATCAGCCCCAAATTCTTTGGCACCAATTTCAGACTTGTCTTCAACTGCAAAAATAAGGTCACGGCTGATTGGCTTAAAGGCGAAATTCCAAAAGTAAAGCCTTGGGAGAATGCCTTACTGAATGGGGTTGAAGAGGAAGAAATTACCAAAAACCAAATTCTGGTGGGCCATTTCCCCGTTGGCCCTACATGCACGAACGAGCAGATTCTCACTGCGATCATTCGCGGCATCATTCGCTTGTTCACATTCAGCCTCCGTCAAAGGGTTCAGGAGTTCCTGTTGATTCATCCTCATCATCTTCTACGGTTTCAAATATACAGTCGTTCAGTTCGTTCCCTTTAGCTGACCCGAAATTTAATACTCCTGATCACATTGACGCACTCATCGGTGCTGACAAATTATTCAGCATAATAAATGGCTCGGCAGAGCGCGGTCAAGATAAACCTGATCTTGTGCCAACTGTTTTCGGTTGGGTTATCTGTGGAAACATGGAAACCGTCAGTTCTTCGAAAACAAGAGATCTTAACTCATTCTCATTGGAAGCTTCGACTTCAGTTGATCTCTTGCGTTTTTGGCGTCTGGAAGAAGTCGATCCCGACACTACTCTATCCACTGAAGACCAACTTGCAGAAGATATATTCGTTAAAAGTCATTCTCGTTCAACTGACGGTAGGTATATGGTTCGATAACCGTTCAAATCTGATGAGGCTACAGATTTCGGTAATAGCTTCAAAGTCGCGTTAAATCGTTTTTATGATACTGAACGACGAATTGCATCCAGTCAGTACTTGACAGAAAAATACATAAACTTTATGAACGAGTATTTGGCCCTAGGCCATATGGAAGAGGTACCTACTGGTGAAATAAACACGTCTTCTAGCAAGTGCTTTTACCTTCCTCATCATGCTGTTCTCAAGGATGAAAGCTTACTTACTTACTTAGGTGGGCATTACAGTTCGGGGTGAACCTGGGCCTCAACCAACATCCTTCTATAACGACTTCGATTTCAGGCGAGCTCTCTCCAGTTTCGCACTCCAAGTCGGTTGAGGTCTTCATCCACTTGATTGCGCCACCTACGACGAGGTCTTCCCCTTCCGCGATTTCCCTGCAATGTGCATTTGAACACCCAATGAGCCGGAGCATTTGGATCCATCCGCTCTACATGGCCCAACCATCGTAGCCTCGCAATGCGTACTCTTCTGGCTATGCCCATGTCGCGGTATAGCTCATACAGCTCGTTGTTGTATCTTATTCTCCACACATTGTCCTAGCATACGGGATCAAAGATCATTCGGAGAATTTTTCTTTCGAAACGACCAAGGGTTTCCTCATCCGCTTTCGATAAGGTCCATGCTTCCGCGCCGTAAAGCAGGACTGGGATGATTAAGGTCTTATATAAGGCTACCTTGGTTTTTCTGGAGAGGGTTTTGTTTCTCAATTGCCTTCTTAACCCAAAGAAGCAACGGTTGGCAAGAGTTATTCTCCGTTTGATCTCCGCACTGATGTTGTTGTCCGTGTCTACAGCGGATCCTAGGTAGACGAAGTCCTGTACTACCTCGAAGTTATGTCTGTCTATTATGACGTTTTGTCCAATTCATCGATGTTCTGTGTCCTTGTTTGATGACAACATATACTTCGTTTTGCCCTCATTAACCATCAAACCCATTTTTGCCGCTTCTGTTTCAATACTCGCAAAAGCACCTATGACATCACGCTTTTTTCTTCCCATTACGTCAATATCGTCTGCATAGGCGAGTAATTGCACAGACTTTTGAAAGATTGTTCCTCTGGTGTTGACGTTTGAGTTTCTTACAATCTGTTTAAGTATGATGTTGAAGAAATCGCATGACAGTTTGTCGCCTTGCGTAAAACCTTTTTCGACATCAAAGGTCTCGGTGAGTTCTTTACCGACCTTGACGGAGCAGTGTGAATTCTCCAAAGTCATCCTGCATAGTCGTACGAGTTTTGCAGGGATGCCGAAACTAGACATGGCTCTGTATAGCTCGTCTCTGTAGATACTGTCATACGCGGCCTTGAAATCGATAAAGAGATGGTGAATATCGATATTACGTTCTCGGGTTTTTTCCAAGATCTGTCGTAATGTGAAAATTTGGTCTATTGTGGACTTCTCTGGTCTAAAACCATATTGATAAGGACCTATCGTTGACGTGGGGTTTCAGACGTTCACATATTACAGCAGACAATATCTTATAAGCGACGTTAAGGAGGCTTATCCCTCTATAATTGGCGCAATTTTGAGGGTCTCCTTTCTTTAGGATCGGGCATACGATACTGAAGTTCCATTCATCGGGCATGCTTTCTTCCGACCATATCATGCAGATCAGCTGGTGCATGCTCCTTTCCAACTGATCTTCAGCTGCCTTGAAAAATTCGGCATCAAGGCCATCTGCACCTGCAGTCTTATTTGATTTAAGTTTGCATATAGCAAGCATAACTTCTTCTAGGTCGGGAGGATGGCATTCTTGATCATCGTCCAAGCTGAATGGGGCAGTCTGCCTGACAGCGGAATTTGTGTCCTCATCTCCGTTAAGCAGTCTGCAGAAATGATCTTTCCAGATCCTCAGTAGCGACTGTGACTCTATAACTATGTTTCCCTGCTGGTCTGTACAGGCTTGAGTTCGGGGTTTGACACCCTGGCAGGATCTTTTTACCTTTTGGTAAAACTTCCGGATCTCGTTCCTGTCATGGCACCTCTCTATCTCCTCAAACGAGCGCTTCTCATGCTGCTTCTTTTTCTTTTTAAGAAGTCGGTGTTCTTCCCTTCTTCTCTCCTTGTAAAGCTCGTTATACTGATCGTAAGCAGCCCTCGTTCGTGTTTGCATAAGCATTTGTCGTGCTCTTTGCTTGGCTGCATTTGCCTGCCTGCATTCTTCATCGAACCATGGGTTTCGTTTTGGTGGCCGAGTGAAACCCAGAACCTCAAAGGCAGTGGTTCTGATGGCTTCTTGGCATTGTTGCCACTGGTCTTCAATGTTTAATGCTGGCGGCATGGGATGCAAGGATAATTCAAGGGACACTCGATTGGAAAAGGCATTGGCAATCTCTTGCGATTGTAGCTTTCCGACGTCAAATCTCTGCACAGCGTTAGTTCGTGCTGGTCGTGAACAAGATATCTTCATTTGTACCTTGGCTACAACAAGGTAGTGGTCCGAGTCAAAGTTGGCCCCTCGGAAAATTCGGACATCTAGCACACTGGAAGAGTGCCTTGCGTCGATCGCAACATGGTCAATTTGGTCGACGGTTAATTGATCTGGGGATCGCCGTGTACTACTTACAACAAGATTTAGCCCCGCAGCAAAATCGATTAGCCTTAATCCGTTTCCGGAGGTTCTGTCGTGGAGGCTATGCTTACCGATTGTGTTTCCAAAGATGTCCTCCTTCCCTAGCTTTGCGTTAAAATCGCCAAGAACGATTTTCACGTCGTGTCTAGGGCACTGCTCATATGGTTCTTCTAGGAGCTCGTAGAAACAGTCTGGAATCGTCATCTTTCTCTTCTGTGGGGCGTGGGCGCATATAAGGCTAATTTGGGCGAGTTAAGCCCTGATGCGGATGGTCATTATACGCTCATTGACTGGATTTTGGCTTATCACCTTATCCCTTAGTCTTCCTCTAACGACAAATCCGCACCCGAATAGGCGCTGTTTCTGTTGTCTGTAGCAGTCGCCATAGTAAATGTCACAGTTTTTCATCCTCTTTATGCCCGGTCCACTCCATCGCACTTCTTGGATGGCGGTTATGTCTGCTTTGCAGCAGTCCAGGGCGTCCGCTAATTCTCCAGCTGCACCTAGTCCGTTAAGAGATCTTACGTTCCACGTGCAGATCCGGAGGTCGTTGTCCTTCTTTCGTTTGCTTGGGTCGTCAACTTTGAAATCATTATCGTTATCCGAAGCTGCTTGTTGTTTAGGAACAATGTCTTTTTTACGTGGTTGGGTAGTTAACAATACGCACAACCCCCAACCTGGAGGGCCAGGTCCTTTTGGAACCCTTCGAATACAAAGGGCTGGAATATCCAGAGTCAGTACCCTGCTGCAGGGGTGTGAGTGCTGCCGTTGGCTCACCAGGAGCTCGTCCGCTACCATCTGTACTTCAATACCCTGTCCTAGTATTGAAAGACCCCAAAAGACCTTTAAACCAAATATGTTGGAGTAGCTCTTTCAGGGGTTTCTGCTTTTATGGCTGCTGAAGTCCACCGTTGATTCTGTCCTTCAAATTCGTCTGCTGGGACATTTACACGAAAGCTCTCGTAGACCACTGAGATTCGTGCAGTCAGTCATTGTTCGCAGAGCAATTATAGTGTTGATCGATCACAATTCTTTTTGAAGGATGAAAGCAGTACAACGAAAGTCAGGGAAGTGTTCGATGGTTCGGCTAGGTCCTCACATAGTCATCAGTCTCTTTATGAATCTATACCTATTGGTAAATCTTATCAACGCGATCTCTTCTCAATCTGCATTCGTTTTCGTCGCCATCGGTATACGATGTCAGGTGATATTGAAAAAATGTTTCTCCAAATTAGGGTCTCAAAAGAACATGCAGACTTCCAACGCATTCTGTGGAGAAATTCAAGTGATCTTCCGTTAAAACCTTATCGTCTTTTGACCGTTACTAACGGTACTAGTTGTGCACCGTTTTTGGCTGTACGAACTTTGTATCAACTTGCGATTGATTCAACAGATACTCACCCGCGAGCTTCCGAAATACTGCTAAATGACTTCTACGTTGATGACGTAATCACTGGGGCTGATACTATAGAAGATGTCACAACACTCCGCCTAGAACTTGTGAGTCTTCTCAAGTCTGCTGGTCAAAACCTTCGAAAGTGGATAACAAACTTTTGGCCTTTTCTTCTCAGTTTGCCGTAGAACAGCGTGAGATGTCACCAAAAGAATTTGAAGAATACCACTCAGTCAAACTTCTAGGCTTGCAATGGTCTCCAACAAATGATACATTTTTTTATAAGGTTAACTTAAATGATAAAGCGTCGTTTACAAAGCGTTAAATATTCTCAGAATCTTCAAGAATTTTCGATCCTCTCGGTTTTCTTACTCCTGTAGTAATCGGTATCAAAATATTGTTCCAAGAGCTATGGCGAAAAAAGTATAAATGGGATGACGTCATATCCTCAGAGCATGCAAAAAGGTGGCATT
This sequence comes from Melanostoma mellinum, assembly GCA_914767635.1. NCBI lineage: Eukaryota > Metazoa > Arthropoda > Insecta > Diptera > Syrphidae > Melanostoma > Melanostoma mellinum. Next base: position 116,573,415 of record OU612059.1, on the reverse strand, counting down.
CCGTCCGCGATGAGCTTTCAGTTATCGAAAAAATTAATATTCCACAAATCATGTGGGCATCAAAGGAAAGCGTCGAATATCTCGGGTTCTGCGATGCACATCCCGATGCTTACGCAGCAGTCATATTTTGCCGCAGCGTGTGTTCGGCTGGAAATGTAATTAGTAGCATAGTCGCAGCAAAAAGCAAGTAGCTCCTATCAAGGTTGTATCTCTTCCGCGTCTCGAACTCAGCGGAGCAGTTCTACTAACTCGGTTAGTAAAAAAACTTGAAACTTCTTTACAAGATAAAGAATTAAAAGTTACAGCGTGGACTGACTCCGCAATCGTCCTTCATTGGCTATCGGCCGGGCAAAGAAATGGTCCGTTTTCATCGGGAATCGTACTTCAGAGATTCTTTCTACAATACCTAGAGAATCGTGGCACCACATACGATCTAAACAAAATCCCACTGACTGTGCCTCTCGTAGTATTACACCTCCTCATTTGCTTCAAAATGAGTTATGGTGGACCGCCCCATCGTGGATAACGAATGAACGGGACCAGTGGCCAAAATCGGAATCTTCAATCGATAATATTCAATCCGAAGACTTTGAAAAACGGAAAAAGCAGCCGACTTATAGTTTCGTATCTACATTGGATCCCACAAATGTTTTTTGCAAAAGTGATCAATGATTCTTCTCGTTTCTTGAAATCCATCCGTGTGCTTGGTCTCATATTTCGGTATGTAGCAAATATTCTATGGCAAAGACCAAACTACTAAAGTTTCACCAAAGTCTTAGTTTTTCGGTAGAAATAGACACAATAAAAGGTGGAAAAAATCTTAAAAAAGGCAATAAGCTAGCATCCTTAGCACCGTTTGTGGATGACCAAGGACTCTTACGCGTCGCGTCGGGGGTCGTATCCAAGAAGCAGATGTGTCTTATTTAACAAAACACCCTATCATTCTCGAAAAAAGCACACGAATTGCAAACCTCATTGTCGATTATCTACATCGTTCAAATGGCCATGCAGGTGTTTCTCTTTTATTTGCCATTCTGCGTCAAGAATACTACATTATTTATTTTTTTCGCTAGTCTAATTGAAGATGTTAATGATCTCTAATTGATGTTAAATAAATAAGAAATAAGAAATTAAATTAAAATTATCGGTTGTAGGAATTTGCTTCGTAAAATAGTCCATGATTGTGTTCCGTGCTTCCGTCAGCAAAAGACAACTTCGACGCAGCAAATGGCTAATTTGCCGGCAGATCGTGTGCTGCTGTCGCGACCGTTCAGTAAGGTTGGTGTAGACTATGCAGGTCCTATAACTTTACGACTAGCTTGAGGCCGAATTCCAAAATTTATCAGATAGATAGATAGATAGATAGATAAAGTTTATTGATTTCATTCAATTTGTTTATAATAACAATTTTGTTAAATACATTTAAGTCTAAGACATGGCTTTAAAGTGCCGTCTGCCCAAGTTTGACAAAGTTACAATAACGTTATTATTAAAAAGTTTCTTCTATAATTGATTTTCTGTATTTTAAAGCCTTTTGACAATAGCAGTACATTTTTTTCGCATCGGATCCATTCAAAATAGTTCTCATTTCCGCTTCCTCTAAGATTCTTTTCCCATACAGTTGGATTCTGAGCTCTATCAAAATAGGACATCTACCCAGAAAATGAAAAATATTCTCTCTTTCTCGTAGATTACACAGAGAGCAAAAAATTGGTAGATCTTCCCGGTGCGGGATGAAGTTCAAGTTCAATATTTCAGCTCTAGTTTTGAAAATCGTGGAGATCATTTCAGTTGAGTATATTTCGTTAAAATAATTATTCTCACAGAGCTTGCGATTCAAGTTGGCGTAAATTTCTCGATAAACAGAACTTTGCACCTTTTCAATACAATTTGCGTGGATCTTCTCATCAACTGCCGAAATTAAATTGTAGAACTGTTTTTTCCAGTGCAAGGTGTTTGCTACATCCAAGTTAATATTGTATCCACAGAAATCAGCAAGATTTTTCCATTCGTCGAAAAAAAGCGTTTTGGTTCTTATGACGTACTTTAACAATCGATTCGGTAATCTTACGTCTTGCAGGGACATGGTTTTTAAAATATAATTGAAGTGAAGTTTGAGTGTTTCAACAAATAAAGGCGAAAGACCAGTTTCCACAAGTAGAATGTTGTTTGACGTACATTGTGGAAGTTTTAATATCCTTTTTAGGAAGAATCGAAGGAGTTTTTCCACCGCTTCGTATGGCTTATACCCCCAAACTTGCGCCCCATACATCATGATTGACTTTGAGACAGCCTGAAATATTTGATATTTTGTTTTAAATTCTTCTTTGTCATCTAAACAGTTTTTCCATGCTGCGCTTATAGCTGCTTTAGCCGCTACGAGTTTTTCTTTAAGATGTTGATCCATATTCATATTACTGCTGATGTTAATGCCCAAATACTTGTAGGATTTAACTGTTTCCAGTTCCTGTCGTTCAAAAAACCATTTTTCGTTTCTTGCTAGCCTTCCACCACCTTTGCGGAATACCATTGGTTTCGATTTAGCTATGTTAACATTTAACTTCCACTCTTGGCAGTACCTTTGCAGCTGATTGATCAATCTTTGTAAATTTTCCGGGGAGTCAGTAAACAGGACTAGATCATCTGCATATAACAAAACCTTCAGATAAAAGAACTGATTATCTTAAAAAACGGGCAAAAAGCCTGGAAAATTGTAAGGACTCCAAACTTTTTTGGGATACTGTTCGTGAACTTGGTGGGCGAAACGATCGTATGAAGTACTCCTTGGAAGCTGATATGCTAGCAGCTCATTTTAAAACTCTACTGTCAGCTGACGAGGACCTTCATACTTTTGGTTCTTATGACGTACTTTAACAATCGATTCGGTAATCTTACGTCTTGCAGGGACATGATTTTTAAAATATAATTGAAGTGAAGTTTGAGTGTTTCAACAAATAAAGGCGAAAGACCAGTTTCCACAAGTAGAATGTTGTTTGACGTACATTGTGGAAGTTTTAATATCCTTTTTAGGAAGAATCGAAGGAGTTTTTCCACCGCTTCGTATGGCTTATACCCCCAAACTTGCGCCCCATACATCATGATTGACTTTGAGACAGCCTGAAATATTTGATATTTTGTTTTAAATTCTTCTTTGTCATCTAAACAGTTTTTCCATGCTGCGCTTATAGCTGCTTTAGCCGCTACGAGTTTTTCTTTAAGATGTTGATCCATATTCATATTACTGCTGATGTTAATGCCCAAATACTTGTAGGATTTAACTGTTTCCAGTTCCTGTCGTTCAAAAAACCATTTTTCGTTTCTTGCTAGCCTTCCACCACCTTTGCGGAATACCATTGGTTTCGATTTAGCTATGTTAACATTTAACTTCCACTCTTGGCAGTACCTTTGCAGCTGATTGATCATTCTTTGTAAATTTTCCGGGGAGTCAGTAAACAGGACTAGATCATCTGCATATAACAAAACCTTCAGATAAAAGAACTGATTATCTTAAAAAACGGGCAAAAAGCCTGGAAAATTGTAAGGACTCCAAACTTTTTTGGGATACTGTTCGTGAACTTGGTGGGCGAAACGATCGTATGAAGTACTCCTTGGAAGCTGATATGCTAGCAGCTCATTTTAAAACTCTACTGTCAGCTGACGAGGACCTTCATACTTTTCACTACGCATTACCTAACTCAACGGTTACTGAACTAGATGCGGATATTTCGCTTTTCGAATTGGAAGCAACATTGCATAAGATGAAGAACAATAAAGCTCCAGGCTTAGACGGTATTCCAGCTGAGTTCTATAAAAATAGTACTACCGACTTCAAAACTCATCTTGTTACTTTTTTTAACAGATTGTACAAAGAAGCGTGTGTACCTAGCAGTTTTAATTCAGCCGTGATTTTTGCTATTTATAAGAAAGGTGATGCAAATGTTGCCGAAAATTATAGAGGAATTTCGATTTTGAATTCGTTAAGAAAAATTTTCTCTGCAATTTTAAATGAAAGGCTTTCAAACTGGGTTGAGGGGAGCAATCGTCTTAATATATTTCAAGCTGGTTTCCGCCCAGGGTTTTCGACCATGGATCATATCTTTGCTATTTCCAGTATCGCAAGAAAGTTCATTGAAAATAAAAAGAAGCTGTACACGTGCTTTATCGATTTCAAAGCTGCCTTTGATAAAGTCAATAGACAAGCTTTAATCTACAAGTTATCATGTTTAGGTCTATCGCGAAAGTTTCTTGCAATGTATTCTAAATTAGTTTCATCGTCAAATGCAAAGGTTTGGGATGGGTGTGAGCTCTCGAGTACATTTGAAACAACAGCAGGTGTTCCTCAAGGATGTGTCCTCAGTCCACTACTCTTCGCCCTGTTCATCGATGAAATCAGTGACCTTCTTCCTGGCGGAGTTCTTTTTGCTAACACGTTGATTAAAGTCTTGCTATATGCAGACGATTTGGTTATGTTTGCTGACAACCCATTTTCACTGCAGTTGCAAATTAAGAGACTCAACTCTTTTTGTGAGACCTGGGGTTTGCATATCAATTCAGATAAAACTAAAATTATTATTTTTGAATCGAGAAGCACTAGAAGACTCCCAGAAGAAATATGGTCGCATAATTCCACACGCATTGAGGTTGTGCAAGAGTTTAAATATTTGGGAGTTCTGTTGACTTACAATCTTAGCTTTGTAAAACACGCAAATGAAAAAAGCAATCAAGCTAAACTAGCCCTAAATATGATGTGGACAAATTTTTTTTCCAACCGAAGTATTGATTTGAAGTCCAAATACCGAGTCTTTAATGCAACGGTTAATACATGTATGTGCTATGGTGTACAAGTGTTTGGATATATTAAACTTGAGGCTTTCGAAAGTCTACAAAGACATTTCTTCAAACGTTTATTTCGGTTACCAAACTCAACCCCAAATTATGCCATATATGTAGAGTCCGGTATAACACCTATATACATACAAAACCTTAAAGCTAACGCAGATTTCATTATTAAAGTAATGAATAGAAATGATACCTGTCTGCACAAAATAATTTTGAAAAAATTGCTTCAAACCAATGCCTCTCCTTTCCGGGAATGGAATGAGCTAGCACTAAGGCATGAATCTTCTCTATATTTAACAGAATTAAACGTTGATGATTGGCAAGTTCAGTTTGCAGATGTGATCGCAAAAGTTGATCATAAAATTTTTATAGAAAATCTCTCTAGAGCAAATTCGTCTCCGTCCAGAAATATCTACAGGCAGTTAAATCACCAAATAACTTCGCATGCAAGCTATTTTCGAAGAGAATATTCAGCTGTCGAAATAGGGACCATTTTTAGAGCTAGAGTTGAAATTTTACATCTTAACTACATACCATACCGAGATGATCTACCGCAAAATTGTAGTTTATGCAACAGAAGAGAGAAAGAAGATATTTACCACTTCTTGGCTATTTGTCCAATGTTACAGGAAATTCGTCGTTTATATTTCCAGGAGAGTTTTATGACAAGATCACGACTTTATGAGGTTTTGAATGGGTCTCTGGGTTGGATTACTTTGTTTAAGTTTTGCAAACATGCGCTTATTTATCGCAACAGTTTCCCATAAGTCATCGAATTTTCCTTTTCAGTTGTTGCAGTTTCTTTTATACACACCGTTTTATATTCTAAATTGCTTTTTGTATGTGTTTTAAATCACGTAAAATTGATTATTCTTTTGTGTTTCAAATCACGTAAAATTGAAAACTTTATGCTGTTATAATTATCAAACTATGTACTTTTATCAATAATTTTCTTTGTGTTTCAAATCATGTAAAAATTGGTAAAAATTGATAGAATGCTTACATTAAAGTTTCAAATCGCTCGAAAACTGTTATTTCATTTTTGAATTATAAATGCATATAATTTATGCCATACCAAGTCTTAATCTATTCAAGTAACTATAGTATGTATATATCTTAGTAGTATTTTTACATTTTTCCTATTTTTTAATTCTTTAAAAATCATACGAAATGTCATTTCAGGCAGACGGCAGTTTTGCCACGTCCTTATTCTTAAAAAAACCTTATTGTTAAACTATTGATGAAATAAAGAATTTATCTATCTATCTATCTATCTATAACAAAACCTTCAAGTGGATCTCATCAATCTTTATTCCTCCCGATAGATATTCCGATATGTCATCTATAAACATGATGAAAGCTTGAGGGCTTAAATTGCACCCTTGTTTGACACCGTCAACGTTTCAAAGAAATCACCTAACTGCTTACCGTCCCAAACTGCTGCGGATGTTTGTTCATACAGCTTTTCTAAAAGATTTCCAATTTTTCTAGAGAGTCCTTTGTTATACAGTTTGTAAAAAAGTGCACTCCTGTCCACAGTATCGAATGAGGCTAAAAATATGATCTGTTGTGGAGTAGTTTTCTCTAAAACCAGCTTGGAACTCACTTAAAAGGTTATTTTGTGAAGTCCATTCTTGAAAACGCCTAGATAAAACACCCATCAATATTTTAAGAGATGAATTTAAAAATGCTATCCCTCTATAGCTTTCAGCCTGGTTAGGGTCTCCTTTTTTGTAAATAGGGAAAATTATGCTCTGTTTGAAGCTTATTGGGATATCTCCAGTTTCAAAAATTCTGTTGTATTCATTCGTAAGCAGTCTCACGAGCGTACTACTTCCATATTTGTAAAATTCAACAGGTATGCCGTCAGTCCCGGGTGCTTTTCGATCCTTGCTCTGATTTAGCCAGCTTCTAATTTCCTGCTCAGATACGGGTCTATCAAGCAGCTCGCTCTTTACATCTGGAACCGCATAGTGGAACTTTTCGTGGATTATAGAGTCAGATGGGTTTAGAATAAACTTAAAATGGTTTCCTAACTCTTTGATATCGAGATTTATACCGATTTTAAGCTTTTTTTCGTTTTTTCTGTTGAGAAGTTTCCAAAGAGTAGCCGAATCTCTACATTCTGATATTTCAACAGCTAATGAGTTCTGAAACTTTGATTTCTTTTCCTGGCAGCTCCTCTTGAAGCCACGTTTAGCTTGCAGATACAAAGGCTTATAGATGGGCTCGTCGTATTTTCGAAAAAAACCTAATAAGGCGAAAGATTTCCTTCGTTTTCTCTCACATTCTACATCGAACCATAGTTGTTTCTGAGTTTTTGAGCCTCATTTCTATCTCTCTATTAAATTGTGTTTGATAAGTTTCTTTTTGAATATGGTTCCATTTCAAATTAGGGATCGTTTTTATTATAGTTTCGGAACTGCTGATATTTTGAATATTAAACTCAAAGGTTGTTACAATTGGTAGGTGATCGGAGTAATTTTGTGCTTGCACTTCGAAGTCTTGGATTAATTTATTCCATTCATCCCCGCTCAAGCTCAAGTCGATTACTGAGCACCCTTGTGTGCCGACAAAAGTAAATTCTCCTTTAGAGTCTGACTTAGAACATCCATTCATTATCTTTAAACCATACTCACTGCATAAGTCAATCAGTTCATGGCCTTTTCTAACCAAAACCGTATCCTTGGAGCACCGAGATTCTGAGAAAACTTCCTGACTATCTGAATAAGATTGTATCGCTGCAGTTCTTGCGTTAAAATCCCCAATGATAAGAAGATTGTTTTGTTCCTTCATGTTATTGATTGCATCTTTTAGAATTTGCAGATCATGATCCCATTGAGTACCTTGAGATCCATTTAAATATACCGGAATAATACAGTATTTTGTTGACGGAGAAATCTTATCTTGTATATTAAAGAAACTGTAGCCCGTTGATTTTACAAATTCGATTTTTATGTCCTTAATACTTTTCTTGTAACCATAAAGGCAGCCTCCACCAGCTCGGGAATTGACCCCCAGGAAACCACAAGGTAAATGATTTCTCTTGGTATTATAAATTCGGAGGAGTAGTAGGTTGAAATGCTTAAGAACACAATTAATTGATTTCTCTTTTAATTGTGTATACAATGGAGTATGGCAGGTAGCAAAGCAAAAGAAGACTTCTTATTGTTTTTTCTTATGGGCTTTCATTCCTTCATTCTCCACAGCATAGGCAAGCATTTAATGTGGCTATTGTATCGGGCATGGGGTAAGACAATAGAGCATGTTAAGATGTGTGTGTGCAATTGACATAGGCCGTGAACTCATATGATCATAATATGATATGACTTGTGTGAATTACCTGTATGGTTGCAATGAGTGAACGAGGAGACGAAAATTCGTTTGTAGGCATTTTTTGGGCAAGAGTACTATAACTTTGGCGACAAGAAATAATAACATGTTTTGGTGGAGGGGTTCAATACAAGCATTTTCTCCTATTGGAGGAGGGGTCTATCTCCCCCCGTTTAGGCGGTAGGGGTAATTTTTTAAAAATTGACTTACAATCGAAAAAATAAATTGAATAAATAAAATAAGGCACGAGTACGATAACTTTGGCGACAAAAAATAATAACGGGATTTAGTAGAAGGATTTAATACAAGCATTTTTTACTATGGGAATGGGGGAGTCTATCTCCCCTCGTTTAGGCAGTAGGGGCAATTTTATAAAAATTGACTTAAAATCTAAAAAAAAATATTGAAGAACAACGGGAAAATTTACAGATGCAATTTATACTTTTTATGAAAGTCAGAAATCTGCACTTTATAATAAATTTTAATTGAAGTGACATCAATTTATAGTTTTTGAATTAACTGACTTGAAAATCAAAATTTAGGAAAAAAATTTAGAAAAAATCCCTTGGAGTATTATGTTTCTCGTGATTACAAATGCCAATAAAAAAAAATTTTATGTAGTTAGTTGCTTCATCAAATTTTTTATCAAACGCTGTAAACTATTTTTTTCTATGTCTTATAGTTTTTGAGATTATTGAAAAATAGTAAAACTATTGAAGTATGCAATATTTTCAAAAAATTATGGAAATACGTACGAATTTACAATAATGTTAGGAAATAGACTAGTGAAAGTATAAAAATTCATCAGACAGGTGCTTATATGCAATTGATTTCCGTATGCAACAACTTTCCGCATGGCCCGCTTCACGGGGGATCATGATTTTAACCCTTTTTCCGCAGGGTTAAGCTGCTCATGCTAAATATGAAAATAGCAATTGTTTTTCTAGCTGCAAGTTATTTGATTGAACTGAAAAAAGTTTTGTTGCTATTTTCATATTTAGCATGAGCAGGTTAACCCTGCGGAAAAAGGGTTGAAATAATGAGCCCCCGCGAAGCGGGCCATGCGGAAAGTTGTTGCATACGGAAATTAATTGCACATGAGCACCTGTCTGATGAATTTTTATACTTTTATACTTTTTTCAGATTGATCAAATAACTTGCAGTTAGAAAAACAACTGCTATTTTCATATTTAGCATGAGCAGCTTAACCCTGCAGAAAAAGGGTTAAAATAATGAGCCCCCGCGAAGCGGGCCATACGAAAAGTTTTTATACGGAAATCAATTGCATATAAGCACCTGTCTGATTTTGGTCCTCTTGGCACTCTTTGAATGAAATTTGTTAAAGCAACTAACTACATAAAATTTTTTTTTATTGGCATTTGTAATCACGAGAAACATAATACTCAAAGGGATTTTTTCTAAATTTTTTTCCTAAATTTTGCCTGCTTTAATCAATTTATAGTTTTTGAATTAACTGAATTGAAAATTAAAATTTAGGAAAAAAATTTATAAAAAATCCCTTTGAGTATTATGTTTCTCGTGATTACAAATGCCAATAAAAAAAAATTTTATGTAGTTAGTTGCTTTAACAAATTTTTTATCAAACGCTGTAAACTATTTTTTTCTATGTCTTATAGTTTTTGAGATAATTGAAAAATAGTAAAACTATTGAAGTATGCAATATTTTCAAAAAATTATGGAAATACGTACGAATTTACAATAATGTTAGGAAATAGAATAGTGAAAGTATAAAAATTCATCATATGCAATTAATTTAATTAAATTGGAAGCAATCCATCTCCTACTATGTCGGATCACCGAAAGGAGACATGCTTGCGAAAATTATTAAAGAGACCGTGAAAAAAGTGCTGGAATGTGGGCTGAACGTTGTTGCGACAAGTTGCGATCAGGGATCGAACAACGTTCTCGCATACAAGAAACTCGGAGTGGACTGGGATGCAATAGATAGGCCCTACACAGAATTAGACAATCATAGAGTGTTTCTACTTTATTATTACTGCCATATATTCAAGAGCATCCGTAACATTATGGTAAGGCACGACATAAAAATCAATGACGATGTCGTGTCGTGGAAACCAATCAAAGAGCTTTATAACGAAGACTCGAAAGGGACTTTCAAGTCTGTTATAAACTTAAAGCTTCTCATATCAGTTCGAAACCATTTGAGAAGTTCCCCGTGAAGCTGGCCACTCAAATCTTCAGCTTCAACGTGTACACAGGGATTCTGTGCCATAAAATGCAATGTCTACCAAACAGAGCAGTTAAAGAAATTTGCCGAGTCAACAGCTGCATTTATTAAGCAAATGAATGTGCTGTTTGACATACTGAATACCGGCCAACAATACTATAAAAATCCAAATAAGAAAGTGCTATCGGATGACACCGACACTTTGGAATACCTAGAAAGCTGTATTGAGTGGGTTTCAAGCTGGAGAAGCAGCAGCACTCATACAATTCCACTTTGCTTCAAGGGATTAAAGCAAACGCTAATAGGGATAATTCAGATGTGGCACTTTCTGAAAAGTAAGGAACAGAATTATTTACTATGGGCGCACCTGAACACCGATGTGGCGGAAAACCTGTTTTCAATGGTGCGATCTAACAGAGGTTCCTATGATAGGGAAACATCGGTGTGGAGGTTCATAAGAAACCTGAATGTTTCAGCACTATAGCGCACCCGAACACTCGGGTTATGAAGATGCTGGAGCAGAGCCTCTAATTAGCACATCTGACTTGGCCGAGGAGCGAAAATTCGACAAAAAGACAAAAGACAAAGAGAAGTCAAAAGTCATCGAAACAATAGAGGACTATCTACTAGCGTCAGGAGAACCCGTCGTTGTCGAAGATATCAATGATGATGATGATAACGACTGCCATTGCGAAGACTGCATAAAATGGAAATTGCTCTGGAATGGAATTTGCTCTGATTTTGGTCCTCTTGGCACTCTTTGAAATTTAAGCGATTAATTCGCTCTTGTTTGTGTCTCTTATGCTCTCTTTACTTTAGCGATTTCAGCGCACCACTCGGCCAATGCAGGTGACAAAAGAAGCTATCTGATGGTAGTACTATAGTTTCTATATACAATGGACTGACCTCATCTGAATTGTCCAACAATCGAAGTTATCATTCGAAAGTTTATCAATTTGATACAAGGATGAACTCATTTTATTTTGAATTAGCTTATAATTTTTACTCGCAAAGAACCCCGCACAAAACGTATGGAAAACGGATCCCGCTCAAATTGGCTGAAATTTTGATATGTTATTTTTTGAACCATTCTGAACAATAGTTCTTGTGGGCACACCGCCCAGAAACGAATTGTTTTCGAGTTATTGGCCCATATTCATTTTCAATTTTTTGTAGAGCCATGCATTCTAGACATCCTATTACTGATAGGCCAAAGGAGTTTCGCAATACATATATTGGTTTTTTGGGTCGCTGAACTAGAATATGATGTCTTTTAATACCTAAAATGGTACAGCTGCCCACAATAGGCAACTTGTAGTCATTTTTTAGGAGTTTTATATTATTTTTAACTTACTTGCATCGCTATAGGGCCACTTATATGATTTATTGATTTTATTGTTGTATGGTTACTGTACTTTATGCAGTATGGTCACATGAGCAATCGTCTACACTAAGCATAAGTACAAAAATACCATTATTTAGTACATTATTTACATATTAGAAATGTACTAAAGTTAGCGTTATCCCATGCATGCCACGTGGAGGTCGCGCGATCGCGTTTTCTACATCTTGGCCCTAAAAAGTGCTGATTGTTTTTTCTGGTTAGGGACTTGCAATTACTTTTACGAAGCTATATTTAATAAATGAATATAGAAATATCTCTCTATTTTATGAGTATTTAAATACAATTTTAAGTTAAATTGTACTAAGGTTATTAAAATGTTAAAAAAATTCAATTAAATATAATTTCTCACTTCACGATTGCAGACTATTTTAAAAACATTTTAAAGAATAAGATAACAGAAGATTATTTGATTAAAAATAGATTTTTTTACGTATTCTTGCTGGTTTTTGGTAAAAATTATACATATTCAGCCGTATTTATTAGATTTCCCTAAATAGCTCTGAACGGACGAATAGTTATGTAGTGAATAGCACTCTATTCTACGTTAAAAAAATTCTTATTTATAAACCATTATAGTTATGGTAAGTATATCTTACCTATCTATAATCTATAATCTAATTTATAGCATTGAGCGGTAATACACAGTTATGATAAGTTTCGTGACCTTTCTATCTTAATTTAACTAACACCTCTATTTACATTGACCTATAGCCCACATAAAGAATAATTAATTATCCCTTAAGATAGAAAGGTCACGAAACTTATCATAATAACAGAACGGAGGGCACGCCGTGTTAACAAATAACAAAAATGGATTTATACGAACACATAAGGAACAATTTTGGCATCGAAACTTACACCAAGTTAAAGAATTACAGCAAGGAAACTGTTTCTTATACAAAGACCAACAATAATCTGATTTTCCATCCTTCTTTTCATTCGAAAATAAAACCATTATCCATAACACCCTATGTTCCAACTCTTTCCCCGTCCACATCACCAATAAGCTTATCAAAAATCACCAGTTAACCACACAAGCAAAGACACCAGCTGATACACAACAAGCTACGGTTTATAAAACCGCACTCTTCATTCCGTACCTTTCTAACCGCATCACGACGGCGCCGATTAGAGATAAGACAAGGACCAAGATAGCGTTCAAATCATCAAACTCTCTGAGAACAAAGTTGTTTACAAACATCAAGGGACAGGTGGATATAATGGATAAATCAAATGTAGTATACAAAATCAATTGCTTAGGAAAGAATGAGACAGCGTGTTCTTCGGTTTACATAGGAACCTCAAAACAAAAATTAAGAAACCGTCTCTCTGGCCATAAGTCAGACCTGAATAATAGAGCAGGACAAAAAACTGCTCTCGCACAACATTGTCTGGAAGAGCAACATAAACCAGACTTGGAAAATGTTGAAATATTGGAAACGGAGCAACATTATTCTAAAAGAATGTTACTGGAGATGCTGCACATAAAAAACAACAACAAAGCTGTAAATAGGAGATCGGATTGCGACAATCTCAGCAACATCTACAGCCAGCTGATCAAAAAGGCAACTAACAATAGTGGAAGTGTTGTACAATGAAGGCGATTTTGAAAAATATTCTTCTTTTTCTCGACGTAAATTAAATTTTAATATGTTTTTGTCTTACAACATATCTCACTTAAAATTTTTTTCTTGTTTCTTTAGTCCATTTTAATACACAATGTGTAGCAATAGTTCTTTACAAGTTTGTTTTAAATAGTAAATTGCAATATAACGATGTAAGTTTCTTTTGACGTCACACAAAAATTGTGAATTAATGTTTATATAAATTTTCTTTTTCCCATTTATGTTAAAAAAGTCCTGATGATGAGCATAACCATGTTCGAAACGTCGAAATAAAACAAAATACAAAAATAAACTAACACCTCTATTTACATTGACCTATAGCCCACATAAAGAATAATTAATTATCCGGTAATACACAGGTGTACTTCACTATCGAAAACAAACCGGTCTCTGAAAGCCATCTATGTATCCGCCGGCGTACTAACATTTCCTTGTCATTTCATAATAGCGATGACATAAACCTATTCGGTCGCTATACTACCTAAATCGGCGTTCAGGATATTCCACCTCTATGTTACGTTCAAAAAGTTTTATAAATAGGTTTTTCTGTTCAGAGGTATTATAAGAGGAACATAGCGCTATTCGCTCCCTATTATGGGTTTATAAATAAGGCTGATTAAGATTCCATTATGTTGAATTAATAAATATTAATTGATCACTATTTATTTTCGCAAGCGAAATCACTCAATAGTATATAAAATAAAAAGAACATTCATGTAAAATATTTTCTTGGAGAGCATTACTTTAAAAAAAAAATACTTTTAATAGTTACTGAAATTTTAAATTGCAAATTATTATCATATAAATCGGTAACATTGATTTACCTTTCATTTAACGGGAATATTTTTTTAATCTCAATTGATACTATTCAAAATGCAACAAATCGTCCTCAGTAACTGAATGTCAGTTTTCTTAGCTATTTTTATGTAAATATAAAACCAGTAAAAACCACTGTTGCATTGTATGTTTACCCTATTAAATTTCTATTCTTACTGTACCCATTATATTATGTATCAAGTACTTTTCCACCTAAAGAATAAGAAGAAGAACACACATGTAAAAAAGAATGAACGGAATTTTTCCCCCAGACGACAGACAACTGCAGTCCGTTACTTGAACCACACCTAGTTTTTTATGAAGACTAAATTATCATTTTAGAATAAAGAAATATTAATGTATTGAATATACAATTGTGTTTCATTGGAAAAATACATTTGTTTCATTTGATGAAATACAACAGATCTATACAACAACCACTAAAAACAATCGGCCCTTTTCAGAGCCATGATGTACAGAACCCGATCGCGCGACCTCCACGTGATGTACATCGGGTAACGCTAACGCCGACGGTATAAATACAGCTTGTTTTCTAGTGGATAGTAGATAAAAAAAGGTTCTGTTATTATACATTTAGTAGATTTCACGGTAATGTGGTAGATTTATAATATGTAAATAATGTACTAAATAATGGTATTTTTGTACTTATGCTTAGTGTAGACCACAGAATAAGGAATATACAGAAGGTCATCTCCCACCATCTCCACCCGCAAAACCCGCAAATTTCCCAAAAATGAACTTGAGTGAACAGGAAATAGTTCATTTGAAAAGTTCATTGCTGAGGTGAAACTCTCAGAAAAAAAAAATAAGAGTTTGACATTTGACAGACAGCAAAAAGTAAATAAATTTACTGAGGACATCGCAAGAACCAAAAGGCAAGTCTTTTTTATTCGTTATTAGAATGCTTATTATATCTTACTTAATTGTAATTTATAATTTAATAAACAGCTTTTTCAGATGCTGCTTTGAATAGTTTCATTTTGTCAAGAAGGATTTTGTGGACTGTACAAAAAGGTTACACCTAGCCTAAGCCGATATCAATCTCTAAAAATCTCAAACAGGATTTTTATGCCAACGCGTTCAGTTAAGGGGATGCCTATTGTAAGAACCAGCAAGTTGCCTACAACAATTCCAACGCAGATAGCTCAAAAAACTACCTCAACGACTCCGAAGAACAAAGTAATTGTTATTGACACGGTTCCAAGCATGCCACAGACTTTGCCAAAAGATACATATATACAAGGATTTAACAACCGAAGTAATATGATCACTGAAGACACCCCGGTGGACATTATTACAACTCCGATCATTGTGGACGTTGACAGTATAGGCCCTCAGTCTCTCAAGCCCACAGAAACAATTGACCTGACCACATGAGCTGAAATTCCAGATACACCACCAAAAGTAGACAAACTCTCGGAGCAAAAGAGATTCACAACAATCGCATCCGGAATGACAATCTGACGATGACGAGGATGAAACTATTGAAGTTGGTGAAGAGCAGTGAAGGTGATGTTATTCAATGCGATGAATCATATGGTAAGTTTATCATAACTCTGTAATTGTACAAGCATACAATTTTTTTTTTCACAGAATCCGCAAACATTTTCATTAAATTGAATAGAGGAGCAGGAAAGCTTTGAGGAAAAAATCGGACTGACGTACGTCGAGAAATCAAAAGGATACTATGAAGTGCAACAGCAGCATTGTCCTGATAACAATCAGCCCCAACCACGCAGCCGACCCAACGGAATCCAGTGAAAATAAATCCCAAGCATCGACCGATTGCATGGTTTCTGTAGAAGAGATTTCTTCTACAACACAACAAAATATCTATTTTTCTTTTAATAATTTCATTGCCTCAGTAATAATTTATTTATAAAATAAAATTCAATTGAAAAAATTGCTCAAGAAGGCTCCTCTTTTCCCCAAAATGTTTCAAACTTTAGGTTTACGAAAACACATCTTTGAGTAGTAACATGTAAAAATTAGAGCTCTTAATACCCGCATACCCGGGTACCCACCCGGGTACCCGGGTACCCGCAATGTCGGGTATTACCCGGGTACCAAAGAACCGGGTATTACCCGGGTACCAAAGTACCGGGTACCCGTTTATAGCGTAAAAATATGGATGAGGAGTAAAAACACATAAAAACAAAGGAATCTGATGATATGATTGGCAACCTCGAAATAGCTTAAAGTGTTTGCGTTGCATGTTGTGTTGTTGTGATTAGCTCGAAAAACTGAAATAAAATTTAAGAATTGAATCTTAATATATAAATAAAAATATCAATTAAGATTTGAGTCTGCGGTGCTCATGTATCAAAACGCCCTTTATTGATTTCCTAGATTGATGTTTTAAAATGTTTTAAAAGAACTCATACCTGCTAATATTTATATCATTTGATGTCGATACCCAATAGATATTTCAATGCGCATTAGAGAATTTTCACTCTCCGCTACCCATAACATAACACTGTCAGTTATAGCTTACTTTGTCGGGTAACCGGGTACCCGACGCGTTACCCGCGTTACCCGGGTACCCGCCAACTTGGGTAATACCCGCGCTACCCAGGTACCCGGGTACCCGGGTAATTGTTATGATGGGTATTACCCGGGTAAAATTAAGAGCACTAGTAAAAATGTTTTTTTCTTTTTTTTTGGGAAATTTTTCAAATTTTGGTTTGATTGAAAATGTAATGATGCAGCTTTGTAGTAAATGCAATTACTAATCAGTAAATAATATAACATAGCTGTATGACTGTTCATATAGAAGTGACTTCACTAAATACACCAAGAATTTTTCAATTTTTGATTTTGTAAGAAATTCTTATCACATTTATTGGTGTGACTTCTACAAAAATAGACATACAGCTACAAAATATATATTTTCTGATCAGTCATTGTATTGACAACATACCTGCATCATTGGATTTTGAATAAAAAAAAACTTCAAAAAATCTCAATCAAAAGTATTTTTCACTAGGGTACCTGATAAAATGGCAAAACACGAAAACGCAATTACTTTCAAATTCATTTTTCTCTAATTTATTAAACTACATATCAAAAATGCTACCAGTAAATACACTCAACGTTAATATTTTTGACAAAAGCTATGCAATGATAGAAGTTATCTTCGTCCATTATTTCTCATCAGCAAAACGTAGTATCCGCCTCAACATGGTGGTTGTACAAGGAATTTGTTTTTGCTGGTGCATTATTGGCAAGTCTGGAGTGCATGATTCGAAATCAAATGCCACTCGCTTGCAAACAAAGGTAAGCCAAGTCAAGATATCGTAGGTTTTGCTATTGTCGTCAAGTTCCTTGCGTAACGATTGCATGAACCAAGATTCTTTAGAGGTGTTGCGCCAAGAATAGAAAACCTAATAAAAATTTATATATTAAAACTATTGAAATGAATTGTTTGTAATGTTTTTACCTGGAATTGTTGATTAGGCAATCAAAAAGTCAGCTTGTACTGGAATTATGTAGCTCATCGATGATTCCCCCTCTGTCTTAGTCTTTTCAAGTGTAAAACCCGAGTCAAGCCGGTCCCCTTGACAAGTTTGAATGAAGAACAGCTTGGGCTTCCCGGCAAGAGTTCTGCAGTTTTGTGCAGTAAAGCAATGTGCAACTGAGTCCAATTTATGTTGAGCATAGCATAGCAGTATAGCAATTAGAATGCAATCAAACTCCGTATGTAAATATTCTGATGTGTCTGGAGTAGTAGCGAAAAATGCACCCAAGCGTACTTCTACTTTCGGTGGTATTAAGTTGCCAAAAAAATTCTGCTAGACTATTGCTTGTTGGTGGCGATTTGTTGCCGTTGGCAGCAGTTCCCATCGACGCTGAGTAGGCAAAAGATGCAAGGCATTTATATTATTTAAGGAGACAGTGGAAGCTTTGGGAAACCTCTATCTGAAGTTGGCGTTCTGCAAGACATAAAACTTGCAAAAACAAAATTCAATAATAAAAATTTAGAAAAACAATCACCTTCGCATTTCATAGAAACAGCTCGGCCAATCCAATCCTCCTTCATAATATACAAATGCAGTTGATATTTTTAAGTAAGTAAAGTTGGAGCAGCAAAGGCAAGGATGGAAAAATATTATTTTAACTTTGGCAACGAAATAAGTTATTTATTTATCTGCGAAATGTCATTTTCTTACTTCACCACAGTTTTTTTCGAGTGGTAAGTTTAAGGCCATGTGTGCACTGTTAAATTAAAGAAGTGTCTGCATCAGTTTGCAATTTTTGTTAATTTTTTCAATTTTTTAGTTAAATATTTGGAAAAAATTGAAAATCATCGATGATTCCCCCTCTGTCTTAGTCTTTTCAAGTGTAAAACCCGAGTCAAGCCGGTCCCCTTGACAAGTTTGAATGAAGAACAGCTTGGGCTTCCCGGCAAGAGTTCTGCAGTTTTGTGCAGTAAAGCAATGTGCAACTGAGTCCAATTTATGTTGAGCATAGCATAGCAGTATAGCAATTAGAATGCAATCAAACTCCGTATGTAAATATTCTGATGTGTCTGGAGTAGTAGCGAAAAATGCACCCAAGCGTACTTCTACTTTCGGTGGTATTAAGTTGCCAAAAAAATTCTGCTAGACTATTGCTTGTTGGTGGCGATTTGTTGCCGTTGGCAGCAGTTCCCATCGACGCTGAGTAGGCAAAAGATGCAAGGCATTTATATTATTTAAGGAGACAGTGGAAGCTTTGGGAAACCTCTATCTGAAGTTGGCGTTCTGCAAGACATAAAACTTGCAAAAACAAAATTCAATAATAAAAATTTAGAAAAACAATCACCTTCGCATTTCATAGAAACAGCTCGGCCAATCCAATCCTCCTTCATAATATACAAATGCAGTTGATATTTTTAAGTAAGTAAAGTTGGAGCAGCAAAGGCAAGGATGGAAAAATATTATTTTAACTTTGGCAACGAAATAAGTTATTTATTTATCTGCGAAATGTCATTTTCTTACTTCACCACAGTTTTTTTCGAGTGGTAAGTTTAAGGCCATGTGTGCACTGTTAAATTAAAGAAGTGTCTGCATCAGTTTGCAATTTTTGTTAATTTTTTCAATTTTTTAGTTAAATATTTGGAAAAAATTGAAAACAAAATTTATATCTGATACTTAAATGAGTTTTTCTACATTCTAGACTGTAAGAAAGCTAAAAACTACCGATTTTTTTGCAACAAAATAAAAAACGTAAAATTTTCGGAATTGATCTCACCTCAACCGTCTTTTTCCACTGACCTCAGTTTCCGGTCCGGGGGCTTCCGGCCCGGGGGCTTCCGCTAGTTTTAGCTTGTAGGCAAAAATGAACTTTTTGGATGAAGATGACCTTCTGTATATTCCTTATTCTGTGGTGTAGACGACTGCTTATGTGACCATACTGCATAAAGTACAGTAACCATACAACAATAAAATCAATAAATCATATAAGTGGCCCTATAGCGATGCAAGTAAGTTAAAAATAACATAAGACTCCTAAAAAATGACTACACGTTGCCTTTTGTGGGCAGCTGTACCATTTAAGGTATTAAAAGACATCATATTCTAGTTCAGCGACCCAAAAAACGAATATATGTATTGTGAAACTCCTTTGGCCTATCAGTAATAGGATGTCTAGAATGCATGGCTCTACAAAAAATTGAAAATGAATATGGGCCAATAACTAGAAAACAATTCATTTCTGGGCGGTGTGCCCATAAGAACTTTTGTTCAGAATGGGGTGCCGTGACTTAAGGCCAAGCGACATAAGACCAAATTTGAATGTTTGGCCTTATGTCACTTTGCGAAAGCGACATAAGGCCAAATTTTAGGAGTTGGCCTTATGTCACTTTCCCTAAGTGTCACAAGGCCAATATGGCCTTATGTCACTCAGAACTCAGAAGTGATTGTACCTGGATTCCAAGAACAAAGTTCATATTCCATAACTTCAAACAAAAGACGAAAAATGGTTTAATATTCAAGTGTATATTGTAAGTATTTTCATTAGTATTTAATTATACTACTATAAAACAAGAAAGTCATATATATAACGAACAGCGACATAAAAGAATACCAATAAAAATAAACGCTAAGTCAAAAGAAATTGTCAACAATTAAAAAAAGATCTTATACTTTTTACAATTATAAAAAAATGTGGGTGTTATTCGTCACAATTTGTCTGCAAATTGGACAGAGAATTGGATTATTGTTTTTCATATATAAAAGTGGACAGCAAGATAATGAGAGTGCAGTCCTCTGTTATGAATTGTATTTCTGATTAAATACATGTGATGCATTGTTTTATAAAGGTATATACAGTTACAATTAAAAATGCGAGTGCATACATACAGATTATTTTTAAGTATCATTGATACAAAGAGATATGCTTTCAATTAGTTTAATTTAAAGATATAAGTTAAAAGCCTTTTAACTTATATCTTTAAATTAAACTAATTGAAAGCATATCTCTTTGTATCAATAGCCGAGTTTTATTGGGAATCTGTATTCACTTCAGCAAAACATAGCAGAACATCGCACATGGGAAAACAATAACTCTTAGTGAACAACGATAAGTGAATAAAAATAAGTCACTTGCAGAGGTGAACAACAGGGATGGTTGGTAAATGGAGTTTATGGAATAGAGTTGCATTAGTGAGTACAGCGTCTTATAGAGCGTATTAGTGAAGTGAATATGAAAATTCCCAATGAAACACGGCTAATGATACTTAAAAATATTCTGTATGTATGCACTCGCATTTTTAATTATAACTGAATCTTCCTTTATAAAACAATGCATCACGTCCATCAAGCAAAATTATGATAAGAAGTTAACAACGGAAAAATGTTTTGCTCAAATATAAGTTAGGGAAGGAGGCTTACATGATTGTCTTGCGCAAAATGAAAGGGCCGTCCAAAAGATTAATTTTTACATAATTGAGAAGAAGAATGTTAATGAGCGCAAGATGTAAAAAGCTGGATGTTGATAACAATCCATACTGCATAAGCAAACAATAAATTGAACAGTTGGCCTTATGTCCTACAAAAAGTTGGCCTTATGACGCTATGGGAAAGTGACATAAGGCCAACTCCTAAAATTTGGCCTAATGTCGCTTTCGCAAAGTGACATAAGGCCAAACATTCAAATTTGGCCTTTTGTCACTTGGCCTTAAGTCACGGCACCTCAGAATGGTTCAAAAAATAACATATTAAAATTTCAGCCAATTTGACCGGGATCCGTTTTCCATACGTTTTGTGCGGGGTTCTTTAATTCAAATCAATATTTCGACGATATTAACGAGTATTTTTATATCAAAAAAAAAAAACCTTTATACTTGTTCATTAAAACGTGAGACTGGGCCCATAACCTATGTAAGAGAAAAAGTAAAAACGTTGGAACACATCCAGTTTATCAAGGTTTTATCAAGCAACTGAACTTACAATGCGTAATTCAAGTAACAAGAAATATTCAAGAATAAAGAAAGCTTTACATAATACCGGGAAAAAGGTACTGTGTTGCCAATGCTGTATTATAAGTACAATTCAATTTATAATAAATACTATGTGAATAAATCAAAAAACAAATGCACAATTAAAATCTTTACAATCTTTATTAGTCACTTGGGTATGTGATCGCTTTGAATGTCTGCAGTAGAATGAAAGAATAAATCGAAACAAATGGTAAGATTCGATGAGCTGCGATGTGGGAACGTGCGAATCGTGGGAACTGGCCATTCAGCAAGCGAGTAGACAGTCCACGCAAGACTCGTATTTCGTCCAGTGAACGTCCGGACTTGAGCGTTCACATCACAGCTCTCGTTACAAATAAAAAATTTATAAAGATATGATGAAACCCAAATGGTTGCGTACTACGCAGTTTTGAGTTCCAACATACACCCCTCCTTGAAGGTTCCTAACCTTCAATTTAAATAGTTGCTTGAAAGCGAGAACCTCTTCTCCGAATTGGAATTTGTAGTGCGGCTTGATGTTTTCGATATCGGCAAAAAATTACTATCATTCCAATGGTGATCGCCAGCAACAAGTAGCTCAAGCCATAGTGATGAAAATCATGTATGTTGGCGGGTGGTAGTTCATCAGAAGTCATTGCTCTCTTAAGGTCTTCTATTTCCTGTGAAAGATTTTTAACATCTGTTACATTATTATTTCTTACCGTCAAGGGGGGAAAATGGTCGTCTGTCAAGTTGCGATTTCTGATCCAATTGCTTAGCCTTGCACTTGGAACAAATGACTTTGTTATAATAGTCTTTAAATTTAAATGACCATTAATTATCATTGTATCAATTTTAAGGGAGCATATGTTGTTAAAGCCAATCATTCCAGTGCCTGATAGAGAAATGCTTCTTGTTTGGCCATTGCAAATCAGAAGGCCTGTTACATTGTTCATCACCGAAAATATCCAAGAGTCTGTTTGCCTCAGCGCATACCAATGATCTTGTGGAGGCACTTCCTTTAGATCACATATTTCCAAAGCGTTGTCCTCGTGGTTTAATAGAGCCATTTCGCACATTTTAAAATCTTTGGAGTGAACTCTAGTAGGCACAATCTGTCTGCAAAGATGATTTCTCGTTCCTATTAGTTTACAAGAATTGAATTCAATATAGGAGAGTCCAAAATACTTATCTCTTGCTAATGTAACCGCAAGGTATGGAGATGTTACATCGACGAGTAGGCTCATGTTGTTGTGAACAATTGGCAATGGAATGAGGTTAAAAACTTGGAATTCTTGATCTTCGGCTAACGGGATTAAGACTTCAAACACAATTGTTTCATGTAGTGTCCGTCCTTTGACTGTTATTAGTTTTAACATTTCCAAGGCCGAAACACTGGGCAGCCTCAGCGATGAAGGTAGATTTCCTTGAATCAGTTGCAGTTGACTACTTACTTGCATTGGTGTTATTATCTGCGGGTTGATCTTCGCATGATTTAAGTCCAGGATAACATCTAGCAGGACATCTTGAGTGCGTTCGTAATTATTAAGCATCATACTAAAATACGTAGTGAGCGCAAGAAAATGTTGATTATTCACAATTTCGTTTTGTTGTTTTCCAATTGTATTGAAAGTTTTTGTCAAATATGTATTTAATGTGTTAAAGTCATTTTGAACTTCCAATGAGTTGCGCCTCAGTATATTTGCCGTAGAGTCTGCAATGGAGCTCTGTTTTCGGATGAGAGAATATAAGTGTTGATCCTGTTTATTTGCCAATTCAATTTGATTTTGAATATGTTGAGCATCTTCCTGATCTAGCACACCAAACAAACTATGCGCTACGCTTCCAAAAAAATCAAATGGAGATCTACGATGTCGCATTGAACTCTGGGTTGTAGTATTGAACCCGTTTATAAGATCGTTCTTTTGGTCAATGTTTATTATTCTTTTTCGAAGAATGTCGATTGTCGAATTGCAATGATAAATTCTCTCCGATTTATCCGCCATACAAGCCTTTTCTAATTCCCTTAAATACCCTTTCGTTTCGCTCAATTCAAGCCAGTAATTGGTCAGATTGTAGTAAACGTAAAGACTCCAAAAATTGTCAGCTACTCGCAGTGTTCCCATATCTTGAAAATAAATTCCAATGGCCTTATCTATGTTGCTTATTACCACTTGGTTGTCTATGTTTGTCGAACTGATTGGTGCTACAAAAAATGCAAAGAGACAAGATATTAACACAAGTCCCTTTGTTATTTTTCCACCTTGGGATTTCCTGGATATTGCAGGTTTGGTTGAGTCTGCTTCAACTGTCAATAGAGGAATTTCTTCTTTCTCAATTGGATGATCTGTCTTGACAGTTTCAGGATATTTTTTCGCTTCTTCTACCGGCAAAGGGCACAAATTATGAATGGCTCGCTGTAGCACACCTCCTTGGGTTTTGATATTAGCAACACGAACAAGCCTTGGTATCCTGATGCTTCTAAGGTCAAAAAATTGATTAATATAATCCTTCCACTTACTTGCGAGATCCAAAGGAAGCTCATCATCCCACGAGAAGTTCGTTTTCCACAAATCTTGAACAAAAAGCTTTCCAAGCACTATTGCAGGACTCAGTAAACCTAAAGGATCAAATAAACGAGCGAGGTCAGATAACACGCTTCTGCGCGTCACAGTCGCTTCTGGCGTTTTAAATTTTTCAGAATTAAAACCAAATTCAAAACAGTCAATGGTTGGATTCCAAATTAATCCCAAGGTTTTAATAACGTCAGACTGATGACACCTTACCAATTTTTCTTTATGTGCATCAGGGATGTTCTTTAAAATGTTTTCATCATTAGAACAAAATTTTCTTAATTCAAATTTACCCTTTTCTAGAAGTAGTATAATCTCCTCAAGGAGTTCTCTAGCCTTTGACACTGAGTCTGCTCCAGCAAGTAAATCATCCACGTAAATGTTTTGACTTACTGTTTGGGATGCGTTTACGTGAACATTTTCGTATTGTTTTGCAAGTTGAACCAGACATTTAGTTGCTAAGTATGGAGCGGAAGCCGAACAATAAGTCAAGGTGTTGAGCCTATAAGTCCTCAGAGGTTGATCATTTTTTGTTCTCCAAAGAATAAGTTGAAAAGCTCTGTCTTCTGGTCGAAAAAAAACCTGTCGATACATCTTGCTGATGTCTGCTGTGAATGCATATCCTTTTAATCTAAATCGAAGGATTATTGAAAACAAATCAGGTTGAACTGTTGGTCCGATTCCCAGAACATCGTTTAGAGAACTTCCAGAGGATGTTTTCGCTGAACAGTCAAAGACTACACGCAGTGCTGTTGACGAGCTTTCTGGTTTCAAAACGCAATGATGCGGGATGAAAAAGTGTGTCTGTGGAATATCCGAGTTCTCTATTTGACTCATATGGCCCAATTGTTCATATTCCAATAAAAATTGTGTGTACTGCAGACGTAATTCATTGTTGAGTTCCAGTCGACGTTCCAGTGAAATAAACCTTTTGCGTGCCTTTTCAAAGGATGCTCCTAAGGACGATGGATCTTTTTTGAACGGAAGACTTACCATGAATCTTCCACTGGGTAGAATTTGTGTAGTCGAGTTGAATAAGTCTTCACAATTACGCTCTTCATTGCTCATCCGTTTAATTGGAGAATCATGACTTTCACACTCCCAGAATCTGCTTACAAGTTTTTCGATTTTTGAAAGAGATGGTGCTGTGGCAATGCTGCATACAGCATTATGTTTGGGACCTTGAGCACCACCTGCCACAATCCAACCCAGTTTCGTGTTTCGAAGTAGTGGAAGTTGAGGACCAATAAAGATTTCTCCTGGAAGTAAAAGATCAAAGAACAATTCAGCACCAATCAGCAAATCTATTTTTTGGTTTGTCATAAATCCTGGGAACTGTATGTGAGCAGGTAGGTCACGTAGTCCAGTGTGACTGTCATGCGGCCTATAGTCAGTTATCTTAGCCAAGATCGTTGCTTCAATATTGCCTTTGAAGCTTCCATTTCGCGATTGAAATGAGAGTTCTATGGCAAATTGTGTTGGCGTTCCATGCCCTCCAATCCCACTTATGGAGGTTTTGGATCGATGCTTCTGAATTCCTAAAGCTTGTGCAAAGGCTGCTGTCACAAAATGGATTTGTGATCCAGAATCTAATAACGCACGACAGGGAAGTAATGTGCCGCATGCGGACCTTACGTTAACTAATGCTGTCGCTAGATAAATGCTACGATGATTGGATCTGGAAGTGCTAGCTGCGTTTGACGACTGACCTTCCACCCCTTGACCTTGTTTTATTTGCTGGTTTCGATCACCTATGGAAGATATAGTGTTGGCATTAGAAATTGGGTTAGAAATTGGTTTTGCCTTTAAATTGTATCTGTTTTCTTTTTTGTAGTGCAACAATGTATTGTGTTTGCCATTGCAAAGAAAACACCCCCTTGCGTTGCACGAATTTTGAGTATGACCCGATCTCAGACAAATTCTACAAATTCCGATTCGTTGAACAGACTTCTCACGATCAGCACCTGAAAGAGACAAGAATTTTTTGCATTTATATATTTTATGGTTACCTAAGCTGCACATTACGCAGCCGTTGGATTCAATTGCTATGGCGGTTGTCTTCCTTTTTTCATCGGAATGCGTGATGGTTTCAAGCGTTTGAAACCTAGATTCGATGAATTTCAACAACTCTGATAGCGATGGACTGCTCCTTGGGTCATCTAGGGACTGTTCGAAGAGGGTCCTACTCTCTTTGTCAACCTTTTTCAGGATCAGGTGGACGACTATTGGATCCCAGTCATGTGCCGCGAATCCTAGATTGATCAGGGCCTGAATTCCTTCCTTTGTGTTGTCATGCAGTTTCCGCAAGCTAGAAGCAGTTCCCGATGCTGATTGTTGGGACAATAGGTTTTCGAGCTGTGCACACAAAAGTAGCCGTTTGTTATCATATCTGTCCATCAGTGTCTTCCAGGCTGCTTCAAAATTACTATCTGTCGCTGGAAATCCTTGAATCAAACTGAGTGCTTCACCTGTCAGATTAGTCCTCAAAAAGTACAGTTTCTGGGCCGGCGAAATCGGTTGTTCAAGGATCATTGGTTTAAATAAATCATAGAACTGACGCCACTTAAGGTAACATCCATCAAACTTTGGAAGTTCAATTTTTGGTAGCTTCAAAGAAGCAATTGCCACTTGATGATCCGATGTAGTACCTTTTGTTGGTAAGCCAGTCAGTCGAATCTCTAACTGTTTTTGAAGATGAAAGTAGATGTTGACATCTTCTTCTTCCAAATCGCCATCCACGCGTTGAAAAACTAATTTTAATTGTTCAAAATTATCCACTAGGTTCTTAACTTTAATTTCGAACATATGGGGATAGGTATTTTTTAGTTCCGTACTGCAATTATCCAATGAGGATTGAAAATGCCTTGACAACATTTTATACCTATCCCTTGTCGTAAGTGCTCTGGTCATCTTCACCTTGTCTGCTTCTGTTGCTGCTGCTGCTGGTTTTACCGATGATCCTGATGGAGTTGCTGCTGGTGGCTTCTCCATGGTCTGGTTTGCGTCCAGGCCTGGCAGACTGCTCAAGCGACTGATGATGTCCGCTTTCATATTTTCATAAGCGCCTTTTATCTTTTCGTAAAACTCCTTCATGAAATACTCGTGATGAGGTTTATCTGAATACTTGTCACGGATTTGGGTGTCGTTTGTGTCGAAATAGTCCCATAGATTTTCTAGTCTTTCCTTTTTCTGTAACAGTTTATCCACCGTTTTTCGGGTTTGGCCATCCTTACCGTAGTTGCGGACAAGATCCAAAATTTCTTTCCCCGTTGCATCTTGAAGATCAGAGAGCTCTTCAAGACCTTCTGGAAACACTTCATCGTTCGACATATCCTTTTGTTTTTCCTTTTTTTTCTTTTTAAACAGAACACTGATTCTACTGACTTATTTTTTTTTTTTTTTAACAGAACACTAATTCTATGACTTATTTTTTTTTTTTTTTGAATGGAACTAATTAATTAACTAATTAATACAGGTACACTTAAAACTTTAAGAAGAGTGTCCTGTCACGGTCGCCAATGAATAAATCAAAAAACAAATGCACAATTAAAATCTTTACAATCTTTATTAGTCACTTGGGTATGTGATCGCTTTGAATGTCTACAGTAGAATGAAAGAATAAATCGAAACAAATGGTAAGATTCGATGAGCTGCGATGTGGGAACGTGCGAATCGTGGGAACTGGCCATTCAGCAAGCGAGTAGACAGTCCACGCAAGACTCGTATTTCGTCCAGTGAACGTCCGGACTTGAGCGTTCACATCACAGCTCTCGTTACAAATAAAAAATTTATGAAGATATGATGAAACCCAAATGGTTGCGTACTACGCAGTTTTGAGTTCCAACACTATGTTTTGAAAAATACAAACAAACAAATTTTTCAATCAAAATAAGCTAAAAAAAACTATTATTTAAAATCTATATATATATTACTATAAATTAATCACACAGAAAAGAACCGAACCGACTTGACTCGGGATATTTTACAGAAATTTAATTCCTAGCTCGAGTGGCAATATGTATCCTAAACATTCAAACCGTTTACCTATTAACAGACGACAATGAAAAAACCGAACCGCAGTCCAACTCGGGATAAATTAATTCCTAACTCGAGCTGCAGTATGTATCCCACAGAATACGGAATATACAGAAGGTCATCTCCCACCATCTCCACCCGCAAAATCCGCAAATTTCCCAAAAATGAACTTGAGTGAACAGGAAATAGTTCATTTGAAAAGTTCATTGCTGAGGTGAAACTCTCAGAAAAAAAAATAAGAGTTTGACATTTGACAGACAGCAAAAAGTAAATAAATTTACTGAGGACATCGCAAGAACCAAAAGGCAAGTCTTTTTTATTTGTTATTAGAATGCTTATAATATCTTACTTAATTGTAATTTATAATTTAATAAACAGCTTTTTCAGGTGCTGCTTTGAATAGTTTCATTTTGTCAAGAAGGATTTCGTGGACTGTACAAAAAGGTTACACCTAGCCTAAGCCGATATCAATCTCGAAGTCAAACAGGATTTTTATGCCAACGCGTTCAGTTAAGGGGATGCCTATTGTAAGAACCAGCAAGTTGCCTACAATAATTCCAACGCAGATAGCTCAAAAAACTACCTCAACGACTCCGAAGAACAATGTAATTGTTATTGACACGGTTCCAAGCATGCCACAGACTTCGCCAAAAGATATATACAAGGATTGAACAACCGAAGTAATATGATCACTGAAGACACCCCGGTGGACATTATTACAACTCCGATCATTGTGGACGTTGACAGTATAGGCCCTCAGTCTCTCAAGCCCACAGAAACAATTGACCTGACCACATGAGCTGAAATTCCAGATACACCACCAAAAGTAGACAAACTCTCGGAGCAAAAGAGATTCACAACAATCGCATTCGGAATGCCAATATGACGATGACGAGGATCAAACTATTGGAGTTGGTGAAGAGCAGTGAAGGTGATGTTATTCAATACGATGAATCATATGGTAAGTTTATCATAACTCTGTAATTGTACAAGCATACAATTTTTTTTTCACAGAATCCGCAAACATTTTCATTAAATTGAATAGAGGAGCAGGAAAGCTTTGAGGAAAAAATCGAACTGACGGACGTCGAGAAATCAAAAGGATACTATGAAGTGCAACAGCAGCATTGTCCTGATAACAATCAGCCCCAACCACGCAGCCGACCCAACGGAATCCAGTGAAAATAAATCCCAAGCATCGACCGATTGCATGGTTTCTGTAGAAGAGATTTCTTCTACAACACAACAAAATATCTATTTTTCTTTTAATAATTTCATTGCCTCAGTAATAATTTATTTATAAAATAAAATTCAATTGAAAAAATTGCTCAAGAAGGCTCCTCTTTTCCCCAAAATGTTTCAAACTTTAGGTTTACGAAAACACATCTTTGAGTAGTAACATGTAAAAATGTTTTTTTCTTTTTTTTGGGAATTTTTTCAAATTTTGGTTTGATTGAAAATGTAATGATGCAGCTTTGTAGTAAATGCAATTACTAATCAGTAAATAATATAACATAGCTGTATGACTGTTCATATAGAAGTGACTCCACTAAATACACCAAGAATTTTTCAATTTTTGATATTGTAAGAAATTCTTATCACATTTATTGGTGTGACTTCTACAAAAATAGACATACAGCTACAAAATATATATTTTCTGATCAGTCATTGTATTGACAACATACCTGCATCATTGGATTTTGAATAAAAAAAAACTTCAAAAAATCTCAATCAAAAGTATTTTTCACTAGGGTACCTGATAAAATGGCAAAACACGAAAACGCAATTACTTTCAAATTCATTTTTCTCTAATTTATTAAACTATCAAAAATGCTACCAGTAAATACACTCAACGTTAATATTTTTGACAAAAGCTATGCAATGATAGAAGTTATCTTCGTCCATTATTTCTCATCAGCAAAACGTAGTATCCGCCTCAACATGGTGGTTGTACAAGGAATTTGTTTTTGCTGGTGCATTATTGGCAAGTCTGGAGTGCATGATTCGAAATCAAATGCCACTCGCTTGCAAACAAAGGTAAGCCAAGTCAAGATATCGTAGGTTTTGCTATTGTCGTCAAGTTCCTTGCGTAACGATTGCATGAACCAAGATTCTTTAGAGGTGTTGCGCCAAGAATAGAAAACCTAATAAAAATATATATATTAAAACTATTGAAATGAATTGTTTGTAATGTTTTTACCTGGAATTGTTGAATAGGCAATCAAAAAGTCAGCTTGTACTGGAATTATGTAGCTCATCGATGATTCCCCCTCTGTCTTAGTCTTTTCAAGTGTAAAACCCGAGTCAAGCCGGTCCCCTTGACAAGTTTGAATGAAGAACAGCTTGGGCTTCCCGGCAAGAGTTCTGCAGTTTTGTGCAGTAAAGCAATGTGCAACTGAGTCCAATTTATGTTGAGCATAGCATAGCAGTATAGCAATTAGAATGCAATCAAACTCCGTATGTAAATATTCTGATGTGTCTGGAGTAGTAGCGAAAAATGCACCCAAGCGTACTTCTACTTTCGGTGGTATTAAGTTGCCAAAAAAATTCTGCTAGACTATTGCTTGTTGGTGGCGATTTGTTGCCGTTGGCAGCAGTTCCCATCGACGCTGAGTAGGCAAAAGATGCAAGGCATTTATATTATTTAAGGAGACAGTGGAAGCTTTGGGAAACCTCTATCTGAAGTTGGCGTTCTGCAAGACATAAAACTTGCAAAAACAAAATTCAATAATAAAAATTTAGAAAAACAATCACCTTCGCATTTCATAGAAACAGCTCGGCCAATCCAATCCTCCTTCATAATATACAAATGCAGTTGATATTTTTAAGTAAGTAAAGTTGGAGCAGCAAAGGCAAGAAGGATGGAAAAATATTATTTTAACTTTGGCAACGAAATAGGTTATTTATTTATCTGCGAAATGTCATTTTCTTACTTCACCACAGTTTTTTTCGAGTGGTAACTTTAAGGCCATGTGTGCACTGTTAAATTAAAGAAGTGTCTGCATCAGTTTGCAATTTTTGTTAATTTTTTCAATTTTTTAGTTAAATATTTGGAAAAAATTGAAAACAAAATTTATATCTGATACTTAAATGAGTTTTTCTACATTCTAGACTGTAAGAAAGCTAAAAACTACCGATTTTTTTGCAACAAAATAAAAAACGTTAAATTTTCGGAATTGATCTCACCTCAACCGTCTTTTTCCACTGACCTCAGTTTCCGGCCCGGGGGCTTCCGCTAGTTTTAGCTTGTAGGCAAAAATGAACTTTTTGGATGAAGATGACCTTCTGTATATTCCTTATTCTGTGATGTATCCTTTGTAGCTATACGGGAAATTAATTTATCCCGAGTCAAGTCAAACCGAGTTGGACTGCGGTTCGGTTTTTTCATTGTCGTTGAAAAAACTGAACCTCAGTCCAACTCGGTTTGACTTGACTCGGGATAAATTATTTCCTAACTCGAGCTGCAGTATGTATCCATTGAAGCTATACGGGAAATTAATTTATCGCGAGTCAAGTTAAACCGAGTGGGACTGCGGTTCGGTTTTTTAATTGTCGTATGTTGGTAGGTAGACGGTTTGCAGAGTTGTAAAGACAGCAGTCTTTTTGGTACTGCAGTTAAGTCACGAATAAGACTAATTTTTTTTAGTCTTTTAACTTTGATAAGTACTTTAACTGCAAAAAAGCAGTCAGCAGTTAGTACTAACTTTTTGACTGTGCAGTTAATCAATGCAGTTAATTGACTAAAAGTTAATTAACTGCAGTACATTTAACTGGGCTTAGTCTTTTTAGTCACTAAAAATTCTTTTGTACTGGTGTGATTAAATTTTTAGTCAACAAGTCTTTTGACTGTAGTGAATTAACTTTTAGTCATTTAACTTTTTTTTAGTCTTTTGACTTTTTTTTAGTCATTTAACTTTTAAAGTCTTTTGACTGCAGTTAATGTTCCGAAAGACTTTGATTCTTTCTTTTTTTGTTTTTTGACGAGAATAGTTCAGAAAACCCCATTTATTCAAATTTTTGACGGAATCTGTATGATCTACTATTATATATTTCCTGTGACCCACAGGAACATTAACTGCAGTCAAAAGATTTAAAAAGTTAAATGACTAAAAAAAAGTCAAAAGACTAAAAAAAAGTTAAATGACTAAAAGTTAATTCACTACAGTCAAAAGACTTGCTGACTAAAAATTTAATCACACCAGTACAAAAGAATTTTTAGTGACTAAAAAGACTAAGCCCAGTTAAATGTACTGCAGTTAATTAACTTTTAGTCAATTAACTGCATTGATTAACTGCACAGTCAAAAAGTTAGTACTAACTGCTGACTGCTTTTTTGCAGTTAAAAGACTGGTCACAGTAGATTAACTGCATTCAAAAGATAAGTTAATTAACTGCGACTGCACAAGTACTAGTACCAAAAAGACTGCAGTCTTTACAACTCTAACGGTTTGAATGTTTTGGATACATACTGCAACTCGGGTAAGGAATTAATTTTCTGTAAAATATTCCGAGTCAAGTTTAACAGATTTGTGTGTTTCTGTATGCCTGCGCAAATAACTCACTTGCTTTGATGCTTTACATACTACTACCAGTCGCCTATCGACTTTATATGTATTAGTGCATTGTGTTTGGCACAGACCGCAACTAAAGGAGGGTTGTTTTGATTATGTTCAAGTGAACTCGGTCTGCTTGCATTAATTTCATTTTAATTATTTGGTTGACGGTTCGGTTTTTTCTTCGGTTTGCCAACTCGGTTCGAAAAAATGTAAACCGAGTCAACTCGGTTTGGGCTCAACTCGGTTTGACTCGGTTTATGAAAACGAGTTGTCACATCACTAAACATGACACAGTGTTATGGGGAAAAGGCTCTAGACACCTTTGTGAGGGGCCTCAAAGGGGACCTCCCTCGCTTCCCAAGCATAAGGGAACCGGTAGACCACCCACAGGCCTTACATCTATGCCTTAAATTACAAAACGTTGATTTTAGAGCCCAGTATGCAAATAATTCGCAAAGTTCTAACAAAAAGATTTTCCAACATCCACTTCCAATCCCTGCTAAAAGAGAAAACTTTCAAAAACCTACACCAATACCAGCTCCCAGACGTGAGTTTTTCCCTCACTTGTTGCACAACCCTCGGTTTCCTCAAGCCCCGCAATTTAATACAAATTTCCAGTACCAACCTAGATATCAACAGCCTTAACAGCCGAGAATCCCACCAAATCAAAGACCTTTGCCACCGAGGCCAATGTCAATCGATTACTCGATGCAAACTCAGAAAGTGGACTATCAAAACAGGCCGATAAATCAACAATTTGCTCAAAAACGAGACCATCCTCAACAGCCATTTGGGCAAAAGCAAAGATATTCTCAGCAAATGCATCCTCCTCAGTAAATGCAACGTCTTTTTCACACTACCCAAGATAACAATGAAGAAAAGTACATAGAAGATTATGAAGCTGACATCATGGAAGAGGATCAAAATTATGACGACACACAAGATAACAATGAAGAAAAGACCATAGAAGTTTATGAAGCTGACATCATGGAAGAGGATCAAAATTATGACGACACACTAGAAGAACCAAGATGAAGATCAAATCGAAAATATCGACGACATTAATTTTTTAGACTAAAGTCTTCTTCGCTTCCATTTTTTGAACATATTTCCCGAAGCGGAGAAACTCTTAAATTTTTAGTTGATACAGGGTCAAACAAAAATTATATTCAACCCCGTCAGCCGTCACATAAGAAATCCGATTATTAATGAAAAACAATTTTTCGCTAACTAAGTTGGAGGAAAAGTTAAAATAACTCATCATTCACTTATCCAACTTTTTGGACCACAAACTGATAAAATAAATTTCTTTATCCTTCCTAGCCTCATCTCATTCGATGGTATCATAGAACACGATACCCTAAAACAATTAAATGCGATTATAAACACGAAGAAAAATTATAAGGCCATAGAAGCTAGTCCTCATAACCCTAGAATATTAATTACCCTCAAACAGCATCTGTCACAATATGTTAACAATATTGATATTAGAAATGAACATATGTCAAAAGACCAACGAATAAAATTAGGTAACATTATTCACAAATCCCCAAACTTATTTTCTGAACCAAATGAGAAGCTTACCTACACAACTACTGTTCAAGGAGAAACCCAAACAACCACCAGGGATCCAGTCTATTCTAAATCGTATCGCACTAAAAAACGAAGTAGAGAAAGAAATTCAAAAGCTATTAGAAGATGGAATTATAAGACCATCAAAATCACCATATAATTCGCCAGTTTGGGTCGTCCCGAAAAAAATGGACGCCTCAGGTGAAAAAAGTTTCGAATGGTAATTGATTACCGAAAAATTAATGCCCTAACTATTGCCGACAAATATCCTATTCCCGAGATACACGAAATTCTTGCAAATCTCAGTGAAAACTAATGGTTTTCTATAGTGGACTTAAGAAGTGGATTTCACCAAATTCCACTCAAAAAATCTGACATAGAAAAAACTGCTTTTTCGGTAAACAACGGCAAGTTTGAATTTCAATTTACTCGCCTCCCATTTGGGCTGAAAAACGCCCCATCTATTTTTCAGAGTTGCTTAGACGATATCCTTAGAGACCTTATCGGAAAATGTTGTTACGTCTATATTGACGACATCGTCAGTTTCGAAAAAACCGAAGATGAACACTTTCGAAATCTTGAAAAAGTTTTCAATACATTAGAAAAGGCAAACATGAAAATACAGCTAGATAAGTGCGAATTTTTCAAAACAGAAATCGAGTTTCTAGGTTTTATTATTGGACAAGATGGCATAAAAACCAATCATAAAAAAGTCCAAGCAATAGTCGACCGACCAATTCCCACAAATCTTAAGGAACTGCGATCCTTTTTAGGAATGTCAGACTATTATCGCCGCTTCGTTAAAGACTACGCGAAATTGGCGAAACCCTTGACATCCCTTTTAAGAGGGGAAGATGGACACGTGTCCAAAAACATATTTAGAAAAGTTTTAATCAAATTATATGAAGAAGCAGTTGAAGCATTCAATAAGTTAAAAAAATCTCTCGTGTCTCCGGAAGTAGTTCTTCAATACCCAGACTTTAAAAAAAGTTTCCAGCTCACAACTGATGCTTCAGACTACGCAATTGGTGCAGTCCTCTCTCAAGAAGATAAACCAATCACATTCTTATCCAGAACGTTCAGTAAATTAGAAGAAAACTACGCAACGAATGAAAAAGAGATGCTTGCCATTATATGGTCACTTAATTCTCTTAGAAACTTCCTTTACGGATCTCGAAAAGTTAATATTTTCACGGATCACAAACCACTCACATATACTTCAAGTAATAAGAATACAAATGCGAAAAAAAAGCGATGAAATGCGATCCTGGAAGAATAAAACCATGAACTCAAATATAAACCAGGTTCAATTCAATGACACCAACTGAACATAGCGCTGATAACTCAGCACAAAATCTTATTCCCTCACTAGAAACACCTGTAATGTCTTCCGCAACCAACTTTTACTCGAAATAGGAAACGAAAACAGCTACCAAATTAAAAACCCATTCGAAAAATACACTAGACACATTCTTATACGCCCCGAATATTCTGAAAGCGACGTTATTGAGATTTTCAAAATATACCTCAATCCCAATACCATTAACGGACTCCTTACAGATGAAACGAAGATGGGACGCATCCAAAACGTTTATCCATTGCAATTCAAAGACTACCGCTTAAGGTTTACACAGAAACTCGTTGAAGACCTCACCAGCGACGTCGAGCAAGAGGAGAAGATCCTGAAGATATGTACATCGCCGAGCTCATCGGAATGCTGAAGAGAACCGGATTCAACCAATGGAGAACTTTTATTTCCCGAGAATGTCTTCAAAAATTAAATCCTTGGTAAAACATTGCACGAATTGTTAAGAAAACAAATACGAGAGGCATCCCAACAAACCCTTCCTTAACCCTACACCAATTCCTAGTTATCCTGGACATACCTTGCATATTGATATCTTTTCTTATCTTCTATTTTTGCGTTCCCGAAGTTGTAGTGATAGATAATGAAAAAGCCTTAAATTCAGCATCATCTCTGTTGGAAGACGATCTTAAAATAAAAATATTCAAAACACCACCATATAAAAGCAAAGTGAATGGCCCAGTCGAGCGCTTCCATTCCACTTTATACGAAATTGTGAGGTGTCTCAATAATAAACTCTTATTTATCGATTTTTTTAATTATATAAAAAGCTTTGATTTGTTTTTTCTGTATGAAACTCATGTAACACTAGAAAATTTTAACAAATTTACCAAATACTTTAACGGTTTCAAATTAATATGGAAAGCTGCAGTGAAAACATATGCAAAAGGTCGTGCTAATGGTGGAACTCTCTATGGAATCAAGACAACGCTTTTAAAATACTACAACTTTGACGAAAACGAAGGAATCACTGTTGTTAAACTAATCCGAAAGCCTAATTTTATCATCATTCCCTGTTATATCAACAGCAATAAATGGAACGAAGTATGATGATGAATGTTGAAAAAAAAAATATTTTATTGATTGGTGACTTTAATGCTAGAATAGCTAATCTACAAGTAGCAGTAGGATGCAACACAAACAATATGGATTTAAACATCAACCATAGAGTAACAATGGATGAAGTATGCAATCAAAATGGAAAAAAATTTATGGATTTCATGCAGATGTACGACTTTGAAATCTTAAATGGATGTACCAATGGTGATTATGAAGGCAGGTTTACTTTCCTTGGAGGACAAGGAAAATCGGTCATAGACTTTTGTATGGTGAATAATAACTGGAACGATGTAGTGAAGAAGTTTGAAGTTCAAAGTAGGGGAGAGTGGGGCAAGAAGGACCTCGGGGCAAAAAGAACCAAACCGATTTTTGCCATGGTTCCTAACTCCATCTTATATTCAATAGCTAGAACTAATAAAAAACCTTCATTCCCAACACATCCCTTAGTTTCACTGAAAAACTGAAGTTAGTTCCGGTTTAAATGATGAAAGTTTAAAAACGGTCCATCTATTAAAAAAACTTCCAATTTGCAAAACCAATCCAAGGCAACCAGTTGATAGTTGCAAACATTCTGATAATTTTAAGTTTTAAGTGATCGTTAGTGCTTATTTTAACAGCTGGATAGAAAGGTAAATAAATAATATTAAGGAAAATAAAAAGATTTTTTCTAAAAAACTCCTTATGGGGCAAATGAAACCAGTACGTAATGGGGCAAAAAGGACTGGTAGTCCGTTTTGCCCCACTTCGTACTGGTTCCACTTTCAAAGGAAAACAACAACCGAAGACAAGTATGTTTTGCTCAATGACCCTCACGAGGATGTTTTTCACAACTTATTTTATGTACTACTTACCTATTTAGGTACTTCAGTCTTCAGTTAAAATTGAACATTTGTATCTTTGGAAATGGTTCGGACATACGTTCGAAAAACGACTAGGGGTGCTAGAAAAACGACTAGGGGTGCTAGTTGGACCAAAGAGGAATTGAAGAAAGCTATGGAAGCAATTAAAAAAAATTTTAAGGCAACATCCTTCAAGAGTTGTCTCACAATTTCAAATACCCGGTTTATTTGGAAAAGCATAACTTAAGGCAGCAGTTCCTAATAATGCTACAAATGGTTTCATTAAAACTGGACTCTATCCTGTTGACCCAAACTTTTTTCAGAAGACGATTATATTCCTGCTGAGACAACAAATGTAGAACTTCCGCATCACTTGTAGGCGAATCATCCGTTGAGTTTTCAAACGCTTCGGATATAGCTGCTACAGAGCTTCCTCAAGTTGCGATTCTCAACGAGAAAGCCAATGAAACACCAATCTTATCTTCATTTTCGTGGAAAGCAGTATCACAGGTCCATGAACTTCCTAAGGTTTCTTCAAGTCCCACTTTAGCTAGAAAAGGCAGGAAAAAAGGAAAAACAGCAATACTGACATCCAGCCCATACAAAAATGTTAAAAGAAATCAGTGGTTCGTTTTGCCCCGTTTAAAGGTCCTTTTTGCCCCACTAGTGGGGCAAGACGGACTTTCGAGATAAGTTTGTAAAATTGTCTATATCTCAATATACAACTGTTCAACTATTCTGATTGTCTACTATGATGAAGTTCAAAGGTTGGACTATTATTTCAAAAAATATTTGCTTCCATTTTAGGACTAGAAAAAAAATTAGGAGTGTCTAAAGCTTAAGTGCTCCTTCTTGCCCCACTCTCCCCTAAAATATTTTCCGATCACATGCCAATATTTTGTGGAACTGAGTAGCGAATATGCAGCTACGGAAAAAAACCTTAAACTCCTTCCGCGGTTAAAGTGGACCCAGAATAATTTCGATTTTTTCCAACAAAAATTGGATGAAAATTTAGCCACATTCGGCTGAGTCAGTTGAAATATCTGCAGAAAAACTCGTCCAAGCGTTGAAATGCTCCTCAGACAACATTACTCAAAATAAAACTTCAAAGTACAAAGCAAAATGGTTTGACAAGGAATGTATGCTGGCCCGAAAAGTGTCGTTCGACTTGTTAAATACACTGAGAAACTCGTATTCTCAAACTCTTAAGAAATGGTACAACGAAGCGAATGCAGCTTACAAAAAATTGTGTTACAACAAGAAAATTAATTTTGAAAATAATCAAGCCTATACACTTGGCCAAACTAAAAACTCGAAAGAATTTTGGAAGGTAGCGAGAGAGATTAATTGTGAAAACTTTACAATTGGAATAGGAGTTTCAGCTGATGACCTGTCTAATTATTTTAGTTCTTTACTTTATGGTCAAACTAATGTAAAATTTTTGTATGCTGAACCATGGTTATCCGACGAAATTTTGGATTCCGAAATCTCTCTTGAAGAGCTAAAATCGGCTGTTCTCAAAGGAAAAAATGGAAAAGCCCCTGGAGAAGACGGAGTCCCGTACGAATTTTACAAGAATGCTACTGAAACGTTTTATTCACAACTTCATTCGTTGTTCAATAAAATATTCTCGACGGAAGGAATACCATCTTCATTCAAAAGGTCAGTAATTTTTCCGATACACAAAAAAGGTGACCTGAACGACGTAGAAAATTATCGTGGCAACTCTTTTATGAATGTTCTTGCAAAATTATTCTGTGGGATACTAGTTAGCAGATTAGAGACTTGGGTGGAGATAAACTGTGTCTTGTCTGATTTTCAGGACGGTTTTCGGAAGAATTACTCGTCGGTTGACCATATCTTCACACTAACATCAATTGTGAAAGCCTTTCAAGCAAGGAATAAGAAAGTATACGCTTTCTTCGTTGATTTTAGAGCGGCCTTCGACCTTATAAATCGAAATGCTCTGTTTTACAAGCTTTCAAAACTAGGAGTTTCCACGAAGTTCATTA
Source organism: Melanostoma mellinum (assembly GCA_914767635.1). Taxonomy (NCBI): domain Eukaryota; kingdom Metazoa; phylum Arthropoda; class Insecta; order Diptera; family Syrphidae; genus Melanostoma; species Melanostoma mellinum. Next base: position 116,533,717 of record OU612059.1, on the reverse strand, counting down.
GGCTAATAAAAGAACTATACACGGACTCAAAAGCGGCGGTGTGGGATGGATCCAGTTACTCGGAATGGTTCGAAACTGATAACGGGGTAAAACAAGGTTGTCTTCTCAGTGCCACGCTGTTTTCACTATTTATTAACGACGTGGTTGCATTCCTTCCTTGTGGAATTCGAATGGTCGATTCAAACATAAATGTATTAATGTATGCTGATGATCTAGTGATTCTATCTGAGTCTACCCGAAAACCTTCAACTTATGATCAACCGCCTGTCGGATTACTGCCATGAATGGAGTCTTGTAATCAACGCAAGCAAATCGAAAGTAATGATATTCAGCCCGTCAACCAGAAGCCAAATATCTAACAACTGGTTCTATAATAGTACTAAACTGGAGACCGTTAACGAATACAAATATTTAGGTGTAAAACTGAACCGGTCCCTAGATTTTAACCTACATCTCCAAGAAAAATCAAATTCATCACAAGGCCTTCTCAATATGTCATGGAGGAAAATCTTTTTTAATGATCGAATAAGTCTCTCAGCAAAGTATAAAATTTTTGATGCTGTTGTTAAGTCCACCTTATGTTATGCTGGACAAGTTTGGGGAATTGATGAATACGAGTCCATCGAAAAATTTCAAAGGAATTTCCTGAAAAAATTGTTTAACTTACCATTGAATACACCCAATTCAATGTGTTACCGAAATCTATACGCGAACCGAACTTTAAACTAATGATTTAAAACGTTGGAAATCGATTCCAAATACCGCGAGCAAAATTAACAAAGAAAACGTAAACGATACGAAAAGAATAATTATATTTATTCGCGAAACTAAATTCGGATGTAAATAATCCCGACGTGCGCGCAACTTGACTAATTAAAACGAAATGTCAAATTGACACAGGTTCGTTTTCGGCAACCAACAACACTTCAGTGCTGTCTCCCGTAGCTCAGTCTGATGGGTGGGTTCGTTTTGATATTCCTTTTTAATTCGATTTGATTAAAAGGGAATATCAAATGGTTATAAAAAAATTTCAAGAATTAATAAAACTCATTTTGATGAGCGAGAGTACAAGGGCGTACTAGCTCACTTCTGATATGGGCGCCAGGAAACCTTTTAAGATGGTGGTTTGCCTTAACCAAAGCTGAAATAGTAGTGAAAACAAGAAAGAAAGACTCGGAAGAAAAGAAATAAAACAGTATGAAATTTCTCAAGGAGATTAAAAATTTTTATTCTATTTTAAGGGGGTCTGGGAAACCGTGGAAAAACCTGGATTAAAACTTTTCGATATTAAAGAAAAGTACAAAGTTGTTTTCGAGATTGGCAGGAGGCCAATTCTCAAAGTAAAGAAAATGTAAGAAAGTTAAGTAAGAAAACAAACAGTTTGATGTGTCGTTTAAACACAAGAAAGAATCAGTAAGGAAAGTTTCCGAAAGAAATAGTAATAGCAAGAAAGGAAAACGGTCGCGAGTCCCGCAATCTCGGGATATTAAAACGTTAGGTCAACGAAGGCCTAGCGGATGTAAGTTTTGCCGCAAACAAAGCGACTCTAAATTTGTTCGAAAAACCCTTGCAAAAGAAGGATTTTTCGATACGCAAGATACAAATAAAAATAAAACCAAAAATACTTAGCTCTTTTCCTGTTATCTAAACTCCTTTCGAAACTATGTCCTCCGCACTAATCTCAAGATTTCCTCAAAACTCCCAACTGGAATTTTGCCGCAAAAATCGAGTTAGACAAATCTGTAATTCTCAAGAAAATATTACTCGCTATGAAATCTCAATAAATCGCAAAATCTTCGCTATAATTTTTCGCACGCTTTTTTTCTATCTACACACTTTCGTCGCCAAAAGTCAAGAGACCATCAAGATGGCGGGTTTTTCTCCTCCATCCGGCATCGGCCATGCAGCCATCCTCGTCAGACCTTTAAGCGTGGTGTTGTTCGGTCTCACTTTTACTGCAGCATTCCGCCATTAGGCTGGGATGTGCAAGTGAGATGTCACGAATCAACTACCCGCGGTCCATTGCGTTCAGGTGATGTGATCACCAGTAGCCGAGTGGACGAGTTCAACCTCTTTCAGAAAGACTTACTCCGAAAAATTATTTTACTCGCGCAAAGTCCCCAGCCCAAACCGGCCCAAACTAAAATACGGAGAAGATATTCTCCAAGAGAACGAAGAACAAGAGATGCTAGGTCTAAAAGCTCGACGAATACTTTCCGTAGACCTTCGTTCAGATAGTTAGAAAAAAAAGAAAGGGGAATAAAAACGGAAACACGTCTTTTAGTGATTCTTTCTTGATGTTGACGTACTCAATTTAATTTTAATTGAAATTTACTAGAAAATTTAGGTTGGTGTGAATATAGTTCACACATTGTTGGACATGGATCTTAATCTTCATGCCATTCATCCTTTCTCGATTTTCTTTCGTAGGCCGCCTGCCGTACGAACTTTTGTGGACCGACCGTCACACAAGAAAAGTGTCTTCTACTGTGCAATCTTTTGCATCGAGGAACAATGTGACCTGAAAATGGCATTTCGAAAGTTTTAGAAGAACAGGTCTCTGGCTGATGGACCAGGTTTCAACTGAACTCTTCTACTACTTCCGAGCAGCTATGAATAAAGTTTATTAGCGGGAGAAGAACGGTGGATAGAACTTGTTGTGGTAAATTTTACCGCAACAAATCCCACCCTCACCTCCTCGGAAGTGTGCTTACATTTCGTAAGAACTGTAACAAACTTCCAAAAAGGTACCTAGGATTAAAAGGTGTGGGAAAAGGACTTTCCATCAGAAAAAAAACTCTAACCAATTCTCAATCACGTTTCTGTGAGTTATAAGATTACAAAAAAAAATAAGCTACGTTAACATTAATCGTTTTCGGATGCATCGTTATACGGTTTTAAATCTTTGACGTGCCAAGTCCCGCGCTCTTTATTATTATTATCTTGAAGTACGTATGTCCAAGGTGACACACGTTTCTTAATCAAAAACGGACTGACAAACTTCGGTGCTAATTTGGCTGCATAGTAGTTCGCGGCATCCGATAACGTGAAGTTCCTTCGCCAAACCATATCGCCGACGTGATATTGTATATCACGTCGTCGAAGGTTATACGCTTCTGCAGCTCTCTTCGATGCTGCCTTCAACTTTGTCTCGATATCTCTTCTTAGTTCCCGAAAACGTTCGGTGATCTCACCCAGATCTTGAACATCCTCGGAACTCTCTCCTACAGTTGGTGTTTCCTGACCCGAAGTCACCATGTCTCTTCCAAAATTGGCGTAGTAGGGTGAAACACCCAAAACCTCGTGTTGTGACGTGCGAATTGCACACGCCACCTTGCTTAGTTGTGAATCCCACACTCTATGGTTTTCAGCAACGTAAGCTCGTAATGTTGTCTTAAGGATCTGGTTGATCCTTTCTGCAGGGTTAGCCTGCGGATGGTAATGCGCCGTGAAACGTAGTTGGGACGCATATGCGTCACAAAGCGTTTTGAGTTCCTTAGAACGGAACTGTGGACCATTGTCACAAATAGTGATTTTGGGTATACCAAAAAGCAGGAAAACATTGTCTTCCAGTTCCCTACAGATTGCTTTGGCCGTAGCCGACCTCAGCGCGAACAGCAGTGGAAACTTCGTAAAGTAATCCACTACCGTCAATATATAAATAAAACCCCTACTAGATTTTGGAAGTGGCCCTACTAAATCTATGCAAATCATCTCCCAAGGTGATTTGACTCCTACCCTTTCCTTCATCAAACCAGCTGGCTTCTCATTAATTGGCTTAACCTGTTGGCAAACTTTACAACTCCTAACATATTTTGTGATATCGGCCCTCATCTTTGGCCAGTAAAACTTCGCCGCAATTCTGGCAAACGTTTTCCTAACTCCCATGTGGCCCGCTAAAGGACCGTCATGGTTCTCCTGTAAAATACCTAACCTCTCATTTTTCCCTATCACTCTCTTCCATTCCTGATTGCTTTCATGAACTACTATGTGATTGGGCTTTACGAGTTTGAACAACTTGCCTTGTTCAACCCTCCAAGCCGGATACCTAAGTGGATTTGTATTGACTTCCGAAATCATTTTTAACACCCAAGGATCTAAAACCTCCTCCGAGATACCACCCAACTGCGGCACTCCCCGAGACAGCATATCCGGAACCACATGCTCTTTCCCCTTACGATGAATGATTTCGTAGTCGAACTGCTGTAACCTAATAGCCCATCTAGCTAACCTACCCTGCGGATCTTTCAAATTACTTAACCATATCAGTGAGTAATGATCAGTTACTACTGTAAACCTAACACCCTCTAGATAAGGCCTCAATTTCTCAATAGCCCACAGTACCGCTAAACATTCCTTTTCTGTAGTGCTATAGTTACGCTCATTCCTATTCAAAGACCTACTAAGGTAACAGACAACCTTTTCCCCTTCCTCAAAGTTTTGCGATAAAACTGCACCGATCCCATAATCTGAAGCGTCTGTTTGTACGACAAATTGTCGCTTAAAATCTGGGCATGTGAGTATAGGTGCTGTCACCAAACACTCCTTTGCCTTCCTAAAGCTATCCTCACATTCCGTTGTCCAACTAAACTTCCTATTTTTCTTTAGTAGGTCCGTTAAGGGCCTTAGCAACTCTGCGAAATTCGGTACGAAACGTCTGTACCATGAAACTGTCCCTATAAAGCTCCTAACCTCTTTAACATTCCTCGGTGCTGGAATCCTAACCATACTTTCTACTTTTTCTGGATCTACATGTAATCCGTTCTGATCTACTATATACCCTAAAAATTTCAAGGATGACATGCAAAAGTTGCACTTCTCCTTGCTAACCTTCAAACCTGCCTCACATAATCTTTTCAAAACCTCATTCAGAATTTCGAGATGTTTCTCAAAAGTTTCTGAAATGATGATAATGTCGTCTAAATAGACGAAAACGAATGGCTCTAAATCGGCACCCAAAACCGTGTCGATGAATCTCTGCCACGTCGCGGGCGAGTTGTGAAGGCCAAAAGGCATTCTCCTAAACTGATAAAGACCCCTCCCCGGAACTGTAAACGCAGTGTAAGGTTTTGATTCTGCCTCCATAGGTATCTGCCAGTAAGCTGACTTGATATCCAGTGAAGACAAGAACCTAGCACCTCGAAGCCTATCTAAAATTGAATTAATGTATGGAAGTGGGTACGCGTCCCTATCTGTATTCTTATTTAGCTTCCTATAATCTACGCAGAATCTATAGGAGCCATCTTTCTTTTTAACTAATATTATTGGAGATGACCAAGCACTTGTCGATCTCTCAATAACTCCTGCCTCTAACATTTCATTAAGTTTCCTATCTATATGTTCCTGCATTGCCGGGGAGACCGGATAATACCTTTGTTTTATCGGCTCCGCCGACGTCCTAATCTTATGTTCGACTAAAGTCGTACACCCTAAGCCCTCAGGCATCTTCCTAAAAGATTCTTGAACTAATTTTTCTAATGTTTCTAATTCCCTAACACTCAATTCCGAACGTTCTGTAATAGAACAGATCGAAATTGAACTATCCTGTTCTGAAAAATTCCAGCTACGGGACCTCAAATCCGGGACAATACCCGACAGCGCCCAGAAATCTGCGCCGAGGATCACCGTATGTGGTAACGACGGAATGACTAAACAGTCTACTAATATAGCCCTATCCTCAACTAAAATTGGAAGAGAGATCGTCCCTAACACTTCGACTCCTGTTCCATCTGCCAAGCACACGCAGTGAACAGTGTCCTTCCTACTGATAAGCCCTAAATTCTGCAGGATTTTCCATGCGTCCCTACCTATTATAGTTCGAGTAGCTCCTGAATCTAATAATCCTAAAAATCTCGAACCATAAATGCTAACTGTTAAATAAGGTCTCCTATCACTACCGTTTGCCTCTAAAGTAAATCCTAAATGAACCCTATCTGCCAGCTGGTCTCCAGCAGGCGACCCTCTCACTGTCTGCGGACTTCCCGCCCTGCTGGCGCAGGAGCCCGTTTCCCATTTCCCGAACACTTCCTACAACTTTGCCTAGTCACCCCCGCAGCCCCGCAACCAAAACAACGCCTAGGAGCGGAACAACTACTTGCAAAATGGCCTGATCCATTGCAATTGAAACACCTAACCGAAGAATTTTGTCTACTTGAAGATGGGCCCTGACGAGTGATTTCGTTGTTCACCGCAACAACCGAAACCGAAGGATTATCGACACCTACGTATGCTAGATCCGGTTCTAGCAAAGTCCTACTACTCCTAACATTTGGTGGGGGAACATAAGCCTCAACATTTGCCCTAACAGCTTCTAAATTCCGACCTAACGCAACCAAATCAGACACACAGCTTGGCTTAGCCAACCCCAGTTGGGTTTGGTAGAAAGGTGTCAAGTTCCTCTGGATCATTCACAACTTCCTATTTTCAGAAATTGAATCATTCAACCGACCGAACAAATTTTGCATCGTAGCAACGTACACGCCTATCGTTTCATCCTTCCCTTGTGTGCGGTGCCTAATCTCCTCAAGAAGCTGGTCATCATAATTAGGAGGTAGAAACTCCAGTTTCAACTCCTTAATTAATTCTGGCCATGATTTCACAGACATCCTAATTGCCCTAAACCAAATCAACGCTTTGCCTACGAAGAGCTCCACCGCCGCTCTAAAAAGATAAGCTTCTGAAATACCCCTAGCCTGTCTCATTTCTTCCACCCTTTCTAGAAAAGAGTTCACTGAGGTGCCACAGCGCTCCCCAGTAAACTTCACCTCCCACTTCGCAATATTATGAAATTTCCTAAACTCCACACTCTCCTGACTAACGATAGTATTTACATGAGCACTAGTATCTTGAGGTGCAGCTGGATGCTGCTTTGCGACCTCACTACCCTTTTCTGAACCTTTATCCAGCAAACCTTCTTCTTCTACTACGTCCTCATCATCATCCACATCTTCATCCTCATCCTCATCCCCATCCAAAATAGTCATCGCCATCACCACGTCATTCTTTAATTTCAACTTCACTTTATCATCCTTCTCATTCTCAGGAATGCTCCTATCCAACCTAAGTAGACACCATTCAACTTTGATCAAAATCTTCACATACACCTTCGAAGTCTCTGACTTCGGAGGATTCTCTAACAACTTATTAATCTCAACCAACTTCTTCTCAACTGCCGCTGAATCCTGTTCGAAAGTGAACGGATATGCGGGTGACACAAACGAATTCCTACGCTCTAACTTTATAGCTACCCTAAGCGCTTTGCGCATATCCTCCACCGTCCCTACACTCAACCCTCTACATTCTACTTCATAAATGATTTCATCCTGAGATAACCTATTGACTTGACTTAACTCCATTTTATTACTATTTAAGACTTCCTAGCCAGATCTTGTAAAAAAACAAAAATAAAGCGCAAAGAAAACTAAAACAAAGTAAAATAAATCAACTGACTTTGCTAGCTACTGCTTCAAAAACCTAGTACCTACACTTTAACAAAAATGAATCCTACCAAACCTCGTTTGCCAAACACACAATTGTTTTTTTTTTTTTTTTTTTTTTTTTGTCAGGAGTCAATCTTCAAAAGACACTTAGTAGTATTCGATACCAAGTAGTGTGGGATTCTTACCCACTAAAAACTCCTCATAATCAGAACCAATCTATAACGATCGACAACAGATTTTTCTTTCTCAATAATATTATCTCTTTAAGGGAAGCTTAAACTTTTAATGCTTCCCATGACTTTTAGGCCATTAGCTCGTGTGGCTTGGTTCTTCTTAATCTCCGAACATTGCCTCTCGTATTCAATACGGACACCATTTCAGAGTTGATATGACTATGCAGTCGCTGATTGTGTGATACAGCATGTTTTCTTACAACTTCTGTAACCGTTTCTATTTGTAGGTCACGATGTAAATCGCTATTTCTTATATACCATGGTGCATTTACTATTCCACGAAGGACTTTGTTTTGGAACTTTTGGATGATTTCAGTATTTGTTTTCTTTGAACAGCCCCATAATTGGATTCCATAGGTCCAAACAGGTCTAAGTACTTGTTTATAAAGCATTATTTTATTTTCGACAGATAAGTCAGAATTTCTACCGAGTAACCAGTACATTTTTCTATATTTCAAGTTGAGCTCTTCCCTTTTCTTTTTGATATGCTCTTTCCATTTTAGCTTTGCATCCAAATTCATCCCAAGGTATTTGGCCGTATTGGCGTAGGGTACAGCTTGATTGTTGATGAATATTTGAACGTAGCTTAACTTTTTATTTGTAAAGTTTATATGTGCAGATTTAGCTTCATTGAGCTTGATACGCCATTTTTTGGTCCAATCACTAACGGTGTCGACGGCATTTTGCAATTTCTCAGCAGCCTTGACGACGCACTTACTGGATGCCAAAATTGCGGTATCATCCGCAAAAGTAGCCATAATGGTGTTGTTATCCACTGGAATATCCTTTGTATATAGCAAATACAGGGTAGGTCCTAGGACGCTTCCTTGTGGAACACCGGCTTGTATATTACATAGCTTTGAATATTCTTGATCATACCGTACTCTGAAGAGCCGGTTTGAGATATAAGATTTTAGTATTTCGTAGTACTGCCTGGGTAGGTCCCTTTGCAGTTTGTACTCTAGCCCCTCATGCCATACCTTGTCGAATGCTTGAGCAACATCTAAAAATATAGCCGAACATACTTGTTTTTCTTCTAATGCTTTTTCAACTGTATCCGTTATTCTATGAACTTGGTCTATCGTGGAATGTTTATTTCTAAATCCAAACTGATGATTTGGGATTAGATTTCTTTCTTCTATGACTTTGCTCAGTCTTTTCAGTAGCAATTTTTCAAAGACTTGCCATTATTGGTATAAGCGATATTGGTCTGTAAGACGTCACTTCTGTTGGTGGCTTACCTTGCTTCGGTATAACAATTACTTCAGCAATTTTCCAATGATGTGGGACATATTGGGTCTTTAGGCACGCATTTATTACGAATTGGAGTTTTATGAAGGCTTTTGATGGCATTTCTTTCATAACCTGAGCAGTTATTAGATCGTACCCAGGTGATTTTTTGTTCGATAGCTGATTTCGACACACACTTTTTATTTCTTTGAGTGTGACAATTGGTATGTCAACTTCATCGACTTTATCAATAAACTGTAAGCTGATTTCAGATGTATTTGCTGGGAATGGCTTAAAAAGATTCGCAAGATGTTCTGCAAACAGGTTAGCTTTTTCTTTCGGATTTCCGATCCAATTCCCGTTTAGAGATTTAATTGGCGGGTTTTGTAACTGCGGTCTTTTCAGGCGCTTAGCTGCTTTCCAGAGCGAATAATCAGTTGAAGCATCAGTCGTTAAATTTTTCAGGAATCTACTTAATGAATCATTTTTGAATTCGTAGATTTGTTTTTTCAGTTCGTTGCTTAGCCGGTTAAACGCTGTTTTGTCGTCTGGAAATCTAGTATTTTGCCATTTTCTTCGAGCTCTTCTCTTCTCCAATATCAACTCTCTTATCTCGGCAGGGTATTTTGTTTCAGTTTGCTTCCTACTCGAGCAAGTTGGTGTACTTTCTTCTGCAGCTTGTTGAACATCGGCAATGAATTGTTCTACTTCAAGGTCGATTTGCTCTTTTGTTTCCATAGGGGATCTGAGATTTATATAGCTTTCAAGCTTTTCTCTGAATTTACTCCAGTTTGTTTTATTGTTTACTAGCTTAGGATTACTTTTTTCCATTATCTCCGATTCATTAAGTGATAAAATCACCGGTGTATGATCTGATGATAAGTCATAATTACCTTCGACTCTTATATGGTTTCGTTTGATACCTTTAACTATGAAAAAGTCAACAAGGTCTGGTATTTTACTTGAATCCGATGGCCAGTATGTTGGTGATCTGGATGAATAAAACTCACAATTGTATTTGAGGCATGCTTTGTAAAGCCTTCTGCCTTTTGTTGTTATAAGTCTGGATCCCCAATGGGTGTGCTTAGCATTAAAGTCACCACCAACAAGGAAGTTATGTCCTAGTACATTCAGCAGTTCTGTATAATCATCTTCAGTCGGGGAACGCCTCGGCGGGCAGTATATTGATGCCAACTTGAAGTCTTTCTTTTTCATACCAATACTAATTATTGTTACTTGCATATTCTCGTTTGTAAACATAACTTCTTCATGGTGTTTTAAGCTCTTTTTTATGAGGATTGCCGATCCACCTCTAGCCTTATCAGCTGGATGAGGAGCGTGGTAGCAAATATAGTTTGATATTAAATCATCAAGAACCAGCCCACTTGAGAAATGAGTTTCGGACACCAGACAAATATCTATGTGTTCGATGTCTAAGAAGATTTTTAATTCTGATAAATGGTGTAAAAGACCGTTTGCATTCCATGTTCCAATTTTTAGTGTTCTGTCCATCATTGTTTTTTAAGAGTGACTTCTTCACTTAGCCTTTTGATGTTCAAATCCTGATTGTCAATTCTTTTAAGAATAAGTTCAAGGATTTCTTTAATGGAAGTTTCTTCATTCTTCCGCACGTTTTTAACAATCTGTGAGTAGGATTTTTTTTCGTCGCTTTTGCTTTTAACAGCTTCCTTCGGAAGTTCTTTCTTACTTTTATCTTCAGCTTCAGGAGTTCTTTTTGTGTTTGCTGGATTGCTGGGCTTTATTTCACCGGATGTCAATTTGCTTTTGGATTTTTGAAATCTTTTAGCAACTGGACAGCCTCTATAGCTTGCAGGGTGATTACCTTGACAGTTAACACATTTTGCTTTCTGTTCTTTGCTTGATGGACAGTCTTTAGTTGCATGTTTTCCTTCACACTTAACACAAGCAAACTCGCGGTTGCAATATTTTTGGGTGTGGCCAAATGCTTGGCATCGTTTACATTGCGGAACAATTTTTGATTTTCGGAGTGGTTCAATTTTGACTTTAATGCCTAAGATTGATCGAATATTATAGACATTTTCAAGACTTTGTTTGCTGTCGAAAGATAGCGTGAATAAAGGCAGTGATCTCTTTATTATTATTGGTAATACAACTGTAACAACAAGATAAAAACAATTGAAATAAAATGTAAAATATAGTAAAATATAATTAAAAAGGAAATTTAATACTAGAAAAAAGAATTCAACAACAATAAGTGGTCAAAAAAAATATAAACCAAAAGTACTCAAAGCAGCACAAAAGGTATTAATACTTTAAGTGCCAGCCCTGGTTTTTGGTCGAAAAGAATCTATACACACTAACACTAATGTACGTTGTTTATTGCAGAAAATGGCGAATCCCAAAGTTCGCGAAATGTCAAAACTCAAATCAAATTAACTTCTTAAAGCACTTGTATGTTAAATGAATGTATATCCAATTAGTATTTGAGATTAAAACAACAAAATAAGAACGAGAAAAATAAAAACTCACAATTTCCTTCTGAACTGCTGATATTAACTCCTTATGTCTGAACTTTCCACTGCCTTTTTCCGCAGTCATATACTTTTCCCCCACGGATTCCAATCCTGAATCCAATGCTCTCAGGTCTTCCACTGACGAACGAATTTGTAAATTTTCTCTGTCTCCTGCACTCTAGGAATAAAAAACACAAAGTAAATATTTCTCACAATATAGCACTTCAAAAAAAACTTCCCTAAATAGCACACAAGGGAAGGGTATACACAATATATAAAAAAAAATTGCAAAAGCCCCACGTTGGGCGCCAAATTGTTACCGAAATCTATACGCGAACCGAACTTTAAACTAATGATTTAAAACGTTTGGAAATCGATTCCAAATACCGCGAGCAAAATTAACAAAGAAAACGTAAACGATACGAGAAGAATAATTATATTTATTCGCGAAACTAAATTCGGATGTAAATAATCCCGACGTGCGCGCAACTTGACTAATTAAAACGAAATGTCAAATTGACACAGGTTCGTTTTCGGCAACCAACAACACTTCAGTGCTGTCTCCCGTAGCTCAGTCTGATGGGTGGGTTCGTTTTGATATTCCTTTTTAATTCGATTTGATTAAAAGGGAATATCAAATGGTTATAAAAAAATTTCAAGAATTAATAAAACTCAATTTGATGAGCGAGAGTACAAGGGCGTACTAGCTCACTTCTGATATGGGCGCCAGGAAACCTTTTAAGATGGTGGTTTGCCTTAACCAAAGCTGAAATAGTAGTGAAAACAAGAAAGAAAGACTCGGAAGAAAAGAAATAAAACAGTATGAAATTTCTCAAGGAGATTAAAGATTTTTATTCTATTTTAAGGGGGTCTGGGAAACCGTGGAAAAACCTGGATTAAAACCCAGAATCTTTTCGATATTAAAGAAAAGTACAAAGTTGTTTTCGAGATTGGCAGGAGGCCAATTCTCGAAGTAAAGAAAATGTAAGAAAGTTAAGTAAGAAAACAAACAGTTTGATGTGTCGTTTAAACACAAGAAAGAATCAGTAAGGAAAGTTTCCGAAAGAAATAGTAATAGCAAGAAAGGAAAACGGTCGCGAGTCCCGCAATCTCGGGAAATTAAAACGTTAGGTCAACGAAGGCCTAGCGGATGTAAGTTTTGCCGCAAATAAAGCGACTCTAAATTTGTTCGAAAAACCCTTGCAAAACAAGGATTTTTCGATACGCAAGATACAAATAAAAATAAAACCAAAAATACTTAGCTCTTCTCCTGTTATCTAAACTCCTTTAGAAACTATGTCCTCCGCACTAATCTCAAGATTTCCTCAAAACTCCAAACTGGAATTTTGCCGCAAAAATCGAGTTAGACAAATCTGTAATTCTCAAGAAAATATTACTCGCTATGAAATCTCAATAAATCGCAAAATCTTCGCTATAATTTTTCGCACGCTTTTTTTCTATCTACACACTTTCGTCGCCAAAAGTCAAGAGACCATCAAGATGGCGGGTTTTTCTCCTCCATCCGGCATCGGCCATGCAGCCATCCTCGTCAGACCTTTAAGCGTGGTGTTGTTCGGTCTCACTTTTACTGCAGCATTCCGCCATTAGGCTGGGATGTGCAAGTGAGATGTCACGAATCAACTACCCGCGGTCCATTGCGTTCAGGTGATGTGATCACCAGTAGCCGAGTGGACGAGTTCAACCTCTTTCAGAAAGACTTACTCCGAAAAATTATTTTACTCGCGCAAAGTCCCCAGCCCAAACCGGCCCAAACTAAAATACGGAGAAGATATTCTCCAAGAGAACGAAGAACAAGAGATGCTAGGTCTAAAAGCTCGACGAATACTTTCCGTAGACCTTCGTTCAGATAGTTAGAAAAAAAAGAAAGGGGAATAAAAACGGAAACACGTCTTTTAGTGATTCTTTCTTGATGTTGAAGTACTCAATTTAATTTTAATTGAAATTTACTAGAAAATTTAGGTTGGTGTGAATATAGTTCACATATTGTTGGACATGGATCTTAATCTTCATGCCATTCATCCTTTCTCGATTTTCTTTCGTAGGCCGCCTGCCGTACGAACTTTTGTGGACCGACCGTCACACAAGAAAAGTGTCTTCTACTGTGCAATCTTTTGCATCGAGGAACAATGTGACCTGAAAATGGCATTTCGAAAGTTTTAGAAGAACAGGTCTCTGGCTGATGGACCAGGTTTCAACTGAACTCTTCTACTACTTCCGAGCAGCTATGAATAAAGTTTATTAGCGGGAGAAGAACGGTGGATAGAACTTGTTGTGGTAAATTTTACCGCAACAAATCCCACCCTCACCTCCTCGGAAGTGTGCTTACATTTCGTAAGAACTGTAACAAACTTCCAAAAAGGTACCTAGGATTAAAAGGTGTGGGAAAAGGACTTTCCATCAGAAAAAAAACTCTAACCAATTCTCAATCACGTTTCTGTGAGTTATAAGATTACAAAAAAAAAATAAGCTACGTTAACATTAATCGTTTTCGGATGCATCGTTATACGGTTTTAAATCTTTGACGTGCCAAGTCCCGCGCTCTTTATTATTATTATCTTGAAGTACGTATGTCCAAGGTGACACACGTTTCTTAATCAAAAACGGACCGACAAACTTCGGTGCTAATTTGGCTGCATAGTAATTCGCGGCATCCGATAACGTGAAGTTCCTTCGCCAAACCATATCGCCGACGTGATATTGTATATCACGTTGTCGAAGGTTATACGCTTCTGCAGCTCTCTTCGATGCTGCCTTCAACTTTGTCTCGATATCTCTTCTTAGTTCCCGAAAACGTTCGGTGATCTCACCCAGATCTTGAACATCCTCGGAACTCTCTCCTACAGTTGGTGTTTCCTGACCCGAAGTCACCATGTCTCTTCCAAAATTGGCGTAGTAGGGTGAAACACCCAAAACCTCGTGTTGTGACGTGTGAATTGCACACGCCACCTTGCTTAGTTGTGAATCCCACACTCTATGGTTTTCAGCAACGTAAGCTCGTAATGTTGTCTTAAGGATCTGGTTGATCCTTTCTGCAGGGTTAGCCTGCGGATGGTAATGCGCCGTGAAACGTAGTTGGGACGCATATGCGTCACAAAGCGTTTTGAGTTCCTTAGAACGGAACTGTGGACCATTGTCACAAATAGTGATTTTTGGTATACCAAAAAGCAGGAAAACATTGTCTTCCAGTTCCCTACAGATTGCTTTGGCCGTAGCCGACCTCAGCGCGAACAGCAGTGGAAACTTCGTAAAGTAATCCACTACCGTCAATATATAAATAAAACACCTACTAGATTTTGGAAGTGGCCCTACTAAATCTATGCAAATCATCTCCCAAGGTGATTTGACTCCTACCCTTTCCTTCATCAAACCAGCTGGCTTCTCATTAATTGGCTTAACCTGTTGGCAAACTTTACAACTCCTAACATATTTTGTGATATCGGCCCTCATCTTTGGCCAGTAAAACTTCGCCGCAATTCTGGCAAACGTTTTCCTAACTCCCATGTGGCCCGCTAAAGGACCATCATGGTTCTCCTGTAAAATACCTAACCTCTCATTTTTCCCTATCACTCTCTTCCATTCCTGATTGCTTTCATGAACTACTATGTGATTGGGCTTTACGAGTTTGAACAACTTGCCTTGTTCAACCCTCCAAGCCGGATACCTAAGTGGATTTGTATTGACTTCCGAAATCATTTTTAACACCCAAGGATCTAAAACCTCCTCCGAGATACCACCCAACTGCGGCACTCCCCGAGACAGCATATCCGGAACCACATGCTCTTTCCCCTTACGATGAATGATTTCGTAGTCGAACTGCTGTAACCTAATAGCCCATCTAGCTAACCTACCCTGCGGATCTTTCAAATTACTTAACCATATCAGTGAGTAATGATCAGTTACTACTGTAAACCTAACACCCTCTAGATAAGGCCTCAATTTCTCAATAGCCCACAGTACCGCTAAACATTCCTTTTCTGTAGTGCTATAGTTACGCTCATTCCTATTCAAAGACCTACTAAGGTAACAGACAACCTTTTCCCCTTCCTCAAAGTTTTGCGATAAAACTGCACCGATCCCATAATCTGAAGCGTCTGTTTGTACGACAAATTGTCGCTTAAAATCTGGGCATGTGAGTATAGGTGCTGTCACCAAACACTCCTTTGCCTTTCTAAAGCTATCCTCACATTCCGTTGTCCAACTAAACTTCCTATTTTTCTTTAGTAGGTCCGTTAAGGGCCTTAGCAACTCTGCGAAATTCGGTACGAAACGTCTGTACCATGAAACTGTCCCTATAAAGCTCCTAACCTCTTTAACATTCCTCGGTGCTGGAATCCTAACCATCCTTTCTACTTTTTCTGGATCTACATGTAATCCGTTCTGATCTACTATATACCCTAAAAATTTCAAGGATGACATGCAAAAGTTGCACTTCTCCTTGCTAACCTTCAAACCTGCCTCACATAATCTTTTCAAAACCTCATTCAGAATTTCGAGATGTTTCTCAAAAGTTTCTGAAATGATGATAATGTCGTCTAAATAGACGAAAACGAATGGCTCTAAATCGGCACCCAAAACCGTGTCGATGAATCTCTGCCACGTCGCGGGCGAGTTGTGAAGGCCAAAAGGCATTCTCCTAAACTGATAAAGACCCCTCCCCGGAACTGTAAACGCAGTGTAAGGTTTTGATTCTGCCTCCATAGGTATCTGCCAGTAAGCGTGAAGACAAGAACCTAGCACCTCGAAGCCTATCTAAAATTGAATTAATGTATGGAAGTGGGTACGCGTCCCTATCTGTATTCTTATTTAGCTTCCTATAATCTACGCAGAATCTATAGGAGCCATCTTTCTTTTTAACTAATATTATTGGAGATGACCAAGCACTTGTCGATCTCTCAATAACTCCTGCCTCTAACATTTCATTAAGTTCCCTATCTATATGTTCCTGCATTACCGGGGAGACCGGATAATACCTTTGTTTTATCGGCTCCGCCGACGTCCTAATCTTATGTTCGACTAAGGTCGTACACCCTAAGCCCTCAGGCATCTTCCTAAAAGATTCTTGAACTAATTTTTCTAATGTTTCTAATTCCCTAACACTCAATTCCGAACGTTCTGTAATAGAACAGATCGAAATTGAACTATCCTGTTCTGAAAAATTCCAGCTACGGGACCTCAAATCCGGGACAATACCCGACAGCGCCCAGAAATCTGCGCCGAGGATCACCGTATGTGGTAACGACGGAATGACTAAACAGTCTACTAACATAGCCCTATCCTCAACTAAAATTGGAAGAGAGATCGTCCCTAACACTTCGACTCCTGTTCCATCTGCCAAGCACACGCAGTGAACAGTGTCCTTCCTACTGATAAGCCCTAAATTCTGCAGGATTTTCCATGCGTCCCTACCTATTATAGTTCGAGTAGCTCCTGAATCTAATAATCCTAAAAATCTCGAACCATAAATGCTAACTGTTAAATAAGGTCTCCTATCACTACCGTTTGCCTCTAAAGTAAATCCTAAATGAACCCTATCTGCCAGCTGGTCTCCAGCAGGCGACCCTCTCACTGTCTGCGGACTTCCCGCCCTGCTGGCGCAGGAGCCCGTTTCCCATTTCCCGAACACTTCCTACAACTTTGCCTAGTCACCCCCGCAGCCCCGCAACCAAAACAACGCCTAGGAGCGGAACAACTACTTGCAAAATGGCCTGATCCATTGCAATTGAAACACCTAACCGAAGAATTTTGTCTACTTGAAGATGGGCCCTGACGAGTGATTTCGTTGTTCACCGCAACAACCGAAACCGAAGGATTATCGACACCTACGTATGCTAGATCCGGTTCTAGCAAAGTCCTACTACTCCTAACATTTGGTGGGGGAACATAAGCCTCAACATTTGCCCTAACAGCTTCTAAATTCCGACCTAACGCAACCAAATCAGACACACAGCTTGGCTTAGCCAACCCCAGTTGGGTTTGGTAGAAAGGTGTCAAGTTCCTCTGGATCATTCACAACTTCCTATTTTCAGAAATTGAATCATTCAACCGACCGAACAAATTTTGCATCGTAGCAACGTACACGCCTATCGTTTCATCCTTCCCTTGTGTGCGGTGCCTAATCTCCTCAAGAAGCTGGTCATCATAATTAGGAGGTAGAAACTCCAGTTTCAACTCCTTAATTAATTCTGGCCATGATTTCACAGACATCCTAATTGCCCTAAACCAAATCAACGCTTTGCCTACGAAGAGCTCCACCGCCGCTCTAAAAAGATAAGCTTCTGAAATACCCCTAGCCTGTCTCATTTCTTCCACCCTTTCTAGAAAAGAGTTCACTGAGGTGCCACAGCGCTCCCCAGTAAACTTCACCTCCCACTTCGCAATATTATGAAATTTCCTAAACTCCACACTCTCCTGACTAACGATAGTATTTACATGAGCACTAGTATCTTGAGGTGCAGCTGGATGCTGCTTTGCGACCTCACTACCCTTTTCTGAACCTTTATCCAGCAAACCTACTTCTTCTACTACGTCCTCATCATCATCCACATCTTCATCCTCATCCTCATCCCCATCCAAAATAGTCATCGCCATCACCACGTCATTCTTTAATTTCAACTTCACTTTATCATCCTTCTCATTCTCAGGAATGCTCCTATCCAACCTAAGCAGACACCATTCAACTTTGATCAAAATCTTCACATACTCCTTCGAAGTCTCTGACTTCGGAGGATTCTCTAACAACTTATTAATCTCAACCAACTTCTTCTCAACTGCCGCTGAATCCTGTTCGAAAGTGAACGGATATGCGGGTGACACAAACGAATTCCTACGCTCTAACTTTATAGCTACCCTAAGCGCTTTGCGCATATCCTCCACCGTCCCTACACTCAACCCTCTACATTCTACTTCATAAATGATTTCATCCTGAGATAACCTATTGACTTGACTTAACTCCATTTTATTACTATTTAAGACTTCCTAGCCAGATCTTGTAAAAAAACAAAAATAAAGCGCAAAGAAAACTAAAACAAAGTAAAATAAATCAACTGACTTTGCTAGCTACTGCTTCAAAAACCTAGTACCTACACTTTAACAAAAATGAATCCTACCAAACCTCGTTTGCCAAACACACAATTGTTTTTTTTTTTTTTTTTTTGTCAGGAGTCAATCTTCAAAAGACACTTAGTAGTATTCGATACCAAGTAGTGTGGGATTCTTACCCACTAAAAACTCCTCATAATCAGAACCAATCTATAACGATCGACAACAGATTTTTCTTTCTCAATAATATTATCTCTTTAAGGGAAGCTTAAACTTTTAATGCTTCCCATGACTTTTAGGCCATTAGCTCGTGTGGCTTGGTTCTTCTTAATCTCCGAACATTGCCTCTCGTATTCAATACGGACACCATTTCAGAGTTGATATGACTATGCAGTCGCTGATTGTGTGATACAGCATGTTTTCTTACAACTTCTGTAACCGTTTCTATTTGTAGGTCACGATGTAAATCGCTATTTCTTATATACCATGGTGCATTTACTATTCCACGAAGGACTTTGTTTTGGAACTTTTGGATGATTTCAGTATTTGTTTTCTTTGAACAGCCCCATAATTGGATTCCATAGGTCCAAACAGGTCTAAGTACTTGTTTATAAAGCATTATTTTATTTTCGACAGATAAGTCAGAATTTCTACCGAGTAACCAGTACATTTTTCTATATTTCAAGTTGAGCTCTTCCCTTTTCTTTTTGATATGCTCTTTCCATTTTAGCTTTGCATCCAAATTCATCCCAAGGTATTTGGCCGTATTGGCGTAGGGTACAGCTTGATTGTTGATGAATATTTGAACGTAGCTTAACTTTTTATTTGTAAAGTTTATATGTGCAGATTTAGCTTCATTGAGCTTGATACGCCATTTTTTGGTCCAATCACTAACGGTGTCGACGGCATTTTGCAATTTCTCAGCAGCCTTGACGACGCACTTACTGGATGCCAAAATTGCGGTATCATCCGCAAAAGTAGCCATAATGGTGTTGTTATCCACTGGAATATCCTTTGTATATAGCAAATACAGGGTAGGTCCTAGGACGCTTCCTTGTGGAACACCGGCTTGTATATTACATAGCTTTGAATATTCTTGATCATACCGTACTCTGAAGAGCCGGTTTGAGATATAAGATTTTAGTATTTCGTAGTACTGCCTGGGTAGGTCCCTTTGCAGTTTGTACTCTAGCCCCTCATGCCATACCTTGTCGAATGCTTGAGCAACATCTAAAAATATAGCCGAACATACTTGTTTTTCTTCTAATGCTTTTTCAACTGTATCCGTTATTCTATGAACTTGGTCTATCGTGGAATGTTTATTTCTAAATCCAAACTGATGATTTGGGATTAGATTTCTTTCTTCTATGACTTTGCTCAGTCTTTTCAGTAGCAATTTTTCAAAGACTTGCCATTATTGGTATAAGCGATATTGGTCTGTAAGACGTCACTTCTGTTGGTGGCTTACCTTGCTTCGGTATAACAATTACTTCAGCAATTTTCCAATGATGTGGGACATATTGGGTCTTTAGGCACGCATTTATTACGAATTGGAGTTTTATGAAGGCTTTTGATGGCATTTCTTTCATAACCTGAGCAGTTATTAGATCGTACCCAGGTGATTTTTTGTTCGATAGCTGATTTCGACACACACTTTTTATTTCTTTGAGTGTGACAATTGGTATGTCAACTTCATCGACTTTATCAATAAACTGTAAGCTGATTTCAGATGTATTTGCTGGGAATGGCTTAAAAAGATTCGCAAGATGTTCTGCAAACAGGTTAGCTTTTTCTTTCGGATTTCCGATCCAATTCCCGTTTAGAGATTTAATTGGCGGGTTTTGTAACTGCGGTCTTTTCAGGCGCTTAGCTGCTTTCCAGAGCGAATAATCAGTTGAAGCATCAGTCGTTAAATTTTTCAGGAATCTACTTAATGAATCATTTTTGAATTCGTAGATTTGTTTTTTCAGTTCGTTGCTTAGCCGGTTAAACGCTGTTTTGTCGTCTGGAAATCTAGTATTTTGCCATTTTCTTCGAGCTCTTCTCTTCTCCAATATCAACTCTCTTATCTCGGCAGGGTATTTTGTTTCAGTTTGCTTCCTACTCGAGCAAGTTGGTGTACTTTCTTCTGCAGCTTGTTGAACATCGGCAATGAATTGTTCTACTTCAAGGTCGATTTGCTCTTTTGTTTCCATAGGGGATCTGAGATTTATATAGCTTTCAAGCTTTTCTCTGAATTTACTCCAGTTTGTTTTATTGTTTACTAGCTTAGGATTACTTTTTTCCATTATCTCCGATTCATTAAGTGATAAAATCACCGGTGTATGATCTGATGATAAGTCATAATTACCTTCGACTCTTATATGGTTTCGTTTGATACCTTTAACTATGAAAAAGTCAACAAGGTCTGGTATTTTACTTGAATCCGATGGCCAGTATGTTGGTGATCTGGATGAATAAAACTCACAATTGTATTTGAGGCATGCTTTGTAAAGCCTTCTGCCTTTTGTTGTTATAAGTCTGGATCCCCAATGGGTGTGCTTAGCATTAAAGTCACCACCAACAAGGAAGTTATGTCCTAGTACATTCAGCAGTTCTGTATAATCATCTTCAGTCGGGGAACGCCTCGGCGGGCAGTATATTGATGCCAACTTGAAGTCTTTCTTTTTCATACCAATACTAATTATTGTTACTTGCATATTCTCGTTTGTAAACATAACTTCTTCATGGTGTTTTAAGCTCTTTTTTATGAGGATTGCCGATCCACCTCTAGCCTTATCAGCTGGATGAGGAGCGTGGTAGCAAATATAGTTTGATATTAAATCATCAAGAACCAGCCCACTTGAGAAATGAGTTTCGGACACCAGACAAATATCTATGTGTTCGATGTCTAAGAAGATTTTTAATTCTGATAAATGGTGTAAAAGACCGTTTGCATTCCATGTTCCAATTTTTAGTGTTCTGTCCATCATTGTTTTTTAAGAGTGACTTCTTCACTTAGCCTTTTGATGTTCAAATCCTGATTGTCAATTCTTTTAAGAATAAGTTCAAGGATTTCTTTAATGGAAGTTTCTTCATTCTTCCGCACGTTTTTAACAATCTGTGAGTAGGATTTTTTTTCGTCGCTTTTGCTTTTAACAGCTTCCTTCGGAAGTTCTTTCTTACTTTTATCTTCAGCTTCAGGAGTTCTTTTTGTGTTTGCTGGATTGCTGGGCTTTATTTCACCGGATGTCAATTTGCTTTTGGATTTTTGAAATCTTTTAGCAACTGGACAGCCTCTATAGCTTGCAGGGTGATTACCTTGACAGTTAACACATTTTGCTTTCTGTTCTTTGCTTGATGGACAGTCTTTAGTTGCATGTTTTCCTTCACACTTAACACAAGCAAACTCGCGGTTGCAATATTTTTGGGTGTGGCCAAATGCTTGGCATCGTTTACATTGCGGAACAATTTTTGATTTTCGGAGTGGTTCAATTTTGACTTTAATGCCTAAGATTGATCGAATATTATAGACATTTTCAAGACTTTGTTTGCTGTCGAAAGATAGCGTGAATAAAGGCAGTGATCTCTTTATTATTATTGGTAATACAACTGTAACAACAAGATAAAAACAATTGAAATAAAATGTAAAATATAGTAAAATATAATTAAAAAGGAAATTTAATACTAGAAAAAAGAATTCAACAACAATAAGTGGTCAAAAAAAATATAAACCAAAAGTACTCAAAGCAGCACAAAAGGTATTAATACTTTAAGTGCCAGCCCTGGTTTTTGGTCGAAAAGAATCTATACACACTAACACTAATGTACGTTGTTTATTGCAGAAAATGGCGAATCCCAAAGTTCGCGAAATGTCAAAACTCAAATCAAATTAACTTCTTAAAGCACTTGTATGTTAAATGAATGTATATCCAATTAGTATTTGAGATTAAAACAACAAAATAAGAACGAGAAAAATAAAAACTCACAATTTCCTTCTGAACTGCTGATATTAACTCCTTATGTCTGAACTTTCCACTGCCTTTTTCCGCAGTCATATACTTTTCCCCCACGGATTCCAATCCTGAATCCAATGCTCTCAGGTCTTCCACTGACGAACGAATTTGTAAATTTTCTCTGTCTCCTGCACTCTAGGAATAAAAAACACAAAGTAAATATTTCTCACAATATAGCACTTCAAAAAAAACTTCCCTAAATAGCACACAAGGGAAGGGTATACACAATATATAAAAAAAAGAAGCACTCCGGGAGTGCCGACAGAAGTGAAAACAGAATTGAATTTCCAGTAAATATTTTAACGTATAGGAAAATCTTTTATAATATATGTAGATGTACATAAGGAAGAACATCAATGAAACTTATGAGTTTTCATTCACAATTTCATATCTTCTATTATCATCTCTACAATCATCGTATTCTAATACTAAAATAATAGGTCTATGGTATTGGTAACTTAAATAGGACTCGAACAATTTTGTCTCGAATCTATTTAAATATATCGCAAAGACTGCATCAATCGTCGCTTTATATTTCGTTGTACTAAAGCTGCGGTCATTCGTCATTGTAAATTAGTGTTCTTCTTTTAAAAATTGAAAAAGTGGCAAATTAGTAGCATCGGCGAAGTTGATGTTAAAATCACCACTCAAAATCATTAGGAAATCATCAAATCTCTCCCCAATTTTATCGTGAAGATATGCGGAAGCGTCTTCAGACTAAATAAATAAATTTTTATATAAAAACTGTCGTATTACACTTGAACACGTATTCGGTGAATTATAAACGCCTACTGTTATAACTTGCTGTCCATTTCCAGAGTGGCAACGACAAACATACAAATCGCCGATATCAAAAACTAGTGTACCTCGTATGCAAATCCATATGATTTGAGCACAATATGGCAGTTGTATCAGACTTCAAACAACCTTTTATAGATAGCATCTCCTGCTGCTGGACGATCGTACCTTCTGAAACTTGCAACTAAATGGAAATCTGAAATACCTATCAAATCTATATTTCTTCGTCACCCTTGTGAAATTCTGTTAAAATCAATACATTCAATTTTTTAACGATAGTGTCTACAGATCTCGTAACTGCGCTCGTAAACTTTGACAATGAAATGAAAAAAAAGGACAATGCATTAAGTTTAGAAACGAAATTAATTAATATTTGAGTAATGGTTTTCAAACTATTTTCATGCAACCATTTCAACTCCATCGATAAATCATCGCGATGAGTTGTTGATCTCTTTTAATTTGTTGTAAAGTTCGAATCATCGACCAGTGCGTCTCCTACTCTGCCATGATGAAATTTCCAGCTTCACTCATCCACTTCATTGTAATGATAGTAAAATATTTGGTGCTTTTTATTTTTTCTGTGTTGCATAAATTTTTCTCTGTCCTTTAATTCCTTTCTTTCTTCTCTGAATTTCTCCGAGTCGGTAGTATTACTAGGTAATGTTGCTATTACATTCTTTTAAGTCATTTAGCAGCATCGAATTTAAGATGTTTCTTGGCTCAATGGTCGAGTCGTTGGCTATTAAACTCAGGGTCTCAGGTTCGAATCCTAGCCGTGGCGACAATTTTTATTTATGTATTCACTTAAAATACAGACGCTGGGCTATGTTGACTTTACATACGAAATACGATGAGCCAAAAAATGGTGTCGGTCGCGAATTCTTTGCTTTACCCCCATCGCAAAAGTGCCAAACGCGCCTAAAGAAGTTTTCACTTCAAAAAAATTGCAAAAGCCCCACGTTGGGCGCCAAATTGTTACCGAAATCTATACGCGAACCGAACTTTAAACTAATGATTTAAAACGTTGGAAATCGATTCCAAATACCGCGAGCAAAATTAACAAAGAAAACGTAAACGATACGAAAAGAATAATTATATTTATTCGCGAAACTAAATTCGGATGTAAATAATCCCGACGTGCGCGCAACTTGACAACAATAAGTGGTCAAAAAAAAATATAAACCAAAAGTACTCAAAGCAGCACAAAAGGTATTAATACTTAAAGTGCCAGCCCTGGTTTTTGGTCGAAAAGAATCTATACACACTAACACTAATGTACGTTGTTTATTGCAGAAAATGGCGAATCCCAAAGTTCGCGAAATGTCAAAACTCAAATCAAATTAACTTCTTAAAGCACTTGTATGTTAAATGAATGTATATCCAATTAGTATTTGAGATTAAAACAACAAAATAAGAACGAGAAAAATAAAAACTCACAATTTCCTTCTGAACTGCTGATATTAACTCCTTATGTCTGAACTTTCCACTGCCTTTTTCCGCAGTCATATACTTTTCCCCCACGGATTCCAATCCTGAATCCAATGCTCTCAGGTCTTCCACTGACGAACGAATTTGTAAATTTTCTCTGTCTCCTGCACTCTAGGAATAAAAAACACAAAGTAAATATTTCTCACAATATAGCACTTCAAAAAAAACTTCCCTAAATAGCACACAAGGGAAGGGTATACACAATATATAAAAAAAAGAAGCACTCCGGGAGTGCCGACAGAAGTGAAAACAGAATTGAATTTCCAGTAAATATTTTAACGTATAGGAAAATCTTTTATAATATATGTAGATGTACATAAGGAAGAACATCAATGAAACTTATGAGTTTTCATTCACAATTTCATATCTTCTATTATCATCTCTACAATCATCGTATTCTAATACTAAAATAATAGGTCTATGGTATTGGTAACTTAAATAGGACTCGAACAATTTTGTCTCGAATCTATTTAAATATATCGCAAAGACTGCATCAATCGTCGCTTTATATTTCGTTGTACTAAAGCTGCGGTCATTCGTCATTGTAAATTAGTGTTCTTCTTTTAAAAATTGAAAAAGTGGCAAATTAGTAGCATCGGCGAAGTTGATGTTAAAATCACCACTCAAAATCATTAGGAAATCATCAAATCTCTCCCCAATTTTATCGTGAAGATATGCGGAAGCGTCTTCAGACTAAATAAATAAATTTTTATATAAAAACTGTCGTATTACACTTGAACACGTATTCGGTGAATTATAAACGCCTACTGTTATAACTTGCTGTCCATTTCCAGAGTGGCAACGACAAACACACAAATCGCCGATATCAAAAACTAGTGTACCTCGTATGCAAATCCATATGATTTGAGCACAATATGGCAGTTGTATCAGACTTCAAACAACCTTTTATAGATAGCATCTCCTGCTGCTGGACGATCGTACCTTCTGAAACTTGCAACTAAATGGAAATCTGAAATACCTATCAAATCTATATTTCTTCGTCACCCTTGTGAAATTCTGTTAAAATCAATACATTCAATTTTTTAACGATAGTGTCTACAGATCTCGTAACTGCGCTCGTAAACTTTGACAATGAAATGAAAAAAAGGACAATGCATTAAGTTTAGAAACGAAATTAATTAATATTTGAGTAATGGTTTTCAAACTATTTTCATGCAACCATTTCAACTCCATCGATAAATCATCGCGATGAGTTGTTGATCTCTTTTAATTTGTTGTAAAGTTCGAATCATCGACCAGTGCGTCTCCTACTCTGCCATGATGAAATTTCCAGCTTCACTCATCCACTTCATTGTAATGATAGTAAAATATTTGGTGCTTTTTATTTTTTCTGTGTTGCATAAATTTTTCTCTGTCCTTTAATTCCTTTCTTTCTTCTCTGAATTTCTCCGAGTCGGTAGTATTACTAGGTAATGTTGCTATTACATTCTTTTAAGTCATTTAGCAGCATCGAATTTAAGATGTTTCTTGGCTCAATGGTCGAGTCGTTGGCTATTAAACTCAGGGTCTCAGGTTCGAATCCTAGCCGTGGCGACAATTTTTATTTATGTATTCACTTAAAATACAGACGCTGGGCTATGTTGACTTTACATACGAAATACGATGAGCCAAAAAATGGTGTCGGTCGCGAATTCTTTGCTTTACCCCCATCGCAAAAGTGCCAAACGCGCCTAAAGAAGTTTTCACTTCAAAAAAATTGCAAAAGCCCCACGTTGGGCGCCAAATTGTTACCGAAATCTATACGCGAACCGAACTTTAAACTAATGATTTAAAACGTTGGAAATCGATTCCAAATACCGCGAGCAAAATTAACAAAGAAAACGTAAACGATACGAAAAGAATAATTATATTTATTCGCGAAACTAAATTCGGATGTAAATAATCCCGACGTGCGCGCAACTTGACTAATTAAAACGAAATGTCAAATTGACACAGGTTCGTTTTCGGCAACCAACAACACTTCAGTGCTGTCTCCCGTAGCTCAGTCTGATGGGTGGGTTCGTTTTGATATTCCTTTTTAATTCGATTTGATTAAAAGGGAATATCAAATGGTTATAAAAAAATTTCAAGAATTAATAAAACTCAATTTGATGAGCGAGAGTACAAGGGCGTACTAGCTCACTTCTGATATGGGCGCCAGGAAACCTTTTAAGATGGTGGTTTGCCTTAACCAAAGCTGAAATAGTAGTGAAAACAAGAAAGAAAGACTCGGAAGAAAAGAAATAAAACAGTATGAAATTTCTCAAGGAGATTAAAGATTTTTATTCTATTTTAAGGGGGTCTGGGAAACCGTGGAAAAACCTGGATTAAAACCCAGAATCTTTTCGATATTAAAGAAAAGTACAAAGTTGTTTTCGAGATTGGCAGGAGGCCAATTCTCGAAGTAAAGAAAATGTAAGAAAGTTAAGTAAGAAAACAAACAGTTTGATGTGTCGTTTAAACACAAGAAAGAATCAGTAAGGAAAGTTTCCGAAAGAAATAGTAATAGCAAGAAAGGAAAACGGTCGCGAGTCCCGCAATCTCGGGATATTAAAACGTTAGGTCAACGAAGGCCTAGCGGATGTAAGTTTTGCCGCAAATAAAGCGACTCTAAATTTGTTCGAAAAACCCTTGCAAAAGAAGGATTTTTCGATACGCAAGATACAAATAAAAATAAAACCAAAAATACTTAGCTCTTCTCCTGTTATCTAAACTCCTTTAGAAACTATGTCCTCCGCACTAATCTCAAGATTTCCTCAAAACTCCCAACTGGAATTTTGCCGCAAAAATCGAGTTAGACAAATCTGTAATTCTCAAGAAAATATTACTCGCTATGAAATCTCAATAAATCGCAAAATCTTCGCTATAATTTTTCGCACGCTTTTTTTCTATCTACACACTTTCGTCGCCAAAAGTCAAGAGACCATCAAGATGGCGGGTTTTTCTCCTCCATCCGGCATCGGCCATGCAGCCATCCTCGTCAGACCTTTAAGCGTGGTGTTGTTCGGTCTAGCTTTTACTGCAGCATTCCGCCATTAGGCTGGGATGTGCAAGTGAGATGTCACGAATCAACTACCCGCGGTCCATTGCGTTCAGGTGATGTGATCACCAGTAGCCGAGTGGACGAGTTCAACCTCTTTCAGAAAGACTTACTCCGAAAAATTATTTTACTCGCGCAAAGTCCCCAGCCCAAACCGGCCCAAACTAAAATACGGAGAAGATATTCTCCAAGAGAACGAAGAACAAGAGATGCTAGGTCTAAAAGCTCGACGAATACTTTCCGTAGACCTTCGTTCAGATAGTTAGAAAAAAAAGAAAGGGGAATAAAAACGGAAACACGTCTTTTAGTGATTCTTTCTTGATGTTGACGTACTCAATTTAATTTTAATTGAAATTTACTAGAAAATTTAGGTTGGTGTGAATATAGTTCACACATTGTTGGACATGGATCTTAATCTTCATGCCATTCATCCTTTCTCTATTTTCTTTCGTAGGCCGCCTGCCGTACGAACTTTTGTGGACCGACCGTCACACAAGAAAAGTGTCTTCTACTGTGCAATCTTTTGCATCGAGGAACAATGTGACCTGAAAATGGCATTTCGAAAGTTTTAGAAGAACAGGTCTCTGGCTGATGGACCATGTTTCAACTGAACTCTTCTACTACTTCCGAGCAGCTATGAATAAAGTTTATTAGCGGGAGAAGAACGGTGGATAGAACTTGTTGTGGTAAATTTTACCGCAACAAATGTATCTTGAAACAGGACTACCAAAGCTTTTCACATATACTCTTAAACTGCACGCCGACTACATTACCAAAGTTGTCTCGCACGCAGATACTCGTCTGACTAAAAAATGATGTTTTATGAACTAAGAAATCACGATTGGTGGCTATCCAAGTGGAAATGCTTAGGAATCGCTTGTGGAGAAATCGTTTCGATAGACACGAATAACTTAAATTGTATCAAAGAACAGTTTTATAGAGTTATTGAAAAGAATGAAAATTCTGTTCGTCATGAGTTTTCATCTATTGCTCGAGAATCTGAGAGTAGGATCATATACTCGCAACTAAAACTTACGAAATAGGCAGAGTAATATATGTCAAAAACAATAAACGTATAGGATCCAAACTTACAAACCGATACAAACAGGAGTTAGTAAAAGAAAACAATAATTCCACAATTTTAACCGAATCTGGTCGAATAGTTCACAAGAGTAATATTAGAAACTAATATTCATTATTTTAGGTGTGCTTTAGGGCAATGCTTAGCAACAGTCCAAATCCTTGACTTCACGAACTCGTAAGTCATAGCGACACACAGGACAAGCAAGAATTCAAACCGTAAATTTCAAATTGATTCATGTAATTGACGTTACCCAATATGAGTCAAAGTTCAACGAGATCACCCCAATAATTTTATCCCATAGGAACACCTCCATCTATCCTTACCTACCTAAAACATGAAATTATTCAAATTCAAAATTTAATCCAAAACCTTAAACCAAGAAAAGTGAAAAGATCAATCAATCTCATAGGAACAGCTTGGAAATGTATAGCAGGTAACCCTGACCATTAAGACTATAACAATCACTGACAAAATGAACAATGTATTACAAAACAATAATAAACAAGTTATAATTAACGAATTACATAATGAAAGAATAAATAATATTACTGAAATGTCCAATGAAATAAGAAAACTACTACAGAGAACAAATTGTATTACAATGAAATATTAAGTGCTTTCCAATACAAAATTAAAATATTTAAACAAGAACTTGAAAATTTAAATTATGCCATACATTGGGCTAAGCTTGGTATTATCAATTCTCTAATACTATCTAAGCAAGAAATATATTTAGCTATAAGTACAATCTCTAAAGAAAATCTGCCATTTGCTACTGTAGAAGATGCTTTAAATTTCGCAGAAGTCAAAATTTTAAGTGACTCAGTATCAATACTTTATAATATCAATATTCCCCTAGTAAATAAAAATGATTACTAATCAGCTCACCGAACTGATCGGACTTTCCTTCTGTGCGTAAATACAAAAGTAAATATTAATAATAAGCGGAAAAGATCCCCGTCTCGTGTTGAAGACATTCGCAAGACATTCAATGTCTCCCGGATTCTCAAGGTAATGACATTGAATGTGATGAAATTGTAGTCACTCCACAAATTAAAAAAATTAAAGTTCCATCTATCTGCGTACTGCAAAAAACTTGCGATATTGTGCACTCATTTTTAAATGAGATTCAAGTATCTGATAACTTTATTAAAATAATGACAATTGGTATCAAAATATGCTGCAACAAAATCGAAGATCACCAAAAAGTGTGTTTATCATTCAAATCTAAAAATTGGCAATTTTTCACTCACGACCTTCCGTTAGCGAGGTCAATGATAGTAGGTTTGTTCGGCTTAGATGAAATGCCTATAGAAACATTGAAAGCTGAACTTATTAAAATTGGTTTAAGGCTAGGTGCCCCTTGCATTTTTCGTTAAAATTTGAAAGGTGCGTTGACATATTGCTTTATAACTTTTGCAATTTTCTTGATAATTTGATAAAACAAAACGTATTGTAAAGATGAAAAACACACAAACATTTGTGTATCATTCAAATGCTAAAAGTTATACTTTATAGTTATTATAAAAGTTTTTATAGGGCTGGAAGCCATTTTTTTATTGAAAATTTCGATTTGTTCACTATTTTGGTCGGGGTATCCGTATTTATGAACTTTTTCTTTTTTTCTTTTTCGTTTTATAACTAGAAAATATATATGCAACTAACTTCCGAGCGTTTTTTTCAAATTTTGTCTCCTTATATGAAAAAAATCTTCCTCAATTTGTTGTAATTTTTCGGTTTTCAGCATACTCTTATTATTTTTTCATGAAATAAAAAGAAAATATTAGATAGATATCAGGCGCATCATTTGTAATAATTTTAAGTGTTTTGAAACAGGTGTTATGATGAGAAGTTGGTGAAACTGCCTTTTTTTAGCTTATAAAGCATGGGGCAAGGCGTGAGTGTCTCCAAGTACATATATATATACATTTTTTTGAAGGTAATAAAGCTCCTGAACTAACCTGCAAGCCCAAAATCAATATTTTTTTCTCCAAACCGCTAAAATTCAATTTCAATAAAGTCATATTTGCAAACGGTTTCTGAGGAACGAGAAGCCAAAAGAACCTCAATTTTTTGTGGGTATTTTTCTTTGATAAAATCTCAATCAGTTTCAATTAAAAAATATACTATTGTGGTCACAGAATTAGAAATATTTATTCTAGAAAAACTGTCTACTTTGGGATTTTTCTAGAAAATCTTGCTTAAAAACATATACATGCGCACATTTAGTTCGAAACAAATCCACCACCAAGCTTAGCGCCGTTTTCTATTTTTGTCTGTTCTCTGTGATTTGGAAACGGAGTATCGCTCAGATGATCTTATGCGTTATGCATCCCCTCATACATATCATCTATATTCTATACCTATGACCTTATTTTGTGATCTTTTGTGCTATTCATTTCTCATTACAAACTGTGTGCCTGTTGTTTTTTTTTTGCTGGTAGCAGTAGCTTACATTGTAAAAAAAAGTGTGAAATGAGAAACGATTGAAAGAAACGGACATAGGCAAACGCACAAAGGGAAACGGGTGTGAAAATAGCACCACTGCACTAATAGAATGGAATTCCTTGGTCAAGTGTACGCAACTTGATGAGAGTGTGTTTCTTTTTTTTCTTCAGGTAAAAATTTTGTATTTGACTAGGTAGTTATTTTGTGTTTGAGAACTTCTATTGTTTTGTTGATGACATAACGCGGTTGGCATTGAAATGTATGTAGGTATAGGTCAGTAACTTATATTATAGGCATATAGGATTCAACTTATTTGGAATAAGATAGGTATGCGTTTGGGTAAGGTGTATGTATGCGAAATAATTTTTTTAACTTTGTTTCAAAGTTGTTGGTTGTACTATTCTTTCGTTATTGGTTTGTACCTATTTGTACTTAGGATGCTCATGAAAAAAAAAGAAGCACTCCGGGAGTGCCGACAGAAGTGAAAACAGAATTGAATTTCCAGTAAATATTTTAACGTATAGGAAAATCTTTTATAATATATGTAGATGTACATAAGGAAGAACATCAATGAAACTTATGAGTTTTCATTCACAATTTCATATCTTCTATTATCATCTCTACAATCATCGTATTCTAATACTGAAATAATAGGTCTATGGTATTGGTAACTTAAATAGGACTCGAACAATTTTGTCTCGAATCTATTTAAATATATCGCAAAGACTGCATCAATCGTCGCTTTATATTTCGTTGTACTAAAGCTGCGGTCATTCGTCATTGTAAATTAGTGTTCTTCTTTTAAAAATTGAAAAAGTGGCAAATTAGTAGCATCGGCGAAGTTGATGTTAAAATCACCACTCAAAATCATTAGGAAATCATCAAATCTCTCCCCAATTTTATCGTGAAGGTATGCGGAAGCGTCTTCAGACTAAATAAATAAATTTTTATATAAAAACTGTCGTATTACACTTGAACACGTATTCGGTGAATTATAAACGCCTACTGTTATAACTTGCTGTCCATTTCCAGAGTGGCAACGACAAACACACAAATCGCCGATATCAAAAACTAGTGTACCTCGTATGCAAATCCATATGATTTGAGCACAATATGGCAGTTGTATCAGACTTCAGACAACCTTTTATAGATAGCATCTCCTGCTGCTGGACGATCGTACCTTCTGAAACTTGCAACTAAATGGAAATCTGAAATACCTATCAAATCTATTGTTCTTCGTCACCCTTGTGAAATTCTGTTAAAATCAATACATTCAATTTTTTAACGATAGTGTATACAGATCTCGTAACTGCGCTCGTAAACTTTGACAATGAAATGAAAAAAAGGACAATGCATTAAGTTTAGAAACGAAATTAATTAATATTTGAGTAATGGTTTTCAAACTATTTTCATGCAACCATTTCAACTCCATCGATAAATCTCTTTTAATTTGTTGTAAAGTTCGAATCATCGACCAGTGCGTCTCCTACTCTGCCATGATGAAATTTCCAGCTTCACTCATCCACTTCATTGCAATGATAGTAAAATATTTGGTGCTTTTTATTTTTTCTGTGTTGCATAAATTTTTCTCTGTCCTTTAATTCCTTTCTTTCTTCTCTGAATTTCTCCGAGTTGGTAGTATTACTAGGTAATGTTGCTATTACATTCTTTTAAGTCATTTAGCAGCATCGAATTTAAGATGTTTCTTGGCTCAATGGTCGAGTCGTTGGCTATTAAACTCAGGGTCTCAGGTTCGAATCCTAGCCGTGGCGACAATTTTTATTTATGTATTCACTTAAAATAAATAAAAAAATGTAAGTCATGGCTGGGAATCGAACCTGAGACGCTGGGCTATGTTGACTTTACATACGAAATACGATGAGCCAAAAAATGGTGTCGGTCGCGAATTCATTGCTTTACCCCCATCGCAAAAGTGCCAAACGCGCCTTAAGAAGTTTTCACTTCAAAAACATCGATGTTTCATTCGATGTGATACATCGTAACCCTATATCGATGTTTGTCGATGCATCGCATAAAAACATCGATGTTTTCGATGTATCGATGATTTTTGAGCAACCTTACATTGATAGCGTACGCGTCGCGTGTGCAGCTGCACAGTGGACATCTTGTAGTTTATCTCTGGATATATACAGCCCCATCATCGTAACAGATCGGAGAAACATACGATCGTAGAGAAGTTCCGATTGTAACATTTATTATGGTATCCATTTGGTAAAGGAAACACTGACGCATGTAGGTGACATAAAACAACCCTTCCGCGACTACTTTGCTGTCGGAGACATCAGATAGAACAGAAAACCAAGAAATCGGCATGCATCGCATGAATTCCGAATGCGTTCCCGACATTTTCACATTTAATCGCCATGCATCGCATGAATTCTAGACGCGTTGCGGTGAGTTTGACATTTCCATCGCATTGTTTCGTTCTTTTCGGAGATATGTCCGATTAAGCAATCGGAAACGTTACCATAATACAAATATCTTACATTTCGTACAAATCGGAATGAATTTCGTTCCGATCTGTTACGATAATAGGGCTGATAAAGTAAAGGAGAGGAGAGCATGTTATGTATGACATGAATTAAACAGAATTCGGTTAAACGATTCGGTTAGGTAATTTGACTGTCAGTTGTGAGTGTTCATTGTACGATGCTTGCTTTATTCAATATTGATCGAATGAAAAACACCATCCCACAGATACATAAATTGAAAAAGAAGAGAGCATTTGAAATAAATTTAACTGTAGACTTGCCACTTTGAGTGAATCTTTTCAATGCTTGCGCCATTCGATGCATCGAATAAAAATACATCGATGTATCAGTAAACATCGAAAGGGTGCGAAACATCGGTTTTATTCGATACATCGAATAGTAAACATCGATGTTTTCATTAATCGATGTTTTTTGAGCAACCCTACAACAGATACATAAATTGAAAAAGAAGAGAGCATTTGAAATAAGTTTAACTGTAGACTTGGCACTTTGAGTGAGTCTTTTCAATGCTTGCGCCATTCGATGCATCGAATAAATATACATCGATGTATCAGTAAACATCGAAAGGGTGCGAAACATCGGTTTTATTCGATGCATCGAATAGTAAACATCGATGTTTTCGATTAATCGATGTTTTTTGAGCAACCCTACTACGCTACTATTTTTCCACTCTTTCTGCAAAATACTCCAGAGAGTAGTCTTGCTGGTTGTTTTTTTCCCGCAATTTTTTTTTTTAGAATGTCCCCAAATTTCCAACAGGGTTTAAGTCCGGTGACTTTGCTGGCCACCCCAAAACATTCACTTTACGCTCTTCAAGGAAAAATTTCACAACTCTTTACTTGTGTTTGGGATCATTGTCGTGCTGAAAGATCCATCATGGGGGTAATTGGTTCTGGCAGTCGCCGAAAAGATTTGTGTCCAGTATATCCCGGTAGTCAATACCTGTCATTTTACCGTTTATTTGACACAGCGGACCGACACACCATGGCTAGTGAAACTCGCCCAGACCATTATAGAATCGCCGCCATGCCTCAAGGTCTTTTTGGATACACTTGGGTTCAGCTCAGCATTTCTCATCAACACATATTGTGTGAGGTGAAGGTCAACATTTATGGAAATGATGGAAAACCGTATGTTAGACGTCCCAGAAATGCTGAGCTGAACCCAAGTGTATCCAAAAAGAAAAGAGTGGGAAAATAGTAGTGTAGGTGGACTCCATGCCAAGGAGAATATCCGCCGTATCAAAACAGAAAGGCTATCCTACGAAATATCAACTGTGCGGTTAAAAAACTATGTTTTTTTTATCATATTTTGCTTATTTTTTCAGGTGACTTAATTATAAGGCCACACTTATTTTATATATTATTGATTTTTTGTTAAAGAAATAACTATTGTTATAGTGGAATTTATTTTCTTTTGTCTTTTTTAGTGATTGTGATTGTAAATATTTAGAATTTGAATAAATTTTGCTTTCGTTGTAATTTGTATTTAATATATGGATATGTAAGCCTAATTCTATAAAAATGACTAAATTGTGTGACCATAAATGTACATTGGCTGGACAGTCACACATGATAGAATTGGGACAAAAAACAGAAGAAACCAAATTCATATAATTTTCTCAAAATCTTTAGCTCAAACAATTCTAACTGAATTGACACCCTCACTTCTCCGCATATAAACTGTCCCGTTTCTGGTTCAAACAATCGTAAATCGTAATGTCGGGTAAATTTCGGGTCGATTTTAGCAACATTAGGGGGTTGCGATCGAATTTTTTTGCTGTGTACGCTCACACTGCAAAATGCAGGCCAGCTGTTTTGGCACTGAGTGAAACACAGGTGGGTGTTGGTTCTGATCCTTCAGAGTTCAACCTGCCTGGATATAGCTTAGTGCCATTATTCTTTTCCTCCCATGGCCTCGCCGTATATGTTAGACATGATATTGCTTACCAACTTCTACCAGAATACGGCCTCTGTTCTAATACAAACTTTAATTTCATGTGGTTAAAATTCACTGTCCGTAAGCATGTCATTCATTATTCTTTTATTTATAGAAGCCCCAATTTAGATAGCAATTCAACCTCTAACGAGTTTGATGCGCTATCTGACTCCATAATAAGAATTGTTTCCCAATATCCTCACACTGAAATCGCAATTGCGGGCGATTTCAATGTACACAATTCAGGTTGGCTTCGACATTCTGGCCAGACAACACCCGAAGGAGAATATGTTGAGATCTTCGCTGAGTTAAACCAATTAACTCAACTTGTTGATGAGCCCACTCGGGTTCCAGATATTTAAGGCCATGCGGCCAACACTCTTGACCTATTTCTAACTTCTCATCCCGAAAAATACAGGGTTGTAGTATCATCTCCTTTAGGCAAATCGGACCATTGTGTCATATCGGTAGATTTTTCGTTTTCCGTCACGGTAGAAAAAGATAAAGTCCCTAAAAGAACTGTGTGGCAATACGAGAAAGCCAATTGGGACGGCCTGAATAATTTCTTTCGAAATTTTAATTGGTCATTGTGCTTTCTCGACGGAAACGTTGATGCATCAGCTGATATGATATCTAACGTAATTCTAAACGGCATGAGAAATTTTGTTCCTCACAGAACAAAAAGTATCATCCCCAAAAAGAATTCGTGGTTTGATTCAAGCTGTAAAGAGGCGATTAGGGATCGAGAAAGTAGTTTTCGTAAATTCAAAGACAACCCTACTGCTGAAAACCGAAATTTGTTCAAACGGGCCAGAAATATCTGTAATGCTCAGATAAAAAAGGCTAAGTTTTTACATGACCAAAAAGTAAGGCAAAAAATTCTATTGTGTCCAAAAGGAAGTAAAAACTTTTGGTCTTTTGTCAAGAACATTAAGAACTCGACCACGTCATCGGTCCCAACGCTCGTCTTCAATGACTCTCCATATGTCAGCTCCATCGACAAAGCCAATTTGCTGGCAGCCCAGTTTGCTGCCAACTCGACACTTCCTCATAGCATATTGGCTCCACCTGAGCTTGAGTCTACAAATTCTGTAATGAAGCAGATATTTTTCCGAACTCGCTCGGTTGCGAGAGTCCTCAAAGATCTCAATATACATAAATCCACTTTTCCAGATGGTATCCCTGCCGTTATTCTGAAGAGGTGTTCTTCTACGCTGGCAAAACCTCTGCGTAAACTTTTCCATCTTTCCTATTCTGCTGGGATTTTTCCGAGCAGATGGAAAACTGCATTTGTCCAGCCGGTCCCTAAAAAAGGCGAATCTTCCTCCCCTTCCAATTACCGTCCAATTGCACTAACGTCCCTTCTTTCCAAGGTCATGGAAACGTTGATTAACCGTCAACTTATGAAATATCTTGAAGAACGAAAGCTTCTTAATGACCGTCAGTACGGCTTTCGTAGCAAACGGTCCACTGGTGATTTGATGGCATATCTCACCGAAAAGTGGAACCAATCTTTACATTGTTTTGGAGAAAGTAAGGTTATTGCGCTTGATATTTCTAAAGCATTTGATAGAGTTTGGCATCAGGCTCTTTTATCGAAAATGCGTGCTTTCGGTATCGATGAGTCTCTTCTTCGTTGGATTAGAAATTACCTTTCCGACCGTTCAATACAAGTTGTGTTGGATGGTTTTAAGTCTGATACCCACTTTATAAATGCTGGTGTGCCCCAGGGCTCCGTTTTGTCTCCGACTCTCTTCCTCATTTTCATAAATGATCTCCTGTCTGAAACTTCTAATCCTCTCAATTGTTTTGCTGACGACTCAACCCTCAGATTTTCATATTCGTTTCCAAATTCACGTCCCTGCTCTTCGGATGTGGAACTGGAACGGTTGCGTATGATAAGCTCATTGAATTCTGACCTTTACAGCATTGTTGCATGGGGTAGTAAAAACCGAGTAGAATTCAATGCTTCGAAAACTCAATGCTGTCTCTTGTCGTTGAAGCTTAACATTCCCCCATTGCCATTATCCATGAATGGTACCTGCATCGAAGAAACCGAAAAGCTGTCAGTACTTGGTATGTGTGTAAACGATGATCTTCGTTGGAACGACCACATATTTGAAGTCGCCAAAAACGCTGCTAAATGCTTAGGTTTCTTGACAAGATGCAGGAAGTTCTTCACCCCCTCTGATCTGGCTACCATTTATAAGGCCTTCATCCGCCCAAAACTGGAGTATAACTCTCATATCTGGTCAGGTGCTTCTCAAACATCTTTGCGCCTACTCGATAGGGTACAAAACAGAGCGTTAAAATTGATAGGTGATAGTTCAATCGTAGAATCGATTGATTCTCTTGAACATCGTCGAAACGTCACCTGTCTCTCTCTCTTTTATCGCTTTTTCCACAAACAGTGCTCTAGTGAAATAGCCAGTTGCATTCCTCCCCTGAAACAATTTAGCCGCAACACTCGCCTCGCTAGGAATGCTCATCAGTTTTACCTTGAGCCCAACTTCGGGCGTACAGTCAAGTATAGAGATTCGTATCTCAGTCGCACCACCCGAATGTGGAATGCTCTACCTGGCCATGTTTTTCCCCTACATTACGATTTGCAAAGATTCAAAAGCAACGTGCATCGGTGTCTCCTTTCTAATCCTCTCCTATTTTCCTAAATGCTCGCACTGTGTTCTATAACATTATAAGGGTAGTCATAACCCCTTGATGTGTGCGCAAATTATAAAAAAAAAAAAAAAAAAAAAAACATACTTAAATCTCTTCGCAACCTTTAGTGACAATGCTGTGTTTAGCAGTTTACGTGTCTGATGAGTTAAACCATCGTTCAAGTAAATGATCTCCGTTTTCCTTTGTTCACCGAATAGGTTTGTTGTAAGCAGCTCTCTTTTCTCTCTCTTTGCTTTCATATTTTTTTTCTTTGAGTAGATGAGAATTGAATTTTATGTGGAGAACATTGGTGGTGTCATTGGTGGAATTGTAATTCTAACAAATATTATAAATGTGGAAGCCACTCTGTCTGTCCGGCTTTCTATGTTACCGTCTCCTGTCTAAACAACGCAGCTGATTTAAATGAAATTTTTTACAGAAATAGTCTAGAACCTGAAGAAAGACATAGGCTATATATTTCCCTATATTCCCACGGACGTATGCGGGAACTTAGAAACTACAACACCGATTTCAAAAAATGTTCCACCGGTATTTCACTATCCCAGAGTAAAACAAACTTTAATTCATCCACATATTCCTGCGGGAACGGGAGTCCTTACTAATATAATAGGTGTGAAAGAAGCTCTGTCTTTACGTCTTTCTATGTAACCATCTCCCGCCCAAACTAAAAAAAGATTTAAATGAAATTTTGTACAAAGATTGATCAGAACCTGCAGAAGGACCTAGGCTATATATTTTTTTTTTTTATATTCTCACGGGAGCAGGAACATATACGGGAACTTTGACATTACAGCACCGATTTCAAAAATTCTTCCAACGTTGGAATGCTCCATAATCCCCGAGCAACATAAACCTTTACTCATCCCAATATTCCTTACGGGAACGGTCACCATGTTTCCACGGGAACGGGAGTTTTTACTAATATTATATATCCGAAGTTAAATCTGTCTGTCTATTTCTCTTTGCTACTATTAACCGCCCAAACTATTGAACCTATTCATATGAATTTTGGTACAGAGACAGTCTAGAACCTGAGGATGGATATATATGTTATGCAATATGTTTTAACCTTGTATTCCCATGGGAACGGGAACTTGAAAAATACAGCAAAATAGATTGTTCTGAACTTAAGGACGGACATAGGCTTGCTTTCATTCGAACATTCCCACGGGAACCGGTCCTCACTATTATTATAAATGCAAAAGTAGCTCTGTCTGTTCACTTTTCTATGTTACCATCTCCCGCCCAAACTAATAAACCGATTTAAATTAAATTTTGTACAAAGATTGTTCAGAACCTGAGGAAGGACATAAGCTATATATTTTTTCCCTATATTCCCACGGGAGCAGGAACATATACGGGAACTTTGACACTACAGCACCGATTTCAAAAATTCTTCCACCGTTGGAATGCTCCATAATCCCCGAGCAACATAAACTTTTACTCATCCCCATGTTCCTTACGGGAACGGTCACCATGTTTCCCCGGGAACGGGAGTCTTTACTAATATTATTAGTCCGAAGTGAAGTTAAATCTGTCTGCCTATTTCTCTTTGTGATTATTTACTGCCCAAACAGTTTAGAACCTGAGGATGGACATATATGTTATGCAATATGTTTTATCCCTGGGAACGGGAACTTAGAAAATACAGCACCCATTTCAAAAAATGTCCACTGTTAGAATACTACACTATTCCCGAGTAATATAAACTTTAAGTCATCCTCCGGAAGCGGCCTTACTATTCCCACGGGAATGGAAGACTTTAGTAACATTATAAATCCGAGATTAACTCTGTCTGTCTGCTTTTCTTTGTTTATATTTACCGCCCAATCTATTGAACCAATTTATATGAATTTTGGAACAGAGATAGTCTAGAACTCGAAGATCGACATCCTTACTAATATTACAAATCCAAAATTACCTCTGTCTGTTGGTGTTTTTTTGTAGCCATCTCCCACCCAGACCACTGATCCGATTTAAATGGAATTTTATTCAGAGATAGCCTAGAGCCTGAGGAAGGACATGGGCTTAATAAGTAATCCCTATATTTCTACGGGATCGACACCGTAAACGGGAACCTTAAAACTGCTGAGTCGATTAAAGTTCTTTCACTGAGGGGTTGTTTCTATCAAACTGTCGAAAATACATTTGACCTGAGATGAAATGTCTATCTTGATCTTCAAATAAAAATTGGCAATCGTGAATGGCTGTGTTAAAGGTCGATTTCGGCTCCGACTAATGATATAGTTAACCATAAACTAATAAATTATGTTTGACATATTAGGGGATGTTGGCGAGTCACATCATACCCTATAGAGTTTCTCAATTTTTTAAGGACTATTAATTAGGAGTGGCAGCAAATTGGTGTTTAAGTAATCCAATAATGAGTAATCCAGAATTATACACAGCTACAAATTACACATCTGGGATGCGACACTATAAAAAATTTTAATAATGACTGGAACGACAAAAGGAGAAAACGTTTTGATTCCCCGTTTTCTTTTAATTCTCACTGATTTGTCATTATAAATAAGGCTCAGACGATTTAAGTTGCAGGTGATCGTTTAGAAAAAAATCCCATTTTTTTGCATCTCAGAGTCTTAAGCGGTACTGAGCTTAGGGCAAGCTCATATGTAATGTACGCACTTATCTACGCTCTTCATCATTTATGAAAGTGTTAGTGGTTAGTAAAAAACGCCAACACAAGCACAAAAGAACGTATTCGAACAAGGACATAACATTTATCATAATTAACTTTTACTACATCGATAAAACAAAATCAAACTATAAGAACATTATTGAAAGTAGAAAAAGAAATACAAGTAAAATAGCCTATAACTAACTAATAATTAAATACAAATTAAATACAGAAAAAAAATCATGCTTGTGGAGCACTGGTTTTTAGTTTTAATTTTAAACTAGGCTTTTACTAAGATTGAAATCTGAAGTAAAAGGGTTAGAGTTGTATAACCTACTCATGCGAGCTATCGGCTCATGAATGCCATAGTTAGTTCTGTGGTGGTAGCAATGCAAATTACGTAGTTGGTGAGATCCTCCATGATAGTTGAATCCTATGTGGGAGAGCAAGTCGGGAGCATCAATCGTACCTGTTATAAGTTGATGGAAAAATACTAAATCATTGTTGGTCCGTCTTTGTGAGAGTGGTTGAAGATTCAAAAGACGAATACGATTTTCATAAGGGGGTAGATTAAAAGGATCTTCCCAGGGAAGACCTTTCAGGGCAAAACGTATAAATCTGTGTTGTACTGCCTCAATACGAGATTTATGAACTTCATATAGAGGTGACCAAACCTGAGAAGCATACTCGAGATAGGGACGAACATGACAGTTGTATAAGGAAAGCGTAACATAGGGGTCGTTAAATTCTTTTGCCCATCTCTTTATAAACCCAAGTATTGAATTTGCTTTACTTGTTATGAAATTGATGTGTTCATTGAATTCAAGGTTAGTACTAAAAATTACACCAAGGTCTCGGAAATTCGAGACTTGAGATAATGATTGCTGAGATATTGAATAATTTGCAATGGGGGGAATCCTTTTGCGTGAGAACGTAATACTTTGACACTTGGAAGGGTGCAAACTAAGACCGTTTTTAGAACACCACGTAACAAAACTGTCGATATCTTTTTGTAATAAACTGCGATCTGACGAATATTCTATAGATTTGAAAATCTTCATGTCGTCAGCAAAAATTAAAATGGCGCTGTATGATATACAAGAAATGACGTCATTTATTGCAATTATGTAAAGCAAAGGACCAAGGTTACTCCCTTGTGGCACACCAGACAGACCATTGAAAGAATTTGACAAAACGTTACGAAATTTGACTTGATAAGGTCTATTTTTTAAGTATGAACTTATTATGCAGTCTAACTCATACCCTTTTTCGAGTGTATTAGAGCATTTATGGTAAAACGAGAGAAGATTAGTAGCCGTTGATCTTCTTTGCATAAATCCGTGTTGTTGATTACAGATTATATTCCTTGCAAAGAATGTTAAACTTTTGCAGACTACTTGTTCAAACAGCTTAGGAATGCATGAAAGCTTTGCAATTGGCCTGTAGTTTTTTTATATCTATTTTTTCACCCTTCTTGAAAACAGGGGTAATAAAAGACTTTTTCCACAAAGTAGGAAATTTTCCGGACTTTAAAGAAAGCTTGAAAAGGTATTCGAGAGGGAAGGCTAAGCGTGAAGAACACTATTTTAAAACTAAAGGTGGTATCATATCCGGACCAGATGAAACGTCATTATTTAGAGAAGAAAGGTAATGAATAATTCTATCACTGTGAATGGAGATACTATTAAAACTTACTTGAGAACAGTGAGTTAAATACTCAAAATAGTTTTAATCAATTTTGAGAGATGTACCACAAAAAGAGCCACAAAAATGATTTGCAAAGGCATTGCATATGTCAGGAATATCCTTCAAAAGATTGCTATTATAAATAAAATTTGCTGGATAGCCGTCTGATTTCTTTTTGGAGTTAACAAAGGACCAAAAGCTTTTTGGGTCATTTTTAAGAGAGCAACTCATTTGAGTTACATAGTTGGAATAAAGATTTTGAGAAAGCGTTCTGAAGTCTTCAAAAAGACTTATGAACACTTGGTGGTCAGTTAGAGAAAGAGTGGTCAAATAAGTTTTCCAGGCCTTGTTTCTTTTATTCCGCAGAACTTTCAGTTCTTTGGTAAACCACGGCTGGCAATAATTTTCTTTTTTAATCAATTTTGGCGGAATTGTTTTATTCATGCAATCGTTTAAAATAGAGTAGAAACAGCTGACTGCTTCGTCAAGATTTGCTAGAGATGATATTTTTTCAATACCAGCCGTGCTTAATTCATGCGAAAGCAAATCGAAGTTCGCTTTTCGAAAGTCAAAGGTATATGAACAGTCATATGGACTACTTCTTTCGTCAATCACATTGCTTAATTCAATAAAGATATCTAAAGGTGGGTGTAAGTCTTCTATTCTTGTGATACCAGAATTTGATTGCATTGCAAGTTACAACAGTCTTAATAGCGTCCGAAGAAAATACTAAATCTAACATACGACTTTGATAGTTTCTAATACAGCTTACTTGCCGTAAGTCAGAAGAAATTATGTTGTCTAAACAGGAAAGCTCCTGTTGTGGTGAAGACAGGGAAGCTTTTTGAAAGGAACGATCATCAGAAGGTAGCCACTGAATGTATGGTAAATTAAAGTCACCCATTAATAGAATCTGGCTTTCAAGATCGGATATTTCGAAGACATAGCTTTTTTGGCTCCTCTATCATTCTTCTTCTCTCACCCAAACCGAAATAGAAAACGTGAAAAAAATTCAAAACGTGCAAGAAAACCGAAGTGTTGCAAACGATTCTTTTCTATTTGGCGTCCCATATATCGACGATGAAAATCTCAAATATACATTTAACCTTCTTTGCAACGCGTTATCTATAAAACCACCAACAATTGACACTATCTACCGCACGCGCGCTCGCACAATGTTTAAAGACACACCGATTTGTATCAAATTTAAAACACCGTATGACCGAAATTTTGTTCTCAAGTCCATTGCGCAGTTTCGTAAACAAAATAAAAGAGACCTTTGCCTTCAAGACATCGACTTAAACTCTACAAAAACTCTCCACTTGCGGGAAGCTCTCACCAGAAACAACAAAACAATCTTCCAACATGCAATGGCCTTGAAAAAACAAAAACAGTTGTCATCTGTCTACACATCAAGAGGAATAGTGTATGTAAAACGACTCGTGAATGAAGCTGCTGAACCGATTGACTGCATCGAGAGTTTGGACAGGGTAGCCTGCTCTGAAGTATAAAGCTATATATTTTTCATTTTGTCAACATTTAGATAACTATTTCTTTAAAATACCTACTTTGATTAAATAATACCTTTTCAATTCTTTTTGCTTTTTAATTAACTTCTATTTCTTTTAAATAACTATTTTGATAAATTAATACCTTTTAAATT
The DNA here is from genome assembly GCA_914767635.1 of Melanostoma mellinum. Lineage (NCBI taxonomy): Eukaryota > Metazoa > Arthropoda > Insecta > Diptera > Syrphidae > Melanostoma > Melanostoma mellinum. The sequence goes on along the minus strand of OU612059.1, from coordinate 116,489,291 downwards.
CTTTTCCTCTTTATTCGTACTTACCATTATTTCGATCTCAAATCTAGATTATTGTTAGCAATGGCATGTTATAATTTGCGCACCATGGTTAAGGTGTTGAGTTGTCATCAAACTGGCCTTCGAGTGTGCCACATTAATGCACAAAATTTAATGTGTAAAATCGATGAATTTCGTTATACATTCGAAGATTCAAGGGTTGACGTGGTTTGCGTATCAGAAACTTGGCTTAATGTTTTGCAAAACGACCAACTGTGCTCACTTGCTGGTTATAAGTTGTATCGTTCAGATAGAGTTCGTTGCAGAGGTGGGGGCGTTGCTATGTATGTGAGGGAAGGGTTAAAATGTAGACCCAAAGTCTCTTCTTTGAAGGATAGTGAAATGGAGTGTTTTTTTGTTGAGTTATCTAATGATAGTGAAAAGCTTCTTATTGGTACCATATACAGACCAAACAGATACATTAGCATCTCTCCACTTATTTCTACCTTAGAACAAATTTCAGTTTATTATCCTAATATTATTCTATGTGGAGATTTTAACTGCAACCTTTTTGATGAAAATAACTTTCTGACCGAATTTACTTCTCTTAATCTTTACTCCGTAAACACATGTACTGCCACCCATTTTTCAAATTTTGACCCGACCTTGTTAGATTTACTTCTGGTGACCGATCAAAGCAAAGTTATTCTCTATGATCAGCTATCGGCGCCAGCTTTTTCAAAGCACGATTTAATTTTTTTAACTTTCGACTTTCAAGCTGAGATTCATGGTCATTCCATCGAATATCGTGATTTTAATATACTACGCTTCACTTGAAATGGATCTCAGAAGCATAAACTGGAATAACATCATTGACTTTCAATCCCCGTGCGATCAGGTAGATTTTCTGAATAGTAAAGTGAATAGACTATTTGAGAGCCATGTACCTTTAAAAACCAAAAGCTGCGATCCACACAACAAACCTTGGTTCACAAACGACATACGTTCTTTGATGCGGGAGCGTGACTTAGCATATAAACGATGGAAAATTTTTCGTCTTGATAGTTTTCATCAACAATTTACTAAATTGCGCAACAAAACTATTCTAAAAATTCGTAATGCAAAAGCCTCTTTATATTCTAATCACTTCAATACGTCTTTAGGAAGTAAAAAAATTTGGCAAAGATTGAAAAATGTCGGTGTTGGAAAAATGTCTTGTGGGTTGCCTGAAGACATAGACAGCAACGCTTTAAACAAATCTTTCCTTTCTAACCCAATTATTAATCTCAATTCTTCAGACCCCCTGCAATATTTTGAAGAAATTTTGTCAACGCGTAACTCAAACTCAAATTCGTTTACGTTTTCACCAATAACTGAGGAGGATGTGGTAGAAACGCTCCTTTCTATCAAGTCCAATGCTACAGGACTTGATAACATGCATCCTTCGTTTTTGAAAATTATATTACCAACGCTCTTGCCCTTCATCACTCATATATTTAATTCCATATTAATACAAAATGAGTTCCCAACACAATGGAAAAGGGCAAAAGTCTTACCCATTCCAAAAACTTCAAAAGGAGATGATTTTAGGCCAATTTCAATATTGCCATTTCTGTCAAAGGTTTTTGAGAAATTAATGCAAAATCAAATGAGTGAGTTTCTCAATGTATTCAATTTGTTAAACCCTAAACAATCAGGCTTTCGAAAGAAAATAGCTGCATTACAGCTTTGCTAAGTGTCTCGGAAGATATAAGGAAAGCTATAGACGAGGATTTTGTCACTTTTTTAATACTCCTCGATTTCTCGAAAGCGTTCGACATGGTAAATCACGTGGTTCTTTGCGAAAAACTCTCCCGTGATTTTAACTTTTCTTCCTGCGCAGTCAGGCTCTTATTTTCTTATCTTACTGATAGAGTGCAAGCGGTTGAAGTTAACAAAACTCTCTCCAGTTTTTAACCTGTCCTTAGGGGTGTTTCACAAGGTTCAATTCTTGGCCCGTTGCTGTTTTCAATATATGTTAACGAACTTCCTACAATAGAAAGACAATGTTCGATACGCATGTATGCTGACGACACCCAACTCTATTTGAGCTGCCCATTGGGGCTAATTGAACACTCTGCGGCCTGCATAAATGAGGATTTACACTTGATTGAACGTTGGTCGGTTGAAAATTGCTTGCTTTTGAACCCAAAGAAATCAAAGTGTCTTGTAATCTCAAAAAGAAAAATAGATGTGTCTTACTTTCCAGAAATCCTTTTAAATAACTGTCCCATTCCTTACGTTGATTCAGCTAAAAATTTAGGGGTTATCTTTAACCGCAGCCTTACGTGGACACACCACATAAATAACATAATTGGAAAATCGTATGGTGTCCTACGCACGCTATGGTCAACGCAGCACTTTATTCCTTTAAAAATTAGAATTCTGCTTGTAAAAACTTTGAGTCAGTTAGAGAAAGAGTGGTCAAATAAGTTTTCCAGGCCTTGTTTCTTTTATTCCGCAGAACTTTCAGTTCTTTGGTAAACCACGGCTGGCAATAATTTTCTTTTTTAATCAATTTTGGCGGAATTGTTTTATTCATGCAATCGTTTAAAATAGAGTAGAAACAGCTGACTGCTTCGTCAAGATTTGCTAGAGATGATATTTTTTCAATACCAGCCGTGCTTAATTCATGCGAAAGCAAATCGAAGTTCGCTTTTCGAAAGTCAAAGGTATATGAACAGTCATATGGACTACTTCTTTCGTCAATCACATTGCTTAATTCAATAAAGATATCTAAAGGTGGGTGTAAGTCTTCTATTCTTGTGATACCAGAATTTGATTGCATTGCAAGTTACAACAGTCTTAATAGCGTCCGAAGAAAATACTAAATCTAACATACGACTTTGATAGTTTCTAATACAGCTTACTTGCCGTAAATCAGAAGAAATTATGTTGTCTAAACAGGAAAGCTCCTGTTGTGGTGAAGACAGGGAAGCTTTTTGAAAGGAACGATCATCAGAAGGTAGCCACTGAATGTATGGTAAATTAAAGTCACCCATTAATAGAATCTGGCTTTCAAGATCGGATATTTCGAAGACATAGCTTTTTTGGCTCCTCTATCATTCTTCTTCTCTCACCCAAACCGAAATAGAAAACGTGAAAAAAATTCAAAACGTGCAAGAAAACCGAAGTGTTGCAAACGATTCTTTTCTATTTGGCGTCCCATATATCGACGATGAAAATCTCAAATATACATTTAACCTTCTTTGCAACGCGTTATCTATAAAACCACCAACAATTGACACTATCTACCGCACGCGCGCTCGCACAATGTTTAAAGACACACCGATTTGTATCAAATTTAAAACACCGTATGACCGAAATTTTGTTCTCAAGTCCATTGCGCAGTTTCGTAAACAAAATAAAAGAGACCTTTGCCTTCAAGACATCGACTTAAACTCTACAAAAACTCTCCACTTGCGGGAAGCTCTCACCAGAAACAACAAAACAATCTTCCAACATGCAATGGCCTTGAAAAAACAAAAACAGTTGTCATCTGTCTACACATCAAGAGGAATAGTGTATGTAAAACGACTCGTGATTCGTGAATGAAGCTGCTGAACCGATTGACTGCATCGAGAGTTTGGACAGGGTAGCCTGCTCTGAAGTATAAAGCTATATATTTTTCATTTTGTCAACATTTAGATAACTATTTCTTTAAAATACCTACTTTGATTAAATAATACCTTTTCAATTCTTTTTGCTTTTTAATTAACTTCTATTTCTTTTAAATAACTATTTTGATAAATTAATACCTTTTAAATTCTTTTCCTCTTTATTCGTACTTACCATTATTTCGATCTCAAATCTAGATTATTGTTAGCAATGGCATGTTATAATTTGCGCACCATGGTTAAGGTGTTGAGTTGTCATCAAACTGGCCTTCGAGTGTGCCACATTAATGCACAAAATTTAATGTGTAAAATCGATGAATTTCGTTATACATTCGAAGATTCAAGGGTTGACGTGGTTTGCGTATCAGAAACTTGGCTTAATGTTTTGCAAAACGACCAACTGTGCTCACTTGCTGGTTATAAGTTGTATCGTTCAGATAGAGTTCGTTGCAGAGGTGGGGGCGTTGCTATGTATGTGAGGGAAGGGTTAAAATGTAGACCCAAAGTCTCTTCTTTGAAGGATAGTGAAATGGAGTGTTTTTTTGTTGAGTTATCTAATGATAGTGAAAAGCTTCTTATTGGTACCATATACAGACCAAACAGATACATTAGCATCTCTCCACTTATTTCTACCTTAGAACAAATTTCAGTTTATTATCCTAATATTATTCTATGTGGAGATTTTAACTGCAACCTTTTTGATGAAAATAACTTTCTGACCGAATTTACTTCTCTTAATCTTTACTCCGTAAACACATGTACTGCCACCCATTTTTCAAATTTTGACCCGACCTTGTTAGATTTATTTCTGGTGACCGATCAAAGCAAAGTTATTCTCTATGATCAGCTATCGGCGCCAGCTTTTTCAAAGCACGATTTAATTTTTTTAACTTTCGACTTTCAAGCTGAGATTCATGGTCATTCCATCGAATATCGTGATTTTAATATACTACGCTTCACTTGAAATGGATCTCAGAAGCATAAACTGGAATAACATCATTGACTTTCAATCCCCGTGCGATCAGGTAGATTTTCTGAATAGTAAAGTGAATAGACTATTTGAGAGCCATGTACCTTTAAAAACCAAAAGCTGCGATCCACACAACAAACCTTGGTTCACAAACGACATACGTTCTTTGATGCGGGAGCGTGACTTAGCATATAAACGATGGAAAATTTTTCGTCTTGATAGTTTTCATCAACAATTTACTAAATTGCGCAACAAAACTATTCTAAAAATTCGTAATGCAAAAGCCTCTTTATATTCTAATCACTTCAATACGTCTTTAGGAAGTAAAAAAATTTGGCAAAGATTGAAAAATGTCGGTGTTGGAAAAATGTCTTGTGGGTTGCCTGAAGACATAGACAGCAACGCTTTAAACAAATCTTTCCTTTCTAACCCAATTATTAATCTCAATTCTTCAGACCCCCTGCAATATTTTGAAGAAATTTTGTCAACGCGTAACTCAAACTCAAATTCGTTTACGTTTTCACCAATAACTGAGGAGGATGTGGTAGAAACGCTCCTTTCTATCAAGTCCAATGCTACAGGACTTGATAACATGCATCCTTCGTTTTTGAAAATTATATTACCAACGCTCTTGCCCTTCATCACTCATATATTTAATTCCATATTAATACAAAATGAGTTCCCAACACAATGGAAAAGGGCAAAAGTCTTACCCATTCCAAAAACTTCAAAAGGAGATGATTTTAGGCCAATTTCAATATTGCCATTTCTGTCAAAGGTTTTTGAGAAATTAATGCAAAATCAAATGAGTGAGTTTCTCAATGTATTCAATTTGTTAAACCCTAAACAATCAGGCTTTCGAAAGAAAATAGCTGCATTACAGCTTTGCTAAGTGTCTCGGAAGATATAAGGAAAGCTATAGACGAGGATTTTGTCACTTTTTTAATACTCCTCGATTTCTCGAAAGCGTTCGACATGGTAAATCACGTGGTTCTTTGCGAAAAACTCTCCCGTGATTTTAACTTTTCTTCCTGTGCAGTCAGGCTCTTATTTTCTTATCTTACTGATAGAGTGCAAGCGGTTGAAGTTAACAAAACTCTCTCCAGTTTTTAACCTGTCCTTAGGGGTGTTTCACAAGGTTCAATTCTTGGCCCGTTGCTGTTTTCAATATATGTTAACGAACTTCCTACAATAGAAAGACAATGTTCGATACGCATGTATGCTGACGACACCCAACTCTATTTGAGCTGCCCATTGGGGCTAATTGAACACTCTGCGGCCTGCATAAATGAGGATTTACACTTGATTGAACGTTGGTCGGTTGAAAATTGCTTGCTTTTGAACCCAAAGAAATCAAAGTGTCTTGTAATCTCAAAAAGAAAAATAGATGTGTCTTACTTTCCAGAAATCCTTTTAAATAACTGTCCCATTCCTTACGTTGATTCAGCTAAAAATTTAGGGGTTATCTTTAACCGCAGCCTTACGTGGACACACCACATAAATAACATAATTGGAAAATCGTATGGTGTCCTACGCACGCTATGGTCAACGCAGCACTTTATTCCTTTAAAAATTAGAATTCTGCTTGTAAAAACTTTGATTCTGCCTCTACTCACTTACGGTTATGAGATCTATTGTAAGCTAGACTTCGAGAGTAAAAGGAAATTAACGGTTGCATTTAAGCGCAATAAGATATATTTACGGGCTGCGACGTTACGATAGAGTTTCGCAGTATGCATCACAACTTCTTGGGATGTCTTTTGAAAATTTCATAAAATTTCGCACTATAACCTTGTTTTCTGACATACTTCTAACTCGCCAACCTATGGATCTTTACAACGAATTAAACTTTTTCAACTCTTATAGATGTCGAGATCTCGTAATTCCGTGGTTTCAGTGTTTGACATCCGAACGTCAGTTTTTCGTCAACTCCATTAGAATTTGGAATTCATTGCCGCGAGAAATAAAAAGTATTAATGACACGAAACAAATAGGGAAGGAACTTAAAAGTTACTTCAGTAATGTATAGGTTAAGCAATATTGCCATGTCTTTCTCTTTTTTTTCTTTTTTTGTTTAAATATGAAAATTTAAAACTTGAATTAATTCGATTATGTAGCAATTGTACAATTTAAAAGCTACACTACAAATAAGATATTGTATCTTACAGTGTAAGCTAATTATGAAACAAATAAATACAAAAAAAAAAAAAAAATACAAAAATAATCCAAAATAAGAGATAGCTCAGCATAAGCTGGTTTTAAGCTTTTAGGGACAATATAAACATTTATGATGAAAATATTTTTAGACAAGGTACACTCAGAGAAAAACCGCAGGCTAAAATCAAGTACGAGTAGGCTTAGTTCTATTTTTTTGCATTCTTAGTTTTGTTATCCGAAAAACGACACGTTTTATTCTTAATTCAAGAATTTCATTCTAAAAACAAGTTTTTATTATGAAAATAGGAACACAAAACTTGATTTGAGTATGGCATTCTTAATATAAGATTTGTTTAAAGTTATAGTAAGATATACGTTCTCAAATTAAGTTCTTCATTGTCTCGATTTAGTTTCGTTTTCTTATTAAGAACAAAAAATTTTATATTTAAGATTATTGAATGTTAAAACGAGCCGATACGGTCTTACCAGCCAATACGATCTTAAACGATCCGATACGATCTTAAGCTAAGATTAATATTCTCAAATTAAGCCGAGGCATGATGCATTTTCATTACAAAGAAGCTTAGATCGTTGTTTCATTTTGAAGCGTGATTTATTCCGGTTCGGACGTGGTTTCTAATTGAGTGGTTAAGTGATATTTTTACCTTGGAAAATTTTACTTCGGACGAAAATTACATTGAAAACAGTATCTAGTGATGTATATGTGTTTCAAAACATTAACGGAAGCTTTGTTCTAGTGAGTGACAAAGTTATAACGATATAAGAAATAGAGTAAATATTGACTACTCAGCTGAAGCCGACGCCATTTCTACCACCATGGCACCAATAAGCTGTAAGTAATGATTTTACTAATACTTTTAAACTCTATAAATTAAAAACTTTTATATTTCAGAATGAAACAATTTATGTTCTATACCAACGAATTGAAAGCCTTGGATTTGGCCATCATTTCCAATCATTTCAAATTGGTTGTTTAATAAGAACCATTGGAGTAAAAATTATAACGGAATTTTTAAGTCCACCACTCCATTTTTATCCACTAAAAAATGGAAAAACCTATTTTAAAATTAAGTATATTTAAATAATTTTTGTAAAATAAAAATTCAGAACAAAATATAAACACATTGAAATTATAAGTGCTTTTAGTTTCATTTTGGTGGCGAGGGGTGGGGACGAGGGATGGAGACAAGGGATGAGGACTACTGGATTTATTCTGAAGGTAAGAGCATACAAATCTTGAATCAAGACTTAATAAGCTAGAAGCTATCCGAAGCATACTTAAAAAAAAGAGTTTTTATTCTTATTTCAAGTTCGTTAGTACTTAATTTCAGTCTAAATTCAAGATCAAAAGAGCTAGAAGCGATCCATTTTTGTTCTTGATTCAAGTTTGTTAATGCTTAATTTAGGAATATAAAAAACTTGATTTAAGTATGTTTCATTCTTATCCCTGGTATATTTAAGAATACGTGTTCTTAATTTTAGGTTGTAAAAGTCTGACATTAAGCTTTTGTATTCTTGCAATTCAGCTTATATAATCTTATATTAAGGTGAGAACATTCTTGAAATCAGAATTTGAGGCTTATAAAAAATAGGCTTAAAACAAGAATTTTGGGCACGGATTAAGAATTTTCGAGGTTGACAGACTTTCGTCAACGAATCGGCTTGTTTTGACACCGATTTTCTTGAATTTAGCTCGTTTTTTTTTCTGAGTGTACAAACTTTCATACAAACAACATCAATAGACAAGTCAAACGGAAAGCGTATACGAGATGACATAAACGTGTTCCTGACCGCAATAAGAACACCACCTCCAACAGCTTCTGGTTTGTCTATATGCCGATCTTTACGGTAGACGGAAAATTCTTGGCTGAGGATTTCGGTATTCAAATGGCTTGGGTTAAGCCACGTTTCCGTCAAAGCACACACATCATGTGAGAAAATGAGAGAATTCACATATAAATCTGCAGTTTTACTGCGAAGCCCTCTAACATTTTGGTAGAAGAGGGAAAATCTTTTTAGTTTTTTGGAATACTCTTTAATAAATTTTTATTCTTTTTGTTGTAGCCTGAGAATTCTTTGACAAGAGCACCAGCTGGCCAAATATTACTGTCACAAAGAGAGTCAAACAATAAGGGTGGGACAAGTAATTTAAAAGACGAAACAAAACTATCAGTTTTACTTATTTTAGAACATTTAATAAAGTTTTCACTAGGAATAAGTATCTTTGTAACTAAATAATGCAAAACATCCTTCGGTACGAGCTCAGGTCTCAGCCGAGATACAAAAATGGATCTAGGTTTGGGGACTGCTTCCATTCGAGTAATAGATTCTAAGGGAACAGCATCCAAATCGTTACTCACTGATGGTGAAATAATTGCAACCATATCAACTACATCAGTTTGTTCTAATGGGACTGAAACGCTGTTCGCCTTTCTAGAATTGCTTCTCAGATTCTTTCGCTTTGAAGGAGGACTTTGCTTAGTGGAAGCAATGCCTTCACTGCTTCTTTTGGAGCCCTTATTTAGAACAGAGACAGGGTTCAAATAAACAGAAGATCTGGACTGTTCACTTAAATCCTTTAAAGCTTGGGGTTTATCCAAAGTCAGCAACTTTAAGTCAGCTGTTGAAGTTGATGTGTCAACAGAGCAAATAGGGGAAGAAAATGAAGCTAAGTTTGAAACAGATTCATTAAAAACTTTATGAAGCGTTTCGAAGCCTTTAGAGAGTTTCTCAATTTTTAACTTAAAATTGGACAAATTGGACATTTTTACAGCTAAATGGGATAGGGAAATCTTCTTACAGTTTTCACAGTACCAACAAGCGATTTTCGATGCACTAATTTTGTCCAATAAAGCATTGTTGGAGCCAATACATTTGGCATGAAAAACATTTCCACATGGCCCATAGCAAGCAAACAGAGGTGAGTTCGAATTGTCGAGGCATTTACCCGCTGCACAATCCATATTAAAAGATATTAAGAAAGAGAAAAAAAAATTAGTTATTTATAAGAAAGAAGAAAAAAAAATTTTTTTTAGGCACGGGTCGGAGTTGAACCTAAGTGACGAAATTAAACTCTCAAAATGGTATAGACTCCTACAAAATTGTTAAGCTAAAAAGGTATGTTCTCAAAGAAAGGAATTCAGTTTTGAATTCATTTTTATTATCTATTATTTATATCTACTTACTTGCTAGCAAAAATGTTTAAACTAGCTTACATAATAACTTAATTAACTTACTGACCCTAGGCGGGTACTCTAAATTATACAATTACTTATTTCTAATGCCTTTCGGCCTAAAGATACCATATGTCTATTTCAAACTAGATCTAATTAATAACTAAGAAAATTTAAAAAACTTAGTTTCATAGATCATTTTTTATGTTTTTCTTAAAATTACTTACAACTAATTAAAAATACTTAAAACTAATTAAAACTACTTAAGACTAGAGCAGCCACAGTAGCTTTTATTTGTTTTTTTTTTTTTTATTTTTTTGTGTTTTATAATTTCTTTTTGGTTTTTGTAAGCTTTTCTATTTTTTTTGGATTTTGGGACGCAACAATAAGTTTTTACATTTTTTTTTTGATTTTGATTTTTTACATTTTTTTTTGATTTTCGACGCAGCTTGATTTTTTAATTTTTTTTTTTGTATTTTTGTATTTTTAAAATTTTTGTTTTTTGGTTTTTTTTGTTACGTTTTTTAAAATTTTTTTGGTTGCCACTGTGTCTACCCCCTACATCCTAAGTCTTACACACTAAGCCTGTGCAAGCCAGCCATTGGCGACTCGCTATCGGTATCATTTTCTGTCTGTTGCTCAGACAACCACCAGAACTGTTCTGACGTTTTAACAACGTCCCGTCGATCGCGATATGATACCGCCCTACTGAACCGGAGGAGCTCTTCAGCTTCTCCGCCTACTGCGGCGACGTCCCGGCCATAAAGGAACCGTCGTTCCACGGACTTACGGCAGACGTGGTAGATCAACGGAACCGCCGATCTGTCCTGTATCAAACCTATCATGTCAAAATAGAGGAAAGCCTCCGGTGGGACAAATCCACTGAAACGTGTTCTCTCCATATATTCTAAGTTGGGGTAATAAGCCCCAAAAATCAGGCCATTGGTCGAGGTCATCGCCCTTGCAGTGTGACCCCGAGTCAGTTTTATCATGAAGTTGTCGATTCTGTTTATTTGAGCTCCGTTGTAAAGGACCTCATTACGATAGTATTTTCTGTACTCCGGCTCTGGTGTTCTGTGCAATCAAAGAAAGGAATTAGTTGAAAGAGATGTATCATGTATGAGGGATAATCAGTGGTTAAACGGAGAAAACAATAATAAAAAATCACTCAAAACACACTCAACATAAGAACGGAAAATAATGTCTTACCAATACAACTAAAGATAACACAAAACGTAATCAGAATCTAATTTAATTCAACTTTGTTATTTTTAATTATTTACAACACTTTGAACCAAAATAAACTCATAAGAAGATAATTAAACTAAAAGATTACTGAACAGATCACAGTTTAATTTTTAAAGTATGAAATACACAGAATTTAATTAGTTTAAAAACAGAGCTATGAAAACACACAACTATGCACAGAGATAACCAGTGCTGCCACGAGTCCCATGGCAACTTTACGTGGCAGAATCACGTGTATCAATCCCACAAAACATTTTTATTTCGCAAAACGTGGAAAAAATAAGAACGTCGTGTGCAAACATATACTTAAATAAAATAATATAACAATAGGTAGTTGACTTAAACGCATGAATGAGTCTTATTTGCAAAATAAGTAGCCTAAAAAATTAAGAATGCTGCCAAAAGTCGCTATATCACGCGGACGAAGTCGCGGGCACAGCTAGTTGTTTGTATTTTTATTTCGCTTTGCTTTAATTCTTTTCATATAGCATTTGTTGATGTCAGCTTCGTTAATATTCACGTTTAAGTCATGAGTGATTACTTTGCGAACTATGTCAACATTCGACATGTCAGTGATGTTGTTGGGAATTTAACTATCTCTATTGTGTTTGATAAGAACTGTTGCTCCAGGTTGTTTACCTTTTCCTCAAGATGTTGAATTTTGGTTTCATATTCAATATTTTTTGCCATAAGAACATCGATTTGTTTTTGGTGATATTCTTTCAGCAAAACAATTTAAGCGTAAACCATATCCAGAGTTACAGTTGAGTTATTTCCTTCCATTGATACGATGGTGGTGGTGGAGGTGGAAGCATTTGAGACAGTGGCAGTACTGGCTGTGGCGATGTTGACAATAGAGGCGGTTTTACTGGTAGAGGTTTTTTTGGTGTGCAATTCATTTGATGCAGGTCCTGGTGACAAAGGGTCCGCTGTTGGCGGTGGCGGAGAGGAAGTAGATATAGGGTGAGGTGGAGAAATGAACTGAGGTGGCGGGAAGTTATTCTCTACAGACAAAGAAGCTCGCCGTTGAATATTGCAAGTAGGGAATCCCCAGGCTTTTTTTTAGATTTTTTTTTTTTTTTTTTATTTCTTCTTTATTTCGTATCAATAACTTAAATAAATACAATATATAGTACAAGATCAAACAAACAGATCGGGTTAAGTTATTTGACAGAAATAGCTAAGTACAATCTATTGCCTTTAAGACAAGTGACGAATGTACGTGATAGTTAAATAGAATAATACACTAAAACTTATACAATTGAAACTATTGATGGGGAAAATATAAATAGAGGAATAAATCTATATAAGAGCAAGAATAAATAACATATAAACAATTTCAAGCAATAATTATATCGTTGGTGTTAAAAGAGCATCAATTTCAGAGTGATTAAACGAGAAAAGCCATATTTTAACATTTTTTAAGAATACTGTTCTTACTCTCTCACACCTAAGTGTCTCTGGTAATCTATTAAACAAACGGGGAGCAGTAACATAATAAAAACGCGAAAAATGGGTTTTATGTGTTGTTGGTACAGTAACAAGGTATCTGGTGTTGACTCTCAAGTTATGACTGTCATGTACTCTAGCATCAAAATATCCGCAGTTTTCAAAAAATATTTTTAAAACTTTGTAGCAGTATAGGTGCCTTAAAGGAAGTAGATCGAGACGTTTGAACAACTCAAAACTACTCTGGTACTCTGCGATTAGCTTTGGACATTATTCGAATCGCATGTTTTTGTTTAATTAATAATGGTTCAAGTTTATTTGTATAAGTGCCACCCCAACATGTAATCCCATACTGCAGTTTCGATTTCAATAAAGCATTATAAACCTGTTTTAAAATAGGTAGATTAGAGTACATACTGAGGTGGAAATATTGTCTAACAATGGAATTTAGATATTTTTTTAAATAGTCCGTATGGTCCTTCCAACTAACCTTTTGATCCAATATAATCCCTAAGTATTTAAAACTGTCAACGAGTTCAATAAGAAAACAACTATCACTACAACTTACTTGACTGTTAAATATCAGATGATCGCGTGTTTCAAGCAAACAAAATCGGCAGCAACTTGGCGAGTGATAATATAAAGGAAGCTCATCGCACACTAGTCCCTTGATATTAAAAACAATAAACTTTGTTTTATTGCTGATTATCAGTTTATGATACCCAAACCAACGTCGAAGTATATCTAAGTCATTATTGACATCTGATAACATATCAAGTAAGCTATTGTTAGAATAGGAAAGGGCTGTATCGTCAGCGATTTGCAGTAATTTTGCCTTTGAAAGGTTGACTGAACAAGGAATTAACATATACAAGAAACAATATCGGGCCAAGGACTGATCCTTGAGGAACACCTAAACTTAAAAAGTTTTTTGATCTGAAAGCATTTTTTACTTTGACCATTTGTTTTCGTTCTGACAAATAAGACACAAACCAATCATAGATAAATCCTCTGAATCCAGCGTTAAAGAGTTTTTTTTAGTAATATGGAGTGGTTTACCATATCGAAAGCTTTGGTTATGTCGATAAATAATGTAGAGGGAATTTGTGAAGCATTCAAACTGTTGTATATTTCACCGCATAATTTCAATAAAGCACTTTCAGTCGATTTACCACTTCTAAATCCAAACTGAGAAAAATTAAAGAAATAAGTCCTATCTAGGAATGATAACATTCTAGTTTTTATGCCTTTCTCAAAAACTTTGGAAAAAGTGGACAAAATTGAAATTTGACGATAATTATTTATTGATGATTTATCACCTTTTTTGTGAAGGGGAAGTACTACAGCTGTTTTCAGACACTCAGGAAAAATACCCTTTTGCACACAAAAATTGAAAATATAACATGAAACATCAGATATATGAAACGCAATATTTTTTAATATGAAACTAGAAATTGAGTCAGAAGATGACACGAATTTGATGTTTTTAGTGACATAATAATTTTATAGATCTCCAGCGAAGAAAACTGTTCAAAGAAAAAGCTTTCTGGTATAATATTGCTATGGATTAAACTATTGTCGTAATGATAAGTAGGATAACCCTCATTCCAAGATCCTATATTAGTAAAGAAGTTGTTAAATAGATTAGCAACTTCTAAAGGCTCAGTAACGGTTAAGTCACTATCATTAATAAAAATATCTGATTGAGGTCTATTATTGTTGAGAATTTCATTAACAACTCGCCATTCTTCCTTAGAATTACCTAGGTTTTTTGCTAGTTTATTGCTTAAGTATGTATTTCTACAAATAGGTATTTCCATTTTTACCTCACTGCATAACTTATCATAGTAATTCTTTAGCCTTTGATTGTTAGGGTGTTTAGTGACAGCTTAGCAAAGCTTGTTTTTCTTTTTAATTTTCTTTAGTAGTGAGGGGGTCATCCATTGCTTGAGGCATTTCAGTTTGCTACTTTGCTTACACAACTTTTGGCTACAATTCTCAATATGAGATTGAAGCTTATTGAGAAACAGTTTAAATGCAACAGATGGATTATCCGATTCATAAACTTCATCCCAAAATTCTAAGTTAAGGTTATATCTTAAAGATACAAAATCAATTTTCTTGAATTCGATGTCGGAAATTTGGTTTTCTCGAGAAATTCTACAGTTGAGCTTAATACCTGTTAAATTATGGTCTGTGATTTTTAAGTCATAATTAATAGTCTTGTAATCAATATAAGTGTTTCTATGATAACTTATAAAAACATGGTCCAAACAAGAATTTAATCGAGTAGGCTGATTTAACAGAGACTCGAAACCAAATGAAGAGAGCAGAGTTAAATAATTATCTACATCAGGTGAATCAACCAGGATGTTCACATTTAAATCACCCAGCAAAACGATATTTTTGCATTTCTGACTATCCAAAAAACACGAGAACTCATCCAAAAAGGCACTTATAGTACACTTATGCAGTCTATAAACACAAATATAACAAAAATGAACACCAGAGACCTCACAACTAACACTGATTATATCAGCACTTACCAATTTACACTTATTAATCTTACAACCCATTATGTCATTTCTATAATATACTGCGACACCACCAGCAGCGTAAGTGCAAGATGAGAAAGAAAGGTATTAAAATTTTTACGCATACTGCGAATGTTTTGATGAATGACTGAAATACCGGAAGATTTGCCATGGTTATGATGCTCTACACAAAAACCATTTTACAACATATGAAGTTAAAGTGAAAAAACTACTATCATTACTTAAATCATTTTGAGAATAAATAGTTGAACTAAAATTGTTCATTATGTGGGTACACAAACAAATTTGCTCTATTTTTGAACTACTGTACTGACTGTATAAATATCTTCAAAATAATTAATTTTTATAACTTAGTCTCCTTCAATTTTTCGAATAAGAACAGCTGAATCTCTAACCCAAACAAACATTCTTCTGTTTCAATTCATTTGCCATTTTTAGTAATGACCTTGTGTAGTTGGTTAAGCAATCGTTAATATTGTAACGTGCGCTTAGTTCGCAAAATAAAACTTCACTTATTACTTTATTTCTACCACTTTTATTCAGTATTTCAACTCAACTCAACTTTTGGACTATCACTTGTATTTACTCTTAACTTTATCACTCTATAAACAAAACTGCTCTCTGGTTGCCTCGGGCGGGCTATTTATATCGAATGACATGCCATCTAGAACTCTCCAGTAACTTCTACATGTTCTCCACATTTGCTGTCAAGCATCTCTACACTCACACACACTGGCTTACAAGCAACGCCTGTCATTTATACCATTCCATTATAGTGTTGCCAGTTGTGTTTTCGGTTGAACGTTTTTCGATTAGGAAATTGGTATAAAATGTTGGGTTCACGTTACACTGCCCCCTCCTTAGGATTGTTCGTCCCGAATAATTCCATCTGCAGCCTCGCCACTATATCGATGCAGCCTGTCACAATGAACTACTTTTAACTTGCCTCTTAGTCCTCTTTGGATGCGGTAAACCACGTCGTTAATCCTCGTGACTACAGTATAAGGACCTTCCCAGTTCTGCTGAAGTTTCGGTGACAATCCCTTTTGACGATGAGGATTATAAAGCCACAGACGATCTCCTGCTTGGAATCCTGACGTTGTCGCTTTTGTGTCGTACCGTGTCTTCATCCGGTCGCTGTAGGTTTTCATCCGTTCCCTTGTTCTTTTATGGATGTCAGCGAGTCTCTCCTTGAGGTCGTCCACATACTCGTTTGTGTCCTTTGGCTCCTCTGTGGGGCATCCAAATTTAAGTTCGCTGGGCAGCCGCATGGTTTTCCCGAACAGGATGTCAGATGGTGTTTGTCCTGTCGAGCTATGTACTGCACTTCTATAGGCCATCAGGAATAGCGGTACGTGCCTATCCCAGTCTCTTTGGTAGTCGCCTACGACCTTGGTGAGGTGTTCTTTCAAGGTCCGGTTGAATCTTTCAACCATCCCATCAGATTGTGGATGAAGCGGTGTGGTTCTCGTCTTCTTAATGCCAAGTAGTCCGCACACTCCTTGGAAGATGTTTGACTCAAAGTTCCTCCCTTGGTCGGAATGGAGTTCCATAGGCACGCCAAACCTACTCACCCAGTTAAACACAATCTGGTCGACCACCGTTTTGGCTTCTTGATTTGGGATGGCATACGCCTCAGGCCACTTGCTAAAATAGTCCATTACAACCAGAATGTATTTGTTTCCAGCGTTGGTCTCTGGAAAAGGCCCAGCCACATCTACTGCAATCCTCTCAAAAGGCGATCCAACGTTGTACTGATGCATCTTACCTTGCATCTTCCTACCAGGTCCTTTGGTTGCAGCACACTTGTCACATGTTCGGCACCACTTCTCCACGTCATCTCTAGCATGTAACCAGTAGAACCGATGTCGCACCTTCTCCAGTGTTTTGTATACCCCCAGGTGGCCTCCAGAAGGTCCGTCGTGCATCTCCTGAAGAACTTCACTGACTTTCGATTGCGGTACGATCAGCTGCATCACATATGACTTACCGTCAGCGGATTCCCATCTTCGCCTGAGGACACCTTCTTGCACATATAGTGAGTCCCACTGTGCCCAATAGGCTTTAAGAACTGGACTCCTGTCAGAAATGTCTCCCCATTCCGATTTCTCTTCATTTTCTTTCCATGCGAGAACGGGTTCGATATCTGGATCCTCCTGTTGAGCAGTCCTCACTTCCTCATTGCTCCATCCGCTTATGGGGTCAGCTCTTAGTCGCTGAGCGGTAATGATTTCTTTGTCTTCTTGCCGCTTGCAATGCTTGCAATCCACTTTGCAAGGTCTTCGTGATAATGCATCGGCGTTTGAGTGCAGCTTTCCTCTGCGGTATTGGATCTGTTAGTCATAGGTCTGCAATCTTTCTATCCACCTTGCGACTTGACCTTCTGGATTTTTGAAGTTCAACAGCCAGCTCAGAGCACCGTGGTCTGTCCGCAGAAGGAATTTCTGTCCATAGATGTACATATGGAAGTGCTTTGTTGCCAAGATAAGAGCTAGCAGTTCCCTTCTGGTCACACAGTAGTTCCTTTCGGGTTTCGATAGGACCTTGCTGTAGTATGCCACCACTTTCTCTTCGCCATCATGCACTTGGGATAGTACCGCCCCGATTCCAACGTTGCTTGCATCTGCGTCGACGATGAATGTTTTGCCAGGTGTTGGATGTGCCAGCACTGGAGCGTTACAGAGGCGGTATTTGAGTTCCTTGAAAGATTTCTCACACTCACCTGACCATTTAAACTGCTTCCCCTTTTCGGTGAGCTGATGCAAACTCTTTGCAACTCCAGCGAAGTTCTTAACGAAACGTCGGTAATATGTGGCAAGTCCCAGCGGAGTTGATGTTTGTCCTGTGGTGTTGGCCAATTTTTGACGGAGTCAACTTTTTCAGGATCAGTCTTTACTCCTTGGGATGAGATGATGTGTCCCAAATACTTGACTTCGGTTTTGAAAAGTGCACATTTTTCTGGATTCAGTTTAAGGTTAGCCTCTCGAAGTCTCTGAAACACGGCTTTAAGGTTCTTACAATGTTGGTCAAATGTTTTCCCGTAAACAATGACATCGTCCAAGAAGACTAGGCAAGCTTTAAACGTCAGTCCTTGAAGAACGCACTCCATCAAACGCTCGAATGTTGCCGGAGCGTTGCATAGCCCAAACGGCATAACCTTAAACTGCCAGAGCCCATTACCTGTAGAAAATGCCGTCTTTTCCCGATCATCAGGGTGGATGTCAACTTGCCAATATCCACTCTTCAAGTCCAGCGTCGAGAACCACTGGGCTCCCTCCATGGCATCCAGGGTATCACTGATTCTGGGCAGGGGATAGCTGTCCTTCTTAGTCACATCATTCAGCCTTCGGTAGTCCACACAAAAACGAGTGCTTCCATCTTTCTTTTTCACTAGCACCACTGGTGACGCCCAAGGACTTTTGGAATTTTCGATAAGACCATCCTTCTTCATTGCTGTTATCATGTCCTCAACCTCACCTTGTTTGGCCAGTGGAAGGCGTCTTGCGGGTTGACGAATCGGTCTTGCATCTCCTGTGTTGATGCGATGCTGCACCAACTGTGTCCTACCATATTGTCCCTTTTTCGATGCGAAGATGTCAGTGTACTCTTGTAGGAGATTTTCAGCCATCCTTGTTTGTTGGTGATCAAGGTTGGATGAACTCAGTATTTTAGCTCTGATGGTTATGAGCTCCTCCGGAGTTAACGTTTTTCTCGGGGCCTCGTCTGTGATCTTCGTAATTGCTGCAACCGATTCGCAACGTCCAACGACTTCTCCTTTCTTCAACTTTACATCGTACGGTCTGGTGTTTAGTAATCGTACGGGGACCATTTTGTTTTTCGGTGCTACCAGTGTTTTCCCAATGATGACGCTTTGGGAGGAACACTCTGGGTCTGGTTCCACCATGAGGTATCGAAGGCTTCCAAACTCACCTTCCAGTGTTGTCCAAACGAACACTTCAGAAGAAGGAGGCAGAATCAGATCTTCCGTGATGACAGTTCTCAGTGTTGACGTATTTTCATTCGAATAGGTCATTGGAATTTCTTTATTTTGGTATTTCAAAACTTGATTACCGATATCCAAAATAACTCCGTGCTTAATAAAGTCGATTCCAATGATGCACTCGTCACATATATCTGCCACCAGGAATTGATGAGTAAACACTAGATCGGCCAGTCAGATCTTGAGACACACTTCTCCATATACTCTTGCTGCTTCTCCCGTTGCGGTTCTTAGACGGTAGCTATTGGTGTTATGGAGCCACGTCATCTTTACCAGGTCTCGACGTACTATGGATGCTGTGGCACCGGTGTCAATGGTAGCCAGATGTTTGTTCCCGCTAATAGTAGTCTCCACAGTCAGACTTTTGTTGTCTCGTTTGGTCTGGGAGACCTGGATGGTGGTTTTGGGGCCATGGATACAAGAAACCAGCCTCTGCCCCTCGAAGTTGGTTCTTACTCGTTTCCCTGATGGGAAACGGGCTGATAGGCAACGCTGGTGTTGTTGTTACCTTGCTCTGGGTTGGGTCTCTTGCTTCTACAATGCTGACAACTGGCTTTGTTTGGTGGTAGTCGGCATTGACGCTGTAAGTGCCCGGTCTTGTTGCAGTTCCAACATCTTGCTAGTCCGCTCCGGTTCTTTTGTATTTCAGCTCTTTGGCACGAGCATTCTTCGACTATGGCCTCTCTAAGTCGATGTACTCCCTGAGAAGCCTGTTCTGCTGCTTCAATTGTCAATGCGAATGCTAAAGTTTCGGAAAGAGTACGTGTTCTAGCAGTTCGCACAGACCTCTGAAGATGTATATCGGAAATGGCACGAACGAAGGACAGCAAGCTGGTTGATGATTTCTTCTCCAGCATCCGGGTATGCCAGGTGAACCAGTCTTTCGACGTCTGCTTGGAGCTGCTGTAGATTTTCACCTCTTTTCTGGACTCTGTTATTGAGTTGGACTCGGAAGACTTCTTTCAAGTGGCTATCGCCAAAGCGTTTATCTATAGCTGCCACGAGAGAACTGAAATCACCGGTCTTACCAGCTGGAACTGTTTGAAGTAATTCAGCTGCTGGTCCTTTAAGAGCAAGAGTCAGTGCAATGTACTTGTCTTCGTCATCCCAGCCATTTGTTGTCGCGGCTGCCTCAAATTGTCTCTTGTAGACTGGCCAAGAAGACTGTCCATCAAATGTTGGGGGTTTCATCTCCTTTTTTTTCGCAAACTCCCCAGCAGACTCTCGAATTTTTATTTTCCGGATCTGGTCCAATTCCTTGGTCAGAACAGAGAACTGTTTATCACATCGGGTTTCTACGATTTCGAAACGATTCTCTACAACAGAAAGCTGTTTCTCCACACCTTCAACGCGTTCGTCTAGGGCACATACATTTTTCTCAATGTTACCCAATTTACCTTCTAGAATGTTTTTCTGACCTTCCAAAACATTCTGTTGCGCCTCAAGTCTTTCGAGAATATTCTGTTGTTTTTTTTTTTGTTCGTTTCGTTGTGCTTCCAGTTGTTCGAGAACATTCTGCTGTTCCTTCTTTTGCTCGTTTCGTTGCTCTTCAATCAGCTTCTTTTGTTCATTTCGTTGTGCTTCAAGTTGTTCGAGAACATTCTGCTGTTCCTTCTTTTGATCGTTTCGTTGTTCTTCCAGACGTCCGAGAATATTCTGCTGTTGCTCTTCAATCAGCTTCTTTTGTTGTACTTCGAGTCTTTCGAGAACATTCTGCTGTTCCTTCTTTTGCTCGTTTCGCTGTTCTAACAAAAGTTTCATCATGCTAGAAAAATCTACACTTTCACTTAATTCCTCTTCTTCCACTTCAATTTCAAAAACAAAAGTGTTTACGTCTTCCCCTTGCTGTTCCAAATAGTTACGCAAGCGCAGGACGAGCTCATTTTTCGATCCCCCTCTAGAAAGATTTCGGTTACCTAACTCACTTTTAAGCTCAATGCAGTTGAGCTCTTCTAACAACTTACCCATTTTCACTGTATATAATTTTTATTTTTCTTTTTACTTTTTTTTTTTTTTTACACTTTACTAATCAACACGTTTTTTTTTTAAATAAGTTTTATTTACACTTCTGACACCAATGTAACGTGCGCTTAGTTCGCAAAATAAAACTTCACTTATTACTTTATTTCTACCACTTTTATTCAGTATTTCAACTCAACTCAACTTTTGGACTATCACTTGTATTTACTCTTAACTTTATCACTCTATAAACAAAACTGCTCTCTGGTTGCCTCGGGCGGGCTATTTATATCGAATGACATGCCATCTAGAACTCTCCAGTAACTTCTACATGTTCTCCACATTTGCTGTCAAGCATCTCTACACTCACACACACTGGCTTACAAGCAACGCCTGTCATTTATACCATTCCATTATAGTGTTGCCAGTTGTGTTTTCGGTTGAACGTTTTTCGATTAGGAAATTGGTATAAAATGTTGGGTTCACGTTACAATATAGATGTTATTGCTGCTGCTTGCTCTGCCACTGCCGCTATTGTTGTTGTTGTTTTGATGAGCACCAAATATGTTAGATGTAATTTTATTTTTGTTCTCCCGCATTTTCTTCATTACGGCTTTCTTCCGTGAAACAGTTGAAAACTTCACGCAAACGATGTTAGAAATAGTTTTTTTATTTTTTGCTTTTACACTCTTAACAAAGCATGATTCAGTGTCAAGTAAATGCATCTCCTCACAAGAAACAGCTGTTAGTAATTTGTTTACCTTCTCTTTTACATTTAAATTGTTCACGTCAGGAATGCCAACGATATCAACAGCACATTGTTTTTCCCGCTGTTGCAGTACATTCAGCTTCGCCTCCAGGCTGTCAACTTTCTTATTAAGAGAAGCGTTGCACTCTTCAAGAGCCCTAATTTTTGCAAGTGCCTCTGTATTTACTTGTTTCAGCTGGACAATTTCATTGTAAAGTACTTGCATTGTTATAGTTTGCTGACCCATATTGTTGTCGTCGTGGGAAGCAATGCATTGGGTTGGGGTTCCACTAGAGGTTTTTTTTATTGTTACACTGGGGCTAGTTGTAGTTTTTGAATTATTACTCATGGATGAGATGGAGTGAATAGACGAATTAGAGAGAGCGTCACCCACTATAGACTTTCTCCGTTGAGTAATACAGCTACCGCACTTATAACTAGTGATGTGCCAAACCGTAAAATTTACAAACCGGGTTAACCCGAGTTGGATTTTGATTAACCCGAGTTGTAACTCGAGTTGGCTAACTCGGTTTACAAAAATAATGTTTGCGCTTTTTCCTTCAATACTATGTTTTGAAAAATAGAAACAAACCAATTTTTCAATCAAAACAAACGGATTTAGTCAAAATGCATTTATAAAAAAAAAAAAACCAAAAGCAATAAGCGTTCCTACTATACTAATTAATAACACTCTGTAAAATATCCCGAGTCAAGTTTAACAGATGTATGTGTTTCTGTATGCCTGCGCAAAAAACTCACTTGCTTTTATGCTTTACATACTGCTACCAGTCGACTATCGACTTTATATGTGTAAGTGCATTGTGTTTGGCAAAGAGCGCAACTAAAGGAGGGTAGTTTTGATTGTGTTCAAGTGAACTCGGTCTGCTTGCATTAATTTCATTTTAATTATTTGGTTGACGGTTCGGTTTTTTCTTCGGTTTGCCAACTCGGTTCGAAAAAATGTAAACCGAGTCAACTCGGTTTGGGCTCAACTCGGTTTGACTCGGTTTATGAAACCGAGTTGACACATCACTACTTGACTGCCTTTTTCATAAAAGTCAATTTCTCTTTTTTCTAATTTGGCACACTTTCCATGAAAATATTCTTTACAATTAATGCATTGAATCTTGAGTTCTTGTCTATCAATTTTAGATTGGCATGAGCCGCACTTCATTTTTACACTGTTAAATTTATGAACACAGCAATGTTATTAGTAAAATTAAATTTTTTTTTTTGTTTATATTTCAACTATTTAAACAGAGTTATATTCCCTATGCGTGTATCCCCATCAACACTCAGAGAGAAACTGATGATCATTTTCAGTTAATTTAGCGCATTTGATATGAAAAACTTTTTGCAATCACTGCATTCTACTTTTAGCTCTGACCCAATGGTCTTTTTACGGCAAATTCTACACGACATCACCAAGTCTTGGCTTTCATACCATTCGGACGTGATTTTTACCTTTGCGCTATTCTCCCGTCTTTTAAAATTCCCAAATTTCAACATCAATTTCGCTGCCAATAACTTTATTCTGTGTCACAAATAAATTCATTCTCAATTCATAACAAAATGTCTCATCAGTGCGCAAATCCAAACTGTGTCAACAACGAAAATCTTGCTGAGTCGGTTGTATGCAGTGGTCTGTGCGGTAAGCGTTTCCATACGACTTGTGTTGGCATAAGTAAAAGAACATTTGTTTTCCTTAAAGACTGCAATAATTTTGTTTTCAACTGTGACGAATGCAAAAATATTTCACTTTCGCATATAATGCTTGCGATTAAATGCTTGAGTGACTCAATTTCAACGACTGCAGAAAAAAACAAACTTTACCACAAGCAGTGTATGACACAGTTTGAAAAATTCGATGAGCTCATCAAAGCATTCGATGAACTAAGTAATAATTGTCAACAATCCGCGACCTACCTCAAAAACCGAATGAAGTGTCTTGAAATTCAGATTAATTCGTTGAACAATGCAAAATCGCCTGATAATGGTTTGGATTTAATAAACGAAATGAAAAAAATAGTGGAAAAAAACTTTAAAACCTTTAACTCTTCCTTGAGTTCGATACGTTCCACCATTGAACAAACCTCTTCAATCCATCAGCTTACTTCTCTGAAAACTGTCGTAAACTCTGTTGAAAATCATCTGCAATCGATCTCACTTAACCCCACTCCCCTTCCGTGTCAACATGATGCATTGCGTTCTGAATTGGCTGATAGATTCGTTGACGTTACCAATGATCTTGCTTTAAATAGAGTATTGATCACAGATCTATCCGACGAAGTAAGAGCGGTTTCGTTTAAAAGCAATACACCTGATCAGCAACCGGAAAGACCAACTGAATCCAACATGTCCATACTTGATGAATTAACGGACGCCAACCTCACGACAACAACATCTAACACAGCTCATTCCGCCCCCTCCGTAGCCGAATTGGAAACTACTTTTTCTCCCCCCACCGAGCCCACCATAAACCGTTTGGGATCCTCTTGGACTATTTCTGAATGGAATACAAGGATCACAAAGCTAAACAACAACAACACTTCGATCTTCACAGTGAGGAACACACCTGTATCGGCTGACACCGTTTGGCTAGAGAGTTTCTTCCTTCGTAACTACACTATAAAGATTTCTAACATCCAGAAGATCTCTACTCCGAACTCTACTTCGTTTCGGATTAGCATTCCCACTTCCTACGAATGGCTGTTTACAAATCCTTTTGGAAATACCGTGAAAATTGGAAAGATGGTAATTGCACGTTGTAAGAATAAAAGTAATAAGCTTAGATTAATACCTGTTATCAAGCCCGCAAAAACACCTTCCAACCCTAATTGGTCTTTTAAAACCCACATAATGCCAAGTTTCGCTCCCTCTTTCCAAATACCCTCTATTTCTCAGCATGTCCCAACTCCACAGCCCAAGCCACAAACCAAGCCACAACTCAAGCCACAACCAAAGCCCCGTAAATCAATTCAATCCAAAATCAAACCCATAGACGCCTCTTATCCATCCACGCTTCCTAAAAGGGTGTCTTTTAATCTTGAAACTACTCCATCTAATTCCTCTATACCAAGCCCACAAATCTCTGCCCCTTTTCCAAGCTTCGACCTAACGTCTGGAGCAAAATACCCTAATTTCGTCAGTTCCCACTTACTCAATCCAAACTCTTCCCAGTCTCCTCAAGGATCTTCCCCCTACATTGACCCTCTCCTACCTCCCGTAGTCAAACTCACGCAGCAAAACAATGATTCAACTGAATCGCGTTACGCTCTCTCGAGACTAAGAGACAAAAAAACTTATGGGAACATACGAATCTTTTTGTCTTATCTTCACGACAAATCGGACTCCCTTTGCTATGAAGGTAAGACTAGAACCAGTGTTATGGTCGCTATTCAACAGGAAGGTCTCCCCACTGACGTCACTAGTCTCAAGAAGCTCTTTGTTAAATACCACGAGTATTTTGATGTGCCTCCTCAAAAAGTTGAAAGTGATCTATGTGCTTTTGGACATTACATCCACTCTAAACGCATCTCTCACCTTCAACGTAGCAGAGCTGACCATGAAAAGTTTTTTCGTTCATAATTCAGCATCTCAGAATCTGCCTCTTACCTTTTACTACCAAAACGTAAGAGGACTTCGCTCAAAAACAAGAGCAGTCCTTCAACAATCCCATGCTTTGCCTTTTGAAGTCTATGCCCTGACTGAAACTAATCTTATCCCTAGCATAAATAACCAGGAACTGTTCCCATCTACTTTCAATGTTTATCGAGATGACAATCTAGACCGTGACACTGATGACTCTCCTTGTCGTGGTGTCCTCATAGCTGTCACCAATACAATTGATTCATCTCTTCTCTCAACATCCTCCTCCCCAGCCTTGATTTTGTCTCAATCAAAATCACTCTATCCCATAAATCGCTTTACATTATCTGCTTCTATATCTTACCATCGCAACCCCTTGAATCTTATGAATTTGCAATCAAAACGGTTGACGACATTTCAGATTTATGCGAACCCCATGATGAGATCCTTATTTTCGGTGATTTTAACCTACCGTATCTAAACTGGACTTTGTCAGATGACCTATCGTTTTACATTGCTCCTAGTCCCATCTCTGCCAAAGAATGTCTGTTCGTTGATCGCTTGGCAGACTCTTGCCTCTGCCAAGTAAGCGGAATTTTAAACTACATGGGTAGGCAACTTGACCTTGTATTTACAACAGATCCCATTAATTCCTCAATCTCACTTTCGCCCCTGCTCCTTTCAACCATAGATAACCTACACCCTCCTCTCCTTCTCTCATTTTTTCTCCAGTCTTCACAACCATCTAACCCGCCTGAACCTCCAGCTTCATACGATTTCCACAAAGCAAACTTCCACAAAATTAATGATTACCTAAATAGAATTCACTTTAATTTTGAAAATTTAACTGTAGAAGATGCCACATCCGCATTCTACAGAGAAATACATAAAGCTATATCCCTCTTCGTTCCCCTTTCTAGACTTAAAACTTCTTCCACTTCCCCTCCGTGGTATAACCATAGGCTCCGTACTCTAAGAAATAAAAGGAACAAATTGTGGACCATCTTCCTTCGTACTCGATCTCCTACTGACTATTCAGCTTACCTTGGCTCTTATTTACACTTCTGTGAGCTTTTCAACACCCTTTACCAACGCTATTTAATTGAAATGAAATCTAACATTATTAATGACCCTAAGTCTTTTTATAAATTTGTCAACCACAAAAGAAAATCTGACGGGTACCCTTCCTCCCTCTCCTTCAATAATGAATCCTCATCTGATGCACTCGCCGTAGCAAACTATTTCGCAAATTACTTCAAACAGTCTTTCACGGATGATTCTTTTGTTCCTGATTCAGATTATTTCTCGTTTTTACCGAATTTTTCCTTTGATCCATTCCTTCCACGTTTCTTTGACTCCTATCAAATTGAAGAAAAGTTAAATCATTTAAATGATGAGTATATTCCTGGCCCAGATGGTATACCTGCCATATTTCTTAAGAAGTGCTCCTCAACTCTTTCCCTTCCTCTCTCAAAAATCTTTAACTTGTCCATATCCCTTGGTGTTTTCCCGCAAGTTTGGAAAACGGCGTTTATAACCCCTATACACAAAAAAGGTCCTAAGTGTGACGTGAAAAATTATCGTCCCATCGCTAAACTATCGCATATACCCAAAATTTTCGAAAGCATACTGTATGAAAACTTAAGTTTTCGTTGCAAATCTCTCATCTCCCCTAGACAACACGGGTTCCTCAAAGGCAGGTCAACAACAACAAACCTCGTTGACTTTGTCTCATTTACCCTCACAGCCTTAGAGAATGGAAAGGAGGTCGATGTAATTTCAACTGACTTCAGTAAAGCTTTCGATAAAATCTCTCACAAACTTATTCTTTTTAAGCTTTCCACCCTCGGCTTTGAACCCATTCTATTGAGATGGATTTCCTCTTATTTAGAAAACCGTTTTTACAGCGTTCGGTTCAGATCCGCCGTATCCAGCCGCTTTCTAGCTACATCCGGTGTTCCCCAAGGCAGCCATTTAGGCCCTCTCCTCTTCATTCTCAGTATTAACGACATTGAAATGATCATCAAACACTCCTCTATCTCCCTCTATGCGGACGATACTAAGTTTTACCGGATCATTTCTTCTTCTGAAGACTCTTCCCACCTCCAACACGACCTCGACAATTTTTCAATATGGTGCTCCAAAAACTGCCTGGAGCTAAATGTTTCCAAGTGCCAATCAATAACCTTCTCACGAAAACGCATCAAGACTACTCCCCGTCTCTATCTTCTAAACGGTCAAATCATTTCCACCGTTGAGGTGATCCGGGACCTTGGGATTATTTGCGACCGTGAGCTGAATTTCCTCAAGCATATCGACGATATAATCCTTAAGGCAAATTCAGCACTTGGCTTCGTGAAACGATGGTCCAAAGAATTTGCTGACCCCTACGTAACCCGATCCCTTTACATTTCATTTGTCCGTCCGCTTCTTGAATACGCTTGTCAGGTCTGGTCGCCTTTCCAACAAGTGCACATTGCCAGAATTGAGAGCATTCAACGCCGTTTCCTCCGTTTTGCTCTTCGAGGTCTTAATTGGAGTAATCCCCTGATATTACCCCCTTATCAAGACCGAATCAAACTCCTAAACCTAAATACGCTGAAAGATCGAAGAGAAATATTTGACATTCTCTTCATTCACCGAATCCTCACAGGTACCATTGACTGTCCAGCCCTTACCGAATCCATTTTTCTAAATACTAACCCTCGTAACACCCGGAACCCACGTCTCTTCTATCTTCCCACCCATCGAACCTCTTATGGCTCCAATGAACCCATCTCCCGAATGCTGAGGAATGTCAACTCCCACTCCTCTTGCTTTGACTTCTATATGAGTACTCCCTGCCTAAAACTTCGTCTCCTAAGCCCTCCAATTACTTAGTAAGTCTTAGCTATTAAGTTTCTTAGTTTGTAAATCAATAGCTTGTACTCCATACCTAAAACTTTGTCTCCAAAGCCCTCCATTTAGTTTGTAAGTCTTAGCTATTAAGTTTCTTAGTTTGTAAGTTAATAGCTTGTATTAAGCCTAATAAATGGGGGTTTTGCCCCCACCAAAATTAAAATTAAATTATCATCCCAGTCCTGCTGTACGGCGCGGAAGCATGGACCTTATCGAAAGCGGATTAGGAAACCCTTGGTCGTTTCGAAAGAAAAATTCTCCGAATGATCTTGGGTCCCGTATGCGAAGACAATGTGTGGAGAAGAACATACAACAACGAGCTGTATGAGCTGTACCGCGACATGGCCATAGCCAGAAGAGTACGCATCGGGAGGCGACGATGGTTGGGCCATGTAGGGCGGATGGACCCAAACGCTCCGCCTCGTCGGGTGTTCGAAAGCACATTGCAGGGAAATCGCGGAAGGGGAAGACCTCGTCTTAGGTGGCGCAGTCAAGTGGATGAAGACCTCAACCGACTTGGAGTGCGAAACTGGAGAGAGCTCGCCCGAAATCAAAGTCGTTATAGAAGGATGTTGGTTGAGGCCCAGGTTAACCCTGAACTGTAATTCCCACCTAAGTAAGTAAGTAACTTGATATGTGCATTGTTGCAGCCTATTGCAATGTTGTTTCAATTCTCATGTATTTTGTGTTGTGTTTGATATCTATCAATATAGATTAATAAAATAATAGTTTGGTATATTATTTCGTAAAGTTGAATATTGAATTATGTAAATATTAAAGATGAGTTGATTGAACAAAGTAATTCTTTGACTCGATCATATGTTTACTTTTTAGGAACGTGTAGAGGATCGTGTATATGAATTTTCAGTTATGATGCGTTTCAAAGATCATGTTGATCTACTTTTTTTTTAAGGAATGATTCGTTGCAGCAATTAAAAGTTGGGTTCATGGTTGATTTCAGCTTTGCGTTGGGCTTGAATTAAGCCTTACATGAATTCAGGGATTTTGCATAATGGCCTGAGTAATCTTTGAGGAAGATGTAAGTATGAGTAGGTATAGGGACGGTTGAGCCTGGGAAAATTCTGATGAGCGTGGGAAAATTCTGAGCGAGCCAAAAGGGTGCCGTCGGTCTGATCAAAAGGAGATAATAGGGTTTAGAGGCACGTAGGTTGAAGATCCTTACGATGGGATGAGAGTAAAGAAAAAATGAAAAGTAATGTTGTGTGTGTGCGAAGAATCAAGAATAGACACGATCTGTTGATAGATCTTAGAACGTGGGTGTGAAATTTTGGTAGTTTGTTGATAGATATAGGAATAGGTAGGACTGAGATTGTGATATGAGATAAGAAAATAGAGACAATAAAGGGGGAAGATGGTTTTTATTGAGTATTTTTTATGGTTTTTTGTTTTAGATTTCGCTGGCGCTTGGAAGTGGTTGATTTTTTTTATATGTTTGGAATTTGTTTGAGGGTGAGGTGAGGGTAGTAGTAGGAATGTTTTTTTTGTTTTGGTTGTAGGCTAGAGAATTTGGTCACGTCCGATATTTGGTTGGGGGCATAGATTGTGTATGAGCAAGTCGTTTAACAGCTTAGCATGAAAGGTTGTTGTCATGTGGTTGTTTTACTCTATACCGTAGGGTAAGGATGTGAGATGTGACCCATGTTCACATAGCAATAAAATCCATGATCAATGTTGAAATCGAGTATCTGTGTAGCACAGGAAGGTAAAATAAACCAATACTCATTGTGAGGAAAGATGATGATAGCAAAATAGAGGCACGTTGACTTTTTTTGTTGTTGTTGTGAATATCGATGGATGGATATGACAGTTAGAATTTGAAACTTAGATATTTTATGTGCACAAAACGAAGTGAAATAAACGAATAGGGTTTTTTTTTTATTAGATTTCACTGGCGGTTGGATTTTTTTTCTTGCAATTTGCTCTCATTCGATATTTGTATGTACATTTTACACCTCAGCATGATTGGTCTTTGGTATGTTTTACTTTATGCCAAAAGAGTAAGGATGGTTTTTTCTTGAAAGGAATTATTATAAGGTTGTCGGCGTTGAACAAAGGATAATAATAAGAGCGTCTAGAGGCACGTGGACAATTGGTAAAGAAAAAAATTTGAAGCTGTGTGTATTTTGAACAATACATACGATCCGTTGATAGATCTTAGAACGAAGATGAGAGATTTTGGTAATTTGTTAATACTTGACGATAGAAAATTTTATCACGTTCGATATTTGTTTGGGCATAGATTGGGCATAAGCATGAAATTTTACAGATTAGCATGATAGGTCTTTGGTATGTTTTATTATATGCTATAGAGTAAGGATGGTGATTTCTTGAAAGAAATTATTTTAAGGATGTCGGGGGTTGAGCAAAGTCCCCGAAAATAAAGCGATGTTTGTAAAGTCAGCTTGAGGACGGATTCAATTTTGTGTGTGAGTTTTGCACTCTTGTTCTTTTATTCCTCTATGAATACATTGAACATGTGCAGTCCTACCGAATGAACATTGCTTACATAAAACAAGCTGCAATTGCATAATAAGAAGAATCAATTTATGATGGGGTTGACATAAAGAACTTTACCTACATAAATTAAGAACTCAAAAATGTCTACTGAGAAAGAATTTAAACGAAAAGGACGCGGAGCATGGTCGAAAAAACAGCGATCGTATAGGGTGTCAAGCTAAGTTTAGTGTCAAAGCCAACAAAGTTCTCTCACCTTATGTTGGAAGTGAGCCAAAAGCAACAAAACGGAGATATTTTTTTTGGAAAAAAAGCAAATACCTATAAGAAGGTGACATTTCCTCAAGTTGTTGATAGATGTTTATAATCACCACATGGGAGGTGTTTGCTTACTTGACTCTATGCTTGGATATTATAGAATTCATTTCAATAATAAATTCAATGGTACAAACGAATTTTTTTCTACATGGTGGATATGAGCCTTGTAAATGCTTGGTTGTTATGGCGCCGAATCCACGTCAATGACTACATGCCGTTGTTTGCTTTCAAACTCGCCGTTTCCGAACATATGCGTAGGGCAGGAAAGGTTTTTAGTGTTGCCAAAAAACGTAGCCGTCCAGCCGGAACACCTACTTTAACCACCCCAACAAGCCGAGCACCCACTTCATGTAGCTTAAAAAACTCACCAATACCGATTAAAACGACCTAGAAAACTCCCTCAAGACATCAAGATAATGTGGATCATTTTCCGGAATGGAATAAGAAACAAAGACAATTATGCCAGAACTGCTACAAGTTACGATCTCTTACGCAATGCAAAAATGTGAAGTATATTTGTGCCATAATTAGGAACAAAACTGCTTCAAAGATATCCACAAGACATAATTTCTTTTGTTTTCCTTAACGCATACGAAGCCAAATATGCCTTTATTATTTTTCGAACTTTTTTACTTCAATGCATGCATACAATTCCATATATGGCTTTGTTCTTAACTTTTGTTAAAAAACCAAATTTTTTTTCTAATGATACAGAATAATTACTTAAGCCTAATAAAAGATATTTTCAAAAAAATTTTTTTTTCAATCGCCTTCTTAATTTATGCAATAAGGGGTTAAGACAAAATTTTAAAATATGTTTCAAGTCTCCGTCCTCATCATCAGACAGGTTCTGAGGGATTATTTACCTCAATGATGAGTAACTACCTTAAAATAGATCAAGAAGCTTCAGTGTGGTCAAGTATATGTTTATCTGAAGAGGATAAAAACAAATATATTGCGGATTTTCTCAAGAAGGAAAATATCAAGTTGGAATTTCTGAAATAACAAAAAAAAAAAAAAGAAGTCCTTTCAGTATTCATTCGTACTTCTCTTTAAATAGAACTCTACAAAATGTCTGATTTAAATAGTTCTCTAGTTTTTGATGAAATCCTTAAGTTCTTAAAGGATTATCAACACATACTATTGGAGGAGCATTATGAAGAATTCATCAATTCTATAGCTTTTTTAAGGAAATTTGAAAACGTATCGAATACCTTATCACAGTACGGATGTCATTTTACAAACTGTCCTTGGTCTTCAAATTTGTGTAAAATGGGGCCTAATACCTGCGCATGTTATATGCTTGAAAATGAAATGTTAAGAATGAAAAAACTAATGTCTTTGTATAAACGAATAAAATAATGACATTTACTCTCAACAGTACCTATACAACCATGTCAAACTTCATGTTATTCCCTTAGTTTAAAGTTGAAGAGCCTGTGAGAGTAAGTAAATATAAACATATGCATTTGAAAAAAGGATATACACCTAATTGGACCACAGAAATAATTAAAATAACAAAAGTTCAACTTTCAAATCCTGTCACCTATCTCTTAGAATATTTTCAAGGTCACCCTGTAAAAAGTAGTTTCTATAAGCTGGAACTACAAAAAAAAAGTTTCTAGATACTTATCTTGTAGAAAAAGTGATTCGTAGGAGAAAAAATAAAGTTTTTGTAAAACGGCTTGGTTTTCCTTCTGAACACAACTCTTGGATATCAGCACATCTACAAACTCATTTATGATATTAAAAAAAAAAAACACGTAAATTGTATATGTATATTAATAAAAAATATTTATTTTTCAAACATGTAATTTTTTTTTGTTATTTTTAACGTCATTAAAGTGAGCTTCATCGTGGTTGTTTTTAATGTGTTTATTACTGTTTGTACTGTCGATGAATTTTTTTCGATTGTCTCTAATTGAAATTGAAAATATGTTCTAAGTTGATCACATACTCCATCAACATATTTCTTTGAAGCTGCATCACCACTTTCTTCGGGGATCTTGAATATTTTAATCGATTCCTCTTTAAATTATAATCATCGTTTTCAGTTTTTGTCAAATCCTTCACCAGCTGGACCAGGCAACCCTCTTTCTCCTTTCAATCCTATAGGACGATGTTCACCTTTCACTCCACTGGGTCCAGGTCTCCCTTTCACTGTTCTATTTGAAAAACGTCCGATACTTTTTTTTTTACTGAACTATATTGGCCTCTTTTAATTCTTCAATAATTGAAGCAATCTCGTTAGAATGATTATTGTTACCGGATTGTTGTGATGCAATAAGAAGTCTTAAACGATCTACGAGCTCGTTTGGATTACCCCAGAAGAAATCTTTCTTATTATTTGATAATTGCATCAAGCCAGAACCGATTGAAGGTGAAGTGACACCAGCATTATTATCATCATTTAATAGTTTACTTATGATTTCCCTGTATTTATATCCTCTATGACCTAGTATCTGGTTTCTAGAATCGTAAGACCTTCTGTAAGCATTGGTATTATACATTATATCTTTATACGATTTTAAATCTTCTTTACTATATAAGGAAGTGTTAGGTTTTTTCTTGAATATTAGTTCAAACAAACCCTTCGTGCCGTTATATGTCTTATTATTAATTTTTAGTTCTTTTCCTCGAATTTTTAACTCTTTGTCCCCGATTTGTAGTTTACCATTGTTCAAATGAACTCCATACACTTCGTCAAGGGATTTTGAATTATTTATTAATAAATCTATATATGACTGAGGAATTTCTTCAAATTTTTGTTTTAATTGCAAACCAAAGTTGCGAGCAAGACTTCTTCTTCGCACACGATCACTTCTACTAGTTCTGTTTCTAACTGACGATAGCTTGGACGTTTTAGGGGTTGATTCACTCATGAGTGAAGTACTAGTGTTCTTAATATTGGGTGTTCTAAATTCATCATTAACATCCTCATCATCATAGTCATCCTCATCATCATCTTCATCATCACCATTTTCATTTTCATATTTCAGTTTTATTTTCTTGTGCGGAGACTCAAAATGATGCTGTTGTTGGGGTTTTTGCGAATGTTTTCTATTTGTGTGTTCTATTATATCTTTAAGAGGTTTCGTAATAGGTTTGAAAGTTTCTTCAAGTTGAAGTTCGAGCGCTTCTTTCCCTTCTCTCAGAGCTTTATACTTTTTTCGTAGAGCATCAGTAGTCTTAATAAGCTCTTTTGTTAAATCTTCATTTATTTGCATCATAGTGTAGATGTTGAATTATAGAATGTAAATAGTTATAAACTGTGATGATCTGCTTTTAACTGTATCAGTTTGAGCACTGTATACCTTCGAACTGATGCAGTACGACTGTTGATCGTGACTGTAGTTAATCTCTTTTATGGTTTTAGGAAACAGACAAAGCGTTTCTATAACGATCATTATTACGAGGGATCCTTTGTTAAATCTTCATTTATTTGCATCATAGTGTAGATGTTGAATTATAGAATGTAAATAGTTATAAACTGTGATGATCTGCTTTTAACTGTATCAGTTTAAACACTGTATACCTTCGAACAGATGCAGTACGACTGTTGATCGTGACTGTAGTTAATCTGTCCCGAAAATTGATTGTGCTTAGCTATACTGTAAAGTAAGGATGCGACCCATGTTTTGTTCTGAATTTTTAATTTTGCTGGCAAGATTTGAAGGTTTGGGATTGATTTGTCACATCCGGTATTGGTGGTTGTGGATGGTGTTCTGACTAGGTTTTATTTGTACCAAAAAAACTAGGGAAAAAAATATATAACTTGTAAAAACTTTCTTAAGAAAAAGAAAACACGTCCAATTCAATTGCTTTATAATTCGGTTGTGTATTTACATTATTTACTTGATCCAGAGGTCAAAAAGAACAAATTCTATGTTTTTATGTTTACATTTGATTTGACATTCATATTTGTGGATTGTATTTACATTTGTAGTTTTGTTTCATTTAACATTTCTAATTTACATATTTTAAAAATCATTGTACATTCGTACATTCTCCCGCCTCCAACAATTCGAAATATCCATCTACTTATTGTGCACCCTGTTCACGCTTCGCACTGTTGTACCGACATTGTGCAGTTGATTCTTTCGATGGTCTTTGACAGTTGACTGCATTCTTCAATTGGGATAAATCAACGGTGGTACTCCTCTTACTCATGCATACATGCAACGAAACAGAAAAGCGATTAGTACATTTAATAAAAAAAAAAACATAAATGGACAACACGATAGAATGGTACAACAGATACTACTAAGAAATTGTTGCTTTTCACTTAGGCGTGTGTACTGCTTACTGCATCGGTAGTGTACGTTGCCTTGCGTAAGTTGTATTGTATATCCATTCATCGTTTGTTTCATTCTTCCTTGTTGTAAATTACTTCAATTGCAATTTGTATTGACGGTGTGAAGAAGCATGGTGCCGGCATGCGATCTTTGGTAATTTAATTCGTGTTGTTTTTATTAAAAAAGTGTACTATTAAGTGTGTTTAGTTTTAAAGGTGTAATTTACAAAATTCATTTTGTTTAATTTGTGTCGAAATGTTGCTGGAGTTTGACGCGAATTGCTGGGATAGATGGATAAAGTTGCGACGAACTTCCCGCAACCTTTATGTTGGATGATGGTCAATGGAGGCCATGTGTTCCAGGATGAGTTTATTTACATATAATATTATTATTTCTATTTAAAGATTAGCTTTTATATTACATTTTATTAGATATTATTTGGTTTGTGTGATTTTGTTGTTTAGTCTCGTGCATGTTGTATTAAATTCAATTTTAATTGTTAATTCGATAGAGTGTGTAAATGTGTGTGTGTGTGTAAAATTGTGTAGTTTCGCGGATCTCGTGGTCTCGCGTACGAAAATAAGTTGTTTCAATATATGGATATATATGTGTGTGTGTGTGTGTACTGTGTACAATGGCAAAGGCATTTTTGCGTGACCAAGTGCCATCTTTTTCTAGTCGGAAAGGTTCGATTTTCGACTAGAAATTCTTGTTTACATTTTTTTTTGTAAACAACTCGCGATTCTGCTTCGGAAATTTTTCGCGAATTTTTTTTTTTTTTATAATTTTATTAAGTTTTAGGAGTGTTTAAATTATTCAAAATTATGAGTGCTTTAATTCATTTTACTTCAGTGGACTGTATATTGCATATATATGGTGATCTTTAAATATTAACCAGATCGGTAGTGAAAAATTGTCAAATGCATTTGCCGACGGCATTTGACATTTCGTGGTTTTTTCATTTTCTATGTGATGTGGATCGTGTTTTTTTTGTTTTTAAAATGGCAGGTGCATTTTGCATTTGCCTATAATTTGTTTATTTAATAATATGTGCATTGCTTAGCGTAATTATTGTTAATTAATATTGCGTATGCGTTGTTGCAGTGCACAGATATTTTCTTACTAAAATGTGTCTTGTCGACGACGATTTTTTTTTTTTTTTTGTTTTGCCGACGGAATTTGACTTTCGACGTGCGGTGTTTCTCGGCTCTGTTTTCGATGTTCCTTTTGCAAGGATTTTTTAAAAATAATGTGTTTTATTTGTGTTATAGATTAAGTTATTTAGAATGAGTTGTGCCTAGTTCGTTTAGATTATAAGTTTGATTTTTGTGTGTGCGTTGTTGCAGCACAGCTTAAAAATGAGTTGTATTGATTGCCTTTTATGCAATTTATAGTTTATTATTAAATAAAGATGTTTTTAAACAAAGTTCTTGTTGGTTTATTTTTCCTTTTGGACAGCTTTCCAGGTGGTTTGAACAGTTTGTGAATTTTTAAAGATGAGTTGATTGATGAGATGAGTTCGTTGATGATTTGGTGTAACTTTTATTTTTGTATAGATGTGTTGATTGGTGTGTTTGATCGATAATGTGTTTTGTACAGATGGGTTGATTGCTGTGTAGAATGACGAATTGCATGAAAAATGTGTTGATTTACTTCGTTACTCAAGTTCCGCGTTTGAAAACAGCATACCTTTGAAATGTTTCGGTAACCAGTTTTATGTTTTAAGAATTAATTTTTATATTAATGCCGATTGCTCTTGGTGTTTGTTGGACGGTAGATAACAGATTTTCGCGATGGGTCGTTTGAAGTTTCCGTTTTGTGTCTTGACCGTGACAACGCGTATAAGACCATCCGTTCCCGCGTGAGTGTTCTCGATTCGGGCAAGACTCCAGTAAGTCGGTGCAAGTCGCTCATCCTTGAGCAACACTAGGTCTCCTATTTTGGGAGCTTCTTGAACTTGAGTCCATTTCGGACGTTGCTGCAATCGTGCAAGGTATTCGGAACTCCACTTCTTCCAAAATCCTTCCGCCAGCGCTTGTACCTTTTTCCATCGGTCGATATACGTGATGTCGTTGTTGAGTTCGCCTTGTGGCACAGCATGCAAAGATTCGCCTACGAGAAAATGCGCAGGTGTTAGCGCATTCAAATCATCTAAGCTGTCGGAGAGCGGGCATAAGGGTCTCGAATTCAAGCACGCTTCTACCTGAGTTAGAAGCGTTGTGAGCTCCTCAAAAGTCAGCCTTTCGGTTCCAACAACTCGCTTCAAATGGTATTTCACCGATTTCACTCCCGCTTCCCATAATCCACCAAAGTGTGGAGAAGCTGGGGGAATAAAGTGCCAATTGGTACCATGATTTGCAAGGTTTTCGGCAATCTCCTTCCAATCGTGCTTCGCGTCCTTCAACATTTTGGCTAATTCATTATTAGCGCCGACGAAATTTGTTCCACAATCGCTGTATATTTGTTTGCAGCTACCTCTCCTGGCAGTAAACCGTCGAAATGCTGCTAAAAATGCTTGGGTAGTCAGATCAGACACTACTTCCAAGTGAATGGCCTTAGTTGCCAAACAGATAAACACTGCAAAATACCCTTTTAGTATTTTAGCTCCGCGAGCCTTCCAGCTTTTTATTTCGATGGGTCCTGCGTAGTCAACTCCAGTATGACTGAAAGGTCGTGACATCTGAACTCTAGGTGCAGGTAGATTCGCCATCAACTGCTGCATTTCCGATGCTTTTTGCCGGTAGCAAGAAGTGCATCTATGAAGCTGATACTTCACGCTTCGTCGTATCTGGCCAATCCAATATTTTTGACGGATGTAGTTGATCATCTGTTGGATGCCGCCATGTAAAGTGTTCTTATGGGCATCTCTGACGACCAGGTTGGTAAAATGGTGACTGTTTCGAAGTAACAATGGATGTTGCGCGTCGTAGGGGAGGAGAGAATTCTCCAAGCGTCCTCCTACTCTCAAAAGTCCTTCAGCATCAACGAATGCGTTCAAAGTCTTGAGTGATTTAGGTATCTTCGAGGTTTCCAAAATTTGTTGAAGCTCTGCTTTGAACATCTCTTTCTGAGCGGCCTTTACGGCGATGATACGTGCTGCTTCCAGTTCGTTTGGAGTAAATGGGCCATCAGAAATTGCTTTTCGTCGACATTTTGTTGCGAACCGACAACATGTGGCGATAACTCGAATCACCTTCAACAAACTTGAACAGTCGCAGATGGTTTGAAGTATGCGATCATCTTGACTGACTTGAGCACTTAGTGCCTTGACCGTACGTCGTTCCTCGTCAGTTTCGATGTCAACAGGTTGATGCGGAACATCAAAAGCCCATTGACTGCGTAAAAAATCAGGACCAATCCACCAAGTTTCCAATGACGTCAGTTCTGCTGGATACACTCCTCTAGACGCCAGATCGGCTGGGTTATGAAGCGTTGCAACATGTCCCCAGCAATCGATCCCCACTAACCGCTGAATTTCGGACACTCTGTTGGCCACGAACGTAGTCCATTTAGCGGGAGTGGCTCGTATCCACGCGAGCGCGATGGTTGAGTCGGTCCAAGTAAACATCTTGATGTCGGGAACAGCCAAAACGTCCTTCGTATACTGCATTAACTGCGCTAACACTACTGCTCCGCAAAGTTCCAAACGTGGAAGCGTGATCGTACGCTGACTTGGAGCTACCTTCGTCTTTGCTAGGAGCAAGTTAACATGGATATTCCCATCGCTGTCAAGTACACGAACGTATACTACAGCACCGTATGCCTTCATAGACGCATCACAAAATCCATGTAATTCGATGTCCTTATTGGTTTTGCTTATCTGAGTCCAGCGTGGTATTCGAAGCGTCTCGATCATCGGAAGTTCTCCATGAAAAGCATCCCAACCTTTTTTCAATGTAGCTGGAACCGGATCATCCCAATCACAACTAAGTTCCCAAAGCCGCTGCATCATTAATTTTGCCGTGATGACGCATGGTGATATCCAGCCAAGTGGGTCGAACAGTTTGGCTATGGTGGACAGCATGGACCTTTTTGTTGTGGCTTCTGATGACTGCTGCACATTTTGGTAAGAAAAGTAGTCGTCTACCGGGAACCATTTTATGCCAAGAGTTTTGACATGATTTGACATGTTGAACGGCACCTCAAAATCTAACTCTCGATCTGCTACAGGTATGTCTTCGACGAGTTCCTTCACGTTGCTTGTCCATTTTCTTAAATTGAAGCCCGCGGACGCCAGAAGTTGATTCGCTTGGTCGCGTTTTGTTCGTGCTTCTTCCACAGTATCGGCACCACTGATGAGATCGTCCACATACATATCCTCTCGGACAACCTTCGCACCCTCCGGCAAGTTTGATTCTTCATCCTCAGCTACACGCTTCAGAATTTTTATGGCAAGATATGGTGCACTTGCTGTGCCAAACGTTACCGTTTTAAGCCGATACATTTTGATTGGAGATGAACGATCGTTTCTCCACAGGATCAGCTGATAGTAAGTATCCGGAGTATCCACTAACACCTGTCTATACATCTTCTCGATGTCAGCCGTAAACGTGATTCTGTGGGTTCGCCATCGGAGAACCAGATCAATAATGCTCGACTGTAATTTTGGGCCCACCAAAAGTCGATCATTGAGCGAACTTCCATCCAAAGTCTTCGCTGTTGCGTCGAACACGACCCTCAGTTTCGTAGTGGAACTCGATTCCTTGAAAACTGCATGGTGAGGCAAAAAATAGTGGTATGGGGTTGCCAACACCGAGTCGCCGACGTGAATTTCTTCCATATGCCTCAGGGTTGCATATTCCTGTATGCATTTGGCATAATCTGCCCGAAGAGTTGGGTTTGCCTCCAGCCTCTTCTCCAAGTGCAGGAATCGTCGGACCGCGCTCTGCTTACTGGATCCCATCGCTGGAAGACATCCACCTTTAAACGGCAGCTTCACTTCATAACGCCCGTCAGGAAGGCGTCTCGTGTGTTCATCGAAATGCGCGTCGCATGCGATGTTCTCCTCAGTTTCATGTGTCTGGAACGGCAATTCTTCCATCTCCCAGAATCTCTGCAGCTGAGAATTCAGGTCAGCAGTCTGCACAAAACTGCGTATTTGCCGGGGATGTTCCGCTTGAACTTTCCCTAACACAATCCACCCTAACTGCGTCTTCTGAGCGGTTGGTCCGACTCCATCTGCAGGTCTTCTCACTTCTGGAAGGAGTATATCAGCATATACTTCGCTGCCGAGAAGTAAATTAATAGGTCCAGGAACGTGGAGATTTGGATCTGCCAACGTTAACCCTTTAAGGTGTTGCCATTTGTCAGGTATCATTTGTTGGGCCGGGAGATGGCCAGTCAGCGACTTGAAAACCAGTGCCCGCACCGCACCTCCATAAGTTGAGTTGCATGACGCAAGCTCAATATCCACGCATGTTTGCGTTGTGCCACTGCTGACCAACCCTAACCCTGACACCTCGACAAAGGTACGTCGCTTTTTCAGCTTCAATTGTTGTGCTGCATCTTCAGTGATGAAGCATGCTTCCGATCCTGGGTCGATCAGAGCTCGGAGATGGTGTTGACGACCATCGGCTGCTCGCACTTTAACAATTGCTGTCGCTAAAAGCACCTGGTGCGTTCTGCTACCATGCGACGTGTGGTAATTGAAAACTTGACCACTTGTAGAAGCTTGTTGCACTTCTCTCGGTTCAAACTCCAGCGCGTTTGCGTTAAAAGATGTGGAAACTGCATTGTTCCCTCTTGAAGTTGTTGTTGACCTCGTGTTGTTGACCATATTTGCACGCACAGCTGGATGTTGGGCCACGTTAACATGCAAAAGCGTGTGGTGACGCTGTTGGCAAAAGTAACAGCATCCAGGTGAGGGGCAATCCGGCGCAAAATGCCCTAAAGAAAGGCAGTTGTCGCAAACTCTCAGGCGTCGAGCAGTCTGCTTCCTTTCCGATGTGTCCATGTTCAGGAACCGCTGACACTTCCTTATGGAATGTTGCTGCTGATTGCATAAACTGCACACTCCCGACTCCCTGTTAAAGGTTGGCCGAACTGCTGGCCTACCTACTTGCCTACTGGCTGGCTTAACTGTTGGCCTAGCTGCTGGCGTCGCAAACATCACTTTGGTGCTCTGAAAGCGAGAACGGTTGTTGGCGTGTGTCTCAGCTTTCATTTTTGACGCGGAGCACATCTCCTGCTGGTCAACAACTTCCAAAGTGCGGAAACGAATGTCCAAGAAGTCCGCAAACTCGACGAATTTCGGTAAATCTTTCCTGTTTCCTATCTTTTCTTCCCACAGCTTCTGCGTAGATGACGGCAACTTCGGTTGCAGAAACCAAATAAGCACCGTATCCCACTGATCCACCGGAACGTCCATGTTCTCCAGCGCTGACATACACTCCCGTGTAGTGAACAACAACTCCTTCAAACCAGTCGCAGTTTCCCGGGCCATAGGAGACTGCCCAAACAGAGCCTGCATCTGCAAATGCACCAGAATGCGTTTGTGATCGTAACGATCATTCAACAACTCCCACGCCTTTTCATAACTTGCCGCCTCGACCGACAAATTCTGCAGGAAACGCTCGGCGTCACCAACCAAACATGAATGCAGGAAGTGCAGCTTATCTATATCGGCCAGACTGCTGTTGTTGTGCACCAACGCACAAAAACGGTCGTGGAATGCTCGCCAGCTGGTATAAGCACCATCAAATTTGGGCAAGTCAATGCGGGGGAGCCGTATCTCCGACCGAGATGACGACTGTTGCGACGTTGCGTCCAAAGATGATTCCTTGACGTCCCCTGTGGGCACAGGTTTGTGCCTTTCTAGAGCCTCCATTAGTTCCACACGGTACTCAAAGGTAATGTCCATAATTTCGTCGTACACCTCTAATAAATCTTCTTTTTTCATTGTTGATTCCAGGTGCTTTCCCCCTACGATGGCCTCATTATACACCTTTGAAGTGGCGATGTCCTCTTCCAACTTAGTCAGCCTTGCAGCCACGTATGAGCGGGTCAGGCGTTCTTTGGGAGACTTTTTGAAGTTGGTGAGGTCCCTCTTGATTGTTTTCAACAAACCATTTTGCAATTCCCCATATTTATACGACATTTTTATAATTATGTATTTTTGGTTTTCAGATAAAGGAAAAAAAAAATTGAAATGTGCAAAACTCACATACAAATCAGCTGCAGCTGCCGTCAAATTCCTGTATCTTCTTGGTGGTGATGTTTTGTTGCGCGACGCGACGTTATTTTCGGTTTTTTGTAACACGAAATAGATTTAATTCACACGTATGTAGCTAGCTATTAAATTAAAATGATTTTGCAATGCACTTTATGTATATATGTATGTATATATAGTTAGTTAACTAGCGATGTCCTCACTTTATTGTTTAAAGTTTTGTCTTTGCACACACACACTGTTTGTTAAAAGTTAAATAATTGTGTTAGAAAAAACGGATCGAAAGGACCAAATGTTCTGACTAGGTTTTATTTGTACCAAAAAAACTAGGGAAAAAAATATATAACTTGTAAAAACTTTCTTAAGAAAAAGAAAACACGTCCAATTCAATTGCTTTATAATTCGGTTGTGTATTTACATTATTTACTTGATCCAGAGGTCAAAAAGAACAAATTCTATGTTTTTATGTTTACATTTGATTTGACATTCATATTTGTGGATTGTATTTACATTTGTAGTTTTGTTTCATTTAACATTTCTAATTTACATATTTTAAA
The DNA here is from genome assembly GCA_914767635.1 of Melanostoma mellinum. Lineage (NCBI taxonomy): Eukaryota > Metazoa > Arthropoda > Insecta > Diptera > Syrphidae > Melanostoma > Melanostoma mellinum. The sequence goes on along the minus strand of OU612059.1, from coordinate 116,446,080 downwards.
AATCATTGTACATTCGTACAGATGGTTTTTATTAATTTTAAAACAATTTTTATACCGTTAGTGTAAAATATACCAACAATGCAAAAATGCATTGTGAATATTGATAGAGGGTTGAGGTAGCTAGAACTTATAGATAAGCTATGGAATAATTTGTTTTCCATTCTTGAATGTGATGTTGTCTCTTTTTTCTTTTATAAATCAGTGGCACCAATAACCAATATATTGCATCCCCCTAGAGTTTCTACTACCTATAAAAGCAATTGTTCTCTGAGTTTTCTGTTCAGATTATTTTTGAACAATCATACAAAAGAGCCAGCAACATGCAGAATATATTTAATATTTTTTCTATATACATGGAGGAGTTCTCTGCCGCGTGCTGGGAGCTTAAGGAGTTGCAGGAAGCTTTGCGCTTTGAAATCCAGGACGGAAAACGGACTGGTACATTGGGGAGTGCGCAGACCATCGCGCATATTATTTTAGCTTTAAATATCCGAGCTATTGAGCTTGGATTCAAAGACGACATACCACAAATACCACAGGAGGCTCACATATTATCCCATTAAAAACTTTTTGAAATAAAAAACTTAACACAAATTTTCTTTAGCCTTTTTAATTATTCGGTTTCAGCTATTGCCATAACAGTAGTTTCTTTTTAGTTTTCTACCATATTTTGTTGCCTCATTTCTCTTGACTAGGGTGATATTAGTGGCATGATCAGTGCTTCTAATGACAAGTTTAATTCGCCAAGTACTCGAAAATGGTTATCCTGGACACGTCGTCGCTCTTCTTCGACAGCATCAGTATTAACTGAACCTATTAGATTGTGTGATAAGACTTTGCGAGTTTTTTGTTCATCGACTTCTTCGTAATGATTTTCAGTGGGGCCATATCTGGTGATGTATTCATTTCGATCTTCAGATGAATCAACTGTATAAAGTGTTTTCGAGCGGAAGCTCTTTGCTGACCGATGTGGAAAGGAATTCCTCGGTACACTCTTTGATGGACCAGGAACTGGCAGTATTGGCAAAAGCCTGTCCTTGTAGTAAGGAATGTTTGTATGAAATTTGACATCACCTACCTCGTAGTATGCATATGAGTAGGTATGATCGATGATCACTCGCTGAGGTTGTTGTTGTTGATGTTGTTGCTGCAGAGTTGGAATGGAATTCCTCCATACACTCTCTGATGAAGAAGGAGGTGACAGTATTGGTAAAAGCCTGTCCTTGTTAGGAATGTTTGTATGAAATTTGACATCACCTGGCTCGTAGTATGCATATGAGTAGGCATGATCGAAGGTCACTAGTTGAGGTTGATGTTGTTGTATTTGTGGTATTTCTTTCATTGGTTGATGAAGTGGAATTACAGAAGACGTCGATGGAGTCTGTGTCACGGGCATATTTGTATACACATCAACAGCAGCAAAATAATAATCCAAAGGTTTGTTCAAAGGTTCAAAACAATCCATCCTCATAGCCAGCCGGCGCTAATTTTTTGTGATCATTTGACCTTTAACAAGGAAAGTTGTTAGAATTCATAAATTTCTGCCAGTTACCGAAGGAAATGTCTATGTAAACTTGGAAAATGTATGTATTACTGCGAGAAGATATCGATAATTCTCATTTTAAGATGCACAAATGTCAAATAATGACTAAATTAATGGTCAAGAGAGAAACGCTTGGGCAGTTGTATTTTGACGGCAAGCTGGATTTGAAATAATACATTTCAAAGATTCTTTTATTTTTAATCTATTTATTTTAATCTTTTTCGTACAACAACATTAACTTCTTTACTTTGAGCATTCTATTTTCAATCAAATAACATTCACAAGTATCAGGGCCGTCTTGGCATAAATTCTTTGACCAAGGACAGTTAGCAAAATTGACATTCATGTTTCGATGTGGTAGAGGATACGTTTCTATACATCTTCAAGAAGGATAAGCATTTTGTCAGATATTCATGATGTTCCTCCAGCAGCTCATGTTCATGTGCTTTCATAAAATCCAGGATCTCTCAAACATTTCAAAGGGTGTGTTCTGAATGTTGGAATGATTCGTATGGGTTTTTTAGTTATTGACAAGAATAGCCCCGTAATAATGATCGTTATAGAAACGCTTTGTCTGTTTCCTAAAACCATAAAAGAGATTAACTACAGTCACGATCAACAGTCGTACTGCATCAGTTCGAAGGTATACAGTGCTCAAACTGATACAGTTAAAAGCAGATCATCACAGTTTATAACTATTTACATTCTATAATTCAACATCTACACTATGATGCAAATAAATGAAGATTTAACAAAAGAGCTTATTAAGACTACTGATGCTCTACGAAAAAAGTATAAAGCTCTGAGAGAAGGGAAAGAAGCGCTCGAACTTCAACTTGAAGAAACTTTCAAACCTATTACGAAACCTCTTAAAGATATAATAGAACACACAAATAGAAAACATTCGCAAAAACCCCAACAACAGCATCATTTTGAGTCTCCGCACAAGAAAATAAAACTGAAATATGAAAATGAAAATGGTGATGATGAAGATGATGATGAGGATGACTATGATGATGAGGATGTTAATGATGAATTTAGAACACCCAATATTAAGAACACTAGTACTTCACTCATGAGTGAATCAACCCCTAAAACGTCCAAGCTATCGTCAGTTAGAAACAGAACTAGTAGAAGTGATCGTGTGCGAAGAAGAAGTCTTGCTCGCAACTTTGGTTTGCAATTAAAACAAAAATTTGAAGAAATTCCTCAGTCATATATAGATTTATTAATAAATAATTCAAAATCCCTTGACGAAGTGTATGGAGTTCATTTGAACAATGGTAAACTACAAATCGGGGACAAAGAGTTAAAAATTCGAGGAAAAGAACTAAAAATTAATAATAAGACATATAACGGCACGAAGGGTTTGTTTGAACTAATATTCAAGAAAAAACCTAACACTTCCTTATATAGTAAAGAAGATTTAAAATCGTATAAAGATATAATGTATAATACCAATGCTTACAGAAGGTCTTACGATTCTAGAAACCAGATACTAGGTCATAGAGGATATAAATACAGGTTTTACAAAAACTTTATTTTTTCTCCTACGAATCACTTTTTCTACAAGATAAGTATCTAGAAACTTTTTTTTTGTAGTTCCAGCTTATAGAAACTACTTTTTACAGGGTGACCTTGAAAATATTCTAAGAGATAGGTGACAGGATTTGAAAGTTGAACTTTTGTTATTTTAATTATTTCTGTGGTCCAATTAGGTGTATATCCTTTTTTCAAATGCATATGTTTATATTTACTTACTCTCACAGGCTCTTCAACTTTAAACTAAGGGAATAACATGAAGTTTGACATGGTTGTATAGGTACTGTTGAGAGTAAATGTCATTATTTTATTCGTTTATACAAAGACATTAGTTTTTTCATTCTTAACATTTCATTTTCAAGCATATAACATGCGCAGGTATTAGGCCCCATTTTACACAAATTTGAAGACCAAGGACAGTTTGTAAAATGACATCCGTACTGTGATAAGGTATTCGATACGTTTTCAAATTTCCTTAAAAAAGCTATAGAATTGATGAATTCTTCATAATGCTCCTCCAATAGTATGTGTTGATAATCCTTTAAGAACTTAAGGATTTCATCAAAAACTAGAGAACTATTTAAATCAGACATTTTGTAGAGTTCTATTTAAAGAGAAGTACGAATGAATACTGAAAGGACTTCTTTTTTTTTTTTTTGTTATTTCAGAAATTCCAACTTGATATTTTCCTTCTTGAGAAAATCCGCAATATATTTGTTTTTATCCTCTTCAGATAAACATATACTTGACCACACTGAAGCTTCTTGATCTATTTTAAGGTAGTTACTCATCATTGAGGTAAATAATCCCTCAGAACCTGTCTGATGATGAGGACGGAGACTTGAAACATATTTTAAAATTTTGTCTTAACCCCTTATTGCATAAATTAAGAAGGCGATTGAAAAAAAAATTTTTTTGAAAATATCTTTTATTAGGCTTAAGTAATTATTCTGTATCATTAGAAAAAAAATTTGGTTTTTTAACAAAAGTTAAGAACAAAGCCATATATGGAATTGTATGCATGCATTGAAGTAAAAAAGTTCGAAAAATAATAAAGGCATATTTGGCTTCGTATGCGTTAAGGAAAACAAAAGAAATTATGTCTTGTGGATATCTTTGAAGCAGTTTTGTTCCTAATTATGGCACAAATATACTTCACATTTTTGCATTGCGTAAGAGATCGTAACTTGTAGCAGTTCTGGCATAATTGTCTTTGTTTCTTATTCCATTCCGGAAAATGATCCACATTATCTTGATGTCTTGAGGGAGTTTTCTAGGTCGTTTTAATCGGTATTGGTGAGTTTTTTAAGCTACATGAAGTGGGTGCTCGGCTTGTTGGGGTGGTTAAAGTAGGTGTTCCGGCTGGACGGCTACGTTTTTTGGCAACACTAAAAACCTTTCCTGCCCTACGCATATGTTCGGAAACGGCGAGTTTGAAAGCAAACAACGGCATGTAGTCATTGACGTGGATTCGGCGCCATAACAACCAAGCATTTACAAGGCTCATATCCACCATGTAGAAAAAAATTCGTTTGTACCATTGAATTTATTATTGAAATGAATTCTATAATATCCAAGCATAGAGTCAAGTAAGCAAACACCTCCCATGTGGTGATTATAAACATCTATCAACAACTTGAGGAAATGTCACCTTCTTATAGGTATTTGCTTTTTTTCCAAAAAAAATATCTCCGTTTTGTTGCTTTTGGCTCACTTCCAACATAAGGTGAGAGAACTTTGTTGGCTTTGACACTAAACTTAGCTTGACACCCTATACGATCGCTGTTTTTTCGACCATGCTCCGCGTCCTTTTCGTTTAAATTCTTTCTCAGTAGACATTTTTGAGTTCTTAATTTATGTAGGTAAAGTTCTTTATGTCAACCCCATCATAAATTGATTCTTCTTATTATGCAATTGCAGCTTGTTTTATGTAAGCAATGTTCATTCGGTAGGACTGCACATGTTCAATGTATTCATAGAGGAATAAAAGAACAAGAGTGCAAAACTCACACACAAAATTGAATCCGTCCTCAAGCTGACTTTACAAACATCGCTTTATTTTCGGGGACTTTGCTCAACCCCCGACATCCTTAAAATAATTTCTTTCAAGAAATCACCATCCTTACTCTATAGCATATAATAAAACATACCAAAGACCTATCATGCTAATCTGTAAAATTTCATGCTTATGCCCAATCTATGCCCAAACAAATATCGAACGTGATAAAATTTTCTATCGTCAAGTATTAACAAATTACCAAAATCTCTCATCTTCGTTCTAAGATCTATCAACGGATCGTATGTATTGTTCAAAATACACACAGCTTCAAATTTTTTTCTTTACCAATTGTCCACGTGCCTCTAGACGCTCTTATTATTATCCTTTGTTCAACGCCGACAACCTTATAATAATTCCTTTCAAGAAAAAACCATCCTTACTCTTTTGGCATAAAGTAAAACATACCAAAGACCAATCATGCTGAGGTGTAAAATGTACATACAAATATCGAATGAGAGCAAATTGCAAGAAAAAAAATCCAACCGCCAGTGAAATCTAATAAAAAAAAAACCCTATTCGTTTATTTCACTTCGTTTTGTGCACATAAAATATCTAAGTTTCAAATTCTAACTGTCATATCCATCCATCGATATTCACAACAACAACAAAAAAAGTCAACGTGCCTCTATTTTGCTATCATCATCTTTCCTCACAATGAGTATTGGTTTATTTTACCTTCCTGTGCTACACAGATACTCGATTTCAACATTGATCATGGATTTTATTGCTATGTGAACATGGGTCACATCTCACATCCTTACCCTACGGTATAGAGTAAAACAACCACATGACAACAACCTTTCATGCTAAGCTGTTAAACGACTTGCTCATACACAATCTATGCCCCCAACCAAATATCGGACGTGACCAAATTCTCTAGCCTACAACCAAAACAAAAAAAACATTCCTACTACTACCCTCACCTCACCCTCAAACAAATTCCAAACATATAAAAAAAATCAACCACTTCCAAGCGCCAGCGAAATCTAAAACAAAAAACCATAAAAAATACTCAATAAAAACCATCTTCCCCCTTTATTGTCTCTATTTTCTTATCTCATATCACAATCTCAGTCCTACCTATTCCTATAGCTATCAACAAACTACCAAAATTTCACACCCACGTTCTAAGATCTATCAACAGATCGTGTCTATTCTTGATTCTTCGCACACACACAACATTACTTTTCATTTTTTCTTTACTCTCATCCCATCGTAAGGATCTTCAACCTACGTGCCTCTAAACCCTATTATCTCCTTTTGATCAGACCGAAGGCACCCTTTTGGCTCGCTCAGAATTTTCCCACGCTCATCAGAATTTTCCCAGGCTCAACCGTCCCTATACCTACTAGTATGTTTCAGCTGTTTGGTATTGATTCATATATTGAATCCAGGAGCGTTGTATTGTAATAATAAAAAAGTCTTTTCAGTGTTGTAATAATAAAAGTCATTGCGGATTCTTTATTTTAATCTTTATTGTTCTGTGTCTTTAAAGTAACTAACTCTAGAAACTAAAACTATGACTCCACATTCATACATGAAGAGGAGTCAGCAAATTATTCATACATGAAGAAGAGTCAGCAAATTATTCATGGGAAATTATTCGTGGGAAAATTATGGTGTGATGATGTGCACAAGATCACATTGCGGCGTATCAAGTGACGAGTGGAATTCGTCGCTTGACACGCGCATATATCGTGTGCACATAAACGCACTACACCTCCCTTTTTTAAGAAATAACGTAATTAAATGGAGTTATTTTAATTGTACATAAATCTTAATGATTAACAAATTAAAAACAAATATATTTTTTTATTGAGTTTTGACATCTGTCAATAATTAAGAAAGTCAGAGTTCTGTGCGGTCCTCTTGTTTTTATTAATATATACTTTTAAAATAGACTAATTTACTATAAAAACACTTGAAATCGTTACTTAAACCTAATTTGTATAGAATAAACGCTTTATTTCGTTCGATTGCACATTTAAAACACAAAATTCGCCTCATTTATCTGCGGTATACTCAGTAGTGCACCGTTAATTAAAATTGCATATGCCGCTAAAGCGAGGTAGAGAAGAAAACTCCCCAGAAAAATCAAGCAATTCAAAAAAAGTTTCCATCGAAAAAATAAGTAATATGGCAGTTGGAAATATGTCTATCGATCAACTAAAAGCAATTTTGTTTGATTGCATTAACGAATGCGTCATCCCGAAATTTGATGGTGTTGCTAAAAAGGAGGACGTTCAAGCTATTGCTTCCCAAATGCAGGCACTTAAAGCACACAATGAACATCTTGTGCAAAGAGTAACTGCAATGGAGAACTACTGTCAGCTGTTAGAGCGCCAACTGGATATCCTTACACGAAAAAACTATGAAAACACTGTTGCCGTGCATTTTCCGGCAGAAGGGAAGACCAATAAAGTTGACTACGCAAAACAAACTTGCATGGGTCTTCTTCATCTTCAAGAAAGTGCAGAATTACCGATTAAAAGCACACAAGAGTTCACATACAATAACACAGACAAATCCACTGTGGTTTTAAACTTTCATCCGGGAGACACTGCAAATAAAGTTATTGATGCAACTCCAACACTCAAAAACTCTGGTATAGTTATTCATCGTGAACAATCTTTTATTACACGGCAAAAAAGGAAATCACTATACGACATTAAAACTAAACTACTCGCCATAACACCAAGTGCGAAAATTGTGATAAGAGGAGTAAAACTTCACATCAATAACTTCGCGTTTTCCTTCAACTTTGCACGCGGATTGATTGTCAACAATGTGGAAGAATATTCATTTGTCAAGAACACATTTGGAGAGAGTGGACTTAAATTTTTTGACAGCTACAACAATAACCAACCCTATGCGATACTAGCCCCACCAAACAGTCAACATCAACAAACTACATCCAGTGTTCAGCGGAGTAAACATCGTCATCAATTGTAGGACAGTGTTGCCGTCTGCCAAGTAATTTTAAATTTAAAAATTTTAAGTTATAATGTATCTGGACTTAAAAACAAATTAGCAATTCCAGATTTTTTTAAGTATATTCTTAATTTTGATATTATTATTCTTTTAGAGACTTTTCTTGAAGATGGTCAGGAAACACAATTTTTTAAGTTTTTCAAAGATTTTTTTATTAAATTTATCCCCGCCTCACGCAGTAGTATTTTTGGTAGAGCGAGTGGAGGTTATTTGATAGCAATACGATGTAGTTTAAAGAGTTTTGTTTGTATTAAATCTGTAGCGAGAAAGACCGTTATAATGTTAAATCATAGGCATGAACAATTTTACATTCTTCCAACTTATTTAAATTGTACCAATTGGAATAACGATTTTAACGAACTGCAGACCTTTCTAAATGAAACTGATTTTAATAACATTTTAATATTAGGTGATTTAAATGCGAGAATCGGTAAATTTCAAAATCTAGCTTCTCTGGTGAACAACACCTCACACGCTTTTGAGAGTTTGAGAAGGTCTTTGGACATAACCGTTAATAGTTCTGGCAGGCGTTTAATGAATTTGGTTGAGGACTTCGGTTTAATGGTTATGAATGGAATAACTAAAAGAGATAGCAGAGGTGAACTTACATTTGTTTCTGGTCAGGGTTGTTCTATGATTGATTATTGTTTGGCTAGAGGCGATTGGCTTACTGCAATTGAGGATTTTGAGGTGCAACCCGTAAGCTATTCAGCACATCTTCCAATAGTGACATCCATACAATTTATCAACTTCGATTCCACTCTGAGTGAACCACAACAAAAATATAAATGGGTCGATAGTCAGGTAGCGCTCTACAAGCGTAGACTCGATGCCAAAGTAAATAGCCTACCGAACAATGTATCCTGGTCTTGTGAGCAGTCGGCTGATGAAATACTTGAAATTATCAAGAGTTCAGCCATGCCAACCAATAACAAACAAAATTTTACTGCTGAGTGGTACGACTGGGAATGCATAAAACTCAGAAAAAAATCTTTCACAATGCTCAAAATTTTTAGGAAAACCAAGTCTAGTTTCTTTAAATCACTTTATTTAGATGTAAACAAAACTTATAAGAGAGTATGCAAAGATAAACAAAAAGCTTTTATGTGTGGTCTAGCAACAAGTTTATCCAAATGTAAGGACTCGAAATCATTTTGGTGTAAAGTAAGATTGTTAGGTGGTGGCAAAAAATTTTCAGCAACAACAATAAATATCGAGTTACTGGCAAATCATTTTAAGAGACTTCTAAACGATGCAACGGACTCACAACTTTTTCAATATGCTCTACCCTCAATCTCTGTTCCAGAACTAGATGAACCTTTTTCAAATAACGAATTAGAAACAACTCTTAAAAATATGAAAAACAATAAGGCAGCCGGGCTAGATGGAATTAGCCTTCTTGAAAAGGAAGAAATACCTCAGTCTTTTTTGATGTCACAAATCTGCCCAATCTTCAAAAAAGGAGATCCCAGCTCTCCCGAAAACTATAGAGGCATTTCAATTCTTCCTTGCTTGAGAAAAATATTTACCCAAATTCTTTATTGCAGGCTTATGAGGTGGGTAGAAGAGAAAAAACTGCTAAGCACTTTCCAAGCCGGTTTTCGCTCTGGTCTTTCAACTGTGGACCAAATATTTGCACTCTCAAATATAGCTAAACGTTTCATCGATAACAAACAAAAACTGTATGCCTTCTTCATCGATTTTAGAGCAGCATTTGACACTATCAATCGGAACTCACTAGTTTATAAATTAGCGAATTTAGGTATATCGACGAAATTTTTAAAGCTTTATAAACTTCTCCTCACCAATACTTGCGCTGCTGTGTCAAATGGGAGCTCCATGTCCAGTTTCTTCAAAACTGAAAGCGGCGTGCCCCAAGGTTGCTCCTTTAGCCCGATTATGTTCTCCTTTTTTATTGACGACGTCTCCAGTGATTTGCCTGGGGGTGTAAGGTTTGGAAACCTACTTATTAAGGTTCTACTTTATGCAGACGACCTTGTTGTTTTGGCGGACAGCCCCACCACACTACAGTTACAAATTAATAGACTGAAAACTTTCTGTGATAAATGGGATTTGAAAATTAACACCTCCAAATCAAAAATTATGATCTTTGAAAGCACACGCCGAAGGAGGAACCCGCTCGAGTCATGGTCATTGGATAATGAACCTATAGAGGTGGTTAACCAATTTAAGTATTTAGGTGTTCTGTTTTGCAGCAATCTGGATTTTCGTCCCCACGTTAAAGAAAAATGCTTGTCAGCAAAAACTGCAATTAACCTTATACGGAACAAAATCTTCTGCAATAAGTACATTGACATATCGGCTAAATTTAGAGTTTTTGAAGCCACTATAAACTCATGCTTATGCTATACAACTCAAGTATTTGGTTACCAAGATCTCGATGAATTTGAGATAGTGCAACGCTACTTTTTCAAGCGAATTTTTAAACTTCCAAATTCCACACCAACTTACGCTATACATGTAGAATCAGGTATCCCGCCAACTTTTCTAAAAAATCTTAAATTTAATGCCGATTTACATAGTAATGCAAAGGCCAAATGAAAATCTCCATAAGCAAATGATGGATTTCGCATTCCGAAGGAATTTGTCGCCGTTTAAAGAATGGTATGAGATAGCAAATGCGCACGGTTTTGATCTAAATCTTAGAACAATTTCTCCTGCTGATTGGAAAGGTAGCTTCTATGATTGTATTGCTTTGGTGGATGATTCATTGTATCTTAAGTTCTTGAATAGAGCTCAAACCTCCCCAAGCAGATTGGTCTATAATCAACTCATTCACACTTTGTGTGTAAACAATTATTTTAATAGCAAAATGTCTGCAAAACAAATAGGTACGTTGTTTAAAACAAGGACTGAGATGCTTGATTTGAATTACAAACCTCACAGAAATGATAATCCCAGGTGTAACCTCTGCAACAGAAATGAAAACGAAGATGTCAACCACTTTTTAGCCGTTTGCCCGATTCTGCAGGAACTTCGAAGACTTTATTTCTCAAAGAGCTTTCTCAATCTCCAGGAAGCAAAAGAAATCTTAAACGGAGAGTACGGTTGGAAAAATCTTTATAGTTATATTGATCATGCCTTAGATTATCGAAACAGTTTTTCAGAGTAAATAAAATTTTTTTTTTTCTTTTTTAATATTATGTATTTATCTTTTTTCATCAGGGAATTTATATTTATAAAAAAAAAAAATCGATGCTATGTTTTTTTTTAATTAATTAAATCTATTTATTTATTAAAGTATAATCTTAAACTTTCTTTTTGTTTATTCTCGATAAATGTCAATTTTCAGGCAGACGGCAAATATAAATTTTGCCATGCTAATGTTCTTGTAAAATGTTTCAAATGTATCTCGAGTTTTGATCAAATAAAGAATTTTTAATAATAATTAATAATAATATATTTTTATTTCATATATTTTTAGTAATACATTTTTTTTTCAACATTATTTAATTTGACCATTATTTATTTATTTATTCTTTTTTTTTTTTTTTCTTACAGCAATTATTCTTTTAACATATGTATATATAAAAAAAAATCGAAATATATGTATGCTTAACATGAAGTTTAGACAAGGAAAGAAGAAAAAATAATTTTAAAAAGTTATTTTAAAAAAAGAAGTTGGTTGTTTATATATTTTTTTTTTTTTTTTGGTTGAAAAAGGCTGATCAGACCGATTCCATGAGAACTCTTAAGTATTATATATTTTTAACCTATTCTTATGAACTTTCTGTATCTTATTTTTATTTGTCCTTATAACTATGTTGTTATTGTTCTCTATTTCTATGACCTCAAAGGGGCCTAAATAAACTGGGTCCAGCTTATGACCTGATTCGTTTCTTAGCATAACTTTATCTCCTAACTTTAAATCGAGACTAACTATTTTTTTATCGCAATAATCTTTATTTTTAGCTTTATTTACTTCTAATAGTATTTTAGCTCTCTTATATGCTGTTTCTAATCTAAATTTTACTTCCTTAGCGTAGTCATCTACATTATATATAGGATCTATCTTATCTATTGAATTAAACTTTGTTGGTAAATTACTTTGCTTACCATAAACTAGTTCGTATGGACAATAATTATGTGCTATAGAGGGTGTCGTGTTGAAACAGTAAACGAAGAATGGAAGCCAAACATCCCAATCTGTTTTGTCAACTGATATATAGGAACGAATATATTCGTTAAAAGTTCTATGGCTCCTTTCTACTGTTCCAACGGTTTGGTGGTGATGTGCTGTAGACGTTATATTATCTACTTTTAAATATTTGCACAAGTCATTTATAATAGAATTTTTGTATTCTGTTCCCATGTCCGTAATGAACGTCTTCATTGGACCGTACTTCAGAATAAAAGATTTGTTCACAAGAATCGAGTGTTAACACTGCCACCTTCTTACTCTCTTAATTTTACCACCCTAGGTACAAAGCTAGTACTGTTCGCTTTAAAAGTAGTTCGTCGCATAGCGACGTCTACTCATTATCTTGTCAACCACCATCGAACCAACATCGAATTATTAAATTTAAATTTTTCGTCTCTTGGGCCTTCCGCCATTTAATGCTGGTTTGGTTTTCATATAATTTTTTTGTTTACAAAAGTATAAATTAACTTAACAATTTTTGTCACATCAAACAAAACAATCCTACGTGCTATTAAATAAAACAAAAGAAGAAAAAAAACCAAAAGGCAACTGTGTTGTTCTTCCTGGGAAGATTAAGTGGACGGCGTTCTTCAAAGGCGTAAATGTGGTAAGCTTTACATTGGGAAAAGGCGTGTTGGGACCTGAGAGGAACAAGTGGACGGCGTTCGCAATAAACGAAATTGGGGTCAGCTTATTTGTGGCCATTGCAACATTTGATCCATCGGCCGGATAAAAATTGGACCACAACGCCAGACCACGCTGCTTGTGAGCCACACCACGCTGTTCACAACGCCACACCACGCTGTTTGCGAGCCACACCACGCTGCTTGCGAGCCACACCACGCTGCTTGCGCTCCACATCACGCTGCTTTGCGCGTCACATCACGCTGCTTGTGAGCCACACCACGCTGCTTGCGAGCCACACCACGCTGCTTGCGCTCCACATCACGCTGCATAGCTCGCCACACCACGCTGCGCAAAAGTTTTTGGCTCCAGACCACGCGCTCACTTTGCGATCCAGACCACGCTATTTGCCTGGTGCTCCAGACACGCTGCGCATAATTTTGCCTGGCGCTTCAGACCAAGCTGCAAAAAAGGAGGGCACAATCTTTGCCTGCAACGCTCTGGAATAGTGCCACGTGGAAGTGTGCCCATCGTCATCGTGGGACCAGCCTGAAGCGGAGTTCCTGTTATTTTGCATCCTAACTGCTATTGTAAAGGGTAAGTGAACATTTTTTAATTGGCAATTTTTTTTAAAAATATACGTTTCAATCTCTTTGTGTTGCACTTTGACCGTCAAACGCGTCATTCCGTTTTTTTTATATTTATATCGGTATATATATATTTCGTTTCGGTTGAAGCGGTTCTTGAGATATTCATCTTTCCATCTCAGTAGTTTGACTTTTCATTCATTTTGTGAAATTTTTGAGCAACTTCGATAAACGCGATTTGGTTGTGTTCCCCAGCCTTTTTTTTGGTTTTATAGGAAATTTTAATAGACTGTCTTCCTCTTTGAAGGAGTCTGCGTTTTTTATCGCGGGTTAATTTTTCTTTCGTTCGTGCAGCACACATCGTTCATAACGGTGTATCCAAGCCGGGGTGGTTGGCCCCCAGTAGAATCTATCAAGCCGTTTGAAGATTCTAGAGCTTCTAAATTTTGACTTTTTTAATATTTAAATTTAAATTTTGACCTTTTTTGAAATTTTTCTCTCGTTCGTTACGGTGTATTCAAGCCGGGGTGGTTGGCCCCCAGTAGAATCTATCAAGCCTTTTGAAGATTCTTGCGCTTTAATTTTAATTTTTTTGAAATTTTTAGATTCTCTCAAGCCTTTTGAAGAGTCTTGCGCTTTAAAATTTTGATCTTTTGAAATTTTTTTCTCATTCGTGCCGCACACACCGTTCGTAACGGTGTATTCAAGCCGGGGTGGTTGGCCCCCAGTAGAATCTTTCAAGCCTTTTGAAGATTCTTGCGCTTTAAAATTTTAACTTCTTTTGAAATTTTTAGATTCTCTCAAGCCGTTTGAAGAGTCTTGCGCTTTAAAATTTTGATTTTTTTGAAATTTTTTTTTCTCAGTCGTGCCGCACACACCGTTCGTAACGGTGTATTCAAGCCGGGGTGGTTGGCCCCCAGTAGAATCTTTCAAGCCTTTTGAAGATTCTTGCGCTTTAAAATTTTAATTTTTTTTTGAAATTTTAGATTCTCTCAAGCCTTTTGAAGAGTCTTGCGCTTTAAAATTTTGATCTTTTGAAATTTTTTTTCTCAGTCGTGCCGCACACACCGTTCGTAACGGTGTATTCAAGCCGGGGTGGTTGGCCCTCAGTAGAATCTTTTAAGCCTTTTGAAGATTCTTGCGCTTTAAAATTTTAACTTCTTTTGAAATTTTTAGATTCTCTCAAGCCGTTTGAAGAGTCTTGCGCTTTAAAATTTTGATTTTTTTGAAATTTTTTTTTCTCAGTCGTGCCGCACACACTTTCGTAACGGTGTATTCAAGCCGGGGTGGTTGGCCCCCAGTAGAATCTTTCAAGCCTTTTGAAGATTCTTGCGCTTTAAAATTTTAATTTTTTTTTGAAATTTTAGATTCTCTCAAGCCTTTTGAAGAGTCTTGCGCTTTAAAATTTTGATCCATTTGAAATTTTTTTCTCATTCGTGCCGCACACACCGTTCGTAACAGTGTATCCAAGCCGGGGTGGTTGACCCCCAGTAGAATCCTTCAGGCCTTTTGAAGATTCTTGTGCTTCAAAATTTTGAATTTTTAAAATCTTTAAATTTAAATCTTATCCTTTTTTGAGAGTCTGCGTTGTGCTTTAGGCCACGAGTGAAATTTTCTTGGTTTCGTGTCGCTTCCTTGTCGTTTATACAATCTTGAAAACACTTTCTGTGATGGCTCTGATGGAAGACTTCATTTTCTCGACTGATCAACTGGTCAAGTTCCACCAAGCGGCGAAAGAGGTGCCGGAACACGTGCACACACTTTCCGCTCTCGAAGTCAGAAAGTCAGAGCTAAGAGAACTGTGGCTCGAAGTCAAAGAAAACTATGCCCTATGCATAAAATTCAGGCCAAAGACAAGAGAAGCAGCATTAGACATTGAAGCCATAGAAACCAAGTATAAATTGTGCAACGAAAATTATTTGGCATGCTCAGCATTTTTCCTCGATCATGAAGCACGATTGAAACCTGAGGGTACTTGCAAAAAATCGACATCCGAACCACCATTAGCTCCTCGCCACCTCAAATTACCTCCATGTGAGACGGAGGTTTTCAAGGGGGATTATATCTCCTGGCCGGTTTTCCAAGATATGTTTGAGGCGGTCTACATTAAACACCCCCAGTTGGGTGAAGTAGAAAAACTCTTCCACCTTAGAGCCAAAACCAAAGACGAGGCTTATCGGATTGTCAGTCAATTTCCGCTAACCAATGCCAGACTTTCACTAGCCTGGGAAGCGTTGCGGGCTACGTATAAAAATACTCGAATCTTAGTCAACAATCAGGTAAAAAATATCTTTAACTTGCCAACAGTACATGAAGAGTCGGCCAAATTGATCCGAGCCCTTCAGAGTACTGTAAATGATTCGGTATCAACGTTGCAAGCGCATAAGGTTATAACACAAAACTGGGATCCGATTCTCGTCTTTACGTGTTCAAGTAGACTGCCCAAAACTACCTTGACTCTTTGGGAACAATCCCTGGAAGACCCGACGAAGGTTCCAACCTGGCAGCAATTAGACTCGTTCTTGACGTCACGCTTTCAGGTGTTGGAGTCCATTTCCGACACCACTTCGTCAAAAGGCACAGGGCTTCATAAACTTCCAAAAAAGGATACGAATGTTCGAAACAACAATAGAGTCAACACATACCTTGCCAAAACAGGGGGGGGGGGGGAATGCAAGATCTGTGCGGCTGCGCACTCCATTTATGAGTGTGCCAAATTTTCGGCAATGTCAATCCCAACGAGAATCAAAACGGTACGGCAGCACAAACTGTGCAACAACTGTTTAAGCGCAAATCATGAAAAGTTCGCCTGTACGAGCAAATATTCTTGTAGCCACTGTAAAAAACGGCATCACTCACTGTTGCACCTCAACGCTAACGAAAACGGAAATAAAATACAGTCCACTAATCTCCCTAGTGCAACAACAGCTCCTCAAATATCGGCGTCGTCACTTCCATTTGTGCCTCAAGCGTCGTTTCAAAACTTTCATGTCGGGGCTCCGAAGAAAATATTGCTTGCAACGGCACTAGTTTGCATTGTTGGCAAAGAATCCAAACACATAGTTCGCGCTCTTATCGACCCTGGTTCCGAAATATCCTTTATCTCAGAGGCAGTACAAAAGCGTTTGAACTTGCCCGTAACGGATAAGAATACAACCATTTCCGGAATCAGTGGTAATCTCGCCATAACGTCGAAAAAACTCTGTGCATTTGCAATCACGTGCTTAGATGAAGCCCAGATCACCATTTCTGCCCAGGCAATTGTGCTTCGATCATTGACGAACAATCTGCCAAGTTCATCGTTTAGTATCATCGATCCTAACCTTTGTGGCGGCCTCAAACTGGCTGATCCCACGTTTAATAAATCGTCCCAGGTCGATCTGCTGATCGGTGCGGATTTATACCCATCAATCATAAGGAACGGTCTCCAACTTATCGCAGATTCCCTCGTGGCTCAGAACACAATGTTCGGCTGGGTACTGTCCGGACCAGTTCCGGAGTCGTTCCAATCGTTCAATACATTCGTAGTATCGAACAGTTCGAGTACTTCCAATCTGGATACTCAGCTACGAAAATTTTGGGAGCTCGAGGAACTGCCGTCCACAGTCATTCGGTCAACAGAAGACTGCCACTGTGACGAACTTTATAAAAACACAACTTCGAGACGTTCGGATGGGAGGTATGTTGTTCGTCTGCCGTTCAAGGCACAATCGTCAAAGGGCAAGTTAGGGTTCTCTAGGCACATCGCACTAAGGCAGTTCTCTAGAGTCGAAAGATCGTTAGCCACGAAGGCGGAGCTCAAGTCTCAATATTCAAGCGTTATTTCGGAATACCTCACCCTCGGCCATATGCGGAAAGCGCCTCCGGTCGAAAAGATTTCCAGAGGTCAAGTAAACTCGTTCTATCTGCCACATCATGCGGTCATAAAGCCTGAAAGCACGACCACCAAAGTGAGGGTTGTTTTTAATGCGTCTCAATCGTCGTCGAGTGGGGTAAGTTTAAACGATTTGTTGTATCCAGGGCCCATATTGCAGCAAGATTTACCATCTCTCATTCTCCGCTGGAGATTTTATAAATTTGTCTTTAATGCGGACATTGAGAAAATGTACCGCCAAATCTTGGTCGACCCTAGAGATACTCCATTTCAACGAATCCTCTTTCGCAGTTCGCCAGAGTCCGAAATCGAAGACTTTGAACTTCAAACCGTCACTTTTGGTGTCAATTGTGCTCCATATCTGGCCATCCGCACCCTCTTGCAACTGGCAAAAGAAGGCAGAACCGTGTATCCCCTAGCGTCTAGAATCATTCAATCGGAGTTCTATGTCGACGATGTTCTATCTGGTGGTCATTCTCTCAGTTCGGCTAAACAGGCACAAATCGAACTTATAGCGTTGCTTAACTCAGCTTGGTTTCCACTACGTAAGTGGACCGCAAATTCGTCTAGCTTACTTAACCATTTGCCACCAGAACATGTGCTGAACGAAAGTTTCTTGAAGCTCGATGCTGACAGCACCACAAAAACACTAGGGGTACGATGGAATGCCAAAGGAGACAATTTTTACTTCACCACGCAACGCATTCCACTGTCGACAAATCCGACCAAAAGAGAGGTCTTCTCTCAAATTGCTCGTCTTTTCGATCCTGCGGGGTGGTTGGCCCCCGTAGTGATAATCGCCAAAACATTGATGCAACGCATTTGGGCTGAGCACACTGAGTGGGACGAGCGTATCAGCCCTGAATCATTTGCCACTTGGAAAGAATTTGCAGAGTCATTACCTGAAATACAGGTTATAGAAATCCCACGTTGGGTTGAATATTCGCCCACTGTGGAGATTCAGTTTCATGGCTTCTGTGACTCTTCCGAGAAAGCATATGCGGCAGCGCTTTATGTACGCGCAAGTCACCCTAATGGAGAAGCATCCTCCTACTTGATGTGTGCGAAGTCCAAAGTTGCCCCTCTAAAGACGGTCTCTTTACCGCGTCTTGAGCTGTGTGGAGCACTTTTGCTTTCAAAAATGATAAAATTTTACTTACCCAATTTTCCAGTCCAGACATATCAAATCTTTTTATGGACAGACTCATCCATAGTTTTGGCCTGGCTCAAAAAACCTCCGTGCGTTTGGAAAACCTCTGTTGCAAACCGTACCAGTGAAATACAGGACAATGTCGGCAACGCAGTTTGGAAGCACGTCAGATCTGCCGAAAATCCCGCGGACTTGGCCACTCGAGGTGTAATGCCCTCCGATCTGAAGCAGCATCGTATGTGGTGGCAGGGCCCATCATGGCTCTGTGAACCAGCCTCTCAATGGCCGGTGGCATTACCAGACGCTCCACGTACTGAAGATCTAGAACAGAAAGAGGTTTCCTCGTTAGTGGTCCAGCCAAATTTTCAGAGTCCTCTAGTGGGACTAACAGGCATTTCTCTCAACGATTCTGAGCAAAACACCAACTCATTGGTAGTTCAACAAGAACCAGAAGATTTTCTTGACCGTTTCTCGACGTTATCCTTCGGGTCTGTCTCAAAGCAACAGCCCAGCAAATACAAGTCTCGTGACATCTCGCAACCAGAAATGGAGTTTGTGAAAATTCGTCTAATCCGATTGGCTCAAGAAGCTCACTTTTCGACAGAATATTCTCTGCTTGCAGCTGGCAAGCCAGTGTCAACGAAAAGTTCTATTTTGTCCTTTAATCCATTTTTGGATTCAAACAAGCTTCTTAGAGCCAATGGGCGACTTTCGAACTCAGACATTTCGTACAATGAACGTCACCCTATAATACTACCCTTTGAATCCCGTTTTGCTTGCCTCCTGGTTCAATTCATTCATGAGATTTCTATGCACGGTGGCAACTCTTTAATGGTGCGACTAACACGACAAAGTTTCTGGGTACCAAGACTCCAAATTCTGGTTTAGTCTTGCATCCGTCGTTGCACCATATGCGCGACCAACAAAAGAGACTTAAGCAAGCAGATGATGGCTGCCCTACCGCCCGAAAGAGTTACCTTTTCTCCACCGTTCACATTTACTGGAATCGACTTCGCGGGTCCCTTCACAATCAAGAGTTTCAATGCACGGAATTGTCGTATGACCAAAGGGTATGCATGTGTGTTTGTCTGCTTTTCCACCAAGGCAATTCACCTTGAAGCGGCAAGTGATTTGTCATCTGAAGCGTTCCTCGCGGCCTTTGCCAGATTCACCTCTAGACGAGGTTTACCTAAAGAAGTGTTTTCCGACAATGGAACAAACTTTACAGGTGCCGATGCAATTTTACGCAAGGAGTTTAAGAAGTTTGTAGGCACCATTCCCAAAGAAACGAGCCTTAAGTATGGCGTTCAGGGTTTGAAATGGAATTTTATTCCACCCGGGGCACCTCACATGGGAGGTCTATGGGAAGCCGGCGTTAAAAGTTTCAAAAGCCATTTAAGGGGGCTGGGGACCAAGGCCAAGTTTACGTTCGAAGAATTTGCAACGGTTTTAGCACTTATCGAAGCATGTTTGAACTCGCGTCCAATATCGTCCATGTCCACAGATCCTTCTGATCTCTTGGCATTGACGCCGGGGCATTTTTTACGCGGCGGTCCGCTTTTATCTTTTCCGGAACCGAATCTGGCCGATGCAAATTTATCGCTAATCAATCGGTGGGAAAAAGTAAAATGCCTCCAACAACAGTTCTGTCACAGATGGAAAGATGAATATCTCATGGAACTACATCAACGACACAAATGGAAAACACCTCAAACCAACATTAAAGTTGATGATTTGGTCGTCATTAAAAACGAAAATCTGCCATCACCCGAATGGCGTCTAGGCCGTGTTATAAATATACACCCGGGTTCCGATGGTCGAGTCAGAGTTGCAACATTAAAGACCCAAAACGGAGAAATAGTCCGCCCCATAGTAAAACTGTGCCTATTGCCTATTAACTAAATTGCCAATTAATCAATTTTCACTTATTTTATTTTTTTTTCCGGTAACTTTTTTTTGGCGTATCTCGCCAAGGGGGCGGTAATGTTCACAAGAATCGAGTATGAACACTGCCACTCCCTTACTCTCTTAATTTTATCACCCTAGGTACAAAGCTAGTACTGTTCGCTTTAAAAGTAGTTCGTCGCATAGCGACGTCTACTCATTATCTTGTCAACCACCATCGAACCAACATCGAATTATTAAATTTCAATTTTTCGTCTCTTGGGCCTTCCGCCATTTAATGCTGGTTTGGTTTTCATAAAATTTTTTTGTCTACAAAAGTATAAATTAACTTAACAATTTTTGTCACATCAAACAAAACAATCCTACGTGCTATTAAATAAAACAAAAGAAGAAAAAAAACCAAAAGGCAACTGTGTTGTTCTTCCTGGGAAGATTAAGTGGACGGCGTTCTTCAAAGGCGTAAATGTGGTAAGCTTTACATTGGGAAAAAGCGTGTTGGGGCCTGAGAGGAACAAGTGGACGGCGTTCGCAATAAACGAAATTGGGGTCAGCTTATTTGTGGCCATTGCAACATTTGATCCATCGGCCGGATAAAAATTGGACCACAACGCCAGACCACGCTGCTTGTGAGCCACACCACGCTGTTCACAACGCCACACCACGCTGTTTGCGAGCCACACCACGCTGCTTGCGAGCCACACCACGCTGCTTGCGCTCCACATCACGCTGCTTTGCGCGTCACATCACGCTGCTTGTGAGCCACACCACGCTGCTTGCGAGCCACACCACGCTGCTTGCGCTCCACATCACGCTGCATAGCTCGCCACACCACGCTGCGCAAAAGTTTTTGGCTCCAGACCACGCGCTCACTTTGCGATCCAGACCACGCTATTTGCCTGGTGCTCCAGACACGCTGCGCATAATTTTGCCTGGCGCTTCAGACCAAGCTGCAAAAAAGGAGGGCACAATCTTTGCCTGCAACGCTCTGGAATAGTGCCACGTTGAAGTGTGCCCATCGTCATCGTGGGACCAGCCTGAAGCGGAGTTCCTGTTATTTTGCATCCTAACTGCTATTGTAAAGGGTAAGTGAACATTTTTTAATTGGCAATTTTTTTTAAAAATATACGTTTCAATCTCTTTGTGTTGCACTTTGACCGTCAAACGCGTCATTCCGTTTTTTTTATATTTATATCGGTATATATATATTTCGTTTTGGTTGAAGCGGTTCTTGAGATATTCATCTTTCCATCTCAGTAGTTTGACTTTTCATTCATTTTGTGAAATTTTTAAGCAACTTCGATAAACGCGATTTGGTTGTGTTCCCCAGCCTTTTTTTTTGGTTTTATAGGAAATTTTAATAGACTGTCTTCCTCTTTGAAGGAGTCTGCGTTTTTTATCGCGGGTTAATTTTTCTTTCGTTCGTGCAGCACACATCGTTCATAACGGTGTATCCAAGCCGGGGTGGTTGGCCCCCAGTAGAATCTATCAAGCCGTTTGAAGATTCTAGAGCTTCTAAATTTTGACTTTTTTAATATTTAAATTTAAATTTTGACCTTTTTTGAAATTTTTCTCTCGTTCGTTACGGTGTATTCAAGCCGGGGTGGTTGGCCCCCAGTAGAATCTATCAAGCCTTTTGAAGATTCTTGCGCTTTAAAATTTTAATTTTTTTTTGAAATTTTTAGATTCTCTCAAGCCTTTTGAAGAGTCTTGCGCTTTAAAATTTTGATCTTTTGAAATTTTTTTCTCATTCGTGCCGCACACACCGTTCGTAACGGTGTATTCAAGCCGGGGTGGTTGGCCCCCAGTAGAATCTTTCAAGCCTTTTGAAGATTCTTGCGCTTTAAAATTTTAACTTCTTTTGAAATTTTTAGATTCTCTCAAGCCGTTTGAAGAGTCTTGCGCTTTAAAATTTTGATTTTTTTGAAATTTTTTTTTCTCAGTCGTGCCGCACACACCGTTCGTAACGGTGTATTCAAGCCGGGGTGGTTGGCCCCCAGTAGAATCTTCAAGCCTTTTGAAGATTCTTGCGCTTTAAAATTTTAATTTTTTTTGAAATTTTAGATTCTCTCAAGCCTTTTGAAGAGTCTTGCGCTTTAAAATTTTGATCTTTTGAAATTTTTTTTTCTCAGTCGTGCCGCACACACCGTTCGTAACGGTGTATTCAAGCCGGGGTGGTTGGCCCTCAGTAGAATCTTTTAAGCCTTTTGAAGATTCTTGCGCTTTAAAATTTTAACTTCTTTTGAAATTTTTTGATTCTCTCAAGCCGTTTGAAGAGTCTTGCGCTTTAAAATTTTGATTTTTTTGAAATTTTTTTTTCTCAGTCGTGCCGCACACACTTTCGTAACGGTGTATTCAAGCCGGGGTGGTTGGCCCCCAGTAGAATCTTTCAAGCCTTTTGAAGATTCTTGCGCTTTAAAATTTTAATTTTTTTTTGAAATTTTAGATTCTCTCAAGCCTTTTGAAGAGTCTTGCGCTTTAAAATTTTGATCCATTTGAAATTTTTTTCTCATTCGTGCCGCACACACCGTTCGTAACAGTGTATCCAAGCCGGGGTGGTTGACCCCCAGTAGAATCCTTCAGGCCTTTTGAAGATTCTTGTGCTTCAAAATTTTGAATTTTTAAAATCTTTAAATTTAAATCTTATCCTTTTTTGAGAGTCTGCGTTGTGCTTTAGGCCACGAGTGAAATTTTCTTGGTTTCGTGTCGCTTCCTTGTCGTTTATACAATCTTGAAAACACTTTCTGTGATGGCTCTGATGGAAGACTTCATTTTCTCGACTGATCAACTGGTCAAGTTCCACCATGCGGCGAAAGAGGTGCCGGAACACGTGCACACACTTTCCGCTCTCGAAGTCAGAAAGTCAGAGCTAAGAGAACTGTGGCTCGAAGTCAAAGAAAACTATGCCCTATGCATAAAATTCAGGCCAAAGACAAGAGAAGCAGCATTAGACATTGAAGCCATAGAAACCAAGTATAAATTGTGCAACGAAAATTATGTGGCATGCTCAGCATTTTTCCTCGATCATGAAGCACGATTGAAACCTGAGGGTACTGGCAAAAAATCGACATCCGAACCACCATTAGCTCCTCGCCACCTCAAATTACCTCCATGTGAGACGGAGGTTTTCAAGGGGGATTATATCTCCTGGCCGGTTTTCCGAGATATGTTTGAGGCGGTCTACATTAAACACCCCCAGTTGGGTGAAGTAGAAAAACTCTTCCACCTTAGAGCCAAAACCAAAGACGAGGCTTATCGGATTGTCAGTCAATTTCCGCTAACCAATGTCAGCCTTTCACTAGCCTGGGAAGCGTTGCGGGCTACGTATAAAAATACTCGAATCTTAGTCAACAATCAGGTAAAAAATATCTTTAACTTGCCAACAGTACATGAAGAGTCGGCCAAATTGATCCGAGCCCTTCAGAGTACTGTAAATGATTCGGTATCAACGTTGCAAGCGCATAAGGTTATAACACAAAACTGGGATCCGATTCTCGTCTTTACGTGTTCAAGTAGACTGCCCAAAACTACCTTGACTCTTTGGGAACAATCCCTGGAAGACCCGACGAAGGTTCCAACCTGGCAGCAATTAGACTCGTTCTTGACGTCACGCTTTCAGGTGTTGGAGTCCATTTCCGACACCACTTCGTCAAAAGGCACAGGGCTTCATAAACTTCCAAAAAAGGATACGAATGTTCGAAACAACAATAGAGTCAACACATACCTTGCCAAAACAGGGGGGGGGGGGGGGAAATGCAAGATCTGTGCGACTGCGCACTCCATTTATGAGTGTGCCAAATTTTCGGCAATGTCAATCCCAACGAGAATCAAAACGGTACGGCAGCACAAACTGTGCAACAACTGTTTAAGCGCAAATCATGAAAAGGTCGCCTGTACGAGCAAATATTCTTGTAGCCACTGTAAAAAACGGCATCACTCACTGTTGCACCTCAACGCTAACGAAAACGGAAATAAAATACAGTCCACTAATCTCCCTAGTGCAACAACAGCTCCTCAAATATCGGCGTCGTCACTTCCATTTGTGCCTCAAGCGTCGTTTCAAAACTTTCATGTCGGGGCTCCGAAGAAAATATTGCTTGCAACGGCACTAGTTTGCATTGTTGGCAAAGAATCCAAACACATAGTTCGCGCTCTTATCGACCCTGGTTCCGAAATATCCTTTATCTCAGAGGCAGTACAAAAGCGTTTGAACTTGCCCGTAACGGATAAGAATACAACCATTTCCGGAATCAGTGGTAATCTCGCCATAACGTCGAAAAAACTCTGTGCGTTTGCAATCACGTGCTTAGATGAAGCCCAGATCACCATTTCTGCCCAGGCAATTGTGCTTCGATCATTGACGAACAATCTGCCAAGTTCATCGTTTAGTATCATCGATCCTAACCTTTGTGGCGGCCTCAAACTGGCTGATCCCACGTTTAATAAATCGTCCCAGGTCGATCTGCTGATCGGTGCGGATTTATACCCATCAATCATAAGGAACGGTCTCCAACTTATCGCAGATTCCCTCGTGGCTCAGAACACAATGTTCGGCTGGGTACTGTCCGGACCAGTTCCGGAGTCGTTCCAATCGTTCAATACATTCGTAGTATCGAACAGTTCGAGTACTTCCAATCTGGATACTCAGCTACGAAAATTTTGGGAGCTCGAGGAACTGCCGTCCACAGTCATTCGGTCAACAGAAGACTGCCACTGTGACGAACTTTATAAAAACACAACTTCGAGACGTTCGGATGGGAGGTATGTTGTTCGTCTGCCGTTCAAGGCACAATCGTCAAAGGGCAAGTTAGGGTTCTCTAGGCACATCGCACTAAGGCAGTTCTCTAGAGTCGAAAGATCGTTAGCCACGAAGGCGGAGCTCAAGTCTCAATATTCAAGCGTTATTTCGGAATACCTCACCCTCGGCCATATGCGGAAAGCGCCTCCGGTCGAAAAGATTTCCAGAGGTCAAGTAAACTCGTTCTATCTGCCACATCATGCGGTCATAAAGCCTGAAAGCACGACCACCAAAGTGAGGGTTGTTTTTAATGCGTCTCAATCGTCGTCGAGTGGGGTAAGTTTAAACGATTTGTTGTATTCAGGGCCCATATTGCAACAAGATTTACCATCTCTCATTCTCCGCTGGAGATTTTATAAATTTGTCTTTAATGCGGACATTGAGAAAATGTACCGCCAAATCTTGGTCGACCCTAGAGATACTCCATTTCAACGAATCCTCTTTCGCAGTTCGCCAGAGTCCGAAATCGAAGACTTTGAACTTCAAACCGTCACTTTTGGTGTCAATTGTGCTCCATATCTGGCCATCCGCACCCTCTTGCAACTGGCAAAAGAAGGCAGAACCGTGTATCCCCTAGCGTCTAGAATCATTCAATCGGAGTTCTATGTCGACGATGTTCTATCTGGTGGTCATTCTCTCAGTTCGGCTAAACAGGCACAAATCGAACTTATAGCGTTGCTTAACTCAGCTTGGTTTCCACTACGTAAGTGGACCGCAAATTCGTCTAGCTTACTTAACCATTTGCCACCAGAACATGTGCTGAACGAAAGTTTCTTGAAGCTCGATGCTGACAGCACCACAAAAACACTAGGGGTACGATGGAATGCCAAAGGAGACAATTTTTACCTCACCACGCAACGCATTCCACTGTCGACAAATCCGACCAAAAGAGAGGTCTTCTCTCAAATTGCTCGTCTTTTCGATCCTGCGGGGTGGTTGGCCCCCGTAGTGATAATCGCCAAAACATTGATGCAACGCATTTGGGCTGAGCACACTGAGTGGGACGAGCGTATCAGCCCTGAATCATTTGCCACTTGGAAAGAATTTGCAGAGTCATTACCTGAAATACAGGTTATAGAAATCCCACGTTGGGTTGAATATTCGCCCACTGTGGAGATTCAGTTTCATGGCTTCTGTGACTCTTCCGAGAAAGCATATGCGGCAGCGCTTTATATACGCGCAAGTCACCCTAATGGAGAAGCATCCTCCTACTTGATGTGTGCGAAGTCCAAAGTTGCCCCTCTAAAGACGGTCTCTTTACCGCGTCTTGAGCTGTGTGGAGCACTTTTGCTTTCAAAAATGATAAAATTTTACTTACCCAATTTTCCAGTCCAGACATATCAAATCTTTTTATGGACAGACTCATCCATAGTTTTGGCCTGGCTCAAAAAACCTCCGTGCGTTTGGAAAACCTTTGTTGCAAACCGTACCAGTGAAATACAGGACAATGTCGGCAACGCAGTTTGGAAGCACGTCAGATCTGCCGAAAATCCCGCGGACTTGGCCTTTCGAGGTGTAATGCCCTCCGATCTGAAGCAGAATCGTATGTGGTGGCAGGGCCCATCATGGCTCTGTGAACCAGCCTCTCAATGGCCGGTGGCATTACCAGACGCTCCACGTACTGAAGATCTAGAACAGAAAGAGGTTTCCTCGTTAGTGGTCCAGCCAAATTTTCAGAGTCCTCTAGTGGGACTAACAGGCATTTCTCTCGACGATTCTGAGCAAAACACCAACTCATTGGTAGTTCAACAAGAACCAGAAGATTTTCTTGACCGTTTCTCGACGTTATCCCGCGCTATGCGCGTATTGTGCTATGTTTTTCGCTTCTTCGGGTCTGTCTCAAAGCAACAGCCCAGCAAATACAAGTCTCGTGACATCTCGCAACCAGAAATGGAGTTTGTGAAAATTCGTCTAATCCGATTGGCTCAAGAAGCTCACTTTTCGACAGAATATTCTCTGCTTGCAGCTGGCAAGCCAGTGTCAACGAAAAGTTCTATTTTGTCCTTTAATCCATTTTTGGATTCAAACAAGCTTCTTAGAGCCAATGGGCGACTTTCGAACTCAGACATTTCGTGCAATGAACGTCACCCTATAATACTACCCTTTGAATCCCGTTTTGCTTGCCTCCTGGTTCAATTCATTCATGAGATTTCTATGCACGGTGGCAACTCTTTAATGGTGCGACTAACACGACAAAGTTTCTGGGTACCAAGACGCCAAATTCTGGTTAAGTCTTGCATCCGTCGTTGCACCATATGCGCGACCAACAAAAGAGACTTAAGCAAGCAGATGATGGCTGCCCTACCGCCCGAAAGAGTTACCTTTTCTCCACCGTTCACATTTACTGGAATCGACTTCGCGGGTCCCTTCACAATCAAGAGTTTCAATGCACGGAATTGTCGTATGACCAAAGGGTATGCATGTGTGTTTGTCTGCTTTTCCACCAAGGCAATTCACCTTGAAGCGGCAAGTGATTTGTCATCTGAAGCGTTCATCGCGGCCTTTGCCAGATTCACCTCTAGACGAGGTTTACCTAAAGAAGTGTTTTCCGACAATGGAACAAACTTTACAGGTGCCGATGCAATTTTACGCAAGGAGTTTAAGAAGTTTGTAGGCACCATTCCCAAAGAAACGAGCCTTAAGTATGGCGTTCAGGGTTTGAAATGGAATTTTATTCCACCCGGGGCACCTCACATGGGAGGTCTATGGGAAGCCGGCGTTAAAAGTTTCAAAAGCCATTTAAGGGGGCTGGGGACCAACGTTCGAAGAATTTGCAACGGTTTTAGCACGTATCGAAGCATGTTTGAACTCGCGTCCAATATCGTCCATGTCCACAGATCCTTCTGATCTGTTGGCATTGACGCCGGGGCATTTTTTACGCGGCGGTCCGCTTTTATCTTTTCCGGAACCGAATCTGGCCGATGCAAATTTATCGCTAATCAATCGGTGGGAAAAAGTAAAATGCCTCCAACAACAGTTCTGCCACAGATGGAAAGATGAATATCTCAAGGAACATCATCAACGACACAAATGGAAAACACCTCAAACCAACATTAAAGTTGATGATTTGGTCGTCATTAAAAACGAAAATCTGCCATCCACCGAATGGCGTCTAGGCCGTGTTATAAATATACACCCGGGTTCCGATGGTCGAGTCAGAGTTGCAACATTAAAGACCCAAAACGGAGAAATAGTCCGCCCCATAGTAAAACTGTGCCTATTGCCTATTAACTAAATTGCCAATTAATCAATTTTCACTAATTTTATTTTTTTTTTCCGGTAACTTTTTTTTGGCGTATCTCGCCAAGGGGGGCGGTAATGTTCACAAGAATCGAGTGTGAACACTGCCACTCCCTTACTCTCTTAATTTTATCACCCTAGGTACAAAGCTAGTACTGTTCGCTTTAAAAGTAGTTCGTCGCATAGCGACGTCTACTCATTATCTTGTCAACCACCATCGAACCAACATCGAATTATTAAATTTCAATTTTTTGTCTCTTGGGCCTTCCGCCATTTAATGCTGGTTTGGTTTTCATATAATTTTTTTGTCTACAAAAGTATAAATTAACTTAACAATTTTTGTCACATCAAACAAAACAATCCTACGTGCTATTAAATAAAACAAAAGAAGAAAAAAAACCAAAAGGCAACTGTGTTGTTCTTCCTGGGAGGATTAAGTGGACGGCGTTCTTCAAAGGCGTAAATGTGGTAAGCTTTACATTGGGAAAAGGCGTGTTGGGACCTGAGAGGAACAAGTGGACGGCGTTCGCAATAAACGAAATTGGGGTCAGCTTGTTTGTGGCCATTGCAACAAGATTCGAATATTGCTTTTGCAATTGTGTTTGCGTTTTTATTCGCAACTGGGACGGCTACTAAATATTTTGTAAGGTCACAAATTAAAGTGACTGCATATTGGTTGCCATTCTCTGATCGAGGTAAAGGACCAATTGTTTCAACTATTACCTTGTCAAAAGCATATGTAGGTGTATCTGTTGTTATTAGGGGTGTTTTTGTATGTTTCGTTGTTTTCGACGTCAGGCATTTGTGGCATCTTTTTATGTGTTCTTTAATATGACGTGTCATATTTTTCCAATAAAAATGTCTTTTTATTTTTGCTAGCGTTTTAGTTATGCCTGTATGACCTCCTGTAATTGGATCGTCATGGTACGTAAACAGTATTGCTTCTTGATCTTTTTCATTTTTTATCTGGGTCACCGGCTTGAGTAGCGCTCAATTGAAATGAATTCAAATATCTTTTCGCACGGTGCCACTTTGAGTTTTTTGATTTTTAATATACCGGCTTCTGTTTCGAGCCTTTGGAAGAACTGACCTAAATCAAGAGTTCCATTGGTATATAAATCTTTAACTACAATTCTTGCTATAATTTTGTTCCCTCGTTTAAAGTAAGTATAGTAAGTATTCATTTTATTGGTATATTAATACATCATTTACAAATATTTATAATGAATTTAAAGCATTGGCTTTGCCGTCAGCTCGGTTGGCAGATTAATAAAAAAGATTTAATAGAAAAAAAAATAAAAGGAGAGTTATCTATTCAAATTCTGTTATAAGTAACTTTCTATATTTTAATATGTCTTTCAAAAAGAGGTAGAGTTTTTTCCAATCACTATGGTTTAACAATGTTATTGTTTCTTGTAATGTAAGTGATTTTTTTCCGAAGTATGAAAGTCGATGTTGTGCAAATATGGGACATACACTAATGAGATGGAAGCAGTCTTCTTTAGCTTTCAGATTACACAATGAACAAAATTGATGGAAGCTGTTATTATATGGTGTTCCATTAATTCCAAGGACTTCACATCTTGTCTTGAAAATCAGAGATATTTCCTTATAAGTGAACGCATCGTTAAAATAATTTGCTTCCATTAAGTTCAGCTTCAATTGAGAATAAAGGATTCTGCTTTGTGACTTTTGAGCTTCTTTAATGAATTCAATCCTCACTATATCTTCCTGAGTTTGGATTATTTTGTAGAGCCGTTCTTTAAAATGCAACAAATTATTATAATCCAGTTCCAAGGTCTCTCCATAATAATTTCCTAAGTCTTTCCACTTCGCCATCCACCAGTCCGCGTTTCTAAGTTCGTACAATGCCATTTGTTTGGTTAGCCGATTTTCTGGATGAGCAAGTACCCTTAAGATGTAGTCTGCATGCAACTTGAGAGTGAATGTGTAGATTTTAGCTAGACCCGTTTCGAGATGTAGAGCATAAGTTGGCGTTTTTATCGGAAGATTGAACAGTTTCTTCAGAAAGCACCTTTGAAATTTTTCTATTGCCTCAAACTCATTTATTCCCCAAACTTGCGCAGCATAACATAGAGAAGACTTAACAACAGCATTAAATATCTTGTATTTTGCTGACAGTGCAATACGCTGATTCGAAAAGATATTTTTCCATGACATGTTAAGCAGGCTTTGTGATGAAGTAGATTTCATTGCTATATGTTCATTATAGTCCATGGTTTTGTTAATATTAACTCCTAGGTACCTATACTTGCTTACAATCTCCAATACATTTCCATTGAACATCCAAGTATATGCAGCATGATTTCGGGTAGATCTAGAAAACGTCATTATTTTTGACTTGTTAATATTGATTGTAAGCCCCCATTTAACGCAATAGTCAGATAGTCGATTTATCATTAGTTGTAAGTTCTCAGGCGATTCAGAGAGAATAACCAAATCATCGGCATACAAAAGAACATTAATGGTCAGATCAGCGATTCTGATACCTCCTGGCAGACAAGTTTCAACATCATTGATGAAAAGTGCAAAAAGAAGAGCACTTAGAAGGCACCCTTGTTTAACTCCGGTGTCCGTTTCAAACCAATTTGATAGTTCTGCCCCATCCCACACAGTTGCTTTTGATTGAGTATACATTTCCCTTATCACATGAATGAACTTCGTTGACATACCTAATCGGGAAAGCTTGTAAAAAAGAGCATTTCGGTTGACAAGATCGAAGGCAGATTTAAAGTCCACAAAAAACGCATATGTCTTCTTGTTTCTGGCTTGTGCTGCTTTAACTATCGATGTTAAGGTAAAGATGTGGTCTACTGTGGAGAAGTTTTTTCTGAAACCCGCGTTTAAATAAACATAAGGAATCCGTTATTCGCAAGGTCACTACTTTTCGTACTTCGTCATTGAAAATGACTTCAAATACTTTGGGCTTAGAAGCAATGTCAAGAGATTGCTTATGCAGATCTACTTGTTTTTCTCCTGCGCAGGATTTTTTCTGTTTACTTTGGTGCCTGGTAGTGACTTTCAGGACTTCAGCTTGTAAGTCTTTGAGCTCGGATATTGTTATCCTAGACAGGGCATCTGCCACGAAATTGTCTTTTTCCTTTAGGTATTCAACTGTGAAGTCATACTCTTCTAATTCTAGCCTCATGCGTGTTAATTTTGAGCTTGGGTTTGTCATGGAGAATAAATACGTGAGTGGTCTGTGATCTGTTTTCACTTTGAAATGTTTGCCATATATATATGGTGGAAAATGTGTTATGGCCCAGTGAATGGCTGTGAGCTCTTGCTCTGTTGTGCTTTTATTGCTTTCACCTTTTGTGAATGAACGTGATGCATAAGCTATTGGGAGTTGAATTCCGTTATGGTTTTGGGTTAGAACCGCTCCACATGCTTGTTTACTTGCATCAGTTATTATGCAAAATTCTTTTTTAAAATCTGGGTATTGTAATAGGTTTGGTTCAATTAATTTATTTTTCAAATATTGAAATGCTTTTTGGCAATCATCTGTACACTCAAAAGGAATATTCTTTTTACATAATCTCGTTATGTGCCGTGAATAATCGGCGAAATTTTTAATAAATC
The DNA here is from genome assembly GCA_914767635.1 of Melanostoma mellinum. Lineage (NCBI taxonomy): Eukaryota > Metazoa > Arthropoda > Insecta > Diptera > Syrphidae > Melanostoma > Melanostoma mellinum. Next base: position 116,414,005 of record OU612059.1, on the reverse strand, counting down.
GTCTGTAATAGTTGCAGAATGCAACGAATCGTCTAGCGCTATCCGCGTCGTGTGGGACTGGATAATTTTTGATGACGTCATATTTTTTGTCATCTGGCAATACTCCTTTATCAGTGCATTTATGACCAGGAAGGTCACTTCATGCATGAAAAATGAACATTTTTGTGGATGCAATTTTAAATTGTATTTTCTACATGTGTTAAAAACATTTGTTAGATTTTTAAGCATATGTTTTTCTGAACAGCCTATAACCATAAGGTCGTCCATGTAGAGAAATGCTTGTGAAGGTTCAAGTCCAGAGAAAGCTATGGTCATCATTCTCTGGAATGAATTTGGGGCTATTTTTAAACCAAAAGGTAGTCGCGTAAAACGATATGAGCCATTGCTCGTTGAAAAAGACGTTAAATTTCTGGAACTTTCTTCTAGCTCAATTTGGTGAAAACCTGACATTAGATCGAGACATGAAAAGTATTTAGCTCGACCCAATTGGTCTAGGATGCCATCAATTCTTGGGAGAGGAAATTTATCGGATAAAAGTTTTTTATTTAATTGACGATAGTCGATTACTAATCTCCATTTTTTATCTTCGGATCCAGGTAGGGCTTTCTTGGGGACTAGTAAAAGTGGGCTATTATATTCAGATACAGACGGTTCGACTATTTTGTCCTTTATTAATTTATTAACTTGTTTTTGAATTTCTTCAACATGACTGTGAGGACTCCGGTAGTTCTTAATATATACTGGTTCGCTATCTTTCAATCTCAAGTTTTGCTTATAAAAATTATTTGTAGTTATTGATTCTGTTTCTAATCCGAATACATCACTGAATTCGGTGCATATTTCTGTTAATTGCTTTTTGAATTGGGGCGGAAAATTCTTCTCTAGTTGATTTAGAACTGCTTCTGTTCTACTATTTTGATTAGTGTGGACTACATCATAGTTTGAAAGTGGTTCATATTTTAAGTTACTTAGGCTGGCCAGTTGGTCAGTATCGGTTGTATTTAGTAGACGGACTAATGCAAATTGTGATGTTGCTATTGTATTTGCAACATAGATGCCATGTTTTATTTCTTGGTTGGGAATAAAAATGAAGTCGTCTTTTGTTTTTATTTCAATTTTTCTTATTACTTGTGATCTTGCTGGTAGAAGGATTGAATTTTTACCAGAACTGTATGTTATTGTGACATAAATCGGAAAATTTAAATTGTTGGGTCTGATTATAAACCAATCTTCATTTGATTTGAAATCTAATTGGCAGTTAAATTGTTTTATAAAATCTATGCCTATGATTCCATCACATGGTATTGCAAAATTTGAATCAACTATATGGAAATTGTGTGGAATGATGTATTTATCTGTTTGAAGCTCTATCATGGTCAGACCTTGAGATTTTATTATTCCCTGGCCTATTCCTTGGATATTGTTGAAATAAACAAAATTTAAATTCATATGAACATACTAACTTAAAGTAACTTAACTTAACTTAACTTAAAGTAACGATACCATTGTGTTTAAAACTTAAACTAGTTTCGAAGTTACGATATACAAATATCGTACCGTATCTAATCAAACCTAACTTCACTGTATAGTATCTAATCAAACCTAACTTCACTGTATAGTATCTAACCAAACCTAACTTCACTTAAGTAAAATCTCTTTTTCTTTTTTATACAATAAACTGAAGTCAAACAAGTCGGACTGTCTTTTTAAATCTCTTCTTTTAAGTAGAATCGTTTTAGTTTTCGAACAGGTTATGGGCCCAGAATTCGTGGCAAAAGAATTAAAGTAAAGTTGAATAATTATTTTTTGAGAGAATGACGTCTCTTACCGGAAAAATCCCACGATTTAATGGGGAAAATTATTTAACGTGGAAGCCTCAAATGGAGGCAGTATTACACAAGAATCGCTTATTAAAAATCGTGCAAGGACATGAGACTAAACCTAAAACAGATGTCACTAAAATTGAGGAATGGGTCAACAAAGACATGGACGCCAAATGTGAACTCATAATTGCTATGGAACCCAGCCAAGTTCTTCTTGTTGGATCTTGCACCACATCCCAGGAACTTTGGGATCTTTTAAGTAACACGTTTGATCGGAAAGGAACTCGACAGAAGGTCGAAGAATTTCGTAAGTTGATTAATATCAAAATGCTAGAAAATGAACACATGGAACATTACCTTATTAACTTCAATTTGATTGTAACACGCTTGCGAGAGATGGATGCGAAACTGGACGATGAGTTGTTAGTGATGGTCCTACTGGATGGTCTGCCGGAAAGTTATAACGATATACGAGCTGCCTTTGATGCGAGTAATGAAGCGCCTAAAATGGATGTACTACGTGCCAGACTTCTGGAAGTTAGCGCCAAAAAGAAGCCCACTATGGATGTGACAGATGATGCACTTAAAGTTAAATTCCACAAAAGAAAATTTCATACTCAACAATCAGGTACGTCTGCTGCAAAATCAGGTACGTCAAAAACAAGTTTTCAATATAATTGTCATCGATGTGGGCGCAAGGGGCACATGAAGAAAGATTGCCGTGTTAATCTTCAGAAAGAAAATTTACGATTCGTTGAAAACGTTTCACATGAAGAAGAGGAAGGTTTTATGATAAATGAGTTAAACGAAAGTACAAAAATTACGCAAATAGAAGGAATTTCACAAAAGGTTACCGCAATAAACAATTATAATTTAGATAGATCAAACTGGTTCATAGACAGCGGTGCAACTTCGCACATGTGCTGCGATAAGAGGTTTTTTAAACATTTAGACAACAACTACTCTGGGCAGGTACAAGTGGCAAATAAAAAATCAGCAAGTGTCGAGGGCATAGGGACAGTTCAATAAATTAGAGATTAATGTTCATGGAGAACAGAAGTCAATTTGTTTCTATCGTACTCTCTATGTACCTACTTTGAGAAGTAATCTCATATCGACAAGCAAGGCCACCGACAACGGATGCAGAGTATTGATAGAAGGCACACGTGCACAAATATTTCGTGGTGACAAGTTGATACTAGAGGCTGTGAAACGTAAGGGCCTATACTCTGTTATGCTTACTTCAAAAGAAGAACAAAATTGCGAAATAGGTAATCGTGAGCAGGTTAATAATCTCTTAGAATCCTGGCATAAGAGATATGGGCATTTAAATTACTCATCTCTTCGTAAATTAAAAGATTACTCAATGGTAGTAGGGTTGCCAAAGTTTCAGAGCAATAAGATAGATTGTGTAGCATGCATTAGAGGGAAGCAAACGAGAATTCCATTCGCTAAAAAAACGGAAAAGTCTTCGAAGCACCTATTAGAAATAATTCACACTGATCTATGCGGTCCAATGAGCACGGAATCAATTAGCAAGAGTTTTTATTTTGTAACGTTTATCGACGACTATTCACGTAAGGTGTTCGTCTACTTCTTGCGACAAAAAAGTGAGTACTTAAGCGTTTTTAAGAATTTTAAACAACTAGTTGAGAGTGAGACAAACTGTAAGATTAAAACCTTACGGAGTGACAATGCCAAAGAGATTTTGAGTGCAGAATTTTCACAATTTTTGAGCGAAAATGGTATCAAGCGTCAATTATCTGTTGAGTACACACCGCAGCAAAACGGTGTAGCCGAGCGCATGAATCGCACGTTGCTTGAGATGTCTCGTTGTTACATGATAGAAGCAAATCTTCCGAAATACTTATGGGCTGAGTTGATTCATACTTCGGCTTACATTAGAAATCATTGTCCAACTGTTTTAAACAAGGAGAAAACGCCCGAGCAAATTTGGACAGGAAGAGTGCCGAATATAAGTCATTTTCGGCAAATTGGTTGTCGTGCTTTTGTACTGAACAAATCTTTAGCTAGGTCTAAGCTAGATCCCAGAAGCAATGAATATGTTCTCATTGGGTATTCGACTGATTCCAAAGCATATCGGTTGTGGAAGAGAGGGTCAAGAAGCATTATCAAAAGCAGAGATGTTCGCTTTATTGAAATATTTGATAGAAATCCAGCTGAAGATGAACAAGGAATTTTTTATGAGTACGACCGGAATAAAGAGAATACAATTGAAAAAGTACAACAAGAAGAGCAAAATGAAATTAAACACGAAAAAGACAGTTATGGAAATAAACACGGTTGCGGAACAAGAAATGAACCAGAAAACGTTGGAGACAAAAACTCTCCCAACAAAAAGGCAAGCACAATTGTAGAACAGGAAGAAACAAGAAATGAATCCGAAAACGTTGGAGATAAAAATTCACCGCAAATCAAAAAGGCAGACAAAGTTATAGAACCACAACAAACGAATACAGGTACTGAGCCAATTGCCAGCAGGTTGAGGTCACAGTATCAAGGCAAGACGTTAGTTGAATCAGCCTTAACTACAAGTTTTCTTGAAGATCCAAACAGCTTTAAACAAGCTATGGAATGCCCCGATGCTCATGAATGGATGTCAGCTATGAAGGAGGAATATCGTTGTCTCATGGAAAACAACACTTGGATTTTGTGCAAGCTTCCAGCGGATCGTAAGGCTATTGGATCTAGATGGGTTTTTAAGACAAAGTACAAATCAGATGGAAGTGTAGAGAGACGTAAGGCAAGATTAGTGGCGAAGGGTTATAATCAAAGATTTGGCATTGACTACGTCGAAACCTATTCCCCAGTAATAAGACAAAGTTCACTTCGATTAATTTATGCCTTGTCAGTGCAGTACAATCTGGAACTTCATCACTTGGATGTGGCGACGGCATTCCTAAATGGAAACCTTAACGAGGAGATTTTTATGAATCAACCTGAAGGTTTCGTGGACGGTAATCACCCTCAAAAGGTATGCCTTTTAAGAAAAGCTCTTTATGGACTCAAGCAGGCAAGCCGACAATGGCACGCAATTTTAAACGAAAAGCTTGAAAGCTTGTTCTTTTTGCAATCAAAATACGACCATTGTGTTTATTTTCGAATAAATGAAGAAGAAATTTCAATTTTGGGAGTATATGTTGATGACATAATAGTAGCTTCGAACTCAAAGAAAAAGATAATGTTAATAAAGCAAAAGCTTTCTGAAAGTTTCAATATTAAAGATCTTGGACATCCGTCTCTTTGTATAGGACTTGAAATCAAAAAACAAGCTAAGTCATTATCAATCTCTCAAACGAGATATATCAATAATCTCTGTAAAAAATTTAATTTACAAGATTCTAAACCAAAATTTATTCCGATGCAAGTCAAACTAAAACTCGAAAAGGAGCCAACTGTCATTGGAGAACGTGCTGCTGTTGACACACATAAGTATCAGGAGTTAATTGGTTCTTTGATGCATCTTTCAGTATTCAGTCGACCTGACATCGTAGATACCGTAAGCAGTTTAGCACAATTCGCACAAAGTCCTAAAAAACAACATTGGAACTCTGCCATTCAATTAATGCATTACTTAAACTTCACAAAACATGCTCAACTAACTTACCGAAAAACTAATCAACCTTTAATAGGCTATGTTGACGCGAGTTGGGCTGAAAACGTAAATGATCGGAAGTCACAAACCGGTTTTTGTTTTATACTTTCAGGTGGTGCCTTCAGCTGGGAATCTAAAAAGCAGCAAACGGTGGCAACATCAAGTGCTGAAGCCGAATACATAGCACTATCTGAAGCAGCCAAAGAAGCATACGCACTCCGTTTTCTATTAGAAGAGCTGAAAGTTAATATAGCTGAACCCACTTTAATGTATTGTGACAATCAAAGTGCACAACATATCGCTAACTATGGAGGAAGACAGTCAAGGACAAAACATATGGACTACAAGTATCATTTTATCCGAGAAGCAATTGAACAAGGTGCAGTTCGAATTGACTATCTTCAAACAGAGCTGATGGCAGCAGACGGATTGACGAAGGCGGTTCCAAAAGACAAACACTTTTTCTGTTTTCAAACACTTGGGATGGATTTTCAATTTAAATGTTGACGAGGAGTGTTGAAATAAACAAAATTTAAATTCATATGAACATACTAACTTAAAGTAACTTAACTTAACTTAACTTAAAGTAACGATACCATTGTGTTTAAAACTTAAACTAGTTTCGAAGTTACGATATACAAATATCGTACCGTATCTAATCAAACCTAACTTCACTGTATAGTATCTAATCAAACCTAACTTCACTGTATAGTATCTAACCAAACCTAACTTCACTTAAGTAAAATCTCTTTTTCTTTTTTATACAATAAACTGAAGTCAAACAAGTCGGACTGTCTTTTTAAATCTCTTCTTTTAAGTAGAATCGTTTTAGTTTTCGAACAGATATTTATAATCTTGTCATTTTGGATGTCTTGGTAAACATCAGAATCTTCTTTTAGGAGTGAAATATCTGCACCTGTGTCTATAAGGAATGTAAGTTTTTGTTTAGTAAATACATTCATAAATGACACGAAAACGTTGAGATTAAAATTGATAGCATGAACTTTTGTACTTATATGTTGTTTCCTAAAGGGTCTTGGGGGTTTTCCGAGTTACTTTGGGTAACTCGAACATTATTTCGGTTGTTATTATTGTGGCCACGCCACGAGTTAACACGGCTTCTGGGGTTGCCTCTAGAGTTGCCTATATATCGGCCATTTCCCCTGTTATTGTACTGGTTGTTGCGGTAGCCATTATTGTGATAGTTACCTCTTACATGGTAATTTCCACGATTACCCCTGTTATTGGTTTGCCTGTAAAACAATACAGAATTAGAATGTCCGGTTGCCTCTGTGCAACTGTTTACGAATTTGGACATGGCCTCATTCATATCGCTGAATGTGCCGGCCTGCATAATAAGTTTTACCTTATCGATAGAACAGTTTTGTGTCATAGCCTTTACAGCGAGCGTTGTGCTATACTTAGCAGCTAGATCAGAAGATAAACCATCGTTTATATAAGCTCCTTCTAAAGATTTTTTCAATTTTTCTATTTCTTGTACATATTGATTTGCTGTCTTATTTTTCTGTTGTAGATTTAGTAATTTCGCAGAAATTACATCTACTGAATCTCCTTTTACTTTTGCATTTAGCTTTTCAACTATCTCAACTATTGATTGTTCATTGCTTATTAGGTTCCTAGCATGGCCCTTTAGTTTGGTCTTTACAAGACTAACTGCTGATGCTTCATGTGCACCTTTTAATGAATCAATCAGAAGCAGAGCATCTTTGAAGCTTTGTAAATTTTCTGCCTTTCCATCGAACTCGGGTAAGAGTGATGAGGACAATTTAAGAAATTCTGCTAAAGTTTGTGCCATGGTTTCATCAATTTTTATTTTTGGTTTTGGGGATTCATCCAGTGTTTCAATTTCCGGATCGGGATCAAAAAAGGTTTCGAATTTTGATGTCACAAGTAGAAGCGTTAACAAATATTATTCGTAAATTAGGCAAGGAAACATCGTAATCACTTCAGCAATGCGGTTGTCCGTCTAACCGTCTTTGGAAAATCCTTATGGTAGCGATTTATCAAATACGATGGGTGGATTGTTTGGTATTGGTAGGTAGTTGATGTCACAAGTAAAAGCGTTAACAAATATTATTAGTAAATTAGGCAAGGAAACATCGTAATCACTTCCTAACTTTTCTTTCACTTCTTTTTCAATTATTTTTTTTTTTTGAACAATCATCATCGCAACTATGTAATTAACAACTAACACCATCTCGCTTATCAATAACTTTATTCACTCTCATCTCTTGGGTTTTTTCTTTTTGGATTAATTATTACAGGTTGATCTCTTCAATGATTCAGTATACGAGAGCTTTTTTTTTTTTTTTTTTTTACTACACACTTTCTTTACTTCACTCAATACTTCCATTTGTTGAAGATTGCAGCTGTCACGGTCGCCATGTAATAATAAAAAAGTCTTTTCAGTGTTGTTATAATAAAAGTCATTGCGGATTCTTTATTTTAATCTTTATTGTTCTGTGTCTTTAAAGTAACTAACTCTTGAAACTAAAACTATGACTCCACATTCATACATGAAGAGGAGTCAGCAAATTATTCATACATGAAGAAGAGTCAGCAAATTATTCATGGGAAATTATTCGTGGGAAAATTATGGTGTGATGATGTGCACAAGATCACATTGCGGCGTATCAAGTGACGAGTGGAATTCGTCGCTTGACACGCGCATATATCGTGTGCACATAAACGCACTACAGTATAAAGGTTAAGGTTTTTGAATATCTTCGAGGAAGATGTTTGATTCAGCAGGTTTGTATTGATTCATATACTGAATCCAGGGGCGTTGTATAAAGGTACGGGTTTTGAATATCTTCGAGGAAAATGTAAGCACCATCAGAAAAGGTTGGTGTTGATTAGTTTGCTGAATCCAGGGGCGATGTATTTTGAAGTTTTCAGGTAAATTTTCGGGAAAGAAATATAATTCAGGAGGTATTGATTCGTACTGAATCCAGAGGCAATTAATAATGGTTTTTGTCTGTTATTCTTCAGGGAAGCTGATTTTTTTTAAACAATAGCAGTATGTTCCTGATGATAGTTGCAAGGCAGACGAAAAATCTTGGCAATGGGCCGTTTTATTGTTTCCATCGGTCGAGATGTGTTACATTGTTGTTAAGTTCGCCTTGTGGCACGGCATGCAATGATTCGCTGACTTAAAAATGCGCAGGGGCTAGTGCATTCAAATCGTCTTAGCTATCGGATAGAGGGCAATAGGGCCTCGAAATCAAACACGATCCTTTCTCCAACGTGAGCCTTTCAGTGCCGACAACTCTTTTTAAATGGTGCTTAACAGATTTCATACCTGCTTTCCATAAACCACCAAAGTTTGGAAAAGCTGGGGGAATAAAATGCTAATGAGTACCGCAGTTTTGCAAGCTTTTCTCCTTCCAGTCATGCGTGGCTTCTTTTCGCATCTTTGCCAATTCGTTGTTAGCACCGACGAAGTTGATTCCACAGTCGTTGTAAACCTGTTCCAGGTTCCTCTCCTTGCAGTGAACCGACAAAATGCTGCCAAAAACGCTTTGGTTGTCAGATCAGACACCACTTTCAGGTGAATGGCTTTTGTTGCCAAACAGATGAACAAGGCAAAATATCCCTTCAGTACCTTGGCTCCGCGTGCTTTCCAGCTTTTGATTTCGATGGGACCAGCATAGTCGACACTGGTATGGCTGAAAGGTCGAGACATCTGAACTCTAGCAGCATGTTAGTTTTCCATCAACTGCTGCATTTCTGATGCCTTTTGCCGATAGCAACAAGGGCACATGTCCAGTTGATACTTTACACACCTTCTTATCCGACCAATCCCGTATCGTTGGCGGATATAACTTATAATCTGCAGAGTGTTTTTATGGGCCTCTTTAACAACCAGCCTCGTAAAATGATGGTTGCTCTGCAGCAATATGGGGTGTGGCGCTTGGTTAGCGTGGAGAGAGTTCTCTTAACGCCCTCCAACTCTTAAGATCCCATTTGCATCAAGAAATGCTTTTAATGCACTTAGGGATATGGGGATCTTGGACCTATCGGCGATTTGTTGGTTCTCCGTCTTGGACATCTCCTTCTGCGCTGCCTTGATGACGATAACGCACGCTGCTTCCAGCTCACTTAGCCACAAAACGGAGACAGGTAGCGACTCGAACAGTCATATATTGTTTGCAGTATACTGTCATAATGCTTGACCCGAACGCTAAGTACCTTCACAGTACGCTGCTTCTCTTCCGTTTCATTATCAACAGGCTGTCCCGCATCGAAGACACATTGATTACTTAGAAATTCTGGACCAGTCCACCATGGCTCCATTGACTTTAGTTCCGATTAAACACACCTATGGACACCAGATCGGCTGGGTTATGATGCGTCGCAACACATCCCCAGCAATCGATCCCAACAAGCCGCTGGATCTCTGACACTCGGTTGGACACGAACCTAGTTCGTCTAGCGGGAGTGGCCTTTATCCAGGCGCGCGCAATAGTTGAATCCGTCCAAGCATACGTTTTGACATCGAGGATGGCCAAAACTTCCTAAGAGTACTGCATCAATTGTGCCAAAACTACTGCACCTCAAAGCTCCAAACGGGGAAGAGTAATCGTCCGTTGATTTGGTGCCACTTTCGTGTTTGACAAAAGCAGGTTGACATGGATGTTGTTATCGCTATCTTAGACACGAACATACACCGCTGCTACGAAAGGCTTCATCGACGCGTCACAGAAACCGTGCAACTCTATCGCCTTGTTGGTTTAATACATCTGGGTCCACCGTTTAATTCGAAGCTGCTCGATCTGAGGAAGTTCTCGATGGAAAACTTTCCAGTCTTTTCTCAACGCTCCCTGGTGGAATCAGATCATCTCAATCACAGCCGATTTCCCAGAGTCTCTGCATTACAAGTTTTGCCGTGATGATGCACGGCTATATCCTTCCAAGTGGGTCGAACAGTTTGGCAATTGTCGACAATATGGACCATTTTGTTGTTGCTTCCTTGGATGGCTTCAGGTTCTGATACGAAAAATGGTCATCTGCTGGAAACCATTTGATGCCGAGCGTCTTTACATGCTCCGACGTATTGAACGGCATCGGCAGTTCAAAATCTAACTCACGGTCTTGAACCGGAACATCATCCACGAGTTCCTTGATATTGTTCGTCCATTTTCGTGGGTGGAAACCTGCAGACGCAAAAAGTTGCCTTCCTTGGTCGCGTCTTATGCACGCCTCTTCGACAAAATCCGAACCACTGATGAGGTCGTCGACGTACATGTCCTCACGGACAGCCATCGCCCCTCCGCAAAATTGCCACTTTCGTTCTCAGCAACTCTCTTCAAAATCTTGATAGCAAGATATGGTGCATCGCGTGTCCCGAAAGTGACCGTATTCATTTGGAATATTCGTAGTGGCGAAACCTTCTGCTCTTTCCACATTATCAGCTGGTAGTATCGGTCTGGGAAACTAACCAACGTTTTCCGATACATTGTCTCAATATCGGCCGTGAATGTGAAACGATGAGCCCGCCATTTTAGCACGAGATCTATGATACTCAACTGCAACTTTGGACCCACAAGAAGATGTTCGTTGAAGGATTTCCCATCCGAAGCCTTCGCCGCTGCGTTAAACACTACTCTCAGCTTCGTAGTGGAGCTAGCTTCCTTAAACACCGAGTGATGCAGTAAGAAATAATGGAATGTAGTCTGCAAAACTGCATCATTCGCATCAATCTATATATATAAAAGAAAGTCGTGTTAGTTACACTATTTATAACTCAAGAACGACTGAACCGATTTGTCTGAAAATTTTTGGGGAAGAGCTTAAGACCAGGAGACGGACAAAGGATACTTTTTGTCCCTATATTCCTATGGGAACGACATCAGTGCAATGCGTTATTTTTCGTTATATACAAAACACTGTTCTTTAAATAAATAAAATAAAATAAAAAATTGACATATCGTGAGAAATAAATTTGATCTTTGTATGAAATTAATATTAAGTAAATATAATATAATCTATTTAATTAAAGCTATTGCCTGTTTAATAAAGTGAAGTGCATGTGGCGGTGCATCTGGAGAATGGTCAATGAGTATATTTCACGGCTTCGAATGCTATGCAACGAGCTGAAACATCTCCAACTACAACTACATTGACCTATTTCTTTGCGATCTGCCAAAGCGATCCATTTGCACGAACTTTGCTTTACTTGGAGATGCCACGTTATTTTACTTGGAATGCTTCAGACGGACTCAAGGCGATGCGGTTACTGGGTATCCAGATTTGCTTCTACTGATGCTCTTGGTCGTTTGTATACAGTTCATCCAAAGAAAGATAAGTGATTCTTTTTGTGGTGGTTGGTGGTAAATGTGCGTGGGCCAAAATCATTTGAGACACTACGGACTGTTAATGGTGTAACATTCCCAACATATCGTGCTGCATGTGAAGAACTAAATTTATTAGAAGCCATTATCTCTGCATCTACAAGTCAGATACGCACATTATTCGCCATCGAATCCATGCAACCTGTGGCACAAATACAAGGATATTATGTCAGAAGATATTTTACATAAAATACGAGTCAGTTCCAGAAATTACGATATTGAGATGAATGAGGAGATACATAATCGTGCTTGATCGAATATATGTGTTACCTCATGTGCGGTAGTTAGGAGTGCCAGCGCCAAGTCGTGAAATGAATGTTGCATTTAATCGAGAATTGGAACGGGAAAGTGAAAATGATCACCAGGAACTGGATTATGTATTTCAAACGAATGTACCCCTGTTGAATTCCCAACAAAAGGAAGTGTATGATACTTTTATGAAGGCAATCGATGATGAAAATGGTGGTTTATATTTCCTAGATGCCCCTGGTGGAACTGGTAAGACATTCCTCATGTCAGTTGTTTTAGCCACTGTTCGTACGAGATACAACATAGCAGTTGCAGTTGCTTCTTCTGGAATAGTAGCCACATTGTTAGAAGGTTGCCGTACGGCTCACTCCACATTAAAATGACCATTAAATCTTCAAATTATTGAAGAACCAACGTGTCATTGTAATGGACACCTGAAAAGAAGAGGATGAGTTAGCGACAATAAGTAGGCAAAATAAAATACTTTGCCTTTATCGTCACTGCAAAGGTTCGATCCAAGTCGATCCTCCGTTTTTTTTTAGACAATCTCGGCACCAAACTCGCTGTTCGTTTTTAACGATGAATGTGACTTTGACGTCTTAGCTAAAGGTGTGTCTTTGGGTTGGAGAAGATTTTTCGTGTTGATCACGACCAATGCCGCCTAGATAATCCTTGAGGAATTCCTATGTCGACCAGCAGGTGGCTGTGGCAGGCATTGAATATAGCACACGCGTAGAAATGCACCTAAAAGAAAAAAAAGGCCTCCTGTACCAGCTAATGAGTAAATCTGTTTAACAGCCTCAGACATACCACGCGCAAAACCCGTCACACGTTCACAACATCTGATGGTGTTGTAGTTGCGGCAGCACAGGCACCAGCCACACCATGTTGGTTTAAATACTTGTAAGTGGAAGCGTTTCATAGTCGCCGATATTTATTTTTCTTCTCCAAACTGCTGAGGTACTTTCTGGTTGATTATTTGCAAATTCGGTTCAATACGGCTGATCCCAATGAACTTCTTATAAGACAATCACGTGAACGGGTTCGGAGGTGGTCTTGTAGGTTCTTGTATTCGAGGTTTGCAGGCTTTGGAGTCAAGGAACCTGTTTTGGCTGACTATGATTCAGGCATTTCCTAAAGATTTTTAGATATAAATCTTTAATACAATTGTTTATAGGAGTGTTTTCATTAAAATACAAATCTGTTGAAGATGCTAGTGCTAGGAAAGTAAAAACACTTTTTACGTTGACATTTGTTTTTGACGTTTTGTAGAGTTCGAGAGTCGAACTCTCAAACAGGCGGCCATCCCCGAAAACAAGTGTGGCTGCTCCTAGGCACTGACTCTCGTCGGGGGTCGTAGTGGTCGGCAGAGAGAAACCGATGTTGAGTGCGTTGAGTGAGTGCGTCGAATAATAGAAAAGGATGCAAAAACCGACAGCCGTATTTATTAGATTTTGCTATTACACGCTTAAAACGCATAATAGTTATTCAGTAAATAAGAACCTATTCAGAATTTATTCAGTGAATAAAAAATCCTTATTTATAATCTTTTTCATCACCCATTATAGTTATTCATCCCTTATGTCAAAATCATAAAGAAACTCTCTATTTTTGTTTCTCAATGGTTGAACTGACAACAGAATTTTGTTTTGTTTTTATTTTCGTTCGGTGTTCGGTTTAAGTATAAAACTGCAAGTACAAATAAAATAACTAAAGCTAACTAAATAAACTAAAACTAAATAACTAAAGGAAAATAACTAAAAAGAAAACGGAACATTTCTTGACGGTGCCTTAAATCTTTACAGGGATAACCATTAATATCCTGAATCTGTGCTCAGTTCACTATGTAATTGTCTGATTGGAGTTGAAGTTGTTGCATAGGTTTCGAAAAAATTGGAGAACAAAAGTAGTTCGCCTTACAGTTTAGTTCAAAGAAAGATATAAAATGAAAAAGTGAAGTATATTTTTGTTCTCTGATTTTTCAAAAACAACTCTGTAACTTTCAAGTGGAATCATACAAATACAAAATTAAAATTCTCAAAGTTGTAAATAAACCACTGAATGACAACTCAATACTCAAAATCAAATGACATTTATACGCTAGAACACGCTTAAAACACACATTTCTGCGTTTAAGCTATTCAGCCCCTATTCACTGACGAAAAATGATTATAAATACGATTTCTGATTTATTCAATGAATAAGCGTGTTATAAAGTTGTTCGGAGTTTATTATGCGATTATAAATACGGCTGCGAGTATATAATCGACGTGGACGGTTCTGATTGGTGTTAGCGCGGTCGAACGATGTGCGTTAACGGAGACCAAAGACAGAACTCGTGACGGTGATAGGTAACGCAACAACAGACACTTGGCATCGACACAGTCAGAATACGAACGCCATCGGGAGAACACCGACTACTGAAAGCAATACTTCAAATTTTTTATGCTATTTTTTTTTTGTATCATATCTAAAAATTAATCTGAAGCATTCAGAAAAAAAAAGAAAGTAGAGTTTAATTAACTCGCCAAAGTAATTAAAAATAGACCAAATAGGTATATTTGAACTGTGCAAGTGTGCTCGACGCAACAAGCAAAGAAAAAAAAAAAGAAAACAGAAAATCATCCACCCAGAAGTGGTCTCCAAAAAGCCCAAAGGGAGGATAAAGCCCCAAAAAAAAAAAAAAAAAAAAATTGCATTGCAAATTATTCGTTCGTCAAGTAAAAGTGTTGAATATAGTCGGTGAGTGTATTCTTGTTCCATGTGTATAGATTTTGTATATCCGATAGTTTTGTCAATTTGTCAAGTTCCTTCACGTTTTTCTTTTTTTATTACACCATAGAAACCTCGACCTCGGCGATCACAGACAGTCCTCCGGAAGTCGTGATCGCCTCTCTGTGTTTAATCACGACCTTCTATCAAGATTAAAAATCAAGAAAAAGAGAAAATATTTTATCACGACCTTCTATCAAGATCAAGAAAAGCAAATCAAGAAAAGGAAAACCAGCAAATCAAGATCTTCTATCAAGTTTTTTTTAAGATCTCCATCAATCGTGATCTTCAATACAAAAGTCAAAAGATTTGTTACTTGTTTGAAACTAAAGATACTTATAAAGCATATTACTTGTTTGAAACTAAAGATACTTATAAAGCATATTACTTGTTTGAAACTAAAGATACTTATAAAACATATTACTTGTTTGAAACTAAAAATACTTATAAAACATATTACTTGTTTGAAACTAAAAATACTTATAAAGCATATTACTTGTTTGAAACTAAAGATACTTATAAAACATATTACTTGTTTGAAACTAAACCTAAATTCGATTGTAAAAATTAATAGTAATTGGTCGATAGATCGTAATAGAGATAGAGGCGTAAGTATCTGGTTTCTCCCTGATTGTTCATAACCCGAAATTAAAAAGAGCGTTTTTGCGCTGTGTCTGTATCCCTAGCCCCCCATTGAGCTCAATTGAGGTAGGATAAAATTGGACTTACATAAATCTGAGACACTAAGAGTGTATAGTAGAAGGGCAGAAGCTGGGTAAGGCCCAAGCAGTAAATCCTTGTCCCAATTACTTGAATTTATCCTACTCTCTATTCATATTCTATATGGTGTACTACTTGTTTAAAACTAAAGCATAATACTTAAAGTGAAGTATAATACTTGTTTAAAACTAAAGCATAACACTTAAAGTGAAGTATAATACTTGTTTAAAACTAAAGCATAATACTTAAAGTGAAGTATAATACTTGTTGAAAACTAGATTTATAATACTTAAAACATAGTATGCTACTGGTTCAAAACTCAAATTATAATACTTAAAACATAGTATGCTACTGGTTTAAAACTAAATTTATAATACTTAAAGTATAGTATGCTACTTGTTTAAAACTAAATAAATACTTTTCTATGCTATTTGTTTAATGTAAATCTACGATATATATATGTAATAAAGAGTAATATGTTTGTATAGCTTGAATATGTGCTAATTTTTCATTTCAGGGGATGTGAAAGGTGACGTTTTCAGTGATGAGATGATGAACTGAGCAATAGCAGAGGTAAGCTAAGGTAAAAGGGAGAGGTGAAAATCTGCCGACACCTCTCAAGGTAGGGTGGGATATAGGCAACGTCGAACAAGACCTCGACGCCCCTCTGGTGGTAATGGCCGTCCGTTTTAAACATATTGTTTTTTTTGAATGTTCGCATTCACTGTTTGAATCGATTTAAGGCATGATTGTTTTGTTAATAGGTTGAATCCTTAGTGGTTGTGGACAAGATCCCGCACCGTCCGGCGAGCTCTAGCCGAGCCCTTACAAGCATGCCAGTTCACAACCACGGGGAACAAAAGTTTCTTTTTGATCAAATCAACCCCAGCCTATTACAAATGGCGCCCACAACGTTAGTCTTTCTTTCCGTCTACCTTTTCCCAATTTTAGCATTCCCTAATTGTTTGTGTTATCCTCTTTGGAAACTCGTATGTCATGATTGGGAAAGTTTCAAACATACCACTTTCATTTGCGACGAGATAACAAGAAGAGGATAACAACAACAATTAACCTTTGTTTAATTGTAATTACCCATCCTTTAGTGTCACCAATTTTACTATTCTATCTTCTTCTTTTTACTTTTTCATCCTTTATTTTATTTTATTGTTTTCTTACAAAGTTTTGTGGCCTGTTGATGACTTAGTGTCGCACAGTTGCACAATTACTTTCCTTTTGTGTTTTGCTTATCCAAATGTATTATGTCTTCTATCAAAGGTCTCAGGCCAGAATAGAATTGCGAATACATTTGGATAGCAACAATTTTTGTCTTTTGTCTCGAATGTTTGTTTGCTCCTACTTACCACTCAGAGGGAATTTAAAAAAAAAAAAAAAAACCAGTCCGTCCGAAAGTCTTATAATCAGAATACGTTTACTTACCTCGCTCAGTTCACACACGACAAATCATCAAATCATCAATCACCAGATAAGTTGCCCGAAGCATCCCCACAACGTCTCATCAAATAAACTTAAAAACTTCAAGTTATTTTTGAAAAACATTTTTGATTTAATTATATGTTTGAGTAACAATTCTTAAATCTGCTTACAATTGGAATTTTTTGAAAAGTTTCAGATTTCAGCTAACGAAACCCGTATTGATAATTGTTTTGTTGCTTTGTTTTCTTTCAAAAACTTAGAAAAAACTTTATTTTTTTTTAGAAAATAAACTTTTTTTTTCTTTTAAGTTTTTGTTTATTTATATACTTACGTTAAAAAAAAAAACAGGTTTACAATTTTTTTTTTCGATTGTTACCTCGTTTTTTTTTTTAATTTGCTTCGTTATTTTTTTGTTGGTTTTGATTACTTTTGGTTTTGGGTTCTTTTCATTTTTCTTTATTTTGTTATTATATCGTTTTTGCTTTGTTTTTTTTGGTTTTCATTTTTCTAGTTATTTATTTACTACTTTTTTGTTCATTTACATAATCCTTTTTTTTTTGAATCGTTTCTTTTGGCCACCTTATTAAAGTTACCAAAATAACATTCACATTTATATAATACACTCACCACTAATTTTGCCAAGTATTCGCTTAAAAAAAAAAAAAAAAAATATTTGTTTTCGAAACATCATTATTACACTTTTTGTTTCGCTGTTCCTTCTTGAGTAATTAACTCAAAAACTTAAAATTTTCAATAATAAAAAAAGAAACAATAATAAACTTCAATAACAATGCCTCCTAAGACCGGAACAATAAAGAAAGGTCCAAGAGAATCGGCTAGGTTGAATACGATCGGGCAAAAGCGCAACAACAGCCCCCGAGTCCCAATTAACCCGTCACCAGCTAACCAATCAACCGGAGCAGGTATTTCTAGCATGACTCGACCAGCCAATCGTAATTCGATCTTGAATGAACTGGCCGACCCACTAAATTCACGTCCTCTCTTAGATCGAACGCCACCAGCTATCAACAATCCAGCTCAGAACCAAGATAGTACTTTGAATGACACCTCAGGTCTAGGACCCCTGAATATCTCATCGGAGTCCAATTCGCTTTCAGCTCCTACGTACAGTAGTTTGAGCCAGTTAGGTGTAGCTTCTGTGGAGCCAGACCCTATCATCGAAACCATTCGCAATATGCAAATTTCAGGCAGTGCTAACGCAGATGCAAACACAGATCGAGAATTTAGTTCGGTCCCTAATGATCTTAAAGCATATATTAATTATGCGCTGGTGAATGCTTTCAGTTCATATTCCCGATCGATGAATTCAAGCATTTCCGAACAGGTGCAGAAAAGCGTTAGGGATAATTTTGTTGAGTTTCTAGGTGATATTAGGAAAGCTACTTCTCCCGTGAGAGGAGAAGAACCTATAAATAATACCAACCAAAATGACACCGCAAGTAGGAAACCCCTTATGCAAAACCATCACCAACAAAAAACTAAACCGCAACAACCAAAATCAAACCAGCAGAAATCAACCCTCCAACATAATTCCTCAATCCCAGACAACCTACAACATAATTTCAATTACACACAACACCCGGACAATCTAAATCAATTACAGCCTCAATAGAATCAGAACCTCATTACACAACAGTCGCCGATCCAACATCCTCAATTCCAACAACAACAACCCTACAATACTTTCGTTCAACAAAAATTTCAAAATCCCTATTCAAAACCATATCAACCCAAACAACAACAACAATTTTCGCAAAATTCATTCCACCTACAACAACAACAAAGCGTGTGTCAGTCACCGGGTCAAAATGTTCAATTCATCAATACCCCAGTCGTACCACAAACATGTGCCTTCAAGCCTATACCAGAAATGATTAGCAGTCAGGACTCTTTTCAAGACTCACAATCTGCTTCATTTGACATGGAGAATTCAAGCCACCACCAGCAAGCAGTTACCTCTGTTGTTACCAATAAGCATAAGGATCCGGATCTCATGCTTAAATCTGTGGAACGACGAACACAGGACTTTGTGTCTACAGCAGAATACTTACGTGCAGCTGATAATAGCGACTCAACAGAAGGCGCTGCTGGTAGCAACATATACAATAGCAACACCACCACAACCTCAAATAACACCTGGAGTGAGGACACGTGTCCCAATGATATATCATTCTCAAGTGTAAGTATATCTGCACCAATGATAGCATCTCTGCAAGATGATGACGATGACGATCAGACTTCAATGGCAATTGACCACTTATCGTTCCGAATCAAGGACGAAATGTACGACTTTGCGGAGATAACTCCCAGGAATGAAATCCAACCCTTCGAGTCACTGTCAATGCAGACTATACATACTGTGGAGGAAGTCAAAACATCCCAACCAAACTCTTTGAAAACAGAAACTGACATTTTGGTAAACGACGAGATAGCAGACATCGTTTCAGAAAACGAGCAGGGCCATGAACTATCAAGTGAGGGCATTAAATTCCAGGTGGGCGGAGAGGTGAAACGCGTTCCATTACAAGTATCCTCTGCAAACACATACTTACCATCGGGATTTGAATTTCCGTCAATCATGACCAACTCAACCATTATCGCATTTGAGGCCAATCGGTTAGCGGACAATTTGCCGCAAGACATGACTCAAAGCACTCACAGTCTGGACTTGTATAATATTCGTCCACCTTCATGCATGGAATTGCTGAGTATATCCGGCTGCTTTGAAGTTCCACTTAGCCCACAGTTAACGCGCTTAAGAAAAAAATCCTTACCACTAGGCATTGTGGCAAGAAGAGCAATTACCCCAAAACAAAAAAGGAAACTGGTTAAAGATCGCTTCAATACCTACACGATTGCAGCGGACTTTGCTCTCAATGAGAACTACAACGGAGAGTTGCAAGAACCCGATTTTGGTGCGGAGGACGATGAAGCGTTGCAAATTGAAATTGAGGAAATTGAAAATGTGGCTGAACACGCAACACAAGAAAACCGACAACTACAGAAAATGAAAAACATATCACCATATCGTAGAACGGCACGCCCAACATTTCCTAGCAAAGCACAGGTTAGCAATATCACAAACATCGCAGTCATTAAGACGTCACAATTGAAGAAACTGCCCGTGACCAGCATCAAGCAAAAGAACTTAAAGCCGCCGACTACTTGTGCTACCGTTCTAAAGAAATCCGATGTGCCATCCAAATTGAGTTTAGGCTTAAATACATGTTTAAATAAGAAAGCAAATCAAGCTGATGTGGTTGCAGAACTAGCGCCTCTACCATCACTTGAACGCCAGGGAACTTTTGTTCAAGACGAACCAACAATCACTGATGTACTAGTTCCTGTTGTAGATGCTGTGGTTTCACCCTCACGGGCTTCTAAGCTACCTTTGAAAAAGGCAATTGCTACAAAGTTGAAACCGCCCTTGTCAAAAGTTGCTCCCTTAATTGGGAAGCTTCCGAGACAAGTATCTATGCCCGCCCGACCTAGCACAGTAGCATCAGCAGGCATCGATAACAAACGCAAAGGCCTTACAGGCGTGCGTAAATCGCCTAGTGTACCAACGGTACTGCAACGTTCGAACAGCAACGCGACAATTCATGTAACGCCGTCGATACGATCGCTGCGAGCAAACCTTCCATCGACAACCCCACCATCACGCAGCAATTCTAATTTGACCACTGCAACAAAAATAAATCAAATAAGCAGTCGTATAGCAGGCATATGGAAGAAGGTCGATGGAGCCAAACGCACCGCAACAAAGATATCGACAATGCCATCGACAAAGCAGTCAGCCTTGGCGGCTAAAACGCCTTCCCAGCTAAAATCAATAGGAAAGCTGAATCGTAGTTCAACAGTCCCCAAGAAGTAGCCAAAAAAAAAAAAACAACCGACTACAACAACAGTTGCTACCGGTTCGAGAGGTGCTAGTCAGCTTCACATGTCTCCAACGAAGAGAATTCTTTTATCACCATTTAATTAATTAGTTCATAACTTAGTTAGTACATACTACTTACTTAGTTAAAAAGCACTACGAAACTCTCTCAATGTTGATGCTAGTGATTGTCTGGTGGTGATGTACCCATTGGCCTTGTCTTGCAATCTCCAATAGCATCAAAGTTGACAGTGTTTCGTAATCTCGATTAATTTTAGTTGGGTAACAAAAGCAAATCAATTTCTTCGTCGCCTAATTATCCGCTACGCAAAATTGCTGTGACCGCAAGTCATTAGCCCGGCTTTCGAGGGTTCTTCCCCACATAAACAATTGGCTTTTATGTGTAGGGAGTTTACTACCAGAAATAAATACACAAAAAAAAAAAATCTTCTATTCTTTTCAATTCCGAAGGCACAAAAATACTTATTTATTTGAAACTAATAGGTACATACATAGGAATCTTACATACTTTAAAATGAATACGTTGGAACTCATTGAAAACCAATAGCCGTCCTCTTCACTGTCCTCGTCGTCGTAAGGTCCTCCAGGTGCTTTGTAATGGACACCTGAAAAGAAGAGGATGAGTTAGCGACAATAAGTAGGAAAAATAAAATACTTTGCCTTTATCGTCACTGCAAAGGTTCGATCCAAGTCGATCCTCCGTTTTTTTTTTTAGACAATCTCGGCACCAAACTCGCTGTTCGTTGTTAACGATGAATGTGACTTTGACGTCTTAGCTAAAGGTGTATCTTTGGGTTGGAGAAGATTTTTCGTGTTGATCACGACCAATGCCGCCTAGATAATACTTGAGGAATTCCTATGTCGACCAGCAGGTGGCTGTGGCAGGCATTGAATATAGCACACGCGTAGAAATGCACCTAAAAGAAAAAAAAGGCCTCCTGTACCAGCTAATGAGTAAATCTGTTTAACAGCCTCAGACATACCACGCGCAAAACCCGTCTCTTGGGTATGCTGCAAAGTCTTCACAACATCTGATGGTGTTGTAGTTGCGGCAGCACAGGCACCAGCCACACCATGTTTTTTTTTTTTTTTTTTTTTTTTTTTTTTTTTTTTTTTTTTTTTTTTTTTTTTTTTTTCACTATCAGAACAGCTTATTTCAAGCTTGTGAAACAATGTATCTTTTCTTCAAGAGTTTTTTCACCCTTAAGTACTCAGAAATATGTATCACTGTCATCATTTAGCGAGGTGTTAGTAGTTAGTAAGCAAAAATTAAGTCTAACACACTCAAGACAACAGAGCTAAAAAATATTACAAAATTATTGATAAACATATACAAAAACAAATTAGAAAGGTAGCTACATATAAACGTAAAATTAATTATTAAATATGACAATTACAAAGATATAAGAAACATAAAAAAAATATAAAAATATAGTCAAGAGAGTGGAGCTCTGGTTCTAATCAAGGACTTTAACGTAGTTTTACTAACATGAAAATCTATTAAATTTGAGTATAAGTTTAAAACTTTTATCATGCGAGTAATAGGCTCATTCAATCCATAATTAGTTCTATGATAAGGACAGTGAAGTAACTCCAAGTTGCGCAGTTGGTATGAGCCTCCCCGGTAGTTAAAACTTATGCATGCGAGCAAGTCAGGAGCATCAATTTGTCCTGTTATGAGCTGGTGAATAAAGACTAAATCATTATTTATTCGCCGATGCGAAAGCAGTTGCATCTGCAAAAGTTGAATACGATGCTCATACGGTGGAAGGTCATAAGGATCAGTCCAAAGAAGTCCCTTGAGAGCAAATCTAATAAATCTTCGCTGTATACTTTCTATTCTTGAATTGTGGATTGCATAATAAGGAGACCATACTTGAGAAGCATATTCTAGATGGGGTCGAACATGACAGTTATACAGCGAAAGAGTGACGTAGGGGTCCGTAAACTCCTTAGCCCATCTTTTAATAAAGCCTAGCATTGAGTTTCCTTTACTAACAATGTAATTGATATGCGATGTAAATTCTAAATTGGAACTAAAGTAAACACCGAGGTCCTTAATACTGGACACCTTGCATAATATTTGATGAGAAATCGAGTAATTATGCAAAGCCGGTGTACGTTTCTTCGAAAAAGTTAAACTTTGACATTTGCTTGGATTGAGAATCAATCCATTTTTATCGCACCATGTGGCAAAATTTTCAACATCAGATTGTAAAATAAGACGATCGGCTGCGCAGTCTATTTTCTTGAAAATTTTCATATCATCCGCGAAGATCAAAATTTCACTCGATGACAAGCTAAAAGTAACATCATTAATGGCTAGAATAAAGAGGATATGACCAAGGTGACTACCTTGTGGTACTCCTGAATGCGCCTTAAAGGAGTCTGAAAGAATGCTTCTAAATTTTACCACATATGATCTATCAGTTAGGTACGACCTGATCCAATCGACGAAGGTCGAAGGGAATCCATATGCATTTAGTTTAAACAATATTATAATATCGTGAGATAGTTTATCGAAAGCCTTTGAAAAGTCAGTATATATACAATCTAACTCTTGCCCGCTTTCAAGCGCGTTTGAACATTTATGAAGAAAGTATACAAGGTTTGTTACTGTTGATCTTTTCTGTACAAAACCATGCTGCTGTTTGCAAATTATATTTTTAATATCGAAAGTTAAGCTTTCACAAACAAGCTGTTCAAATAATTTGGGGATACACGAAAGCTTAGATATGGGTCTGTAATTAAGGATATCTGATTTAATACCTTTTTTAAATACAGGTGTAATGAAAGATCTTTTCCACAGTAAAGGGAATCGACCAGAATCTAACGATAATGAAAACAAGTAATGAAGGGGAAATGCAATTTGGGACTTACACTTTTTTAAAATTATTGGAGGGATGCCATCAGGGCCAGCAGAGTAATCATCGTTCAAAGATGAAATATTGTGAAGGACTCTTTATAGGTTAATTGGAACATTATTAAAATTAACTTGAGGACATTTACGTAGAAACTCGAAATAATTACGATCTATATCAACAATAGAATCAGAGAAGGAATTACAAAAATGGTGAGCAAAAGCGTTGCAAATGTCGGATGTTTGTGTCAAAGTGACATTACCAAATGTAAAGTTATCTGGGTATCCATCCGAATCTTTCTTTGAATTTACAAAGTTCCAGAAACTTTTTGGATCATCCCTTAATGAGTTGCCCATTCTATGAACATAACTTGAGTACAGAGTTTTTGATAGTGATTTAAATTCATCAAAAAAATAGATGTAAGAAAGGTAATCAGATTCAGAACGCGTCTTAATGTAGGTCCGCCAAGCACTATTTCTTTTGTTGCGAAGCTTTTTTAGTTCCTTAGTGTACCATGGGTGATGAGAGCTCACATTCTTTGAAATTTTGAGGGGTATTACTTTGTTCATGCAGTCGTTAAGAATAAAATAAAAGTAACTAACTGCTTCGTCAATATTGGTGAACGCTGATATATTATTAATATTAGATCTACTTAGTTCATCAGAAAGCATTTGAAAGTTTGTCTTTCGATAGTCGAATATATGCGAGCAATCATATGAATTACTATAACTATGAATATGACCGCTTAGGTCAAGGAAAATGTCAAAGAACAAAAATATCATGAGCAAAAGCTTGAGAATTAATAAAAAAATCAGTAGTTTTACTACGAAGCCCCCTTACATTCTGGTAAAATAGGGAGAGTCTTATTAGTTTTTTGAAACATTATTGACGGCACTATTTTCAACACGTTTCTTCTTGGAAGAGCCAACAAATTCTTTTAAAAGAGTACCTGAAGGCCAGAAATTCGGGCTGCAAAGATAATCAAATTGTGACGGAGGGACAAAAATTTTAAAGGACGAAACAAAACTGTTAGGTTTACTTATTTTCGTACATCTAATAATTAAGTCATTAGATATGTTGTGGTTCAAAGTTAGATGGGATATAATGTCATTGGATGTTAAATCAGGCTTAAGGCGGGATACAAAAATTTGTTTAGGCTTGGGAACTGATTCTACTTGTTTGGGAATTGGAAATGGTTCAATAGGAGGATAATTCACATTAATGGTTTCGGGAACTGATTCTACTTGTTTGGGAATTGGAAATGGTTCAATAGGAGGATAATTCACATTAATGGTTTCGGGAACTGATTCGACTTGTTTGGGGATATGAGGTAGTTCGGTAATTTGATTATCAACACTAGAAGGCCTTTTAGAAACAACAGCTAAATCGACAGTTGTCATTTCATTGTTATTATTTGTAGGACCAACACAGCTCCTAAGACCTAACCGTTTTTCAGAAGAGTGAGTATCTTGCTTTTTCTTTTTAGACTTATTAGGCTTAGAAATATCTGAAGTGGACTGCACTAATATGTCGCTTGTTTTTGATGAGACATTAGGCAGAGGAGTATGCGGCTCTTCCAAATCATTAGTTGAGGTTGATATGTCAACCGAAAATTTGGGGGCTGAAAAGTTATTAAGGTTTGAAACCGCATCATTAAAATTATTACAGAGTTCATCTAATCCTTTCTTGATTTTGGTAATATCAGTCTTAAATGACGACATTTTAAATGCAAGTTGGGATAGAGAGATTTTCCTGCAATCAGGACAGAACCATACTGCAATTTTTGATGCGTCAACCTTTTCTATAAATAAGGTGGTTGACCCAACGCATTTAGCATGGTAAAACTTCCCACAAGGGCCGTAACATGCAAAAAGGCATGCATTAGGAGAAGAGTCCAGACATTTCACCGCTGAGCATTCCATTTTAATTAAAGAATTTAAAAAAAAGTAAAAAAAAGAAAAAGAAAAACGGAGAGATTGAAAATAAAAGTTTAGTTTTAATTAAAGAAAAAAAAAAAAAAAATGTTTGCTTGGATAGTACGAGATTTGAACCTGAGATGCTTGACACAACTATCTTCGCTCTAACCAACTACGCCGTGGAGCAATTTAAAATTTGCAATACAAAAATAATAATTTAAGCACAAAAACTAGGATTATAAAACACAAAAAAAAGCTTTCATGCAGTAATTATGATAATTCAAGCAACGTAAAGTGCTCAAGAGACTTGCACTTGAATTATCACTCAATTAAGGTTACGGATTTTTTATTTTTTTTTTTAACAAGAGAACTTCACCGCTTACCAAAGCTAAACACAATTAATTTGCAAAAATTTAGATATTTAACACAATTTCACTGTATACACTGTTGTCAACTAAGAATATGGACTTAAAAGCACGCAAATAAACTATGAGACACAAATAAATCACAGTAGAAATTGTAAAAAATAGAGAAAATTTAAGGAGTATAATGACACACAACCAACACTAAGGTAACCAGAGCTGATGTTGGTTTAAATACTTGTAAGTGGAAGCGTTTCATAGTCGCCGATATTTATTTTTCTTCTCCAAACTGCTGAGGTACTTTCTGGTTGATTATTTGCAAATTCGGTTCAATACGGCTGATCCCAATGAACTTCTTATAAGACAATCGCGTGAACGGGTTCGTAGGTGGTCTTGTAGGTTCTTGTATTCGAGGTTTGCAGGCTTTGGAGTCAAGGAACCTGTTTTGGCTGACTTTGATTCAGGCATTTCCTAAAGATTTTTAGATATAAATCTTTAATACAATTGTTTATAGGAGTGTTTTCATTGAAATACAAATCTGTTGAAGATGCTAGTGCTAGGAAAGTAAAAACACTTTTTACGTTGACATTTGTTTTTGACGTTTTGTAGAGTTCGAGAGTCGAACTCTCAAACAGGCGGCCATCCCCGAAAACAAGTGTGGCTGCTCCTAGGCACTGACTCTCGTCGGGGGTCGTAGTGGTCGGCAGAGAGAAACCGATGTTGAGTGCGTTGAGTGAGTGCGTCGAATAATAGAAAAGGATGCAAAAACCGACAGCCGTATTTATTAGATTTTGCTATTACACGCTTAAAACGCATAATAGTTATTCAGTGAATAAGAACCTATTCAGAATTTATTCAGTGAATAAAAAATCCTTATTTATAATATTTTTCATCACCCATTATAGTTATTCATCCCTTATGTCAAAATCATAAAGAAACTCTCTATTTTTGTTTCTCAATGGTTGAACTGACAACAGAATTTTGTTTTGTTTTTATTTTCGTTCGGTGTTCGGTTTAAGTATAAAACTGCAAGTACAAATAAAATAACTAAAGCTAACTAAATAAACTAAAACTAAATAACTAAAGGAAAATGGATCAACTAAAAAGAAAACGGAACATTTCTTGACGGTGCCTTAAATCTTTACAGGGATAACCATTAATATCCTGAATATGTGCTCAGTTCACTATGTAATTGTCTGATTGGAGTTGAAGTTGTTGCATAGGTTTCGAAAAAATCGGAGAACAAAAGTAGTTCGCCTTACAGTTTAGTTCAAAGAAAGATATAAAATGAAAAAGTGAAGTATATTTTTGTTCTCTGATTTTTCAAAAACAACTCTGTAACTTTCAAGTGGAATCATACAAATACAAAATTAAAATTCTCAAAGTTGTAAATAAACCACTGAATGACAACTCAATACTCAAAATCAAATGACATTTATACGCTAGAACACGCTTAAAACACAAATTTCTGCGTTTAAGCTATTCAGCCCCTATTCACTGACGAAAAATGATTATAAATACGATTTCTGATTTATTCAATGAATAAGCGTGTTATAAAGTTGTTCGGAGTTTATTATGCGATTATAAATACGGCTGCGAGTATATAATCGACGTGGACGGTTCTGATTGGTGTTAGCGCGGTCGAACGATGTGCGTTAACGGAGACCAAAGACAGAACTCGTGACGGTGATAGGTAACGCAACAACAGACACTTGGCATCGACACAGTCAGAATACGAACGCCATCGGGAGAACACCGACTACTGAAAGCAATACTTCAAATCTTTTATGCTATTTTTTTTTGTATCATATCTAAAAATTAATCTGAAGCATTCAGAAAAAAAAGAAAGTAGAGTTTAATTAACTCGCCAAAGTAATTAAAAATAGACCAAATAGGTATATTTGAACTGTGCAAGTGTGCTCGACGCAACAAACAAAAAAAAAAAAAGAAAACAGAAAATCATCCACCCAGAAGTGGTCTCCAAAAAGCCCAAAGGGAGGATAAAGCCCAAAAAAAAAAAAAAAAAAAAATTGCATTGCAAATTATTCGTTCGTCAAGTAAAAGTGTTGAATATAGTCGGTGAGTGTATTCTTGTTCCATGTGTATAGATTTTGTTTATCCGATAGTTTTGTCAATTTGTCAAGTTCCTTCACGTTTTTCTTTTTTTATTACACCATAGAAACCTCGACCTCGGCGATCACAGACAGTCCTCCGGAAGTCGTGATCGCCTCTCTGTGTTTAATCACGACCTTCTATCAAGATTAAAAATCAAGAAAAAGAGAAAATATTTTATCACGACCTTCTATCAAGATCAAGAAAAGCAAAACAAGAAAAGGAAAACCAGCAAATCAAGATCTTCTATCAATTTTTTTTTCTTAAGATCTCCATCAATCGTGATCTTCAATACAAAAGTCAAAAGATTTGTTACTTGTTTGAAACTAAAGATACTTATAAAGCATATTACTTGTTTGAAACTAAAGATACTTATAAAACATATTACTTGTTTGAAACTAAACCTAAATTCGATTGTAAAAAATTATAGTAATTGGTCGATGGATCGTAATAGAGATAGAGGCGTAAGTATCTGGTTTCTCCCTGATTGTTCATAACCCGAAATTAAAAAGAGCGTTTTTGTGCTGTGTCTGTATCCCTAGCCCCCCATTGAGCTCAATTGAGGTAGGATAAAATTGGACTTACATAAATCTGAGACACTAAGAGTGTATAGTAGAAGGGCAGAAGCTGGGTAAGGCCCAAGCAGTAAATCCTTGTCCCAATTACTTGAATTTATCCTACTCTCTATTCATATTCTATATGGTGTACTACTTGTTTAAAACTAAAGCATAATACTTAAAGTGAAGTATAATACTTGTTTTAAACTAAAGCATAATACTAAAAGTGAAGTATAATACTTGTTTAAAACTAAAGCATAATACTTAAAGTGAAGTATAATACTTGTTCAAAACTAAATTAATAATACTTAAAACATAGTATGCTACTGGTTCAAAACTTAAATTATAATACTTAAAACATAGTATGCTACGGGTTTAAAACTAAATTTATAATACTTAAAATATAGAATGCTACTTGTTTAAAACTAAATAAATACTTTTCTATGCTATTTGTTTAATGTCAATCTACGATATATATATGTAATAAAGAGTAATATGTTTGTATGCCGTCATGGTTGAAATTATGTTTTTTTCTCAAGCGTATAGCTTGAATATATGCTAACTTTCCATTTCAGGGGATGTGAAAGGTGACGTTTTCGGTGATGAGATGATGAACTGAGCAATTGCAGAGGTAAGCGAAGGTAAAAGGGAGAGGTGAAAATCTGCCGACACCTCTCAAGGTAGGGTGGGATATAGGCAACGTCGAACAAGACCTCGACGCCCCTCTGGTGGTAATGTCCGTCCGTTTTATACAAATTGTTTTTTTTTTTGAATGTTCGCATTCACTGTTTGAATCGATTTAAGGCATGATTGTGTTGTTAATAGGTTGAATCCTTAGTGGTTGTGGACAAGATCCCGCACCGTCCGGCGAGCTCGAGCCGATCCCTTACAAGCATGCCAGTTCACAACCACGGGGAACAAAAGTTTCTTTTTGATCAAATCAACCCCAGCCTATTACATCATATTGCAAAACACTCAGCAATGGCCAAAGTTGTATCGGCATCAAAAATCATCATCTGGGATGAATGCACATAGGCCCATAAACGTGCATTAGAAGCACTTAAACGAACATTGAAAGATTTACGCAATGACTAGAGATGTTTTGGATGAGCAATGATTTTACTGTCTGGCGATTTCCGTCAAACACTGCCAGTAATTCCAAGATCACGAGAAACATAATACACAAAGTGATTTTTTCAAATTTTTTTTCCTAAATTTTGAATTTGAAGTCAGTCATTTCAAGAATTATAAATTGAAATCACTTTATTTAAAATTTATTATAAAGTGCAGATTTCTGGCTTTCATAAAAAGTATAAATTGTATCTGTAAGTTTTCCCGTTTTTCTACAATATTATTTTTTAGATTTTAAGTCAATCTTTACAAAATTGCCCCTACTGCCTAAACAGGGGGAGATAGACCCCCCTCCTATAGTAAAAAATGCTTGTATTGAACCCCTCCACCAAAACTCGTTATTATTTCTTGTCGCCAAAGTTATCGTACTCGTGACGTTAGAAAATTTAGAAACAATGTAATTTACGGGACGATACTGAAAGGAAAATTCAAATGTGAGGGAGTTCTCATTCCGAGGATCACGATGATCCCAACCGATATGCCGTTTGAATTTAAAAGACTTCAATTTCCGATCCTTGTTGCATTGTGACGAAGCGTCACAATTTCTCCAAAACACCGCATCGAAACACTGTACGTGTTCTTTTTTTTTGTTTACCTCTTAGTTTGTGTGCATCTCCTTATGGGGAAATGCATTGGCAATAGCCAGCCGATTTTTGTATGCAATATTGTCATTGCCTTACAACTCACACTTACTTATATTAGAAAAATCTATGAATAGGAGTGAATTAATTGCGATAATTCAGAAAAAGATTTACGGGCTTTTATGCCTTAACGTATTATTACTTTTTCTCTTCCCCGTGAAGGATATTCTTTCCTTGATTTCGACTTCCATAGTCTCCTCGTAAGGGAATTACATTGATGCGGTTTGTATTGGCTGCTCGTGTAAGTTCTTCTTGCCTTATTTGCGATTTCTAAGGGAATTACATTGATGCGGTTTGTATTGGCCGCTCGTGTAAGTTCTTCTTGCCTTTTTCGCGATTTCTAAAGGAATTACATTGATGCGGTTTTGCATTGGCCGCTCGTGTAAGTTCTTTTTGCCTTATTTGCGATTTCTAAAGGAATTACATTGATGCGGTTTGTATTGGCCGCTCGTGTAGGTTCTTCTTGCCTTATTTGCGATTTCTAAGGGAATTACATTGATGCGGTTTGTATTGGTCATTCCAACGAAGATCATCGTTTACACACATACCAAATACTGACAGCTTTTCGGTTTCTTCGATGCAGGTACCATTCATGGATAATCGCAATGGGGGAATGTTAAGCTTCAACGACAAGAGACAGCATTGAGTTTTCGAAGCATTGAATTCTACTCGGTTCATAAGACCCCATGCAACAATGCTGTCAAGATCAGAATTCAATGAGCTTATCATACGCAACCGTTCCAGTTCCACATCCGAAGAGCAGGGACGTGAATTTGGAAACGAATATGAAAAGCTGAGGGTCGAGTCGTCAGCAAAACAGTTAAGTGGATTAGTTCAGACAAGAAACTATTAATGAAAATGAGGAAGAGATTTGGAGACAAAACGGAGCCCTGGGGCACACCAGCATTTATGAAATGGTTATCAGACTTGAAGCCATCCAATACAACTTGTATTGAACGGTCGGAAGGGTAGTTTCTAATCCAACGAAGAAGAGACTCATCGATACCAAAAGCACGCATTTTCGATAAAAGAGCCTGATGCCAAACTCTATCAAATGCTTTAGAAATATCAAGCGCAATAATCTTACTTTCTCCAAAACAATGTAAAGATTGGTTCCACTTTTCGGTGAGATAAGCCATCAAATCACCAGTGGACCGTTTGCTACGAAAGCCGTACTGACGGTCATTAAGAAGCTTTCGTCCTTCAAGATATTTCATAGGTTGACGGTTTATAAACGTTTCCATGACCTTGGAATAAAAGGGACGTAAGTGCAATTGGACGGTAATTGGAAGGGGAGGAAGATTCGCCTTTCTTAGGGACCGGCTGGACAAATGCAGTTTTCCATCTGCTCGGAAGAATCCCAGCAGAATAGGAAAGATGGAAAGGTTTACGCAGAGGTTTTGCCAGCGTAGAAGAACACCTCTTCAGAATAACGGCAGGGATACCATCTGGAAAAGTGGATTTATGTATATTGAGATCTTTGAGGACTCTCGCAACCGAGCGAGTTCCAAAAAAAATATCTGCTTCATCAAAGAATTTGCAGACTCGAGCTCAGGTGGAGCCAATATGCTATGAGGAGATGTCGAGTTGGCAGCAAATTGAGCTGCCAGCAAATTGGCTTTGTCGATGAAGCTGACATATGGAGAGTCATTGAAGACGAGCGTTGGGACCGATAACGTGGTCGAGTTCTTAATGTTCTTGACAAAAGACCAAAAGTTTTTACTTTCTTTTGGACACAACAGTATTTTTTGCCTTACTTTTTGGTCATGTAAAAACTTAGCCTTTTGTATTTGAGCATTGCAGATATTTCTGGCCCGTTTGAACAGATTTCGGTTTTCTACAGTAGGGTTATCTTTAAATTTTCGAAAACTACTTTCTCGATCCCTAATCGCCTCTTTACAGCTGGAATCAAACCACGAATTCTCTTTGGGGATGATACTTTTTGTTCTGTGAGGAACGAAATTTCTCATGCCGTTGAGAATTACGTTAGATATCATATCAGCTGATGCATCAACGTTTCCGTCGAGAAAGCACAATGACCAATTAAAATTTCGAAAGAAATTATTCAGGCCGTCCCAATTGGCTTTCTCGTATTGCCACACAGTTCTTTTAGGGACTTTATCTTTTTTTACAGTGACGGAAAACGAAAAATCTACCGATATGACACAATGGTCCGATTTGCCTAAAGGAGATGATACTACAACCCTGTATTTTTCGGGATGAGAAGTGAGAAATAAGTCGAGAGTGTTGGCCGCATGGCCTTCAATATCTG
The DNA here is from genome assembly GCA_914767635.1 of Melanostoma mellinum. NCBI lineage: Eukaryota > Metazoa > Arthropoda > Insecta > Diptera > Syrphidae > Melanostoma > Melanostoma mellinum. The sequence continues at coordinate 116,381,246 of OU612059.1, read as the reverse complement.
GAACCCGAGTGGGCTCATCAACAAGTTGAGTTAATTGGTTAAACTCAGCGAAGATCTCAACATAATCTCCTTCGGGTGTTGTCTGGCCAGAATGTCGAAGCCAACCTGAATTGTGTACATTGAAACCGCCCGCAATTGCGATTTCAGTATGAGGATAAAGGGAAACAGTTCTTATTATGGAGTCAGATAGCGCATCAAACTCGTTGGAGGTTGAATTGCTATCTAAATTGGGGCTTCTATAGATAAAACAATAATGAATGATTTGCTTACGGACGGTGAATTTTAACCACATGAAATTAAAGTTCGTATAAGAACAGAGGCCGTATTGTGGTTGAAGTTGGTAAGCAATATCATGTCTAACATATACGGCGAGGCCATGGGAGGAAAAGAATAGTGGCACTAAGCTATATCCAGGCAGGTTGAATTCTGAGGGATCAGAACCAACACCCACCTGTGTTTCACTTAGTGCCAAAACAGCTGGCCTGCATTTTGCAGTGTGAGCGTACACAGCAAAAAAATTCGATCGCAACCCCCTAATGTTGCTAAAATCGACCCGAAATTTACCCGACATTACAATTCACAAGAACACACAAAACAAAATATCGAACGAAGTCTAGAACCTGAGGATGGATATAAATGTTATGCAATATGTTTTAACCCTGTATTCCCATGGGAACGGGAACTTGGAAAATACAGCACCTGTCACCTAAGTTCTTATATCTGTGACCTAGGTTCTTATAGCCATAAAAAACACTTCTTTTTCTTGTGCTTTATTTTGCTTAAAAAATCTGCAAAATATATTTTCTTTTATTTCAATTTCGTTTGGAATTCACATATGTCAATTTACCTTAGTTCACAATGTTTATATACAAATTAAACAAAACTTATTCGACTGCATTCATTGTAACTTTAAAGAAATATGATCACATTGTAAGAAAATGGCCGTATATATACCCCGAAAAAGAGAAAAGTTATATCAAACGCATGTTCATTCCAGAGTGCGTTCCAGAGTGCGTTCCGGGATTTAGCGCTGCATACCTTCGATGATAGATGGCATTAACATACCACCCCCAGTAAGCTGACTGTAATCCAACGCAGCTAACTTTACGGCCGGTCGCTCGTACAGACCTGACTTCGTTTGAACTTTCGCTCGTCGAACCTGACCGTCCTTGCCCAGGGTCACATCCACAATACGCCCCTTTGGCCAGCAGTTCCTAGGCCAAATCGTGTCCGCTATGACAACCAAATCGTCCTTAGCGATTGGCTTAACTCTGCTGAGCCATTTCGATCTTCTATTTAACGTTGGCAAAAAGGCTTTTACCCACCTTTTCCAAAAAAGTTGCGCCAATACTTGCGACTGCTTCCAGTTTTTCCTGAGGTCAACCACTTCTGGATCGCAAGGTGGTTTTGACCCGTTCGACGTTCCACGCTTCTTCATCAACTGACTCAAGAGATACAAATGTTAAAGGCCTTGAATTTATAACGTTCTCAACTTCAATAAGTGTACTTCGCAAGATTTCGTCTCCTAATTTTCTTGAGGGAAATATTTGGTAGAGTACGGTTTTAATTGATCGTACCAGCCTCTCCCATACACCGCCCAATAGAGGAGCAGACGGTGGGTTAAACTTCCACTTTAAATCCGCCGACATGAACTCACTAGCAACCTGACCCAAGTCAACATTTTTTAGCTCTTCACGAAGCACTTTTTCCGCCCCTCGAAAATTTGTGCCGTTATCACTATAAATTTCCAGCGGTGACCCACGACGAGCAATGAAATTTCTCAAGCACATGATAAAAGAATCTGTTGTCAAACTGTGGGCTACCTCAATATGCACCGCCCTTACAGTAAGGCAGGTGAATATGGCACCCCACCTTTTCTCGTTCCGCCTTCCAGCAACAACGTTAATCGGGCCGAAGAAATCCACTCCAACAAACGAAAAAGGTTTAAAAAATGCTCCAAGTCTTGCTCTAGGCAAATAAGCCATTTCAGGTATCCGAGAACAAGCTCTTTGAATCTTGCAAAACTGACAGTCTCTCTTTACCGACTTAAGCAGAACTCGCAGCTTGGAAATGTAAAACTTTTGACGTATCTCGTTCAGAACCGTCCCATGATTTAAATGATGGTATTTTAGGTGGTAATCGTCAACTACCAGGTGAGTAATGTATTGCGACTTTGGCAGAATGATAGGGTTCCTGCAATCCATGGTAACGAAATCGGCGGAGGCAGTTCGCCTTTGCATTCTTAAAACTACTTTTTCATCCACAAATGGAGAAAGCTTACAGAGAGCACTACTTTTCGACAGAGTATGCGGTTTGTTTGGACTTCTTTTCAAAATATCTATTTCCTCTGAATAAACATCCCTTTGAGATTGTTGATACAAAAGCATTTGAGATTTTAAGACGGCTTCAGATGACAGAACTACATATTTTATTTTAAAGTCGCACCTTTTCACATTTGCGGCATATGTAGCTTTTATAACATTGAGAGCCTCGAAATCTTTCAGTTTGCGTCTCTTTGCATTTGACATGAGCTTCTCCATATACAAGAAGACGTACGCCACTGATCGCCATAGCTTTCTCCAGGTTCCAAAACGGTTCTCATCAACCAATTTGATTGCATTTTTAATTTGGTTGATCTGTAGCAGATGGGGACGGAGCTCGTTAGTGTTAATTTGGATTTGCGGCATCTGCGGCCATTCAATTGGATTTTTTAGATGAAAACCAGGTCCTCTAAACCATTCATCTGAAACATCCCACTCAGGATCGGAACTCCATTTTGTTGCTTTATCTGCCACATTAAATTTTGAAGGGATCCATTTCCAATCCAAAACATTCGAGGATTCCAAAATCTCACCTACTCTGTACATTACAAACTGTTGAAAGTTTCTGGGTTCAGTGCGGAGCCAAGATAGCACAGTCTTGGAGTCAGACCATAAGAACCTTTGACTAATGGAAAAACTATGCGAATTGTAAATGGAGTTCATTAGCCGCACTCCAAGTACGGCAGCTTGTAGTTCGAGCCTAGGGATGGACAACGGACGTCAAGGTGCTACTTTGGTTTTCGCACTTACTATAGATGTTTCAATTTTGTTTCCGTACTCAACTCTGAGATATGACACGGCGGCATAAGCATTTTCACTTGCATCAACAAATGTATGCAATTGAATACAAGTTCCAGGTTGGCTTAAATGCAGGCAATAACATCTTAGAATCTGAAGTTCTGTTACTCTAAGCAGCAGCTTTTCACCATCGTACCCATCTCTCGTATAATGGTGCGGAAAGCTCCTCGTCCCAGCCTAACTCAACTCTCCAAATATCTTGCAGAAGAATCTTAAAAAAAACTAGGAAGTGAGATAGAAATCCCATCGGATCGAAAATTGACATCAGTATTTTTAAAACCTCACGTTTTGTTGGTACCTTCTTATCAGAAAGTACTTTTCGATTTAGATTATTGAAATTCAAAGCGTATGTAAAAGTATCTAAGGTGGTATTCAAATGCATGCCCAAGACTTTTTCCGTCACTGGCATATCAGGGTCATTCATCCCAAAAGCTTTGCTGGAACTCGACTTCTCACCTTCTTCCTGCAGCGCATCAAGAATATTTGTTGAGCTGGACATCCAGTTCCTGATACCGGCATTTGCGTGAATGTACCTTACGTCTTTTGCTAGCCGGATAGCTTCATCTATGGTGTCTGTGCTATTTATAAAATCATCCACATAATGATGCTGAAGTATTGCCTCGACTGCTCTCGGCTTGCTGCTTGTAAAGCTCATAGCATTCTGGTTCTTTACATAGTGTGCAATACACGGAGAGCACGTTGCACCAAATGTTAAGACTTGCATCTCGTAAACGCTAGGGTTTTCTTGTTCATTCGCATCTTTCCACAAAAAACGCTGCACAGACCTGTCCGACTCACGCACTCGCACTTGATGAAACATTTCAACTATGTCACCACAAACTGCATATCTACCGCAACGGAATCCGTACAAGACAGATGTGATTGGAACTAACTAACTCTGGTGGGTTGGAATACGCACACCTATATTCTCTATTGAAAAGAATTTTTCCACGAGTTGGTGGAGATCTGTTTCGCTTTGGGTTTGAAATATATTTAATGCAAACTTTACATTCTCATTTGAACTACTGTTTTCATTTTCAGGTCTATGTACGCACCATCCTAATCGCGTCTTTGTTGCCATCGGTTCTATCCAACTACCTTCAAAAATTTTTAATGGAACGCCAAGCTTCCAGTACAATAAGAATTCTTGGTTCTGCCATGTGGTATGAAGGAAGAGGTAACCCATTCATATATGGATAACGGGTTTTAAGGATAAGACCAGAGACTGACTGCACTGGCAAACCCAAATTCTGCACTGTGCGCACATTCCGAAGAGTGTATCTACTACCCCCCTTATTGCGTCCTGAAATGCCTAAAGCGACTACCCGGGAATTCTTTTCAACGCGTGTAGTCTCGGATGTCCACCTTAAACAAAGCTCCTCGCGCTTACCAGAAACATTGAGGTCATCAGCGAGCTCCTCGTCTACCAATGTTAAAGATGAGCCTTCGTCTAGGAAGGAAGATTTATTGTTTCCGTATATGGTCACGGGTATTATACTGAAAAGTACATTTGTCCTATGCTTGCTATAACTTCGATCAGAATGGCATCCCAAAGTGGAGAATCCAGATTGCTGTCGGGTTGAAAAACCTCTTACGTCATACTTGTGTTAAAGTGGATGATGTTTCAACGCACATCCATCCTTTCCACATAATGTGGTTTTCTTACGCCGGTTATGTGGGTATCTTGCTAAGCATGCATGACATAGATTATTTTTCCTAACAATTTGCCACCTTTCAGAACGCCCAGCTCTTTGAAATTCGTTGCAAGTATCAAGTAAATGATTGCTGTGACAAACCCAACACTTTCTCGGATCATTGTTGTTACGATTGTCGTCCGCGGGAACTTCTACCACTTCATGAGAAAACAAACCATTAGCACGTCTATCTCTTTTTTTCATTTTTTCAACTTGCCTCACGTACGGTGTTGTGACGGAACAGGCAGCTTCGGCAATTTCGCCTAAGCAATTCGAAAACTCTGGCAAAATTGGGTTTTTTAAATTTTTTTGCAAATATGGCCCAGTCCAGAAGAAGGTGTGGTGTCAATTTGTCAACAAACTCTTTAAGAAGAGTTGGGTTTATCAAATGCGCTGTCATCTGAGATGCTTCCGTTGTGGCGCATACGTTCTGAATTGCAGGTGCGTATTCAATAAGCGTTTCCATCTTATCTGCTTTCGGAGGTGCTTGGTTTCTAGCTTTAGCAATCATAGCGTGGAGTATGAGCTCTGGTCTACCGAAGCGCATGCGAAGTGTTTTTATAATGTGTGGTACCATAGCCGGCAGCATCAGCCGGTTCTTAACCGCATCGAGAGCGGTACCTCGAAGACATTTCTGTAAACGCATCAAGTTTTCAGCATGCGTGTACCCAGCGATGATTGTGCTGTGTTCAAATGAGCTGATGAACATCGCACAGTCTTCCGGATGGCCATGAAACAAAGGTAAGTCCTTCGATATCGCCTGTCGAGCTGCTAACTGGGATTGTGAAAGTAACTTGACTTGCGTAGGTTCTGCTTTTACGGGCGGAGCGTCAGGTTGAATATTAGTATTTACGGTTTCAGTCGCAGTTTGTGCTTGAGCTTGAGTTCGCGATGGTTTACTATCGAATTGATTTAGGTTGCATGGGTCAGGCTGCCTCTGAGGCACAGTGACAGACTTAGAAGGGAGTTGTTCAATAAATTTAAATTAAATTTTGTGCACCAGTTTCGAGTGCATTTTTATTTATATTATCTACCCACATTTCAGTCAATTGGCTCCGATCTACCGACTTACCTTCAATTTTATCCTCCTCATCAGAACTGCTATACTCTGCAAGAATTTTGTACTTCTCGGATAAATATTGCTGGTATCTTTCTTCGCGCAATTTCCTTTCTTCTTCGAGACGTCTAATAAGTAGATCTCTTTGTTTCCGAGACTTCGATGATTTGGACCTCGTGTTGTCGATGGGGTCGTTAGGGCCAACTTTGTGGATGGGGCCGGGGCCGATTGGGTTGACGAGGTCTGTATGATCGATTGGGCTGATAGGGCTGACGGGACGTGACGGTGAATGTAATGATGGACGCGAATGTTGTGTCGTAGGATGACGACAGGTTTCGCAAGTCCATTTTGTGTCATTCACAGCGGTGTCTACGTTGACACATATAAAGTGGAACCAGGCATCGCATTTGTCCATTTCTGGTATGTCGGGCTCAGAACAAAGCTTGCAGTTATTTTTCTGCACTGGCGATGATACTGCATTCGGCTTGTTCCTTTTTGGCGGCATAGTTGCAGCAAGTACTTAAGATTTTTTAAGAATTTGTCACTTAAGTTCTTATATCTGTGACCTAAGTTCTTATAGCCATAAAAAGAAAAACACTTCTTTTTCTTGTGCTTTATTTTGCCTAAAAAATCTGCAAAATATATTTTCTTTTATTTTAATTTCGTTTGATTATTATATGTATATTTACCTTAGTTCACAATTTTCATATACAAATTAAACAAAACTTATTCGGCTGCATTCATTGTAACTTTGAAGAAATATGATCACATTGTAAGAAAATGGCCGTATATATACCCCGGAAAAGAGAAATTATGTCGAACGCATGTGCATTCCAGAGTGCGTTCCAGGATTGAGCGCTGCATTACCTTCGATGATAGATGGCGCTAACAGCACCCATTTCAAAAAAGATTGTTCTGAAATTAAGGACTTAAATAGGCTTGCTTTCATTCGAATATTCCCACGGGAACCGGTCCTCAATATTATTATAAATGCAAAAGTAGCTCTGTCTGTTCACCTTTCTATGTTACCATCTCCCGCCCAAACTAATAAACCGATTTAAATGAAATTTTGTACAAAAATTGTTCAGAACCTGAGGAAGGACCTAGGCTATATATTTTTCCCTAAATTCCCACGGGAGCAGGAAATTAAAAATAATTTAGAAACAACTTTGAAAAATAAAACTGCTTTTAGAACTTTTAAATATAAAATTCTTTCCTATAACGTAGCAGGATTGAATAATAAGTCTATTTTTACTGATTTTTATATATTTGTATATCAATTTGCATTTGTGTTTCTGTATGAAACTTTTGTAGCTGATACTAACTTAAGTAATTTTGAAAGTAAATTTGTTAATTTTGAATTTATCTGGGTACCCGCTATTAGATTGCATTCAAGAGGTAGAGCAAGTGGAGGATGTTATTTCGGCTGGAAAAAAGACATCCAAAATATTAAATGTTCTTTTGAGGTATTTGAATGTGCTATGTATGTCAAGCTACAAATTAGTGGGAACTTCTATCGCATTTTACCAATTTACATCAACTGCAACCAATGGAACAACGATTTTGAAGTGTTGGAAAAAGTGATGTCACAAGGCAAAACATCTGATATTTTGATAGTAGGTGACCTTAATGCTGATTGGCAGAGAAAACGGATACGAAATCGACGAAAAAGGAATTGAGTGAAAATCTAAGGATACAATTTGTAACACAAGAGGCATCAGGCTAATTGATCTATGCAATTCTTATGGATTAAGGAATCTTAATGGTACAACGTTGTCGGATATGGAGGGAGAGTTCACATTTATTGGAGGCCAGGGAAGCTCTGTAATTGACTATTGTCTCATAGGCAGCGAATGGACAAACCTTATTGCAGACATGAAAATTGAAAGTGTATTGTATTCCGATCACTTACCGATGGTCTTGACTTTCGAGAACACTGAAATGGAACCTGGAGAAATGAGAGCGATCAATACTTTCCATAAATTAAAATGGAAACAAGTAAAAGCAGTGAACTACCAGACAAGGCTGGAAAGGGGACTAGAAAAACAAGCAAATTGTGACCTTGGTCTGCTGGATCAAATTATCAAAGCTTCTTACCTAACTGTTACTCCTAATGGTAACACCTGGAAAAATTATACTCGACCTTGGTTTTGTGGTGAGTGTGTAAAAGCAAGAGAAAAATCGTTCGGTTGGCTGAGAGCCTACATGTCTTCAAGTGATAACCATTTTAAAAATCAGTACTTACTAGCCAACAGTTTCTACAAAGCAATATGTAAAAGAAAAAAAGCAGAGTACTTCGAAGCTGAATCTAGGCGATTTGCTCTTTGTCGAACTTCAAAAGAATTCTGGAACCTAGCAAGGCACCTCAACGGAAAAATATGGACCATTCACCGTAGCATCAGTCCAAGTCTCTTAGCAACGCACTTTGAAACCTTGTTAAGCCCTGGGCCCTATTGCACCAGTTTACAAATTACAATCACAAATTTGTATTTGTAATCCACAATCACAATTTTTGTACATGAATTTGCGTTGCACGAACTACAAATAAGTGAATTGACAATTTTGTGATGAGAATTACAAATTGTACAGATCACCTACAATTTTTTGTTGCACCATTTATGCTCAGCGCTTGTAATTTACAAATTTAATTCAAAATTTTGTTGAACGTTGAAGCGAACAAAACTATGAATAACACCGGTCAGCAGCATTTTTGTGCATGGGTTTTATACCTAATATATTTTGATTATATAAGCAAATCTATATAAAAAATTGCGATTACAGATCGAAAATATTTGGTTTTTAAGAAGTTAAGGGTTGGAGGGAGGGGGGGGGGGTTTGGTTTCAAAGTAAGAAAAAAGACCTTTTTGTGAATTTTTTTCTTAAATATGGATTGATTAATTTTTTCGGACCTTTTGTACAGTATTGAGCATATTTTCGAATATATAGGGAATTTTTTCATGCAGAAATATTGAAGCATAAGCCGGTAACAGAGCTTCCTCCAGAACGTCTTGAGAAAAACTAAATTATTGGCTCGAGCACTCACTACCAATCCAAAGTTAGTGCGGTGTACGCGCCAGTTACCCAACCCAGTCGAGCTATAGGTCAATTTATTACAGTCTGCAGTTTGTGGGAGATCTTAAGCATCATTGTTGGAAGGAACATAGAAAAACCAGTAGCTTTAATTTTTACACAAAGCGTCCATATGAAACACATTTCCCTTACTTCCAACACTCTGTATCCTTTCTTTGAACCAAAAAGACCGCAAAATAGTTTTTTCTCAAGATGTTCTATACTATGCTATGCTAAGCTTGTGCTTAAATAATTCTGCATGAAAAAATTACCCTTTATTTTGTCGAAAGTATGCTCAATAATGTACAAAAGGTCCGAATAAAATTACTCAATCCATACTGAGGAAAAAAACTCGCAAAAAAAGTCTTTTTTCTTACTTTGAAACCCTAACGCCCCCCCCCCCCCCCCCCCCCCCCCCCCCTTAACTTCTTAAAAGCCAAATATTTTCGTTCTGTAATCGCAGTTTTTTATATAGATTTGCTTATACATATAATCAAAGTATATGTATAAGCAAAAGTAAAACCCACGTGCAAAAAAAAACTTTTTTTGTTGACCAGTGTAATCAAAACAAAAAAAATGTTGGCCGTCTTGGCGTTAAGGCGCAGTTTTTTCGGTTTTTTCGTACTCTGCGTCCAATAATATTTATGATTTCTTATGATTTAGAACATCTTAGTCGAAGTCTTTCATCAAAATTTAAATGGCTCTCTATATTATAATTTTCACGCGGACAGTAAACTTTTTTCATACGAAAAAATACGCTATAGAGTTAATGCTGTGCCTTCTACGCAAACACATTTTAAATAACTATGAAATACAAATTTGTAGAAAAATATACACACAGTCTTTCACCTGTAGAATTCTTTCACAAATTGAAACAAATTTGTGATTCTCTTTCATATGGTGCAACAGAAACTTACAATAAAGTAGGATTTTCAACATTTTTTTGGTTGTAATCTACAACTACAAACTTATTTTCGTGCAACAGAAAATGATATTTTTTAACAAATTAATATTTTGTAATTCACAACTTCAATTTTGTAACAACAAAATTCTTAGGAAATACAAAATACATTTTTTTTACAAATTTGTGATACAAACGTTTGTAATTTACAATATTGTAAGGTGGTGCAATAGGCCACTGGTCAAGAGGAACTTAATTTCCATTACAATACTCCACGCGTTGTAAATGAAGTACTGGATGCTGGAATAAGACAGGAAGAAGTGATTTCGGTAGTTTCAAAGCTGGAGGATGGAAAAGCGTCTGGTCGAAATGGCATATCTGCCGAGTTCTATAAATATGGCACACTGGAACTTGTCAACAGGTTGACTGATATTTTAAACAGCGTTATGATAACCGGTTTTATACCTCGAGAATTCCAGGAATCCATTATTTTCCCGGTTCATAAGAAAGGAAGTTTATCCGAATTAACCAATTATAGAGGTATATCGTTTTTAAATGCCTCTCACAAAATTTTCACACTAATTTTATAAATAGCTTGAATAAATGGATCGAGGAAAACAAACTTTTGAAGGAGTTTCAGGCGAGTTTTAGAGCAGTTTACTCGACAATTGACCATATCTTCGTCCTTAAAAGCATTGCGGAGTCATATCTCCATAAAAGCAAGAAATTGTATACGTTTTTTATCGATTTCAAATCAACATTCGATATGGTGAATAGGCAAGCTAATTTATAAGCTTTACGGTATCGGTATGTCATGGAAGTTTGGAAGAGTAATCGAAAATCTATACGATGACACAACAGCAAAGGTATGGAATGGTGAAGAACTTTCAAGAGGATTTAAGACAAAAACTGGTGTAAGACAGGGTTGTGCATTGAGTCCAAGCCTATTTGCCTTATTTATTGAAGACCTTGTATACTTCTTACCCTGTGGTGTCGATTACGCTGGACATTCGATAAAAGCACTGCTTTTTGCGGATGACATTGTTCTTTTGGCATCCTCGCCTGAATCGTTACAGTTAATGATAAATCGTCTATATCAATACTGCAAGCTGTGGAGTTTGATTCTGAATTTAGAGAAGTCTAAGATTTTGATTTTCCGAAGCGGAGGAGGCCGAAACTGTGCGAACGAAAAATGGCATTACAATGGTGAGTCCATTGAAGTTGTCACGCAGTTTAAGTATTTAGGAGTGTACTTCATGCGAAACTTAAGTATGGAGAACCATTTAAAAGAGAAACTGCAGAAGGCTAAAGTCGCAATCAACGCAACTTGGAATAAATGTTTCTACAACAAAAGTATCACCCATAGTAGTAAGTACAAGATATTTGATGCAATATCAAGGTCAGTTTTGTTTTACGCAGTTCAAACTTGGGGAGCGAAACAGTATGAATCCGTGGAAAAACTTCTTCGATACTATATCAAGCGAATTTTTCAATTACCGCACAACACGCCCAACTACGTGATTATGTTGGAAACAGGTTTATCTCCTCTTTTCATCCAAACCCTAAAGATGCAAGTGGATTATATCTTGAAAGTTATGAAGATGGATAATCACCGGCTTCCAAAGATAGCAGCTCTTCAACTTATTCGAACGAAAACCAGCTGGTATGGTGATTGGATGGAGTTAGCTAGAAACGTTGGAATGGAATTGAATCTAGACTGTTCTAATATAGATACAATGAAAGTCGCTCTCTATCAACTTATTTCTATGGCAGACATGAATCAGAGGCAGAAATATATGAATGATGCCACTGGATCCATAGTACTGGATCCATGACGTCTATTTTCAGCAGGTAATTTTTTTTTTTGTGGTATCTTTGGCGGGATGGTTTTTTTTGATGGTTGCGTTTGGTGGATAATAAAAATAGATTGTTTTATTACGGTATGGAGAAAAAACAATGGAGTACGTCAGTGGCGTGGCGTGGATATTTTCAAATGGTAAGACGAGAAAAATGAATCAACTACAAAAATTAATAAGGAAAAAATAGAAGGTACCTTAAATTTCAAACGTGGATTGATCGAAGCCAATTTTTCTATACTTTAAGTCATTAAGGTTAAAATGCACAATGAGCTTAAAGCATAAAAAAAGCTTGAGAGTTTCTTAAAAAGGTGTGTATTCTTCTGAGCGTTGAAAATGATCTTTCCACAGAAGCTACTGTCAACGGAAGTGTTAAAAAAAGGCGGATTAGATTTAAGATTTGCGGAAATGTGTCACGCAATATGTCATTTCCTAAATGTTTGTACAATTCTAAGACGTCAAACTTTTGAAGTGATGGAGTCGTATATAAAACTTTAAGTTCATTTTTTAAAGAGGTAAGATCAAAAATTCCTGGGAAATAATTAATTAAAAACGATATCTTTTCTTCCGGAACTGATAGAGCAAATTTATTATACTTAGTTTTATTTAATAAATCCAAAAAAATTAAATCATTAAAACATTTATATCTTTCTTTAATTTGACTTATTATATTGTCCTTAATTTCTACAAAAAGACGCTTATATTGAGTTTTTAAATCGATTTCGAGTAATCGTCGTTTTCTTGGTGGCTCAGCAAAATCACTTACACTTTCAAAAATTATTTCGAATTTGTTTAGAAATTCAGGGGAGAGCCAAGACTCAAAATTCTTAATTTCTCGTTTAGCAATTTCAAGATCTGTTTGTTTATTTTGAATTAAATTAAATAAAATATCAGTCCTTCCGAAAATTTCAGATAAAGAGTTAAGCAAAAAGCAAAAACTTTTGTCCTCTAACTTAAACAACAGACTTTCAGACATAGCCAGCGCTTCACTATCCCATTCATTCGGGTTGTTTAAAATGTTATTAAAAGTTTGTATAATATCTGATCTACAGTTTAAAATTACGTGAATTATACGTGAATGATAATGCCAGCGGGTCTCTGATACTCCAGGCATGCGCCGGTTAGCTATTTCTTTTAAAAGGTTTCAACGTTTTGTAAAAGAAATGATTTTATCTCAGGAATGTTCTCCAGTGATCGAGAAAATACCAAATTTAGAACATGAGCATGGCATGGGATAAAAGTGGCCATTGGACATATGTCGAGGACTCTCTCTTTTACACCACCAAAATTTCCAGACATTACTGCCGCACCATCGTAAGATTGTCCGACCAACTTTTCCTTGCAGGCATAAAAATTCAGTACGTTTAGAATATGTTTAGAGAGCGTATCCGCATTGCGGCTCTCGCTTACGTCGATAAAACCAAAAAACCTTTCCTTAATACCATTGTCAGATATGTAACGCAAAACGGTGCTTAATTGCTCTCTATGGCTCACATCGGGCGTTTCATCTATCATAATGGATACAAACTGAGATTTTCCAATTTCTAATCTAATTTCTGATTTAATTACAGCAGCGATACTGTGTATTAAATCATTTGATAAACCGGAAAAAACGAATCATACTTAGATAAATATAATAAGGTCTCTACATAATTGCCACGATTACTGGAATCAAGCTTTTCATCGTGGCCTCAAAATGCTTGTTCCTGCTTACCTAAAAGTACCACCGTATCTATAAACCGCTCCATCAATTTACGATTTCTTTCAACTATTTTGTTATGAGCTACATAAGAATTACCTAAGGAGGTTTCGATTCGGTTGGTTCCAAATTCATGTAACGATAAACAGCTTCGAATGTGTTTTTCTGTTTTAATGTGCTTATTAGCAGAATTTGTCAAATTATTTAAATCGGCGTAGCCTGTGCGACTCCAAACGCTGGAAGAATTTGAAAACAAAAGGCAGGGAAAACAAAACATTTTGTTGACCTTGCAACTACCTGTCATCTGTCATTCATGTGTGGTGTAATATTCCAGTTGCATGTGTGGTATAACCAATAAAAAGACCGACACGGTTGACTGTCAAGAAACAACTCAACTCTTTCATTAGGAAGATTCAATGTGATCGTTGTCCAGACAAGGTCAACGCAAAATCACTGAACGTGGGAAAGTGCATGGCTTGCATATTACACGTAGTGAAATATGCAAGCACTGCGCATAAATGCATTCGGTGACTTTGGCTACCTGTGTCTGGGCCAGGTTGCACGCAGTCGGATTAGATTACGACAGCCAAACGTGCATGCAACTGGAATATTACACCACATTTCCTCCCCCTTTTGAAAAGCTTTCAATTTATTTAAACAAGATCATAGTTAAAAATTATTACAATAAAAAAATTTAAGATATGATATTATAATTTTAGTTTACATCTTCTAGTAAAATTGTTGTTCAATTTTTAGTTTTACATTAATATAAGTCTTACTCTAAGATTTTTTTGTTTTGTATTTTTATTATTAGATATTTATTTACTTTTTAGTTTACATCTTCTAGTAAAATTATTAATTTATTTTTAGTTTTACCATAATATAGGTCTTACTCTAAGTTTTTTTTATTTTATTTTTATTGTATTTATTTAATTTTTTTTTTTTTTGTTTTGCATAAGCTAGTTACAGATTTTTTTTTTTTATTTATAATTAAACATGTAAATGTGCATATCGTGTATTTATACATATCATGTCTGAACATTTTGACAAGCTGTTTAATTTTTAAATATGTTATTTAGGTTACATAAAAGTTCAATTAATTAATTAATTTTTTTTTTTTTTATCTATTTTACATTATATTATAACTTTTGCTTTTGGAAACGGGGCCTAGGGAATTCATTGGATATTTAGGGTCTGTTTTTCCATTTGTTTTTTCATCTGTGGATACTAACAATGGTAGGCTTTGGCGAAGGGGATTGATTGGATAGGTTAGTAATTAGAAATTAAAATGTAACTAAAATAAAAACTAGAAGAAACATTAAAAAAATTAGCGGAAGCTTCTTGTTATGAGTTTGAAAACTAATTAATCTGCAACTCGTTAACCTTTAAGAATACTACAAAGAAGTATTTAAGGAAGAGCGACTAATTTCTAGACTCGTTTTGCATTCCGTAAATTTTTTCCTTTTGTAGATAGGGCAAAGAATTTTTGTAAATAAAAATTTTAATTAAAGGCCTTAAAATATGCTGGTAGACACTTCTATTCATAAAAATGTTTGAGTCGATTGTTATGAACCCTTTCAAGCTTATTTTTACGTGAAATAGAAGTGTTCACATTGTTATGAACTTCCTTAACTTCAAATGGCCCTGTAAACAAGGGACAAAGTTTGTTTTTTCTGCTCATGTCTTGTAGAAGAACCAAATCACCTACTTTGAAAGACTGGGGATTAATTTTTTTATCAAAATATTCCTTTGTCTTTTCCTTACTCTTATCAATGTTAGTTCTAGCAACCTGATAAGCCTTTTGGAGTTTATGTCTTAGTTCAAAAAAATAGTTTTCGTGATCATATATAGGAGTTGGTGTCCTCGTTATGCCAGTTGGCATAGGGGATTTAAAACCGAAGAGAACATCCATGGGAGTAAGCTTGGAGCTAGCGTGTGGAGTGTTATTATGCACATACATAGCTTGTCGAAGCCATTGATCCCAATCAGCGGGGTTGCTTTTTGAAAATGATCTTAAGTACTCTGCCAATGGCCCATGGTTACGTTCCAAGGCTCCATTTGCTTGTGGATGATAAGCCGTAGTTTCAAGTTTCCTGATGTTTAGAAACTTGCACACCTTTTTAAAAAGTTCACTACAAAAGTTAGCACCCCGATCTGTCAATAGTTGCTGTGGCGATCTATATCTGCTAATCATTTCATCATAGAAAACCTTCGCTACAGTTCCTGCTTCCATATTGGGTAGTGCATAGCAGTCCATAAATCGAGTTAAATCGTCCTCAAAAGTTAGTATGAATTTGTTTCCTAGAATAGTGGTAGGTAAAGGTCCCACAATATCCATGAAAACTTTGTCGAAGGGTTTTCTCGATGTTGCCGATATCATCATAGGCATCAAAGTATGTTTCGATTTTTTGTTAATTTGGCACTGTTTGCAAGCTTTAACATGCTTTTTTATGTCAGCAAACATATTTTTCCACTTGAAGTTGGATCTTATCCGTAAGTACGTTTTTAAGACACCCTGGTGTCCACCTAATGGAGAATTATGGTATTTTTTTAAAACTTCACTAATTTCGTCTTCCTTTGTTAGGTAAATTGTACTACTGTCTTTCTTTTTGCTTTCGCTTGAACATTCCTGGTGTAGATAACTTGTGTCGCTATCACTATCAGTTTCACTTTCACTGTCCGTGCAACATGGATAATTATCTACTTTTGATTGTTTTGAACTATGAGCTTTAACCAAGGCTGTCTTTGATCTTGCCTGAAGTCCGTTATTTGGCTTATTGTTGGAATTATTTGAATTGTCTTTAGTTTGGGAATTAGATTGTGCTCTAGTTATTGCATACACCTTATTCATATCATAATTATTATCGGGAATTCGGCTAAGGGCGTCAGCCACAACATTTTGCTTTCCTGGCTTGTATTTTATTTCGAAATCAAACTCTGATAGTTTGTGCCGAAAATTAGTCAACCTGGTGGAATCTTGAGAAATTTTAAAGAAATGGACCAATGGCTGGTGGTCTGTATATAATGTAAATTTCCTACCTAGCAGGTAACACCTAAAATTTTTAACAGCCCAAACTATGGCCAACCCTTCTCGTTCAATTGTGGAATAGCGACGCTCTGTAGCACTTAAAATTCTACTTGCAAAGGCTATCGGCAAATCAAGACCATTTCTAATCTGAGAAAGAACAGCTCCTAATGTTGTTCCACTGGCATCCGTGGTGAGGAAAAATTCCTTTTTGAAATCTGGATAGATAAGTATTGGTGGACTAGAAAGAATAGCTTTCAAAGTAGTGAAAGCCGTTTCACAATCGCTATTCCAACTAAAAGGAACGTCTTTGTGAGTGATATTACGTAAAGGTCTTTCTAAAGCGGAAAAGTTAGGAACGCTTCGCCTGTAAAAATTTGCCATCCCTAAAAATGACTGAATTTCTTTAGAATTTTTTGGTGTTGGGATTTCTAATATACTTCTCACTTTTGCCTTGTCTGGAAAAACGCCGTTTTGTGTAATGTTAAATCCCAGATAAACGATCTCCCGCCGAAGAAAATTACATTTACGAGGTTGTAACCGCAGATTGAAATCTCGAATTTTTTCGAAAACACATACCAATTTTTTGTTGTGATCTTCAAGATTTTTTCCATAGATCACAATGTCATCCAGATACACAAAACATTTGTTGCCCTGGAGCCCTGTCAGTATGTGATTCATAAGGCGTTGAAAGGTTGCTGGTGCCCCTTTCAAACCGAATGGCATTCGAATAAATTCATAATGACCTCTATCAGTGCTGAACGCCGTTTTCTGTCTGTCATTTTTTTCGATTGAAACTTGGTGATAGCCACTCGCTAAATCTAGTGTTGAAAAATATCTACTATTGCCTAATTGGTCAAGAATGTCATCGATTCTCGGCAAAGGAAAAACATCACCTACAGTAATTTCGTTGAGCTTTCTGAAATCAACGACAACTCTGTGCTGCTTATTTCCATTTTGATCAACTTTTTTGGGTACAACTAAAAGCGGACTATTCCATGGACTTATGCTATTTTTAATTATATTATTTTTTAACATTTGTTTAACCTGATCATCGATTATTTGTTTTTGAGATTCAGGTAATCTATACTGTTTGATGTTAATGGGTCCCCGACTTGTATCAGTGGGGATTGCGTGAGCCATAGCCCTTGTGTGCTGCAACTTGTCTCCTTCAAGATAAAAAACGTCTGAGAACTGAGTACAGATTTCTTCGATAGTTTCTTTTTCCTCTTGGTTAAGAGTTTTTTGCAGACTTAGTTCTTTGAAAAGTCTGTTTAGTCTTTCAGTTTTCTTTTCTTTATTGGCATGGTTTGGTTTGGTGACGCTTGCAACAAATGAAGATTTTAAATTTCTTGTTCTATTGGAATTGCAAGAAGTATCTGTGACTATATAATCACAAAGATTGTAATGGTGTATGGTGACGTCATGGAGGTTTTTTTCTTCAGACGCAGTGTTTGCTATACTTAGAACTACTTGACCATTGTGTATTTTATTTAAGCATGCACCAATAAAAACTTGAGGTATAATCTCGCAAGAATAACACATCAGTTCAGTGCCATTTGCGGCATCGTTTATGATGCTGTTAACTATTATTTCGCTCCTCGGGGGTAAAGTCACTGTAACTTTAGAAGCAATAACATTTTTAGGGAATGACCTCCTCACTGTAGGCTTAGCTTGTTTTTTCAAAAAATTCATCTCCGATAAGTTGGGTTGGGCAACCACCTTGCGAAGGTGGATAAGTTACAGGACAAACTGTTTGCCCAATTTCATCAAATGGTTGGACACCGTGCGAAGGTGTTACTTGATTTGACTTAATTATCGGAAAAGAATTCTTCTGTGAGCGGTTTTTAGTAGCCATCCCAATATTTTGTTCACAGAGATCACCCTTCGAATGAAGAAATTTTAGCGATCTGTTAGGACCTTCAATATTGGTATAAGGAAAAAGAATGTCCTGCCCCAAGATACCATCACAATTTAAGGATGGAATTTTTTCCGTGACATGTAACTTACATTCAATTGGCGGATCTAGTAAAATTTTAGATTCTACTGACCCTAATGTAGTGCCGTTGGAAAAAATTCCATCAATTGCAATAGCATCTGTTTTGTTAACAAAGGCGTCATCTCCAAGCACGTCTTTATTAACTATGCTGATGTCTGAGCCTGTATCTACTAATAAATTTAAATTTCTTTCTAAGCATACGTCTACTGGAATATTTACAATTCCATCCTTTACCAATTTTCCGTTGGATGAGGGTTTGGCGTTTTTTTCCCTCATCCAACCTGTTATTAGTTTTTTGACTGTTTTTGATTTTCGTCCCAGCGCTTCTTTGTAAAGCATTCCTCTATGCCATGACCCTTTCGCAAGCAAAAATCGCATTTTTTTTTGTTTTGCTCACTTCGTTTCCTATTCAGATCATTTGTAAGCATTACCGAATAGTTCGACTGTTGCTTGCGTCTATAAGCAGGCTGCTGTGGATCCGGTTGGTTCGAAACTGATCTCAATGAGATATTTTGGCTGCAGTTGACAGCCTCATGCCCATAAATTTTGCAGTTTGGACAAAAAGGTGTCATTCGTCGCTTCCTGCACTCTTGGAAAGAATGGTTTACCTCATTGCAAAAATTGCAGTTTATAGAGTCACTCTCTCCAACTCTAGGAGATTTTTGTTCGTAGGTGGGTATTTGATAAGGGGAACTCAAAGAATAAATTCCAGCACTTGCTTGCCTGGGGTTTTCGCAACAATTTCCATTAAAACTTGTCATGCTGTTAGTATTGAACACAGGATATTTTTGTTCGTAAGCGGGTAACTGATAAGGGGTATTTAAAGAATAAATTCCTGCACTTGCTTGCCTGGGGTTTTCAAAACAATTGCCATTAAAACTTGTCACACTGTTAGTATTGAAAGGAGGAGATTTTTTTTCGTAAGCGGGTAACTGACTAGAGGAATTCAAAGAACAAATTCCTGCACTAGGTTGTCGAGGGCTTTCACAATAACTGCCATTAAAATTTTTCATGCTGGGATTATTATATGGGCCTACACCGTAATGAGTTGGGCTCTGCAAATCATATTGCCAAGCTCCTTCACTGTCAAAAGACGACGCGAAAGCATTTGGAAACCCAGTAGCCATGTATGCTAATTGAGGATCTATTAGCTCCCGCTTTAAAATTTTTTGCACAGTTTCCGTTAAGCTACTCTCATCAAGACCTAGGGCATACTGTCGGAGATGTAAATTACACAGCCCTGTCTTGAAAGAGTGTATTGCGGCGAGCTCGAGGTCTTTCATTATTGGCGTAGAATCTGGGCCATAGCTTGTTTTGGCCTCTTCTTGGCAATTACTTAACAACCTATTTAGTCTGAAACCGAATTGCGTTACGGTCTCATTTGAAATTTGCCGACACTGACGTAGCTCGTTGGTTATCTGTATGTAAGTTTTCCTAGGTAGGAAATTTTGGTTCAGTACCTGCTCTAATTCTTCGAGGCTCGCCACTGATTTCATTGAAATCAACGCAAAGGCATTGCCCCGCAGCCTTGTTAACACAAGGTTGTTAAACAGAGGCTTTTCAGCCTCTTCAAGGCATTGCCACACTTGTTTGCAGCAACCTATGAAACTTTGGACCTCGAGCACTATCCCTGGGTGATAAACACCCGAAAACGTGGGAATCAAAGTTGACACCAAACGTGCAACCTTTTCGTAGCTCATTGCAGGATGTTCTTTAAAAATATTTTTTGGTTGAATCTCAAAATTTTTAATGGCCCTTTCTAAATCAGCTAACTGAGGTGTTAAGGAAATGGAAGGGATTGGAAATTCGGGATTTGGTTGGTTGGCTATGTTCCCTTTTTTAAAATTACTTATATCTAACTTAAACTGTTTTGATAACTTACTTAGTGTTGCTAGGCGTTCTTTTTGTCTGTCGTCTATATCGCCTAATTGTTTATGGAGTTGCTCCTCAATTGATGATTGATGATTGGTGAAAGATGTTTGTTCCAGTGGGTCGTCACTTCCGTCTTCCGTCGGCTTGAATTGTTTTCCGGATCTCGTTACTGATTCTTCACTCATTCCTCATAAGGTATAATTAGGTGTTTTTGTTTTTTCGTTATTTCTCTTGTTGTTGTTTTACTCTACACTTATGTCTATTTCTTTTCACCCATTTGCAGTCGATAGCAGTTGTCACTAAATTCGATTCTTCTTTGGTATTTAGGAAATAGAGAAAGTAGCAATTTTTTTTTTTTGAATGTGTGTGTATCTAATTGACAGATAAAGAGAAACAAGCACTAAAGAACAAAACACTTGCATTCAAATTGTTAAGCACACAATTTTTATATATATTTTTTTTTTTCACAAAATGTTTTTCAAATTCACAACTAAATTCAAAACAGTTCTGCTTCCTTTAATTTTTTCTCATATGCTGATGTTTTTCTTTGTTGTTTTTGATTTCTTGTTCACTTTACTGTTCACTTATAGACTTTTTCACTTAAGAGACTTTGGTCGTAGTGCTCTTTCCTGGCTGCGCCAAATTGTGGTATAACCAATAAAAAGACCGACACGGTTGACTGTCAAGAAACAACTCAACTCTTTCATTAGGAAGATTCAATGTGATCGTTGTCCAGACAAGGTCAACGCAAAATCACTGAACGTGGGAAAGTGCATGGCTTGCATATTACACGTAGTGAAATATGCAAGCACTGCGCATAAATGCATTCGGTGACTTTGGCTACCTGTGTCTGGGCCAGGTTGCACGCAGTCGGATTAGATTACGACAGCCAAACGTGCATGCAACTGGAATATTACACCACACATGCACGTTTGGCTGTCGTAATCTAATCCGACTGCATGCAACCTGGCCCAGACACAGGTAGCCAAAGTCACCGAATGCATTTATACGCAGTGCTTGCATATTTCACTACGTGTAATATGCAAGCCATGCACTTTCCCACGTTCAGTGATTTTGCGTTGACCTTGTATGGACAACGATCACATTGAATCTTCCTAAGGAAAGAGTTGAGTTGTTTCTTGACAGTCGACGGTGTCGGTCTATTTATTGGTTATACCACAATTTGGCGCAGCCGGTGAAAAGAAAAAAATAAATCGCTTCCAATTGTGTGTGCAAGAGCGTAGCCATTTGCGCGCAACCCAAAATACTTGTAAAAATTCCACAAAAATGTTTATTTCAACCAATCAGTTTTCTTTCTTTAATATAATTAAACTCCAACGAACTTTTAACAAATAATTTGTACCGTACGTGTATTCTGCGTTAAATGTCCAGTGAGGAGGACCTTAACAGTACGATAGTAGAGACAGAGGCAGACATCCATCAACAAAACCAAGACAACACTCTTGAAATAAGAAGACTAAGATCTGGACTGGAGACAACAAGATCAGCAAAAGAAAACAGTAAGCTTAAGAATTTAATAATAGATAATAAGATATTAGATAAGAAACTAGTAAATTTATTAGGTAAATTCGAAAACCAAAACTGTCCGTCAACAAGTTCGAATTTGGCAAGTAAAACTGAATTGTTTCGATCAAATTTGAAAAATTTTAAAGAGTCTGGTCCGCGTAGTTTAAATAAACTCGAATCAATAATGACCGAACTTGGACAAGTGTCACAGCCACAAGGCAATGGAGAGCCAAGTAAACATTACAGTCACGATGAGTCTTTTGTAGCTAGCTCGCAACATAGTTCGATGATACAATTGATATCAAATTTGATACCAATTTTCAACGGTGACTCCACACCAAATTTAGTTTCCGATCTGCAGGCATTTTTGAATTGCTGCAGACAAGTAAAATCATGTCTTGGGCTAGACCAAGAAATAACTTTCTGTCAGTTAATTCTGACAAAACTAAGAGGCAATGCATACTTAGCTATGCAAAATTGCACTTTTGCCTGCTATGACGAGTTTGAAAAGTTACTCCGAGGTCATTTTCTTCCTCGGAAAACCTATATCCAGGTATCGAATGATCTTCGACAAACTCGGCAGTATCCAACGGAAACTCTTAATTCATTTCTTTGAAGAGTTAAGAATTTGGTTGCGGAGTGCAAGAGTGCCGCACAAGAACAATTTCCTGCGGATGCTAAGGCATTAATAACTGATTCGGAGTTAGCAGCATTATATGCAATTAAATCGGGGGTATGTAATCCTATAATAAAGCAATTCGTTATAATGTCTAAAGAAACGTCGGTAAATAAACTTTGTGAGACACTTATAAGAATAGAATTGGAAACGAACAGCTTGGTTCAGTATCCCATAGGTTTGCCTTTTCAAAATTCAAACAATTATGGAATGTGGCCTCAAACAGGCATGACTCAATCGTTTGATCAACCGTTCATGCAAAACAATATGCATTCCAACCAAAATTTTATTCCAAATCCTCCTAACAATGTTCAAGTCAAGTGTAATTTCTGCAATAAGTATAATCACACATATCAAGAGTGCAGGATAAGAAAAAATACACCGTTTTGTTCAATTTGTCGGGCATACGGACATGATAATACTAATTGTAGTAAAAACCAAAATAAACCAAAGCAGAGGTATGAAAATACCAACTTTAGGCCCTCGGTTATGCCAACAAATTCAACGCGAAAACAAACAAGAGAAACTAAGTGTGATTTCTGTTTAAGGGTAGGCCATTCAATATCAAATTGTTTTACTAAAAAGCGTTGGGATGAGAAAAATAATATTTCGAACCCAAAAAACTAGATGACTGTCGGGTGATAAGAAATACCGTTCAATCATTCGACTACACATCTTAAGAACGCAAGGAATTTAACAAGAACGGTATAGTTGAAATTCCAATTGATATAGGTTTAAGAAAAAAATTAAAATTTTTAGCGGATACGGGATCTGACATTAGTTTAATTAATGAAGATTCACTACACCCAGATGTTATATTTAATCAGAACGATGCCATAGACATAAATGGAATATATGCTAAGGGCACTACACTTGGCTCTATTGAAGCCAAGTTACTTTTAAAACCTCCGATTAAATGTAAGTTTTATGTCACAGAAAAAATTTTCAATTTTGATTGTGATGGTATACTTGGTCAGGATATTTTGTTTAAATATACAAACATTGAAGGTCCGAATAAACTTTTAAAATTTCTTCACGAACCTAATAGAAAAAATCAGTTGCCTATTCAAAAGTCTTCACAGCATCCTTTTCAGGATGGTCCTTCAGTTAATAGAATCAAAGACTTGACTAGTAAGCGTTCTTATTCATCTTCGCACGATGACGGTTCTATCACCAAACCGGAGGAGAGACATAATAGGCTGATTGACTGCCTCACAACGTCGCCGGGTGAAGAACATCGAAGCATTACGCCATGTAATTTGGTTTCGGTAGCAGAATCATCTTCGCAAGATGATCTATTAGATACGAAGGAGAATAAAGTTATTCCTAAGCTCAATGTGAACTTAAGCTTAAAAGTGAGACAAAATAGGCTGATTGACTGCTTCATAACCTCGCAGGGTGAAAAATTTCGAAGCAGTACGCCATGTAATTTGTTTCCGGTTACAGAATCATCTTCGCAAGATGATCTATTAGGAACGAAGGAGAATAAAGTTATTCCTAAGCTCAATGTGAACTTAAGCTTAAAAGTGAGACAAAATAGGCTGATTGACTGCTTCATAACCTCGCAGGGTGAAAAATTTCGAAGCAGTACGCCATGTAATTTGTTTCCGGTTACAGAATCATCTTCGCAAGATGATCTATTAGAAACAAAGGAGAATAAAGTTACTACTAAACTCAATGTGACCTTAAGCCCTCGGAGTGAAACATGTTTCGAATGTCCCATAAATCATTCCGAAGAGAGTGAACTTGTGTGTTATTCTGAGGAAATAAGCCCTCAAATCTATATAGCATCATCTGTGGGTCAAGTAAAAAATGGTCTCATTGTTATAAGTTTAGCTAACACAAATTCATTTGAAGTTACTTTAAAAGATCATCCAATTAAATTTTTTCCCCTTGACGACTACGATCTTAAGATATTATCGAAAGAAAAATCAGAAACCCTAGGAAAATCGGTATACCCCATTTGTGAATATTTGAGCAAGCAAAATACACATGAAGAACGAAATAAGAAACTACTTAAAGAACTTAATTTCCGTGAGGATCTTAATCCTGAAGAAAGATCTACAATTCAAGAAATATGTCAAAGATTTGCCAATACATTTCATCTAGAAGGCGAAAAGCTAGAGTACACAAATGCTATCTATCACAAAATTTCAACTCCCAAAAACGCAACTCCTATCAATACAAAACAGTATCGTCTTCCTGAGGCACATAGGCATATAATAAAAGAACAAGTTGATAAAATGTATAAAGATAAAATTATTTCTGATAGCAAAAGTCCTTGGAATAGCCCATTACTAGTGGTTCCCAAAAGAGCTGACGAAAACGGTTTACGAAAGTATCGGGTGGTAGTTGATTTCAGGAAGATCAATGAAATTACCATTGGTGACGCTTTTCCGTTACCAAGAATTGATGATATCCTCGATCAACTGGGAAATAGTAGATATTTTTCAACACTAGACCTGGCAAGTGGTTATCACCAAGTACTAATAGATAAAGCTGACCGCCCAAAAACAGCTTTCAGCACAAACACGGGTCACTACGAATTCAATAGGATGCCTTTTGGCTTAAAAGGTGCGCCAGCAACTTTTCAGCGCCTTATGAATCATATTCTAAGTGGTCTTCAAGGTATTAAATGTTTCGTCTACCTAGATGACATTGTGGTGTATGGTCGTAACTTGTCTGATCACAATAAAAAATTAATTTCAGTTCTTGAACGGTTAGAGAAATTTAATCTACGACTTCAGCCACGGAAATGTTATTTCCTTCGGCGGGAAATAGTTTTTCTGGGTTACAGGATTACAGAGAAGGGAGTACTGCCGGACGAACAGAAAATAAAAAGCATTCTTCAAATACCTCCTCCAAGTAATACTAAAGAAGTTCAATCATTTTTGGGAATGATAAATTTTTATAGGAGGAGCATTCCAAACTTCTCCAAGTTTGAAAAACCTTTACGAGACATCACTCACAAGGAACAAAAATTTTGCTGGAACGCAGAGTGTGAAAAAGCTTTTACTGCATTGAAACAAATAATAACAAAACCCCCCATTCTCATATACCCAGACTTTTCAAAAGAATTTGATCTTTCTACTGATGCTAGTGGAACAACTATTGGGGCAGTATTGTCTCAAAAACGAGACGGATTAGATTTGCCTATTGCTTTTGCTAGTAGAATTTTAAGCCCTGTAGAGCGTCGTTACTCAACAATAGAAAGAGAAGCCCTGGCTATGGTCTGGGCAGTAAAAAATTTTCGATGTTACCTTTTGGGTCGAAATTTCACTCTCTATACCGATCACAAGCCCTTAGTTCATTTTTTCAAAATAACGAATGAATCAACAAGAATATCGAATTTCAAATTTAAACTAGCTGAATACGAATTTTCTATTAAACATAAGCCAGGAAAGGATAACGTAGTGGCTGATGCTCTAAGCCGTATAGTATCCCATGACAAAAGAAATGCAGACGTTCAGGTTTTAACGAGAGCACAGGTACATAAAGCACAAACCCAAGATATAGACAATAACGACAAGAATCCAAGTATGGATCTTACAGAATCAGGGAACATATCTATTACTAACAGAAGAAGAGTTTCTCAAGGTAATGAAAGCCTAACTGATGAGGATGAAGATGCTAGTCCTATTACAGGTGAATACCAAAATAAGGCATTCATTGAAAAGGAAGAGGATATTATTAAAACAATACAAAGATATCACGATTCTCCACTAGGAGGTCACCTTGGAGTTCTTAAGACATATCTTCGCATCCGACCAAGTTTTAGATGGAAAAATATGTTTAACACTATCAAGAAATACGTTAAAGGTTGCAAAAAGTGTCAAATAAATAAAAAAGCTAGACGTACAATTATGCCCATGGTGATTTCAGCCACTTCAAAGAAACCATTTGATATGGTCTTTATGGATATTGTCGGTCCACTCCCAACAACTACGAATGGTAACAAATATATTTTGACCTTCGCAGATGATCTTACCCGTTTCATGGACTGTTACCCACTTCCTAACGCGGAAGCAGAAACGGTCGCCAAGGTTTTTTTTGAGGAGATTATATGTCGCTATAGAATACCCAAACAGCTACTAACCGATCGAGGGGCAAATTTTTGCAGCGATCTTTTCAAGAAAGTGTGTAAGTTTCTCAAAATAAATAAACTTGAAACAACGGCATATCACCCACAGTGCGGCCCCAGCAGATTGGGATACATGGCTTCGACAAGCGATGTATGTTCACAACAACACTCCTCGTGCTAGTACGAAACTATCACCGATGGACGTGTTGTACGGTTTTACTTCCGAGATGCCAACTAATATCAAGAAAACTCCTTCTCCAATTTACGATGATGAAAATTATTTTTATCTACTAAAAAATAAATTGCAAAAAGCGTATCAAATAGCTAGAGCAAATATAGAGGTGAGTAAGTTCAAATCGAAAGAACATTACGATAAAAACATTCACCCATTTGCCTTTAAGGTAGGAGATAAAGTTCTACTACAAGATATGGCCAGAAAAAACAAGCTATATTCATTGTACAAGGGTCCTTTTGAAGTTAAAGAAATTAACAATAGTGTAAATACAACTATTTTGAGAGGAACAAAACTAGAAAAAGTTCACAATAACAGACTGAAACCATTTTATGAAAATGTTTCTACGTGAATTGATTTAAATTTTTCACTTTGCTTATTACGAATTATTTTTATTTCTCTTCTATTTCTTTTAGTTTTGGGAATCAAACAAAAAGGGTTTTGCAACAGCACAATGTGCCATCGCCATACGATATTGTTGCTTTTCTTAGTAACGCTTAGCTTACCTTTTATTAACGCCCAAGAAAACATCACTATACAACAATTGGAAGGTGCAGTGGGTATTTACTTCGACAAAATAGGACAAGTTGAAGTAATAAATAGCCACTGGAGCCTCTTTGTTTATTACAACTTAACCACTTATTGGTTTGAACTGACGGAAATCAAGGCATATATAGATCGTGTGGAAGATTTCTGTAAAAATGAAGTTTTCCATCAACGACATTGCATGCCAACGGTTGAAGCCATTCGCCACCGTTTTGAAGTCATCGAAGAAAATAATGAACTATTGTACTCCTTCAATGCAGCAAAATACGGTAAAACAAGGCCAAAACGTTCCCCTTTTGATATTGTTGGAAATCTAGCACATGGGTTGTTCGGAATCCTGGACAACGAATATGCGGAACACATTGAAAAGCAAATAAGTATTCTAAAGACCAACGAAAATCATTTGGCCGAACTTATAAAAAAACAAAGTTCAATAGCTGATTCTACTGCTAACATTCTCAAACGCACCACGGTGCAAATAAACAATCAATTTAAAGCTTTAAGTGACTATCTAGTAATAACTCATAATTCGATCAAGGATTCGTTAAGAGATAACGATCAGTACCGAGATTTGTCCGCTTTGGTTTCATATCTTATACTAATAATAACTAATTTTGAAAGACAACAGGGAATTTTGTTAGATGTCCTACTAGATTTGAAACATGCTAAAATAGACCCTCAAATAGTGACCCCAAAACAACTTACAGAACAATTACAATTAATACGGAGCAACATTCCAAGTTTGCTTAAGCTACCAAGAGGTTCGGCAATAGATTACTATAAATTAGCTTCAATCCGAGGACGAGTAATGCAAGATAGTATAGTTTTCGAAATGCGGCTACCATTACTTGAACTTGATGACTATGAATTGTTTTCATTAATTCCACTTCCTATTTTTCATAACAATGTTGTTTATTTGGTCGACACATCTTCTCCTTATTTAGTGATTTCTTTGATGAGAGACAAATATTTTCCCATATCAGAACTAGAACTCAATCTCTGTAAGACCCTTAAAGATCAATACTATTGTACTAATAACTATCCAACATTCAGCAAGCATTCAAATACAAACAATTGCGAGTTTTCACTGCTTAATCATAAATCTAATAATCTACAGGAATGTAAATTGAGTAAAGTATCAAATACAACATATAATTTTTGGAAAAGACTTAGGAACCCTAATACGTGGGTTTTCTCCGTCACTGGTAATGTAACAGGGCACCTCACATGCAACCAGACATCCTCAAGTCTGACTGTGTCCGGGTGTGGCGTATTAACATTCAAGACACCCTGTACTTTTAAACTGCCAACAATGCAAATAAAAGGCCATCTCAGTTTTAATAAAACAATTTATAATGCATTCATTCCCAGTACAAACATAAGCGCATGGGTCCTAGGAGGTACAGACACGGTAATTCAAGCTCCTCCCAAGGTTTTCGAGATAAACCATACGGAGTTTAACAGACTTAAATCAAATATAAGTGAGGTTATTAAGAAGTCTGAGGAATATTCGGTCATGGCTAATCTTCACGATTACAACCACTATTTTCTAAATTTTTTGCTCCTAGCAGGCATTGTTTTTCTTTTCATTATGTACTTTCGAGTGCAACAGAGAAATAAAAATTTGCAAAGACCGAAACCAAGACCGAGAATAAAACCAAAGCTTGAGGACTCAAATGCTATTTTTGCGGCTTCAGACACTTGCTAAATCGATTGATTCATTTTAATAAAACAAAATTCGTTTAATACCAGTCCCATTTCAAATTCTATTTCTATTTGCTAAACAATGAAGTTTTTTTGCCAAAAATGTATACTTTACTTTTTAAACAAAACATGAAAAAACAAAAACAGATATCCAATTGCAATTAACAAGAAGAAAAATAATATTTTTGCATTTAATTAAGAAAAAAGAATTTTCATTGAGAAAGTTAAGTTTTATTTTGTGATTTTATTTTTTTTATTAAATAGCAAAAAAAAAAAAAAGAAAAAAAAAATTATAATTTTATATACACGTACTGTTTTTGATAAGTGACTTTTTTTTTGTAATATTTAACCAAATGAACAATTTAAATAATGTAAAACACAGAGACGAATCAAACTGACCAATTTGTAATCTTACAAAGAGAAAAACAATTGAGAATTAAAAGACAAATTTTTGTACTTTAACGAGAACGAATGATGAAACATTTTTATTTTAGACTAACTAAAAAGCAAAATTATACTTACTAAAATTTTTAAACTCAAAAGAAATAAAAAAAAATAAAAATTAAATATCAATAGTACTGTAATTTTAGGAAAATATATACAAATGTACGCTTTCAATAGCCAAATCATTTAAATTTACCTTTAAGAATCATGAAAAATTAATCTAGGTAAATACATACTAGTATAAGAATAAGTCGAAAATAAAACAAAAAAAATCTTAGAGTAAGACCTATATTATGGTAAAACTAAAAATAAAATAATAATTTTACTAGAAGATGTAACCTAAAAAGTAAATAAATATCTAATAATAAAAATACAAAACAAAAAAATCTTAGACTAAGACTTATATTAATGTAAAACTAAAAATTAATCAACAATTTTATTAGAAGATGTTAACAAAATTATAATATCATATCTTAAATTTTTTTTATTGTAATAATTTTAACTAAGATCTTGTTTAAATAAATTGAAAGCTTTTCCAAAGGGGGAGGAAATGTGGTGTAATATTCCAGTTGCATGCACGTTTGGCTGTCGTAATCTAATCCGACTGCATGCAACCTGGCCCAGACACAGGTAGCCAAAGTCACCGAATGCATTTATACGCAGTGCTTGCATATTTCACTACGTGTAATATGCAAGCCATGCACTTTCCCACGTTCAGTGATTTTGCGTTGACCTTGTCTGGACAACGATCACATTGAATCTTCCTAAGGAAAGAGTTGAGTTGTTTCTTGACAGTCGACGGTGTCGGTCTATTTATTGGTTATACCACACATGTATATTTTTGGTAAAAGGAATCATGGAAACGCGAAACGAAACCATCTTTACGCTTATACTCTATTTTCATACACGGAAAAGAGCGTCCGATTTCAATAACTTTTTTTTTCACTAAAAAATCTAACTTTCTAAACTGATTTTCCTCTTCTAAGAGAAAATCGGTTAAGCAACACTCAACATTTAGCAAAGCCATTTAAATAATTAAAACAAAACAGTTCTCTTCGACTTTAGCTTTTCACAATTTTTAGTTTTTTTTTACAGCTTTTAGAAATGCACGTTACTTAAAATTCACTTTACACTTGCAAATAATCCAAAACAATGATCACATGATCAGTAGGTAATAGAACAAAACAAGACAGCAAAACAAAACCGAATTCGCCGTATATTACTCGAAGGCAAAAACTGTATTATTTTTTCCAAGCAGACACTGCAGTAAGACGAAAATTATCGTCTTACTTTTTTCAATAAGAGAACGTGTATTGAAAAAGGAAGCACCGCGGTGCACCGGGGTGGAAATATATAGTAGGAAAGACAGGGACAAACACAAAATATGTTCTGCGCGGCGATTTTCAATGCTTTGTGTATGCTTTGTGTGTTGTGTGTGTATCTCGCAAATTTAAAAATGCTTGAAGAACATTGTGTGTATGGGCAAAGATAGGCTGTTGACTGCTTTGTTGTAGACTTATGTTGCTGGTTGTTTCTATGAACAAGGGATAAATTTTAAGACGATAGGAATCGTGTTATATGGACGCCACGCCATTGCGACCTATACAGTGATGGATTAACGCCCAGACCCGTGAGGCCCGGGACTAGGGTGGCATGATTTGGGAGGCGGCAAAAATGTTCACAACGTCAAAATTTAAGAGCCGTAGAAATATAGCAAAAACTTATTTTCAAATTGGCTACATTTTTTTTTTTGTTGAATTTATTAAAAATTTTCTATGGACTATTATACGTAATCCCCGGATAAATACCCCCCGCTTAGTTGCGTTACCCGTTTAATTGACCTGAATCCTAGGCAAAAAAAGATCACATAAGAAATATACATAAAATTTCCCGTTTAAATGCATTCCGCTTAATTGCGTTTCCCGGTTAAATGGTCCAAAAATCAAAACTCTTTTTTCAATTTGAAGCAAAATTGCCCGGTTAATTGAACGAAAAAAACCAAATCATTGAAGTCACTTTTTGCTTACACCTTGAATGATTGATGATGAATTGGTCGCATTGTTGCGCGCCTACAAGTTAATAGTCAAATTGACATGACTTAAATCGTTGTGAGATTTTTTACTCTCTCGTGAGCTCTCTCTTTTGTGCACTGCTACGAAAAATCGCAGTGCTGGAACAGGATTAGACTGACTTTCACCGAATTTCGGTGCATTTCGTGCGAATTTTCAGTAAAGAAACACACCTATTTATTATTAGGTTTGTTCGTTAAAACCCTGGGGTCGCCACAAAGCGTTTTTTTGAGAAACCTAAGGTCGCCCTGAATGTCAAATTGAGTGTTTTTTAGCCCTGGGGTTGACCTGGGTTTTCCCTCAACTCACCCTAGGTTTTTGCTGTGGCGAGTTGAGGGCTGTCAAATGGCATGTATTTTTATTCAAATGACAGGGATGTGTGGTGATTTTGTGGCTTTGCGTTTTTTGAGAGTTGGAAAACCCAGGTTTTTTTGACAACTCATAAGATTGTCAAGAAAACTTGGGTCAACCCTGGGTAAAGTTCAACGAACGATCCTATTGTTTGCTGAAACATCAGAGTTTAGCGACTGCAAATTAAAATCTTGAAAATGTGTAAGGAAACAATGCAGGTGAAAATTACAGATTCTTACCATGATATAATGTTCTAGCCAAATAAAAAGCAAATCTGACTAATTCCCTCTTGTACGCTTGCTAAAGATATACGCACGGATTATGTACCAATTCATAATTTATGTGTTGTGTACATTATGAAAAATTGTTCCTTTTCAATCATTCCTAGGCTGAAATTGTTTGTTCTTTTTTTATGTCTTACCATTATATGTTAATTTTCCTTTGAATGCTTGTGATACAAACAAACAAAAAACGTCTTCCTGTTAAACTTTCTTTTTGTCGCTTACGATAAAATTGCGGGAAGGGCTCGATATATGTATCGCATGTCTATGATAAACAGACATTGCCAAAATAAAACAACAAACCTTCACCGCCGCCAACAGCAAAACGCAGTGCACAGGCAAGTTAATGAACATCTTGCATTCATTCGATGGCGACCGAAAACCAACTCTCAAAGATCAACAACGTCAACATTGTCGATGACAAAACCCTTCGGCGCTACACAAAATAGAACATGACCTGATGATACAGGTCGCAAGAAAACTAAAAAAATTTAGGCAGATGAGTCACGGTTGAATGAAACAATAACTTCATCTGGTCAGGAACATTTTCGCACCAATGTGTTTTACCGAATTTTAGATACTTTAAGCGTACAATTGGCCGGACGTATAAGTGCTTACCAAAAACTCTACGAAAATTTTAATTTTCTTAATAATTTATCTGACATAGATACGATTGAGCTGAAAATCTTGCGAATAAGTTAGTTAAAAAGTATTCTGATGATTTGGAAGAGACATTAGGGCATGAATGTATTCACTTACAATGTCCGCTCAATAGTTCCCTAGCAAATACGGAAGATGTACGCTCCGCACAAGAAATATATATAAATGCCATGCATTCTGGAAATCTTCGAGATGTTTATCCGAACATAGACATTGCTCTGCGTATTTGTTTGAATATTCCCGCTAGCGATTGTTCAGGAAAAATATCTTTTTCTACCTTGAAAAGGCTTGAAAAGGGTTAAATCTTATTTACGCGCAAGTATGCTTTGGCATTATTGTCTATTGAAGCTGAACTAGTTCAAGAAAGTGATTATGATGACATAGTTGATGCTTTTGCTCAGACAAAAGTCAGGAAGAAGAGATTCAAAAATGAAGCAATACATTATAACTTGAAATAAATGTTTATTTTTATTTGTTAGGCTAGTAGAGTAAAATAAACATTTTTCTATGCTTAGCACTGCATTTTTTAATGCTTAGCACTATGAGTTGTGTAAAAAATAAAAGCTATGTTTTAATAACAATTAAAATTCAGAATATATAGAATTTTATTGATCAAAAAGGGCGGCAGGACCTAGGACGGCAATAAGCATTAATCCGCCACTGGACGTATAATCACGTGTGGCCAAAACGTTGGCAGCGGTAACACCTTATGACCACCCTATTGTTTTTCCTTTCCCAGTACACCCTTTGGTGTAACAGGCGTCTAAAGTTTATTAGAACTTTAAAGGACTCTTAAGAATCTATGATTTGCAAAGAGTGTTTGTTCACCTTTTTCATAGCTTAGTTAGCAAATCATGGGTTATTCAAAAATCGTTCCATTTTCCAGTCTATATGTCAAAACTTAATCAAGGAAATCTATTGAAAAAAAAAAAATTAATTTTCGATGATAGTCAGTATTTTTCGGTTGTCGAAACTATCGAAATTTGAATTTAATTTAATTTTAGTTTAGACTCGGAAGACCTAAGAAAAGAGCCCCAAACTAATTGTAAATCAAACATAGCTATGAGTGGGTCATCAAAGCAAAAGACATCTATAGCATAGCTTTTGCAAGCTTCAGAAGAGGCAAAAGCAGCATCAAATGCTCAAACCGCAGCCGGACAACAGGCTTCCCATCAGGTCACTGCTCAGTTGGCTGAAAAGGCTTTGCAAGCTGCTCGTGCTGCAGAAGCTGCATTGGTTGGAAAACAAGGAGTTGTCGAACAGCTTGAAAAAGAAGTTCGCGAAGCAAATGCTGTAGTACAAGAAGAAACTGCTTCCATACAAAACACCCAAAATAATCTAAATGCTGCCCTCCTCAACAAGGCTACCACACAACTGAGAACATTGACTTAAGCAGTGCAGAACAAAAAAAGGTCAAAATGAAGAAATTTTAAGTTTTAAAAAACAAATACAGCGGCAGCAGCTGGCTCAAAATAAGGAGGCATATGAATAAAAAAATTAAACACTCCGATGAGAAACATCGCTTGAAAACTAAAATTCTCGAAACGGAGTTAAAACTCGAAGAAAATATGTATTGCAATTTATGAGCAAATAAAATACCACTTCAGCCAAGCCCACGCTTTTTTTTACAGAAACTACTTATGTATGTATGTATATAAAGAAAACAAAAATTACAGCGTCCATATGCCTCATTCAATTTGATATGTCAGCCTCACAAATTTTCATTGGAAGGGAACAAAAATCAAGCACGGAACAAACTGAATATCAGTTAATATTTGTTTAAATGGAGCTAACCCAGAAAAATTGACTTGTTAGCAAAATCTTTGATAAAAAGCTCTTATCAGAGATACCTTGATCAAATATTTTGTGAACAAACCGAATCCATGATTATCATCACAACAATCACATTTGTTAATAATGTGCAGTTCGTACCAAATATGTATGTTTATATAGGGGGTAGAAAACAGCTTAAGTTGTCTTGTTCGCTTCATCAGCACCAGTTATTGGGACATTGTTTGACGTTTTAGATAGATGATCATTTTTCGTATCATTTTTGTCGCTGACTGTTGTAGCTCCAAAATAAAACAAAAAGTTTTTAAGGATTATAAATATCGTGATTCCAAATGTACGATTTTATTTTCTAAGGAAAATATTTTCAAATACAGAATATTCTGGAAAGAGTCTTAACAATATATGTACTTACATTCCTTTTCAACTAAGGCTGGTTACAAACACTCAAGAACTACAACTGAACAATATTGACAAAAGGAGAATAGGACACAAAGAAAAAATAACAACGGGGTACTACGATTAGGAAAATGAAAAATGCAAAGTAAAACTAATTTTGAATTTGAAAGGTAACTATGATTGGAAATATTTAAAAAACAAAGAATATGAATTACTAATAAACATAAATATTGGCTCGATGACATCCCGGTGCCCGTCTGAAACTAAGAAGACAAATCGAGAACAGGGAGCCTTCCAACAGACCTTTTTGTCTTGATGGATCCATTTGCCATTTCAACATCTGCAATTCTTACGACTCCATCTGGACATGGGTAGATCTTGATAACTCGTCCCATCTGCCACGACGAGCGTATTTATTTAGGGTCAATGACAAGAACTAAGCTCCCTTCTTCGATAGGTTTAGTATCCTTATGCCACTTGCTTCTTCTCGTTATTTCTGGGAGATACTCATTATACCAACGTCTAGTAAGCTGGGAGATCAAATGTTGGGCTCGTCGACTATAAAGCCTGTTACAAGAGTCTCCCTTACAGAAAACCCCAGGAGCCGTTACATCTCGAAAATCCTCACCAAAAAGCATCGAATTGGGAGGCAGAAGCCTTGGATCTTCTGAATCCACTGGTATATTGTGTAAGAGGACTCATATTGGTTTGACCTTGAGCTTCATAAAGAACATTTCGCAGCACGTCTTCCCTTGGAATGGTGCCTTTGAGGACAAAATCTATACTGCGCTTAAAAGATTGAATAAGGCGCTTCCAAGCACCGCCCATCCACGGTGAGTAAACTGGAATAAATCTCCACAGGATGTTTTGATATTTTGATGCGTATTCACCAAGAGCCGCCTCCATTTCACTAACATCTTTTTCGAGCTAATTTTTTGATCCAATCAAGTTCAGCCCATTATCGCTGTACAGAAATCGAAAGACAACACGGTTAATGAACAATCGACGAACAGCCATTGATCAAAACTAAGATCATTTAACAGCTCGATTTGTACTGCTCGGAACGTTAAACAGGTGAAAATCATACCGTATCGTTTTACAGTTCCTCTTCCTATTTTTACTAGCATCGGTCCAAAGTAATCAACCCCAACATGAGTGAATGGTTTTTCATTCAAAGCCAATCAAGCTTCAGGGAGCTTACCCATTACCGGCATCACAGCTTTAGCTTTTTAACGCTTGCACATGTAACATTTCGATGTTACACTTTTTACTGCGGTTCTAATGTTGATAACCCATGCTCGTTCTCTAATGTCTGAAATAACTGATGCTGTTCCCACATGATTATCTTTTTCATTATGATGTCTAACAAGCAGGTCCACTAGAGGATGAGATTTAGGTAAATTTGACGGATTTCTTGATGCGTATGATAAGATTGATTTTTTCCCTCTTGATCTCATTCGGATTTTAAGATCTTTGTCCAAGAACGGTGAAAACTTAATTAAATTGCTTGAAGAGCTAACTTTCTGCTTTACCACCAAGTTAACTACATCTTCAGGAAAGGCTTCGGTTTGAATTTTTCTGAATAGCCAGTTTTCAGCTTTTGAATATTCATCTGGAGTCACAAAACTTTTCAACAGCTTTTTTCTTAATGATGTCATTACAACGAATTATGAAAGCCATGACACGAACGGAAGAAGACCAATTTGCTTTAAATCTTGTCTTTATTTCATCATAAATGCTAAAGGATCTGAGCCATCTGAAACAGAAGTAGTTCTTCCTCGTGTAACAGGCCATAAACTAATTGGCAAACGCAGGAATTCTGGTCCTTTGAACCACCTTGTTTCAGTGTTACCAATTGATGACTCCTTCCATCTCGTTGCATCGTCAGCCACGTAATCTTTTGTTCCTACATGGTACCACTGGCGAGGGGAAGATGAATCCAAAATTTTTCCCACTCTTACGGCAACGAAAGATGGAAACTTGAATTTTGTAGAGTTTATCCAAGACAATACTGTGTTGGAATCGGACAAGTAGTT
Organism: Melanostoma mellinum; assembly: GCA_914767635.1. NCBI lineage: Eukaryota > Metazoa > Arthropoda > Insecta > Diptera > Syrphidae > Melanostoma > Melanostoma mellinum. The sequence goes on along the minus strand of OU612059.1, from coordinate 116,344,161 downwards.
GCAATTGTTGAATCGGATTGAATGAGCGCTTTTGACTGTATTTGCCAGGCGTACACCAAGAACTGCTACCCGCGATTCTAGCCTAGGTGCCGAGAGCTTCTTCACTGGGGCTTCTTTTGCCTTAACCATCACAAGAGCGACCTCTACCTTGTTAACGTTTTCAAAGCGCAGGTAAGCTGCTGCAGCAAAAGCCTGTACTGAAGGATCGACAAAAACAATCAAACTTACCTCCGAACTATCGGGGTTCCAGGATAGATATAAACGAGGAGTCTTTAAGTTTTCGATGTTTCTCAACTCGGTGATAAAATCTGTCCACTGGATTTTTAAGTCTTTAGGTATTGCTTCGTCCAAATCGACACCTTCACGTCATACCTCCTGAAGAATGGCACGTCCTCGAATGATATAAAAAGATATCAGGCCAAGTGGGTCAAAAATCCTCTTTACCGTCTTTAGAATCTCCCTCTTGGTTATTTTCGCTTCTGGTAAAAGCCAGGGCGTTGTTAAATAGATTATATGTGAAACAATCCAAAGAAGGTACCCAAAACATTCCAAGAATTTTGGAAACAATGTTGTCATAGTTGTTCAAATCAAGGCTAACAAACTTTGTGTTGACATCGCTCTGAGATATCTTCCGAAGAAGAACTTGACTGTTCGATTGCACACCAACCAAATCAAAGTTCATTGACTTGCAAATGCGTATAGCGTCTTCAGTTACAGACATAGCCTTTTCTATTGTGTCGTGGCTGTTGAAATAGTCGTCAACATAAGTTCGCTGCGTTAAACCATCAACAGCTTCAGGACATTCCAGCTGAAACTTTTCCACGTGATGATTTTTGATGAACTGGGCGCAAGCATGTAGGATGGGCGTTGTACTATTCGGGTAGGCTCTGACTGGTGCCGATTTGGCGGCGCCCAGATGCTGTAACTTATAGTACACGTCAATTGTGCTTACTATACCTCCAAGCAGTATCCACTGGGACCTGGGATGCTCCGTCCAGAGCTGACCTGCTAAGCTAGTAAGTGCGAGTGCTGACAAAGGATACCGGAACAAAAGAATTGTGATCGATAAACACTATAATTGCTCTGCGAACAATGACTGACTGCACGAATCTCAGTGGTCTACGAGAGCTTTCGTGTAAGTGTTCCAGCGGATGAATTCAAATCAACGGTGGACTTCAGCAGCCATAAAAGCAGAAACCCTTTGAAGGAGCTACTCCAACATATTTGGTTTAAAGGTCTTTCGGGGTCTTTCAATAATAGGACAGGGTATTGAAGTAGAGATGGTGGCGGATGAGCTCCTGGTGAGCCAACGGCAGCACTCAATACCCTGCAGCAGGGTACTGACACTGGATATTCCAGCCCTTTGTGTCCGAAGGGATCCAAAAGGACCTGGCCCTACAGGTTGGGGGTTGTGCGTAGGGTAAACTACCCAACCACGTAAAAAAGACCTTGTTCCGAAACAACCAATAGCCTCGGATAACGATAATGATTTCAGAGTTGACGACCCAAGCAAACAAAAAAAAAAGAACAATGACCTCCGGATCTGCACGTGGAACGTAAGATATCTTAACGGACTACGTGCAGCTGGAGAATTAGCGGACGCCCTGGACTGCTGCAAAGCAGACATAACTGCCATCCAAGAAGTTAGATGGAGTGGAACGGGCATAAAGAAGTTGAAAAACTGTGACATTTACTATGGTGACTGCTAAGGACAACAGAAACAGCGCTTATTTGGATGCGGATTTGTCGTTAGAGGAAGACTCAGGGATAAGGTGATTAGCCAAAATCCAGTTAATGAGCGTATAAGCACCATCCACATCATTGCTAAATTTGCCAACATTAGCCTTATATGCGCCCACGCCCCGCCGAAACATATGAGCAGTGAACTAGACACGACGTGAAAATCATTCTTGACGGTTTCACTCGGCCACCAAAACGAGACCAATGGTTCGATGAAAAATGCAGGCAGGCGAATGCAGCCAAACAAAAAGCACGACAAATGCTGATGCAACAACGAACAAGGGCTGCCTACGATCAGTATAACGAGATCTACAAGGAGAAAAGAAGGGAAGAACACCGACTTCTCAAAAAGAAAAAGAAGCAGCATGAGAAGCGCTCGTTTAAGGAAATAAAGAGGTGCCATGACAGGAACGAGATTGGGAAGTTTTACCAAAAGGTAAAAAGATCCTGTCAGGGTGGCAAACCCCGAACTCAAGCCTGTAAAGACCAGCAGGGAAACATAATTGCAGAGTCACAGTTGCTACTGAGGATCTGGAAAGATCATTTCTGCAGACTGCTTAACGGCGATGAGGACACAAATTCCGCTGTCGGGTAGATTGCCCCATTCAGCTTGGACGATGATCAAGAATGCCGTCCTCCCGACCTAGAAGAGGTTAAGCTTGCCATATGCAAACTTAAATTTATTGTTTTATATATAGAAGCCCCAATTTAGATAGCAATTCAACCTCTAACGAGTTTGATGCGCTATCTGACTCCATAATAAGAATTGTTTCCCAATATCCTCACACTGAAATCGCAATTGCGGGCGATTTCAATGTACACAATTCAGGTTGGCTTCGACATTCTGGCCAGACAACACCCGAAGGAGAATATGTTGAGATCTTCGCTGAGTTAAACCAATTAACTCAACTTGTTGATGAGCCCACTCGGGTTCCAGATATTGAAGGCCATGCGGCCAACACTCTTGACTTATTTCTCACTTCTCATCCCGAAAAATACAGGGTTGTAGTATCATCTCCTTTAGGCAAATCGGACCATTGTGTCATATCGGTAGATTTTTCGTTTTCCGTCACTGTAAAAAAAGATAAAGTCCCTAAAAGAACTGTGTGGCAATACGAGAAAGCCAATTGGGACGGCCTGAATAATTTCTTTCGAAATTTTAATTGGTCATTGTGCTTTCTCGACGGAAACGTTGATGCATCAGCTGATATGATATCTAACGTAATTCTCAACGTCATGAGAAATTTCGTTCCTCACAGAACAAAAAGTATCATCCCCAAAGAGAATTCGTGGTTTGATTCTAGCTGTAAAGAGGCGATTAGGGATCGAGAAAGTAGTTTTCGAATATTTAAAGGCAACCCTACAGTAGAAAACTGAAATTTGTTCAAACGGGCCAGAAATATCTGCAATGCTCAAATACAAAAGGCTAAGTTTTTACATGACCAAAAAGTAAGGCCAAAAATACTGTTGTGTCCAAAAGGAAGTAAAAACTTTTGGTCTTTTGTCAAGAACATTAAGAACTCGACCACGTCATCGGTCCCAACGCTCGTCTTCAATGACTCTCCGTATGTCAGCTCCATCGACAAAGCCAATTTGCTGGCAGCTCAATTTGCTGCCAACTCGACACTTCCTTATAGCATATTGGCTCCACCTGAGTTCGAGTCTGCAAATTCTTTGATGAAGCAGATATTTTTTCGAACTCGCTCGGTTGCGAGAGTCCTCAAAGATCTCAAAATACACAAATCCGCTGGTCCAGATGGTATCCCCGCCGTTATTCTGAAGAGGTGTTCTTCTACGCTGGCAAAACCTCTGCGTAAACTTTTCCATCTTTCCTATTCTGCTGGGATTTTTCCGAGCAGATGGAAAACTGCATTTGTCCAGCCGGTCCCTAAAAAAGGCGAATCTTCCTCCCCTTCCAATTACCGTCCAATTGCACTAACGTCCCTTCTTTCCAAGGTCATGGAAACGTTGATTAACCGTCAACTTATGAAATATCTTGAAGAACGAAAGCTTCTTAATGACCGTCAGTACGGCTTTCGTAGCAAACGGTCCACTGGTGATTTGATGGCTTATCTCACCGAAAAGTGGAACCAATCTTTACATTGTTTTGGAGAAAGTAAGATTATTGCGCTTGATATTTCTAAAGCATTTGATAGAGTTTGGCATCAGGCTCTTTTATCGAAAATGCGTGCTTTTGGTATCGATGAGTCTCTTCTTCGTTGGATTAGAAACTACCTGTCCGACCGTTCAATACAAGTTGTGTTGGATGGCTTCAAGTCTGATACCCACTTCATAAATGCTGGTGTGCCCCAGGGCTCCGTTTTGTCTCCGACTCTCTTCCTCATTTTCATTAATGATCTCTTGTCTGAAACTTCTAATCCACTCAACTGTTTTGCTGACGACTCGACCCTCAGCTTTTCATATTCGTTTCCAAATTCACGTCCCTGCTCTTCGGATGTGGAACTGGAACGGTTGCGTATGATAAGCTCATTGAATTCTGACCTTGACAGCATTGTTGCATGGGGTCTAATGAACCGAGTAGAATTCAATGCTTCGAAAACTCAATGCTGTCTCTTGTCGTTGAAGCTTTACATTCCCCATTGCCATTATCCATGAATGGTACCTGCATCCAAGAAACCGAAAAGCTGTCAGTACTTGGTATGTGTGTAAACGATGATCTTCGTTGGAATGGCCACATATTTGAAGTCGCCAAAAACGCTGCTAAATGCTTAGGCTTCTTGAGACGATGCAGGAAGTTCTTTACCCCTTCTGATCTGGCTACAATTTATAAGGCCTTCATCCGCCCAAAACTGGAGTATAACTCTCATATCTGGTCAGGTGCTTCTCAAACATCTTTGCGCCTACTTGATAGGGTACAAAATAGAGCGTTAAAAATGATAGGTGATAGTTCAATCGTAGAATCGATTGATTCTCTTGGACATCGTCGAAACGTTACCTGTCTCTCTCTTTTTTATCGCTTTTTTCACAAACAGTGCTCTAGTGAAATAGCCAGCTGCATTCCTCCCCCGAAACAATTTAGCCGCAACACCCGCCTCGCTAGGAATGCTCATCAGTTTTAACTTGAGCCCAACTTCGGGCGTACAGTCAAGTATAGAGATTCTTATTTTAGTCGTACCACCCGAATGTCGAATGCTTTACCTGGCTCTGTATTTCCCCTACATTACAATTTACAAAGATTCAAAAGCAATGTGCATCGGTGTCTCCTTTCAAATCCTCTCCTATTTTCCTAAATGCTCGCACTGTGTTCTATAACATTATAAGGGTAGTCATAACCCCTTGATGTGTGCGCTTATTATAAAAAAAAAAAAAAAAAAAAAAAAATCAAATAAGACTGCAGGTGCAGATGGCCTTGATGCCGAATTTTTCAAGGCAGCCGGAGATCAGTTGGAAAGGAGCATGCACCGGCTGATCTGCACTATATGGTCGGAAGAAAGCATGCCCGATTAATGGAACCTCAGCATCGTATGCCCAATCATAAAGAAAGGAGACCCTCACAATTGCGCCAATTATAGAGGGATAAGCCTTCTTAACGTCGCGTCGCCTATAAGATCTTGTCTGCTGTAATATGTGAACGTCTGAAACCCCACGTCAACAACTTGATAGGTCCTTATAAATGTGGTTTTAGACCAGCGAATTCCACATTAGACCAAATTTTCACATTACGGCAGATCTTGGAAAAAACCCAAGAATATAATATCGATATTCACCATCTTTTTATCGATTTCAAGGCCGCGTATGACAGTATCTAGAGAGACAGAGAGCTGTACAGAGCCATGTCTAGTTTCAGCATCGCTGCAAAACTCGTACGGCTATGCAGGATGACTTTGGAGAATTCACGCTGCTCCGTCAAGGTCGGTAAAGAACTCACCGAGACCTTTGATGAAAAAGGCTTCAGGCAAAGCAACAAACTGTCATGCGATTTTTTCAACATCATACTTGAACAGATTGTAAAAACACAAACGTTAACACCAGAAAGTCTGAACAATTACTCGCCTAAAGCGTGATGTCATAGGTGCTTTTGCGAGTATTGAAACAGAAGCGGCAAAAATGGTTAATGAGGGCAAAACGAAGTACATGCTCTCATCAAACAGGGACACAGAACATCGACGATTAGGACAAAACGTCACAATAGACAGACATAACTTCGAGGTAGTACAGGACTTCGTCTACCTAGGATCCGCTGTAGATACGGACAACAACATCAGTGCGGAGATCAAACGGAGAATAACTTTTGCCAACCGTTGCTTCTTTGGTTTAAGAAGGCAATTGAGAAACAGAACCCTCTCCAGAAAAACCAAAGTTACCTTGTTTAAGACCTTAATCATCCCAGTCCTGCTGTACGGCGTGAAAGCATGGACCTTATCGAAAGCGCATGAGGAAACTCTTGGTCGTTTCGAAAGAAAAATTCTCCGAATAATCTTTGGTCACGTAAGGGAAGACAATGTGTGGAGAAGAAGATACAACAACGAGCTGTATTAGCTGTACCGCGACATGGGCATAGCCACAAGAGTACGCATCGCGATATGATGGTTAGGCCATGTAGAGTGGATGGACCAAAACGCTACGGCTCGTCGGGTGTTCGAAAGCACATTGCAGGGAAATCGCGGAAGGGGAAGACCTCGTCTTAGGTGGCGCAATCAAGTGGATGAAGACCTCAACCGACTGGGAGTGCGAAACTGGAGAGAGCTCGCCCTAAATCGAAGTCGTTATAGAAGAATGTTGGTTGATGCCCAGGTTCACCCCGAACTGTAATGCCCACCTAAGTAAGTAAGTAAATGCGCAAGCTGGAGAACAAGTTTGGCCAAACACCATTACTTCCATAATGTAAATGGTTGGTTCTTCCGAGCTGTCACCGTCTCTCCACAGAACTCTTTGACATTGCTGGTCGTGTGCTTTTATCCGGTTTCTATGGAACATTTCTTTAATATCTGCATTCACAGCGATCGCACGATCACGAAACTTAAAAAGACCAGCATGGAGTGGAACAAGCATGTCGGGACCTTTCAGCAGATAGGTGTTAAGTGATACACCATTCACCTTTGCAGCCACATCAGCGACATCCCTTGGTTTCGGTATTAATTTATTTGGATTTTCCACTATGACGGTGGGTGTCTGCCATACCCGCGGCCATGACTTCTGTAGCTCTTCATCCGTCACTGTTCTTGCATACCCTTTGAATAGTAACTCTTTCATGTGATCGAGCGAGCCACTTGATGGCTAACCAAATCTCCCTTAGATGGCTTGACTCCAAAACCTTCAGTTGAAAAATTGTGTTTAACAAGTTCATGCAGATCATCTTCTGTTTTTATAGCATCATGAAACAGAAAATGCATTGTTGGCTTAACTACTTGACAAGATACACGATAAGTGTATGCAGATGACCCATAAACAACCCATCCCAAAAGAGTCTTAATGATGCACGGCTCTTCGTCTTTGTCGTGTCGTTGTCCATGGCCCCATAAAAACTTCGCTTGATCTAGTCCCACAAGAATTTTCGGTTTGACATCAACCTGATCCGAAAGTGGGATTCCTCTCAGGTGTGGATAGGAAACTTTGAACTCGGCAACATTGATAGACTGTCCAGGCAGATCTTAATTATTTACTGTATAGACATTTTTGAGAAGATGACGCTTCCGATTACGGATCCCAGAAACCGTCAAAGATTTCGAATAGAATCTTCTTGTCGTGAGACTCCTTTTGTCCACTGAAGAACCAACTCTTCTGCGCTTCCTGTAAGCCCTAGTTCATCGAAAAGATCTCTTCAATCATTGATAAAGACGAACCGTCATCAAGGAACGCGTATGTATCCACAAATTTTCCGTTGATACCAAAGATGCGAATGGGGGCAATCTTGAACAAAACTGATGAACTATTTACATGTGAGGAGTGGACATGATGTGTAGGTGGCTCTAATGGATGCGCAGATTTATTCAGCTGAGATCTTATCGCGGTTCCAACTGACTGATGTAAGAGCGGACTATGATGTTTTGAACAACCTTGAATTCCACACACTGTATTCTCTCGGGACGACTTCCAGTTATGGTTTGACGGTTTGACAAATTCTTAAATTCAGCACACTGATTTAGCATATGTTTTCGATTGCAACGAACACAACCAATAGACGAGACTGCTGATGTGGTAGGATTGTGAGTCAAAGCCCGAGCAGAGGGTTTTAATTTTTGGACGATAGGCTTTCTTGATTCATTTGATTCCGAGTTCTTAAGTGGATCAGGTGGAAGATCAACAACTTTCTCTATCAAAAATCTTGCAAAACAATCTAAATTGGCTCGAGGATGAATTGATTTATTAATTAATTTATTTGTCCAATCTTAGTACAGACCAGAACCCAACTTACAAGCAAGACTTGTTAAAACATAACTGTTTTTGAGATCCTCATCTCTTTTTATGGATTTCAGATCGGCAACAAACCCATTCAGCTTTACTGCCCACAAACGCAATTTCGGGTCATATTTTGAGGCGAGTCGAGGAAGATTTAGCAAGTTGGCTGTAAGATCGTGAACAAAAACATCATGACGACAAAAAATTGCTCGCAAAGAATCCATGATACCATTCGCATGTGAAGAATACTTCAACCGGTCGCTTACTAGTTGATATGCTTCGCCATGCAATGCCTTACACAACCTAGAGACATTTTCCTTGTCGCTATATCGTCCTTCAACGGCCACTCTCGTTTATCGGCATCAGAAAAAAGCGGCAACTCTTGAACGTTCAAAACAGTTAGTAAGCTGGCCATATCCGCATCAGGAAGCGATGAATCAGCTGACAGAGTTTTTGGTACATGAACATTTTGTAATGGTGTTGAATGCTGATGCACTTAGTTGTCCAACAATAATTTGTGGTTTTCTTGAATCTTCTTTATCCTCTGAATACTTTCTGTAACTATATCAGCATTTGAGGGTTGTCGAACATCTAAGACAGGCTGAATTGGAACGGCTGATGCTTTAGCTATCTTAACCTTCATAGCCTCCATCTCTTCTCGAAGGGATGAAAGCTCGTCATCTTTTCTTGCAACTGCTGCTTGAGCCATTGCAGCTGCTTCGATCCTGTTTCAACTCCTAATCCTGTTTCATCTAAACCTTGAGACGCTGGCTGATTACGAATAACATCATGCTGCAAAGTAACATCTTCAGTATCCACAGGAATTTTACAGTCCTCACAGAACCATGGAGTAGCAGTATCACACTTGGTAGGATTGAAATCTACACATAAATAATGCCACCACCTCTTACATTGATCACATGACACCATGAGATCATCATCAGTATCTTTGCACGTGTTGGAACTTCAGCTATGCTCCATCGTAAGAATTGAAATAAGAAAATACTAACCAAAATATTTTTTCGTTCTCGATCTATTTCCCAATTACAGCCGTCCACGTGTCAATGCGACGTAAAACGTACTGCTTCCAACAAGAAGAAAGTCCAAAGAATAAAATAAAATGATGTTGTAGCTCCGAAATAAAACAAGTTTCTAAGGATTATAAATATCGTGATTCCAAATGTACGATTTTATTTTCTAAGGAAAATATTTTTAAATACAGAATATTCTGGAAAGAGTCTTAACAATATATGTGCAATATAAGGCTGGTTACAAACAATCAAGAACTACAACTGAATAATATTGATTATTGACAAAAGGAGAATAGGACACAAAGAAAAAATAACAACAGGTTACAACGATTAGGAAAATGAAAAATGCAAAGTAAAACTAATTTTGAATTTGGAAGGTAACTATGATTGGAAATATTTAAAAAACAAAGAATATGAAGTAGTAATAAACATAAATATTGGCTCGATGACACTGATGGCACTTTCCATTGGTTTCAATCGGGGAAGCACTCATTTTAAAAACCAATGGAACACCCAAAATAATTTCTGTTCAGTTTAACGTAATTGCCTTTGTGTGAGTGAAACACCTATGGCTCTTAAAAAATATTCCTTGAAGAAAATTTTCTTTTTGACATTTGAGTAACATAGGTATGTTAGTGCTTCTTGAGTCGATTTTCATTTCAAATCGAGAAGCGGCTGTCACTCCTCAGAATCATCAGAAGCGATCTTTTTGCACCAATGGATCGGTTTGAGAATGCTTCTGGACGCTCCTGGACGGTTCTTTTCGTCCAATGGAAAGTGCCATGAGTATGGAGACATTGTCATTATTTTCTAGGCCTAAAAGTGGCGAGAATGGATTGAATGCTGCTTGTGTCACCCACAGTGTTTTTTCTTTTTACCTATATTCACATTGTTAATGCTCGCCGAACGCTTTAGACTACCGATTATTGCCGTCCACTGCATTTCGTTTTAGCTGGTTTCTTCTACATTTATGTTTTATGATAGCGTGAGATAAGGTTTCTGCACTGATGTACTCTGATTATTCACAGAGGGATTATAAGAGTTGACACCATCATACACGTGTTGTTTTTTTTTTTTTTTCTCAACTTAATTCATTTGTATTGAAGATTTTATGGTTTCCCAACCCAATGGCTGGAAAGTTTTCAAATATTTTATCACTTTCCACTTTGGTGAGTTTCTATCTCTTTTTGGAAAAAATTAAATAAATTTATTTTGCGGTTAAGCCGCCAGTAATAAAAATGATGCTTTACTGTGTTACGAGTCTACGTCGGTTCACTTGACACTCCGATCGGAGCTCCGCACAAATAATTCAATTCTATAAATCCGCCACAAAAGTAAACTCACATTTCAACTGAATCGGTGATTGTTAAAACAACATAAGTGACATTTTTATTTTTTTGTAGGAGAGACAGAAATGTTGTGTTTTCTACCTATAAGCAATGAAAATACGCAAAAATAATAATAAAAAAAAAAATAAAATAAATAGGGTGGCGCAACAGAGCGAGGAGCCCCTGGGCCTAGCGCATTTCTCACAACCATGCCTTGTGAGGGAATGGAGGGGACCTACAGTTTTTCGCCGGTTCCGAACGGTTAATTGAGAATGCGCTTTCATGGCAATGAATTTACTAACGGAGGACTTGCCAATTCCTCGCGAAAGGCGATACCCGTGGAAAAACATTTTTGCATTTTGCCTCTGCTGGGATTCGAACCTCGAACCTCTGGGTTAGCAGGTGGACATGCTAACCATTACGCCACGGGTACCACAAAAATAATAATAAAATAAAATAATATTAAAAATAATAATTATTAAAAGTAACAGATTATTGAAAATAGCTATTTTTGCGTATTTTCATAGCTTATGGGTAGAAAACACAACATTTCTGTCTCTCCTACAAATAAATAAAAATGTCACTTATGTTGTTCTAACAATAACCGATTCAACTGTGCTTCCATTTTTTCGTGGCAAAATACCAATTTCTAGTTAGCAACTAAATAAAAACTTGGTTTTAAGAACTTTTTTTTCAATCATAATTCTCATCGAAAAACTATTTACCATCCATGTACCTACATTTACGAGAAAATAGTTCAACTCCGCCACCAAAGTTAACCTACCTATTTCATTGCACGTGAAAAAAATGTTATTTTTTACTAGCTGTATATGAAAATAAAATATTAAATTTTTTTAAGGCATGTAAACAGTGATTACGACTGCGTTTGATAGTACATATTCCTATGTAGCTTCCAAGTTAAAGCAAACACATTAGCAACTGGTAAATAGTGAGGCATTACCTTATAACCACACCGAAAGAAAAAACCTTGGTTGATTTAAACATGTTTCATTGTTACTCAACAATTCATCTAAAGTTGTGAAATTAACCAAGCTTCGTGATGAATTCAAATAAGAACGCATTTTCAAATCAAGTATGCTGCCGTGATCAATTTTTTTTTCAGGTAAGTATCATAAAAATGTTTAAATTAAGTATGTTCGTAGTTGATTTGAATATGTTCTAATTTTTAACCAACAACGTGATTGTTGATTTCATACTTGATCAAGAACAAACATATTTAACTAACAATTAAATCTGAAATTACAAAAACCATCACGTTTCTGATTGAAATACCAAATACACTGTTGAACTATCACCAATATGTTTGATCAACAATGTTCATACTTCTTTAATCAATAAAGAATAGTTAAAGTATCAGTAACATTTTGAATTCCAATATTTTTCATACTTAAGCCCACAGAAAACGTGAAGTCGCAAACGGAACTTCAATTCAATATGATAAGTTTCGTGACCATTTTATCTTAAGGGATAATTAATTATTCTTTATTGTTGATAAAGTATGTTCGTGAGAATTCAGCCACGTTTTTATTTGCTCAACAGATTAAATGCAAAATTTCTATAATAAATGCCTGAATTGAAGTTTGACCTATCAAATGTATAGGTCAAACTTCAATTCAGGCATTTATCATAGAAATTTTACATCAAAACTGTTGAGCAAATAAAAACGTGGCTGAATTCTCACGAGCATACTTGATCAACAATGTTCATATTTTACCAACAATTCAGAATTGTTGACGAAACACAAACGTTGTTAAAGTATCATGGACATGTATGTTTCTAGTATCACAGCCGTTGTTGGTTAACAATGAAATTGAAAATGACGTTGTTGATTTGAGCAATGAAAATTGTAGCATTTAAATAAATAAAATGAAAATGCCAGCTTGTTCAATTTAAGTATGTTCGTGCTTGACGCAAAAACAAACAAGCTTCATGTTTGATTTTACCAAGGTTTTTCTTTCGGTGTATATTCAAAGAATTCAACAAATTGAACCTTAAATTACAAGAACATGATATCACTTTAATTCAATTCAAAGGTCATATGCAATGTTTTGTTGAAAAATTTGAGAACTGGAGTAGAAAGGTAAGTGAGCACTAAGCTTAACATATCAATATTTCACAAACTAAGCAAGACCCAAACCGAAAATGAATATGCTAAGGAAGAATTAGAAAACCTTATTATCAATCACCTAACTTATTTAAAACAGGAGATTGCTACATAATCCCACGATTTGAATAATGTTCAACTCACGCCAATCCGAAATCCTTTCTCTGCACATCTTATTGTTTCTGAAATTCCGGATACTCTCCAAGATGAACTTATTGAATTAAGAAATAATTTTTTTGCAAAAGATAATTTCGAAACAACGTCATTGATTGATTTTTGGTGCAGTGTGACACACTGTGTGAGAGAAGTTTGCCCTAATTTATCGAACAATGCTTTAAAACTGTTAATACCATTCGTTTCGACACATCTCTGCGAAGCTGGATTATCTCAGTTTGTAAATATTAAAACCAAATCAAGGAATAAATTGGATGTAAGGCACGATATGAAACTGGCCCTGACAACAACACTACCTAGAAGCGATGAATTGGTATCTAAATGTCAATATCAAATTTCTCACTAGAAAACTAGTTGCAAATATAATAATTTTTATAATTGTTATTAATTTTCGAATATGCTATGTATATGTTCTGTACATATATACATATATCATTGTATAAATATATTGTATGTATGACACACTCTCTTTTCAATTAAATAAATTTGGCACTTTATTTGTTTAGGTTAGGGGATGGGTCTGTCTCCTTGTGTTTGGGAAAGAAGGGCGGTTTATGAGAAATTAATACAATTTGTTTAAAAATTGTTAAAAATTGAAAATTTATAAAAACCAAGTAAGCCTCTTATGGTAGACCCTAATTTTGTGAGTGAGAATTGGTTTCATGAAGGTATCGCTGATCAAATAATTGAAATTAAAGGGCTTAAGGTTATTAGGAATGATAGGAAATTTCGAACTGGTGGTGGAGTCGCCATTTATTTAAAAGATTTTATCAAACAGAGAGTCAAATACGTCTCTAGCCCTGGTTCTCCTAATTGAATTTCCTTGTGTATACATTGTAAATACGACTTCAAGTTTATTATTTGGCGTTGTCTACAGTCGTAACAGGTATATTGATTGGTCGGTACTTAATAGCCTAGAAAGAAAGGGATCATGCCTTCAAAAAGTGGAAACGTTTTAAGATTTTGGATATACATATATACATATATCGCCGGATGCGAAATCTTATAGCTCGTTGCATTCGAAACGTTAAAGTTCATTTAATGTATCTTTGAGTGGCCGTAAACTGTGAAAGAACTTGAAAGAAATGGTAAGCAAGCCTAATTCTTTGAATATCGATGAGCTGGATTGCAACACTTAAAACAATAATTTTGTTAGGGCGATTCCCTAACCTTGTGGAACCCAAACGTTGCCGACACACGAATTTTGAGTGAAAATGCAAATTGAAGGTGTATTTTGCTTCTCCTGTATTAACGATAAATATATAGCTGAAAGTTTCATTTCGGTAAAGTCTAATGCTCTGGGCTTCGAAAATTTACACCCAACTTTCTCGGAAGTAATCGTCGGCTGAGAATTATAAGGTTCTATCTGCCATTTTTATGAAAAATGAGTTATGGGTACCGTTGAATTTGAATTTCGAAGCACTTGAGGCCATATTCATGCACCTCAATTCTTCCTACAAAGCGTAAAATGCAAAAAACCAATGTTCTATTAGCCAAAATGTGGTTATTTTAAGAATTACAAGGTTCTATGTAGCAAAGTTGGCGGATAGAACCTTGTAATTCTTACTAAGCCCAAACAAATAATTACCCATCTTCTTATTGTCATAGAACCTTTTATTCCTTAATTTTGTTCATAGAACCTTATAGTCTAAGAGCTGGAAGCAAATTTTTGGAGTGGAGTGATAACCAAAAATAATGCACATTTATGTGTAGATAGACGCACCATTATATCAGATTCAACCGTCTGGCAGGTTTCTTTTTCAGCCGGGGACGGGGGTGGGCGTTCGAAAATGGTAATTTTTCAGATTTTGAGGTCGAAGTGATAACCACATAAATGATACATCAAAAAATCAGAAAAATTCTCCTGATTACAAAAAACTCGGTCCCAGACGATTTGGTTTCAGCCTACTGCTTGCCAGACGCATTTTAACTCTTTTCAAGTGCATTTTTCAGCTTAAAGCACTAATAACTTTTTTCCTATTACATTTAACCAAGAAAATGGTACGCCAAAAAAAAAGAGAATTTACCCTGATTTGAAAAAAGTGTGTCTTAGACGGTTTGGTTTCAGTTTACTGCTTGCCAGACGCACTTTAACATTTTTTTAAACGGATTTTTCAACTTAAAGTACTAATAACTTTTTTCTTATCACATGTAACCAAGAAAATGGTACGCCAAAAAATCACAAAAGTTCCCCCGACTACAAAAAAGTGTGTCCAAAAGGATTTGGTTTCAGCCTTCCGTTTGCCAGACGCATTTCAACATTTTTCAAATGCATTTTTCAATTTAGCTGATAACTTTTTTCTTATCACATTTAACAAAGAAAATGGTACGCCAAAAGATCAGAAAAATTCCCCCAATTACAAAAAACTTGGTCTCAGAAGATTTGGTTTCAGCCTTCTGCGTGCCAGACGCATTTTAACATTTTCAAGTGCATTTTCAGATGAAAGCACTAATAACTTTTTTCCAATTACATTGTGATGCTTCTTTGGTTTCCCAGCTGGGGTAGGACTCAGCGGGCCAGGGTATTTCCCAAGGAAGCCAGAAGACTTGGGATGCGACGGTCCAACTTCTTGCGTAATAAAGGAGAACTCCGACACGGCAAATGTTTCTTAGAGATTTTCTTTATTATCCTACTTCAAAACAAAAAGCTTACAGTGTTGTTTACAATGGTATTCTTTTTACGTTAAGGTAATCTTGAAATTTTACAACGGAAAGCTTACAATAATGTTTACAATGATATTCTATTACTTAATGTACTCTTGCCTCTACGTTAATTGCTCAAAAAAATAGAAAGTGAATTATTATGCCTGAAGGGCGAAGTTTTTCTACGTTAATTGCGTTAATTAATAACAAAAAAAATGAATACGTATAAATGAAGAGTCGGCTTTCTTGTTCATTTTTCACCTTTTTAGGACTTTGCGGACGACGGTATTGCGGCGAGGTCGGTGATTGCCTTTATGCTGGTTGTATCAGGTGCAACCTTTGCTGTAGCACCTGGCGGTCGGTCGTTTGATCGCGGTGTGCTAAATTTTGGAATAAACAAAGATTATTTATTATTAATAGACCTTACAGCGTAGTGTCCACTGGGTCCTAACGCTGGGAGGCCGGATAGTCTAATCGACACGGGAGCTAGGGTTGACTATTAAAGTCAAACGAGCGGCGGTTTTGGTATCTTTAATGGACTTTTAGAGTTGAGATGTGCCTCCTGGGTCCATACTCAATATAAAGCCAATTACAACCAAAATATCTCGGGAGCGGAACGGGGTAGACTGCTAGAGTCGATATGGCGGCAGATTCTGGTGTATTTAATGGACCTTAGAACTGAGATGTGCCTCCTGGGTCCATGCTCAATATAAGGCCAATTAGACCAAAATACAATGTGCTGCTAGGGGTGTCTAAGTTGCTATCCTTGTAATGGACCCTATGTAATGTGATGTTCCTCCTGGGTCCATACACACTCATACGGCCAATTATTTAAAGGGCAACGTTCAATGTTCGAGGCTGAGATGGTGACTATAAAAAGTCAAACGGGGCGGTAGATTTGATATTTAATGGACTTTAGAGTTGAGATGTGCCTCCTGGGTCCATACTCAATATAAAGCCAATTAAAATAAAAAAAAAGTGACTGTGCAAGTCGGCAGAACAGAAATCCTTCGCAATTAATCAGAGTGGTATTCCCACAGCCAATGTTAGCTCGTGATTTCTCTTCTCATTTCTGGGGTCGATTTCACATCTACTTATCATTTTTATGGTGATAAGTGGATGTGAACTGAATAAAAAGAGAAAAAAATGCAAACAGAATTTTTTTCTTTTATCGTACTCGTATAGATGGTTCGTAGCATAGCCGTTGTATGTGTGTTAATTGATGAGCTCTGGGGTGGCGAAAGTAAAAAGTGTGACGTTTCGTCACAGACCCCCCTTACTTTTGGAGACGAGAACCTTCTCGGCTTATCTCCCTACTGGAAAGTGATGAAAATGTTTATATTTATTTGATCATTTTCGTTTTTTTTTTCTTCTATTTTTCTCCTTTTTTTTCTTTTTTTCTCTTTTTTTTCTTTTTTTTTTCTTTTTTTTCAAAAACGTTATAAACTGTAATAGTAATGTTAAACCAAACAAAAGAATCAACTTAATAATAAAGGTAAGAAAAAGTAAAAAACAACAACAAAGTAAGCAATCGTCAAAGCTATCAAAAAAAACAAAACAAGGTATTTTAATTTATGTCCATAAGCGACACATCTGCTGAATCGGAAGTCTCCCTTTTACGCTGCGCGCTGAACCGTGCTCTCTGTCGGCGTTTTTGGGCGACTCCAGTTTTCCTCCACGGGTTTACGGGTGCGTCGTTGGTTATCGAGCTTACGGCTGGTGGGGTGGCAGAGGATCCTTCTTCTCGGTTAAAAGGTGTCCCGGTGGTAGCTGTTATCATTGCGGCGGCGGTTTCTGTTGCTGGAAGACAGCTGGGTTTCGGCGGTATGGACAAACTGCAGTCCGAGCCGAAGTTCAACCTACGACAAATTGCGTTTCTGGTGCCTTCTGGCCCGGCGGTGATGGTTCGCAATGATCCCCGAACAGCGCATAAACGGCCACCATGCTCCAAAGAGGGGTATCGCTCTGCGCAACGGGCTGTTCTAGGATCGCCCCATTGCTGGGCCAAACTCATAGTTCTGGCAGCAGCCTTTATCACTGCCCTCCGACTCACTTCTATTGGATCTAGCTCCAACGGCTTAAGGATCCATTCCATTGGTCGGGCTGGTCGGTTATTCTTCGGTTCTTTCTCAGGTGGGCTCAGTAGAGAGCCCCGGCTGCTTGTTTGCTGGATCCGGTTTTTCCATAAGTCAGTTGCCTCGCCCTTGATGTCGCGGACCATTGCCATGCGGTCCTTGATCGGCGGTGGGGGTCGGATTGGGTGAGCTCCCGGCTTGTCGCTCCCTTTGACGTTTACCCTGGGATCTGGACGAGCAGGGGGTTGGGGTCTTGCGGGTTGCGTTCTGCGCCTTCTGAACGGATTGTATAATGCCGATTCTGAATTGTGGCGAGTATGGGGAACCTGGATGGTGTGTTTGGTGTCTCCGTGTTGGTCGCTCATTATTCCTCGGACGGGGTTCGTTTTGCAAGGTCTGGTTTCTAATGTTGACGATATGGACGAGGTAGGTTTACTGGTACCGGAGTGATTAAACACTGGACTTACCTCCTTGACTGCTGGCACAAGAGTGAATGTGAACGGACTGGTTTCTTCTTTCTTCTTTTCTGGTAGCCCTTGTGCGAAGAGACGACCTTTGCTGACGGCGGCTGGTTTACAACTGACACCGGCGGATGAGTTTAATTTAATTGATTTTTTTGTACTTGGTTCGGGTTCTACGGGAAAAATTTTGAGGTCTCTCACCTGAGCGCGGATATTAACAGCTGGCCCTTTGTTTATGCCTTTCTTTCGTTTGGAGGACAATACTCGTGTACGCTTATAAACTTGTTCTCCTTCTTGCGGTCGCCACGGGCGGCGGCGATGGTTATAAGGCTTAGCTGGCGTTACTGTACGGGCACACAGTGTGTCGGTACTTCTTCGAGTTTGGTCTCTCCAACGTGGTACTTCGTATCCACCTAACGTCAGTTTACACCCGGCTTTGCCTAACAAATCCATACCCAATATGGCATCCTCGGCAAGGGTCGGCATGTACATTGCTTCTCCAGACAATGTTTGCCCATTAAAACTGAAATGGATCGTGTAATGTTCCGATGTGTATGCTGAACGTCCGTCGGCTAACTCAATGACATGAGCCTGGTTTCGTGCGGGCGTGCCCATCCGACGGCATTCTTCGCGCAAGTCTTTCCCGACAAACGAACGGGTAGAACCTGTGTCGACCAGAGCGTGGAATGTGCGACTCGGGGTCTTAATTGGCACAAACAAACGGGGGTCGTCCCTGGTAGGCGATCGAGTGGCTGCGACCGGGCTGCGGCGGCACGGACAATCTTTTGTCAGGCGGCCATCTTCGCCACAGAAGGAGCAAAACAGGCGGAACGGACGGCGGCACTCGTTCTTGTTATGTCCCCTCTGTTTACACTGCCAACAATGTGTTGCGCGGTCGTATGGTGTGCTTGGATATGGCGGCTGGGTGGACGGTACTACTGCATTGTGGTTCCGTGGACTTGACTGCGGTGGGATTTGAATGCGGGAGATCGGTACGGTGTTGAAAGTCTGGGGCACGGTAGAGCGAACGGTGCGGTCTTCTTGCCGGATGAACTCATATTCATCCGCCAACTCCATCAACTCCTCTAACGTAGCAAAATCACGCCGCTTGATATAGAGTCGATATTCCGGTCGCATGCTGTCGTAAATTCGGTCGATGTTATCGATGACCGTCATACGCGGATGTTGCCGGATTAAATACAAAAACGCTCTGATATAATCTTTGGCCTTTACACGTGGGCCTTGGTGCTTCCTCATTATCTCGTCCTCGAGTTTTTGGTAGTATCTGGATGGTAGAAAGTACTGTATGAACGCTTGTCGGAACGTTTGCCAATCGTGGAAGTTCTCGCGGTTGATACGCAACCATTCCAGAGCGGAACCTCTGAAAATTTCGGGGAGGGTACGCACCATATTATTCAGGGGGAGCTCATAGCATTGAGCTAGTTCCTCAACCCTTTCTAAAAACTCCAGTGGCTTGCCAGTAGAATCAAACCGAAGACCCCACTTCCGTACGACATTCATCAGTTCAGCCTCGTAGCTTAAGGGGAACCGGGGCGGGAACTGGGGGCCTGGCAAATTACCATAAGCAATTCTTGTGTCGGTGTGATGGCTGGTCGGAGGGGCGGAAGTGGCGCGTTCAAACTGTTGCGAGGTAGGACGTGGCCGTGAGACCATTTGTGACGTCGACGTCCCTGGAAGCTGTAGAGCTGGCACTTGGAGACTGGACTGGTATATTGGTCGCTTATCATCCGCGTTCGATGATGCGTTGTTTCCTTGGTCGGTATTCATCTCGTCGTCTGCGTCGTTGCGGGCTTCGATTTTCTGCTCCCACTCTTCACACAAGTTCTGCGTTGATTTATGCATCCGTAACTCCTTTAGATGCTGGCTTAGACGTTGGCGTAGTTCACGCACGTTGCCTTCAGTGCTTTGTCCCCGTAAACTCAGTGTCTCGATGAGTTCAGGTTTCCTTAAGAAGTAAATAAAGCCGAGGTTCTGGTACGGGCTTGGTTCTTCTTCGGATCGGTCGGAAGAGTGGTCGGATAGATCAGGTTCTTTGTCGATGTTTGCCATGTCGAAATTTGGTTAGTCGGAATCGGGCGGGTTCAGAATCGGTCGGTTTCGGAATCGGTCGGTGGACGATGCGTTGGTTCCAGGTCACGGTCGGTCGGTAAGTGAACCTTCAGCAAGGTCCCTGCTCGGGCGCCAATTTGTGATGCTTCTTTGGTTTCCCAGCTGGGGTAGGACTCAGCAGGCCAGGGTATTTCCCAAGGAAGCCAGAAGACTTGGGATGCGACGGTCCAACTTCTTGCGTAATAAAGGAGAACTCCGACACGGCAAATGTTTCTTAGAGATTTTCTTTATTATCCTACTTCAAAACAAAAAGCTTACAGTGTTGTTTACAATGGTATTCTTTTTACGTTAAGGTAATCTTGAAATTTTACAACGGAAAGCTTACAATAATGTTTACAATGATATTCTATTACTTAATGTACTCTTGCCTCTACGTTAATTGCTCAAAAAAATAGAAAGTGAATTATTATGCCTGAAGGGCCAAGTTTTTCTACGTTAATTGCGTTAATTAATAACCAAAAAAAATGAATACGTATAAATGAAGAGTCGGCTTTCTTGTTCATTTTTCACCTTTTTAGGACTTTGCGGACGACGGTATTGCGGCGAGGTCGGTGATTGCCTTTATGCTGGTTGTATCAGGTGCAACCTTTGCTGTAGCACCTGGCGGTCGGTCGTTTGGTCGCGGTGTGCTTAATTTTGGAATAAACAAAGATTATTTATTATTAATAGACCTTACAGCGTAGTGCCCACTGGGTCCTAACCCTGGGAGGCCGGATAGTCTAATCGACACGGGAGCTAGGGTTGACTATTAAAGTCAAACGAGCGGCGGTTTTGGTATCTTTAATGGACTTTTAGAGTTGAGATGTGCCTCCTGGGTCCATACTCAATATAAAGCCAATTACAACCAAAATATCTCGGGAGCGGAACGGGGTAGACTGCTAGAGTCGATATGGCGGCAGATTCTGGTGTATTTAATGGACCTTAGAACTGAGATGTGCCTCCTGGGTCCATGCTCAATATAAGGCCAATTAGACCAAAATACAATGTGCTGCTAGGGGTGTCTAAGTTGCTATCCTTGTAATGGACCCTATGTAATGTGATGTTCCTCCTGGGTCCATACACACTCATACGGCCAATTATTTAAAGGGCAACGTTCAATGTTCGAGGCTGAGATGGTGACTATAAAAAGTCAAACGGGGCGGTAGATTTGATATTTAATGGACTTTAGAGTTGAGATGTGCCTCCTGGGTCCATACTCAATATAAAGCCAATTAAAATAAAAAAAAAGTGACTGTGCAAGTCGGCAGAACAGAAATCCTTCGCAATTAATCAGAGTGGTATTCCCACAGCCAATGTTAGCTCGTGATTTCTCTTCTCATTTCTGGGGTCGATTTCACATCTAATTATCATTTTTATGGTGATAAGTGGATGTGAACTGAATAAAAAGGGAAAAAAATGCAAACAGAATTTTTTTCTTTTATCGTACTCGTATAGATGGTTCGTAGCATAGCCGTTGTATGTGTGTTAATTGATGAGCTCTGGGGTGGCGAAAGTAAAAAGTGTGACGTTTCGTCACAACATATAACCAAGAAAGTGGTACGCCAAAAAATAAGAAAAGTTACCCTGATTTCAAAAAAGTGTGTCCCAGATTTTGAGGGAATGTTAATAGCAATGAGGAACAGATAGAGGGCTGAACTTATATTCTTATGAAATCAAAAATTATCGCGGCTGGAGCTCTGTAATTTTTTATAATAATAATCACCAATAAGGGTGATTATTATACTTCAAACAAGAAACACACTTGTTTGTTGTGGTGTTTTGTGTTGTGTTGTGTTGCAACCGATTTGCTGTATTTTATATGTATAGTATAAATGTGTTCGCTCTCTTCTATAATACACACAAGTTATTGCGACACAACACATTTGCCAGCATAAGATTTATTTTATACCTAAATATATGTATATATTAGACTGGGCCAAAAAAATCTTTTATTTTTGAATCAAAATCCATATTGAAAATATTGTTAAGGATAGCTAAAAAAAAATTCCAAAAAAATTTTAGGTCAAAAAAAAATTATTTAGAGGTCTATCAATCGTGTTTTATATTTTTTAGACCTAACCTTACTTGAGCGTCAGAACTGTTCAAGTATTTTGAGCGCAACAAATTTAACGACAAATATTTTTGTGAAAATTAAATTTTCTTAAAAAAAGGTCTTTACAAAAATCTTTCTCAGACTAACCGTTTCTGAGTAATCAAGCTTTGAAAAATGGTATGTTTTTGAGTTTTTGCTCTTTTATTTTGGAGATTCATAACTCACGTACAAATCAATATGTGAAAAATTGCAAACATGTTCCTTAAAGAAAATTTAATTTTCTAAAAAAAAAGATTTTTCTACACTTTTTCACAAAGTGCTTCCTTCAGAAGTTATTCGTGATTAAAGTTGAAAAAATAAAACGTTCTCGTTTTTTTATTCGTTGTTGATTCTTTTTTTTTTACTTAATGTAGCAAACTGATAGCCGAGATCATGGAAAATCATTATTTTATTTATTATTAATATTAAAGAAAAAAATTGTTCATAGATTCTTAAATTATAATATTAATTAAACACGATAATCAACATTTAAGTGATTAATAGCTCAAGAAAGAACTAAATTTTATTTAGAAATCTATAATTTGTTCTGCATTAAAGCTTTTTTGTTACAACTAGGAAATTTTTTTCTATATTCACTAATAGCCAATAGCAAGAACTGAAGTTGCTCTTCGTTTTTTCGTCAGACATTTATTATACTCTTCAATCAACGCAACACCACGTTCAGCTACATCATTTACGACTGCTAATTGATCGAAAAATAGTTTACACTCTCGAAAACTATCAATGTTGGACCACGTACGTACTTCTTCATTGATAAAATCATGCGGTAAATCGAAGACTTTTAATAGAGTAAGTGATTCTATTGAAACGAAGTCACTAATATCCTTTTTCAAAAAGTCATTCAATTTTTCTGATTTGAACTCATATTTCCTGGTTGGATTTGGTGTTGAATTCCGATTTTTTAAATTATTTACCATTTTTGTTTTTACATTTATAGGCTGAACGTGGTGTTGCGTTGATTGAAGAGTATAATAAATGTCTGACGAAAAACGAAGAGCAACTTCAGTTCTTGCTATTGGCTATTAGTGAATATAGAAAAAAATTTCCTAGTTGTAACAAAAAAACTTTAATGCAGAACAAATTATAGATTTCTAAATAAAATTTAGTTCTTTCTTAAGCTATTAATCACTTAAATGTTGATTATCGTGTTTCATTAATATTATAATTTAAGAATCTATGAACAATTTTTTTCTTTAATAGTAATAATAAATAAAATAATGATTTTCCATGATCTCGGCTATCAGTTTGCTACATTAAGTAAAAAAAAAAAAAATTGTGCGTGGAGTCCCTCCGCGCGGTAGAAGTGAAACTTCCCAATGTAGAAATGAAAATAGGAAGAGGTAGAAATTGATTTTTAGTGAAATCATATTGTTTCTTTACAAGAAAAAGAAAAGAAATGGATCGGAGTTAACTTTCACGGGATAGGTACTTAACACCATTTCATAGAATAATTTTTTTATTTTTTGGTGGAGATTAGAAGGACTTTGAAGTAGGGTTGCTCAAAAAACATCGATACATCGAAAACATCGATATTTACTATTCGATGTATCGAATAAATCCGATGTTTCGCACCCTTTCGATGTTAACCGATGCATCGATGTTTTTTTATTCGATGCATCGAATGAAGCAAGCATTGAAAAGACTCACTCAAAGTGCCAAATCTACAGTTAAATTTATTTCATATCAGTGGGATGGTGTATTTTATTCGATACATATTGAATAAAGCAAGCATCGAACAATACACACTCACAACTCACAGTTACAGTACCTAACCAAATCGATTTCAGTGTTCTATTTCTGTTTAATTCATGTCATACATAATATGCTCTCTTCTCGTTTACTTAATAAGTCCAGATTCCAGAGACTGACTACACGACGGGCAGCTGCACATGCGACGCGTACGCTTTGCTCAAAAAACATCGATAAATCGAAAACATCGATGTTTTTATGCGATGCATCGACAAACATCGAATAAAACATCGATTTTTTTTTTCCATAAGCATCCCTACTTTGAAGATGTATGTATGTATCATGTATAGTGGGATGTATAGTATTGTATCCATGCTTATGTATGGAATACAATACCAGGAACCTTTCTGAAACCGTTGATTGGCTAGTGTAAGTGGAAGCTGACTGACAGACTAATGAAGACCGCAGTCTTAACACCTAAGCCGAAGACGGAGAACACTTACATACATGTTTAGACATGATCAAACATGTTTAGACATGATCAAACATGCTTAGACATGATCAAACACGTTTAGACATGATCAAACACGTTAAGACATGACCAAACATGTTTAGACATGACCAAACATGTTTAGACATGAACAAACATGTTTAGACATGATAAACATTTTTGAGCCGTGCTTAAATGGAAATTGCTTATATATACATGATTATGCCTCCACTAACTACTATGTACATAATATATACTCACTACTATCTTGTAATTCTAATAACATCTTACATCTTATCACCAAAAGCTCTGATTTGTATATTGTTTTCCAAATAAAATTCCGCAGTCAACACATTCGAGGAGAAGCTTCACAAATTATTTTTTGTTAGAATAATTTAACTTAATCGATTTACACATTTAGTAAGCACTTATCTACGTACATCATACATACATATATTAAACAAATTAAAAGAAACTGCATTAAATATTTTCTATCATTTCATTGGAGAAGAAAAGAAAACACAACACTGATCGATTATTCACTGAGCAATTGAATTACATGATTTTCTTCAAAATATTCCCACCGAAAAACACATTTTACTACAATGAAATCGTTGGGATGAATGGTTCGGAATTGATGACAACAACTTATTAGCAGTGCCAAAAAGTATGCAATCGATAATACGTTTAACACGGAAGTGTAACGCTTTCATGTTTGCAAGTCGCATAAGAAGTTTCACTTCAAAATAGAATCAACAACGAAAAAAAAAACGAGAACGTTTTATTTTTTCAACTTTAATCACGAATAACATCTGAAGGAAGCACTTTGTGAAAAAGTGTAATAAAATCTTTTTTTTAGAAAATTAAATTTTCTTTAAGGAACATGTTGTTAGAAATTATACTTGGGAGAGAAAAAACAAAGCGACTATTTCAATGGAGGTTTATTAAGCGAAATGAAAGAAGCAAAGAAAATAAGTGACATAATAGAAATAGTACAAGAGAATAAGAAATGTACTAGAGCAAATGTAGAACATATGATGTTGCCATATAGGAGAATTTCAACACTCCGTCTCAACACAATATATTTTACATGAACAATATAATTTTAAAATAGTCCCATTGCTTGGGTAAATTTAGAATGTTTAACTTTAGATAAATTTTTAGTAAGTATATCTGATATCATTTCATTGGTATTTACACAGTTCAGTTTAATTTCATTATTTTTATATAAAGAACGAATGTGATGATACTTAATGTCGATGTGTTTGCTGCGCGCATGATACACGGGATTCTTAATCAAATGTTGAGCACTTTGGTTGTCGCTGTTTAGAATCATCGGAAAATTTTCATCAAAACCCATTTCAGTAACGAGCTTTTTTATGTAAATCGCTTCTTTTGCTGCAGTCGAAAGGGCAACGTATTCAGCCTCAGTACTTGAAAGCGCCACCAAGTTTTTCTTTCTGCACTCCCACGAAAAAACGCTTCCCGCAGCAATAAAAGTACATCCAGTGAACGACTTCCTGTCAGTAGCATCTCCTCCCCAGTCAGCGTCAACAAAACATTCAATTTGTTTTCTTGTTTTGGAATAATGTATTTTGTAGTCTATTGTCTTTCGGAGGTATCTCAAAATATGCCAAACTGCAGCTTCATGTTCAACGTGGGGGTCGGTATTTCGTTGTGACAGTTTGCATACCAAAACATTGCGTATTAGAAGGGTACAACAGCATCTAACTGATGAGCCCACTGTTGTACCTGGGCGAAACGCATAAATGGAGTGAAGGTCACAAAAAACTTTCTTTTTTGATTTTAAATCACAATACTCCAACTAAAAATAATAAAATTCTTTTATTATTTAATTTTTGTATGTAAACACTAGCCAGACCACGAGCAAAACATATTTTTAGGTGCATGAATGTAATCACATTCCCCTAAAAGTATAAAGTTTACAGTGTGTTTGCACTGTAAACTTTATATAGGTGTCGGTAAACATCGACCAAAACATTGCGTATTAGAAGGGTACAACAGCATCTAACTGATGAGCCCACTGTTGTACCTAGGCGAAACGCATAAATGGAGTGAAGGTCACAAAAAACTTCCTTTTTTGATTTTAAATCACAATACTCCAACTAAAAATAATAAAATTCTTTTATTATTTAATTTTTGTATGTAAACATTAGCCAGACCACGGGCAAAACATATTTTTAGGTGCATGAATGTAATCACATTCCCCTAAAAGTATAAAGTTTACAGTGTGTTTGCACTGTAAACTTTATATAGGTGTCGGTAAACATCGACCAAAACATTGCGTATTAGAAGGGTACAACAGCATCTAACTGATGAGCCCACTGTTGTACCTGGGCGAAACGCATAAATGGAGTGAAGGTCACAAAAAACTTTCTTTTTTGATTTTAAATCACAATACTCCAACTAAAAATAATAAAATTCTTTTATTATTTAATTTTTGTATGTATACCGAGTGTAGTATATCCGGCCTTGTAGAAATCGCGAGATAAATGAGTGCTCCAATGAGTGATTGGTACTTCGTACAATCGACCTTTTGGCAGGTTTCTGTACGACAATTGACCTGAAAACCAGCGTCGAGAGGTGTTGATACTGGACGACAATTTTCCATCCCATACTGGCTAAGCAGATTACTGATATATTGCCGCTGGCATATAGTGATAGGGCCAGTTTCACCTTGACGTTCTATTTCCATACCCAAGAAAAACTTAATCCTGCCTCCGTCTACAAACTCAAACTCTCTAGCTAGTTGAGCTTTGATCATGACGATGTCATTCAACTTGGTGTTCGCTAAAATGAGATCGTCAACATATACAGCGATAATGTTAAAATTACCTTTATGATTTTTAGTGTAAACGCACGGTTCACTAGCGCATGGAGAAAAACCAATTCGTTTTAGAACGGAATCAAGCTTCGTGTTCCATTCCCGTCCGCTCTGCTTCAACCCGTAAAGAGCCTTCTTCAACCTCAAAACCTTATTGGGATGTACTTTATCGACAAACGATTCCGGTTGTTTCATGTAGATGGTATCATGTAGTTCGCTGTTTAGGTAAGCTGATGAAACATCCATTTGATGCAGGTGCAGATTATGTTCGCATGCTAACGCGAGGATCATCCGTATAGTTGCATACCTTACCACCGGTGAAAAAGTTTCTTGGAAGTTTGCTCCATAACGCTGCTCAAAACCTTTTGCAACCAATCGAGACTTAAGCCTCTCGATATTGCCGTTACCATCTCTTTTAATAGCGAATACCCATTTGTTACCAAGAGCTTTTTCTCCAACCGGCAGATCGACTAAAGACCAAGTTCCATTGTTTACGAGACTATTGTATTCGTTTTGCATTGATGCTCGCCACTTCTCTGAATATCTACTATTTTGTGCTTCAGTAACAGTCTGTGGAATCAATTCATCATTTTCTTTACACGTATTCGATGAATAATGAAATTCTTTTCTAGGTCTACCAGGTTTCCCTGTCCGAATCAATCTTGGTCGCCCTCTTTTCTTTTCTGGAAACATAATTATGCTTTCGTCTTTCAACTCACGTTGGCGCTTCAGTCGACTAATATATGTTGTTTGATAAGTCCATTTTACGAACCCGGCCATTTTCACCATCAGCATCCACGAAGTCCGCATCAGCGATAAGTTCATTCGGTTCTCCACCACCATCACCAGATTTAGCAATAAGTTCCACAGCATCACAATTACCAGCACCATCTTTATTTTCGCCAACTTGATTTGCATCGCTACACACTTCATAGTAGCTAACGTCACGCATTCCGGCACCCAATGCATTAGCCTTATGATTGACATACAATCGTCGCAAAAACAAGACATCTCTACAAATGGTTATCTTTCTCGCTTCAGGGTCGTACAAACGATACGCCTTGGAAACATCGGAGTACCCTACCATTATCATCTCTCTGCCCTTTGGTTGAAATTTGTTTCGTTGCATTTTAGTTTTCGTTATAGCCAGGCGACCAAATACCTGCAGATGAGAAACTGTTGGCTTTCTGCGGTTCCAAATTTCATATGGAGTTTTGTTCACGAGAGACTTTGTTGCAGCCCTGTTACGAAGGTAGACTGCAGTTGCTACTGCTTCAGCCCAAAATTTTGCGTCCAATCCACTGTGAACAAGCATGCTGCTGTTGATGCTGCACACCCTTTGCATCCAAGAACGCTCCAAACTCTTTTGAAACGAACTCACCTCCGTTGTCGGTGCGCAAAGTTTTGATTCGCCTTCCAGTCTGCTTTTCTACTAGTGCTTTAAAAGATTTAAAAACAGAAAATACTTCGCTTTTGCATTTTAAGAAATACACAAATGTGAAACGAGACATATCATCTTTAAAAACGACAAAATATTTAGACCCTCCTATTGACGTCGTTTTCATTGGTCCGCACACATCACTGTGCACAAGTTCTAAAACATTTTCCGAGCGATTCGAGGTTGCTTTAGGAAATGGCTTTGTGCAGATTTTGCTTTTTGCACAACTAATACACTCGTTATTTTTAGGAACATCTTTTAATGAAAGCCCATGCACTAGATTCTTTGCCAACATTTCTTTTAGGCTACAAAAATTTAAATGTCCAAATCGATTATGCCATTCCATCACATCAGAATTGTCACATTGAACCATCATACATCTATTGCTGTCAGCTTTAAACGAAAAAAGACCTCCGCTCAAAAATGATTTTACTATGACGTCTCCCTTTTGATTTTTTATAACAGCATTGTTTTTCGCAAAAACAACCGACAAACCGTTCTTAACTGCTTTACTTACGGAGACGAAGTTCCCCTGCAAAGAAGGTACACACAAAACATCAAGTAGGTTGGTTACTTGCCCATTTATTTTTACGCATACATCGCCTCTTCCCTCTGCAATAACAAAATTTTCCCCAGCCAGAATAATTTTTTCTGTTTGCTTTGTATATGAAGTGAACAAACTCAAATTACAACACAGGTGTGAGGTTGCACCGCTATCTATGCACCAAGAATCTTTGCTTAAGCCATGAGATGTAGAAGCGAGAACGGAAAATGAATGTTCATTATATGCATCTCTTTTCGCCTCCTTACATTGAGCTGCGTAGTGGCCCCGTTGACCACAGTTATAACACTTGTCTCTTATCCGTTTTCCTTTTTTACTGCTTTCATAACGGTTTGTGTTGGTGGGTTTTTCAGCATCGTACTTCGGCTTGATGTACTTTTTGGCACGTGCAACGAATGCCTGCTGCTTTTCGTTCTGATCAGCTAATCTGCTTGTGCGTTCATGTCTGCGATCTGCTTCTTCTAGGAGTTTAACTTTAAGCACATTTAAGGGTGGGAGCATGTCACGGGTTTCAATTGCAACCACGAAGTTCTCGAAGGTATCTGGAAGACTTGAAAGAAGGATTATTACGACCAACTCATCAATCATTCGAACGTTAATTTCCGCTAATTTGTCTATTGTCTCACAAAACGTGTTTAAATGATCCGACATACTAGATGCATCTGATAATCTGAGTTGCAGCAACTTTTTAAATAACGCCACTTTGCGAATAGGACCTGAAGGTTGATAGATGTCTTTTAATGTATCCCAAGCGATTTTCGATGTAAGGCAATGACGCACATGGTTAAGTTGTGTAGGTTTAATGCATAACAGTATGCTAGCAAGCGCCTTTTCATCCTTTGCATCAAATGCTGCTTCTTGTTGACTTGTTATTCCCTCGGCTTTGACTAAATTTCCACTCGTAATACTCCGAATTCGGAATGAATCAGCACGCTTTTCATGTGGACTGACCACGAAGCGTAATTGGAGTCATCCAGCTTTTCAATTGAGTACAACCCTTGGGAACTCATATTTAACGTTGATAATTATTACTATCTAGTCAACAAAGAAATGAAATATAATAATTTAGCAAAATTATATTTATATATTCAATGACAGTGAAGAACTGGGCCGTGGTGTCTTGTTAGCGGTGAACTGTCGTCTTGATGTCAGTCCTTTCAATTCATCACACTCAACAGATTTTGAATTTATAACAGTCAAAATCAAACTGCCCTCCCGATATATTTTCATTATGTGCTGTTATATTCGCCCCTCTCAACCAACTTTATCATATCAACTCATAGTTGATGCAATTGACCACCTTTTCGATGCTGCTGACACCAATGACGAAATTATATGTATGGGTGATTTTAATCTCCCGTATATTCAATGGTCTCTTCATAACGACGGTACTTTCTATTATCCGTCAAATGCTGCATCTGAAAAAGAAATACTTTTCACTGATTGCATGCAAGACTCTAACCTTTTCCAAATAAGTGGTATTATTAATAACCTCAATAGGCAACTAGACCTTATTTTCGTTTCTGATCCTGGTAACGCTATTGTGACAGCAAGTGGCCAACTTCTTTCTAAACTGGACGAATATCACCCACCTTTGTCGCTTTCATTCTCTTACCACAATCCTCAACCTAATATTGCCGTAGACTATTTCTTAAACTTTAGAAAGGCTGACTTTCCCAAATTAAAATCCCTTCTAGCCAATATTAACTTCACTTTTTCTAAAGACTCGATCGATCATGCGTTGTCAGTATTTTATTCAGAGATTTTTAAATGTTTTGCACAATCTGTTCCTTTTATGCCTCGTAAAAATTACTCCTCTTCCCCACCTTGGTATAATAAAGATCTTCGGTCACTTCGCAACCTGAGGAATAACTTATGGAAAAAATATCTTCTTTCAAAATCAGTAAACGACTACCAAGCTTTCTCGTTCGTTTTTACACAGTTTTCTGAACTTAGTACACGTCTCTATAGCGATTATGTTCTTCAAATGCAATCTTCAATAAAGTTAAATCCTAAACGTTTTTATGAGTTTATAAACTTCAAAAGAAAATCTGACGGCTACCCTTCCTCCCTCTCTTACCTCAACGACTCATCATCAGACCCTGAAATGATTGCAAATTTTTTTCGCAAACTTTTTTTGAACAGTCATTTAGTGATTGCGAGGTAGAAGTGGATTTTCATTATTTCCAATATCTAAATAACTCTCCACAAACCTCATTTCACCCATTGGATATTTTCCCATCCATAATCAAAAATAAAATTGATAAACTTCAGGATAATTACTCATCTGGTCCTGACGGAATTCCTGCTATAACCCTAAAAAACTGTTCGAGCTTTTTTGTCCAATCTCTGACAGCCCTTTTCAAGCTATCACTTTCACAAGGTGTGTTTCCAACATTCTGGAAAACATCTTATATAATTCCTATCCATAAAAAAGGACCAAAGAATGATGTGTCTAACTATCGTCCCATAGCCAAACTGTCCTGTATACCAAAGCTGTTCGAAAGCATTATTTATGATACACTGTCTTTCCACTGCAAATCTATTTTGGCTCCTGAACAACATGGTTTCCTAGCTAGTAGGTCAACCACGACCAATCTAGTGGATTTTGTTTCCCATACCTTGTGTACCTTAGAGAAAGGAAATGAAGTTGATGTTATTGCTACTGATTTTAGCAAAGCATTCGACAAAATGTCACATAAAATCATACTTTTTAAACTAAAAATCCTAGGCTTTCCCCCACTTTTTATTTCTTGGGTTTGTACCTATTTAACTCAGAGAAAATATGTAGTCTGCTTCAGATCATCTCTCTCCAACCCCTTCATAGCACCTTCTGGTGTCCCACAAGGCAGCCATCTTGGCCCACTGTTTTTTATTTTAGGGATTAATGATGTTGTCAAAATCCTTGATTGTAACGTTTTGATATACGCGGATGATATGAAAATATTTAGAAGTATTTTATCCCCCGTTGACTCTTCTATTTTACAAGATAATCTAGACATTTTCTCAGTTTGGTGTCACAAAAATAATTTAGAACTTAACGTTAGTAAATGCCACGCTATAACTTTTTCCCGCAAACGTCTACCCCCGCCCCCTCGGTGCTATTATCTACAAGGTGAACCAATACACGTTGTCTCTTTTGCTCGTGACTTAGGTGTCATTTGTGATAAAGAGCTCAACTTTCACTCCCACATCGAACATGTTATAAAAAAAGCAAACAGCATGCTCGGACTCATAAAACGTTGGTCGAAAGAATTTTCCGATCAGTATATTCTCAAATCCTTGTACGTTACTTTCGTTAGGCCAATTCTTGAATATGCCTCCCAAGTGTGGTCACCTTATCAAATAACACAAGCTAAACGCCTCGAAGCTGTCCAACGTAGATTTCTCCTTTACGCTCTAGAATTGTTAATCTTAACAATCGGAAAAATAAAGTTTATAAGCAATTTCGCAGATCTAATAACGATCCACAAATATATAAGCAATATAGAAACTTGCAAAAAGAGTTTGAAATACTTAACAAATTTTTATATAATCAATACTTATCTTCCATCGAATGTAGTTTGAAGGCAAATAGTAAGGGTTTTTGGAAATTTGTGAATGATAAGAAGAAATCGAACGGTATTCCCAATGTTATGCGCTATAATGGTATTACATCTTCTGATATCTCGGTTATTTGTAACCTATTTGCTGAAAATTTTCAATCGGTTTATTTAAATAGTCCTGCCATTACTCCTGATTTCAATCTTAACTGTCCAACATTTGAATCTGTGAGAATTGGTAGCATAAGTTTTACTAGCTCTGAAGTAGAATCAGCTTTATTTGAATGCAAATCAGACACGAAACCTGATATTGATGGAGTTCCTCCAATTATTTTAAAAGCTTGTAGAACAGCTCTTGCAGTCCCTTTGCAGATGATCTTTACTAGATCTCTAAAAACAGGTGAGTTTCTAAGTACTTGGAAACGATCAACAGTTACACCTATTTTTTAATCAGGAATCAGACAAGAGATCTCAAACTACCGTCCAATTAGTAAAATTCCTATTATTCCTAAAACATTAGAAAAATTAGTTTATCAAAATCTAACTCCTATTCTTAAAGGAAAAATTTCTTCCCATCAGCATGGTTTTTTAGCTGGTAGATCGACTGCCACTAACCTTAAAATTTTTTGTAATCAAATTTTAAATGGCCTTGAGAAGGGCTATCAGTATGATGTTATATACACCGATTTTGCAAAAGCATTTGACCGAGTAAATCATGATGTTTTACTCAATAAACTTGGTAATTTTGGGTTTCATTCAAATCTCCTCAAATGGTTAGAGCAATATTTAAAAGATCGAGTTCAGTACGTTTGTATTAATAATATTCTTTCTAAGCCTATTTATGTCACATCTGGTGTTCCTCAGGGTGGCTCTTGGACCTCTGCTCTTTTTGTTATTTATTAATGACATTCCTGACAGAATTCTTAACTCAAATTGTTTAATGTATGCTGATGACCTTAAGATTTATCATTGTATAACCTCCGAGCAAGACTGCCTTCTGTTACAAAATGATCTTCATAATCTATCAAACTGGTGTAAGATGAACTCACTTCATTTGAATATAGCTAAATGTCAAAGTTTGACTTTTTGTCGCAGACGTTCGTTTGTTAACTTCACATATAATATTGATAGTAAGGATCTTTCTATTATATCTTTTAAAAAAGATCTTGGTGTAATTTTTGACCAAAAACTTAACTTTTTAAGACATTTTGATTTTCTAGTTGCTAAAAGCAGCTCAATGCTGGGCTTTGTTTTACGAAATTCAAAGGATTTTAAAGATCCGCATACTCTAAAAAGTCTTTATTTTGCATTTGTTAGGTCAACATTGGAATATTGCAATACCATATGGAATCCTTCATTCTCAATTCATTCTTTACGATTAGAAAAAATCCAAAGACGTTTCACTAGAGTCATTGTGAAAAGACTTGGATGGAATATTGACATGCCTTCTTATGACACAAGATGTAAGTTACTTGGAATGTTGCCTCTTTATACGCGAAGGAAATACTTCGCAGTTATGTTTGTTCGCGACGTAATGGCTGATCATATTGATTGTCCTCCTATTCTATCGTTAATCGGTATCAATGTGCCTGCTAGATTGCTTAGAAATAACATATTTTTTAATATCCCACATCACAGAACTGTTTATGCAGCCAATGAACCATTGTGCAGGTGTTTAAGAGAAACAAATACAATATTCGATGTGATAGATTTTAGTATGAGTAGACATGTATTTAAGTCAAATCTTTTATTGATGCTAAGTATTTAAGTCAAATCTTTTATTGATGCTAAGCAACCCCATTGTTTAAAAAAAAAATATTAAATTCAAATTTTTTATTTATTTATTTTATTATTTATAATCTAGTAATCACTGAAGTTTTGTAATACTTTGTTAGATGAAAAAAATAAACTAAACTAAACTAAACTAAGCTCTACGCAAACTTCCCTGGGAAGATAGATATCGTTTGCCTCCATATGCTGATCGTCTGCAGCTTATTGATCTTCAGTCTCTTCAAAGGAGACGCGAGATCTCAGATATCGTATTTATTCAAGATCTTTTGAATGGAAACATTGATTGTCCTTCGCTATTGAGTTTAATATCTTTTAATGTAAATTCACGTAATCTTAGGACTGTTCCCCCTTTCCGAATTCCCTATCACTGTACGAATTATAGTTTCTACAACCCTATGTCACGTATGTTACGTAATGTCAATGATTCCGATAATCTGTTCGATTTCCATACCTCAAAATCAACCCTCCGTAAATCTCTTGCTTCCTACTCACAATGAACCGAACCCTCCTGATTTCATTCATTCTTTTGAATATATTTTTTATTTTAGATTTAAGTTTTGTTTGTATTTTAGATTTAAGTTTTGCTTGCTTGCTTGTACTAAGTGTAAATAAATAAATAAATAAATATTAAGAATTTTAACTTATTAAATTAGTTCAGAAGGTTAGGCCTGGGCCCATAACCTGTTAGAAATTATACTTGGGAGAGAAAAAACAAAGCGACTATTTCAATGGAGGTTTATTAAGCGAAATGAAAGAAGCAAAGAAAATAAGTGACATAATAGAAATAGTACAAGAGAATAAGAAATGTACTACAGCAAATGTAGAATATATGGTGTTGCCATATAGGAGAATTTCAACACATGTTTGCAATTTTTCACATATTGATTTGTACGTGAGTTATGAATCTCCAAAATAAAAGACCAAAATCAAAAAAACATACCATTTTTCAAAGCTTGATTACTCAGAAACGGTTAGTCTGAGAAAGATTTTTGTAAAGACCTTTTTTTAAGAAAATTTAATTTTCACAAAAATATTTGTCGTTAAATTTGTTGCGCTCAAAATACTTGAACAGTTCTGACGCTCAAGTAAGGTTAGGTCTAAAAAATATAAAACACGATTGATAGACCTCTAAATAATTTTTTTTTTGAGCTAAAATTTTTTTGGAATTTTTTTTTTAGCTATCCTTAACAATATTTTCAATATGGATTTTGATTCAAAAATAAAAGATTTTTTGGCCCAGTCTAATATATACATATACTAGCTGTACCCGCGACTTCGTCCACGTGAAATAGTGACTTTCAGCGGCATTCTTAATTTTTTAGGCTACTTATTTTGCAAATAAGACACATTCATGCGTTTTAGTAAGCCATTGTTATATTATTTTATTTAAGTATAGGTTTGCACACGATGTTCTTATTTTTTCCATCTTTTGCGAAATAAAAAGGTTTTGTGGGATTGATACACGTGATTCTGCCACATAAATTTGCCATGGGATTTTTTTCTAAACGAATACATACCAGCAACTTAAAGCGTCTTAGCCTTATTTATAACAGGTCTGTTCGTTGAACTTTCCCCAGGGTTGACCGAGGTTTTCTTGACAACCCTATGAGTTGTGCAAAAAACCTGGGTTTTCCAGTTCTCAAAAAACGCTAAACCAACAATCACCACACATCCCTGTCATTAAAAAAAAAAATACATGTCATTTGACAGCCCTCAAATAGCCACAGCAAAAAGCTGGGGCGAGTTTGGGGAAAACCTATGGCAAACCTATGGCTCAAAAAACACTCAATTTGACATTCAGGGTGAATTTAGGTTTCTCAAAAAACGAACAACGAACAAACCTAATGACCAATCAGTGGGAATTAAAGGAAAACGGGGAATCAAAACGTTTTGGATTTGTAATATTAGTAAGGATGTCCAACTTCGGGTTCTAGACTATCTCTGTACCAAAATTCATATAAATCGGTTCAATAGTTTGGGCGGTAAATATAAAAAAAGAAAAACAGACAGACAGATTTAATTTCGGATTTATAATGTTACTAAAGTCTTCCATTCCCGTGGGAATATGAGGGCCGTTTCCGGAGGACGACTTAAAATTTATATTACTCGGGAATAGTGTAGTATTCTAACGGTGGACATCTTTTGAAATGGGTGCTGTATTTTCCAAGTTCCCGTTCCCATGGGAATACAGGGATAAAATATATTGCATAACATATGTATATGTCCATGTCCATCCTCAGGTTCTTGGCTGTTTCTGTACCAAAATTCATATAAATAGGTTCAATAGTTTGGGCGGGTTATGGTAACAAAGAGAAATAGACAGACAGATTAAACTTTTCGTAGTTATAATATTAGTAAAGACTTCCGTTCCCGTGGAAACATGGTGACCATTCCCGAAGGAATATGTGGATGAATTAAAGTTTATGCTACTCAGGGATAGTGTAGCATTCTAACGGTGGAAAATTTTTTGAAATCGGTGATGTAGTTTCTAAGTTCCCGTATACGTTCCCGTTCCCGTGAAAATGTAGGGATAAAAAATAAAGCCTATGTCCTTCCTCAGGTTCTGAACAATCTTTGTACAAAAATTAATTCTAATCTGTTCATTAGTTTGAGCGGGAGATGGTTACATAGAATGGTGAACAAACAGAGCTACTTTTGCACTTATAATAATAGTGAGGACCGGTTCCCGTGGGAATATTCGAATGAAATACAGCCTATGTCCATCTTTAAGTTCAGGACAACCTTTGTACAAAATTTCATTTAAATCGGTTTGTTAGTTTGGGCGGGAGCTGGTAACATAGAACGACGGACAGACAGAGCTACTTTCACACTTATCATATTAGTAAGAACTCTAGTTCCCGTGGGAATATGTGGATGAAATAAAGTTTATTTTACTCCGGGATAGTGAAGCATTCTATCGGTGGAAAAATTTTTGAAATCGGTGTTGTAGTTCTAAAGTTCCCGTATACGTTCCCGTTCCCGTGGGAATATAGGGATAAAATGTACAGCCTATGTCCTTCTTCAGGTTCTAGACTATCTCTGTACAAAATTTCATTTTAATCAGTTCTGTAGTTTGGGCAGGAGACGGTAACATAGAAATCCGGACAGACAGAGTGACTTTCACATTTATAATATTAGTTAGGATTAGGATTTAGGTATAAAATAAATCTTATGCTGGCATATGTGTTGTGTCGCAATAACTTGTGTGTATTTTAGAAGAGAGCGAACACATTTATACTATACATATAAAATACAGCAAATCGGTTGCAACACAACACAACACAAAACACCACAACAAACAAGTGTGTTTCTTGTTTGAAGTATAATAATCACCCTTATTGGTGATTATTATTATAAAAAATTACAGAGCTCCAGCCGCGATAATTTTTGATTTCATAAGAATATAAGTTCAGCCCTCTATCTGTTCCTCATTGCTCTTAACATTTCCTCAATAGTTTTTTTTTTTTATGTAATAAATATTGTGTTTCTACTAGCAAAAATTTGTAAAAACTGTTCAAAAAAGGTAAGGCACTGAAACTTTTCTTCTGTTTTTTGTTTAAGAAAATGTTTAACTAGGGATTTATTTCATTAGGAACAATGGAAAAGAAAATATTGTGAAGATTATTTGCAATTCGGTTTCACTTCATTTATCTCGAATTGTATCGAAAAGCCTCAATGTGTTCTTTGTAGTAAATCTTTTGTTTTAAACATGTGCGGTGGTTGTCCAGAGGAAACACGATAAATCGTTTCTTCGAACGAAGAATAGAAATTTAAATGTTTGAAGAAATGCAAAAACAACGAATTTTCAGATATAGTGAAAAATTATGACTGGTTGATGAGGGTTGCATATTTGGCAGATACACCGAAAGAAAAAACCTTGGTTGGTTTAAACATGGTTCATTGTTAATCAACAATTCATCTTAAGTTGTGAAATTAACCAAGTTTCGCGATGAATTCAAATAAGAACGCATTTTCAAATCAAGTATGCTGCCGTGATCAATTATTTTTCAGGTAAGTATCATAAAAATGTTTAAATTAAGTATGTTCGTAGCTGATTTGAATATGTTCTATTTTTTAACCAACAAAGTGATTGTTGATTTCATACTTGATCAACAACAAACATACTTAACTAACAATTAAGGCTGAAATTACAAAAACCATCACGTTTCTGATTGAAATACCAAATACACTGTTGAACTATCACCAATATGTTTGATCAACAATGTTCATACTTCTTTAATCAATAGAGAATAGTTAAAGCATCAGTAACATTTTGAATTCCAATATTTTTCATACTTAAGCCCACAGAAAACTGAAGTCGCATAACGGAACTTCAATTCAATATGATAAGTTTCGTGACCATTTTATCTTAAGGGATAATTAATTATTCTTTAATGTTGATCAAGTATGTTCGTGAGAATTCAGCCACGTTTTTATTTGCTCAACAGCTTTAATGTAAAATTTCTATGATAAATGCCTGAATTGAAGTTTGACCTATCAAATGTATAGGTCAAACTTCAAAGCAGGCATTTATCATAAAAATTTTACATCAAAACTGTTGAGCAAATAAAAACGTGGCTGAATTCTCACGAGCATACTTGATCAACAATGTTCATATTTTACCAACAATTCAGAATTGTTGACGAAACACAAACGTTGTTAAAGTATCATGGACATGTATGTTTCTAGTATCACAGCCGTTGTTGGTTAACAATGAAATTGAAAATGACGTTGTTGATTTGAGCAATGAAAATTGTAGCATTTAAATAAATAAAATGAAAATGCCAGCTTGTTCAATTTAAGTATGTTCGTGCTTGACGCAAAAACAAACAAGCTTCATGTTTGATTTTACCAAGGTTTTTCTTTCGGTGTATATTCAAAGAATTCAACAAATTGAACCTTAAATTACAAGATCATGATATCACTTTAATTCAACTCACAGGTCATTTGCAATGTTTTGTTGAAAAATTTGAGAACTGGAGTAGAAGGGTAAATGAGCACTGAGCATAACATATCAATATTTCACAAACTAAGCAAGACCCAAACCGAAAATGAATATGCTAAGGAAGAATTAGAAAACCTTATTATCAATCACCTAACTTATTTAAAACAGGAGATTGCTACATAATCCCACGATTTGAATAATGTTCAACTCACGCCAATCCGAAATCCTTTCTCTGCACATCTTATTGTTTCTGAAATTCCGGATACTCTCCAAGATGAACTTATTGAATTGAGAAATAATTTTTTTGCAAAAGATAATTTCGAAACAACGTCATTGATTGATTTTTGGTGCAGTGTGACACACTGTGTGAGAGAAGTTTGCCCTAATTTATCGAACAATGCTTTAAAACTGTTAATACCATTCGTTTCGACACATCTCTGCGAATCTGGATTATCTCAGTTTGTAAATATTAAAACCAAATCAAGGAATAAATTGGATGTAAGGCACGATATGAAACTGGCCCTGACAACAACACTACCTAGAAGCGATGAATTGGTATCTAAATGTCAATATCAAATTTCTCACTAGAAAACTAGTTGCAAATATAATAATTTTTATAATTGTTATTAATTTTCAAATATGCTATGTATATGTTCTGTACATATATACATATATCATTGTATAAATATATTGTATGTATGGCACACTCTCTTTTCAATTAAATAAATTTGGCACTTTATTTGTTTAGGTTTGTTTTGAAAATATTGCCATTGCGAACTTTGAAAGTTGATTTCTAGAAAATTCTTAAGTATGTACGTAATATGTATACGGAGGATTTAAATTCCACATTTATTCAAATACATTGGGTCGCAGAGTTTTTCCAAAACTCCAGTTTGGGTTGCTAGTTCTGAAAGGTTGGGAACCACTGGACTCTAACGTTTGATTTTCGCACATTTCAAACTAAAACGTTTTACAATGTTACTTCACCCTCTGCCGGGCCGCTAATACATCGAGACTACAGCGTTGAACGCAACTAAAAATAGAAAATTTATAAAAATCAAGTAAGCCTCTTATGGTAGACCCTAATTTTGTGAGTGAGAATTGGTTTCATGAAGGTATCGCTGATCAAATAATTGAAATTTAAGGGCTTAAGGTTATTAGGAATGATAGGAAATTTCGAACTGGTGGTGGAGTCGCCATTTATTTAAAAGATTTTATCAAACAGAGAGTCAAATACGTCTCTAGCCCTGGTTCTCCTAATTGAATTTCCTTGTGTATACATTGTAAATACGACTTCAAGTTTATTATTTGGCGTTGTCTACAGTCGTAACAGGTATATTGATTGGTCGGTACTTAATAGCCTAGAAAGAAAGGGATCATGCCTTCAAAAAGTGGAAACGTTTTAAGATTTTGGATATACATATATACATATATCGCCGGATGCGAAATCTTATAGCTCGTTGCATTCGAAACGTTAAAGTTCATTTAATATATCTTTGAGTGGCCGTAAACTGTGAAAGAACTTGAAAGAAATGGTAAGCAAGCCTAATTCTTTGAATATCGATGAGCTGGATTGCAACACTTAAAACAATAATTTTGTTAAGGCGATTCCCTTACCTTGTGGAACCCAAACGATGCCGACACACGAATTTTGAGTGAAAATGCAAATTGAAGGTGTATTTTGCTTCTCCTGTATTAACGATAGTAGGTATTGGGGGACCACGGCGTGGGAAAATTTTGGATGGTATGGTGCCCTTGAATTCGTTTGAGGTCACCGCGGTGTTTATTTAATGGGATGTTAATGGGGTGTTTAATGGGTGTTTAATGGGTTTATGTTTTGTTTGAGGTGGCCGCCGCTGCGCTATGGGTAATTTTGGAATTTAATTTAAATTGAAATAAAAATGCACACTGCCGAGGCTGAGATTTGAACCGGGGCCTCTGGCGTGTCGCGCGTGTGACAGAAGCACTAGGCTATCGGGGTAGTTGTAGGTTGATGTGTAAAAAGTCTACTTATGCGTACAAAAAAGTTATTTATAGAATCTTTTGGTATGTTTGCGAGTTGTTGCTGGTTGTGAAAAATTTATTTGTGTGGTGTGGTTTCTAGTAAAAAATTTGGTTACATATTTGATTTAAAAGGAGATGTTGATGCATTGAGAAAAAAAGAAGAATGCATTGCCAAGACTGAGATTTGAACCGGGGCCTATGGCGTGTGGGGCGTTCGACATTTTCATTTCATTTTTTTTTTTTTTCATTTTAAATTCATTTTTATTAATCTTTTCTTATATCTACTAACATGCTAACAAAAATGTGTAAAACTAGCTTATATAATAACTTAATTAACTTACTGACCCTAGGCGGGTACTCTAAATTATTCAATATCTTACTACTAATGCCTTTCGGCCTTATGATAACTTATGAATCTAAAACTAGAGCAAGTTAAAACTAAGAAAATTTAAAAAAAACTTAGTTCCAAAGATCATTTTTTTTGTGTTTTCTTAAAACTAATTAAAACTAATTAAAACTACTTAAATCTACTTAAAACTAGAGCAGCCACAGTAGCTTTTTTTTTGTGTTTTGTAATTTTTTTTTGGGTTTTTTGTATTTTGTATTTTTTTTTTTTTTTTTTTTTTTTTTTTTTTTTTTTTTTTTTTTTTTTTTTTTTTTTTTTCGACACTTGCACTAGGCTATCGGGGCAGTTGTATATTGATATGTAAAAAGTGTATTTATGCGAACAAAAAATAGTTATTTATAGAATCTTTTTGGTATGTTTGCTGAGTTGTTGCTGGTTGTGAAAAAACCATACAAATTATGGTGTGGTATTTGTTGATGCATTGAGAAA
Organism: Melanostoma mellinum; assembly: GCA_914767635.1. NCBI lineage: Eukaryota > Metazoa > Arthropoda > Insecta > Diptera > Syrphidae > Melanostoma > Melanostoma mellinum. The sequence continues at coordinate 116,301,861 of OU612059.1, read as the reverse complement.
AAAGAAGAATATTTGGATTGTATATAGCTGGATATTGCTGCGAAGCAGCAGACACATCGGAATATGATCAATTGAAAAATGTATTTCTGCCGCCAAGTTATTTATAGAATCTTTTGGTATGTTGAGGCTTATAAAAAGTGTGACGGTTGGTGGTGGTTTGAATTTGTTTTTTTTTTTTGTTTAGCTTTAAGATAGAGAATTTGTCACGATCGATTTTTGGTTGTGCATTGATTGTGGATGAACAGCATGTCATTTTACAGCTTATCATGAGGTTTCTTTCTTTCAGGCATAGACACTGTTAGTTGTTCTATTTTTAGATTTTGTTGAAGGGAATTGTGACTTGGGAGTATCGTTTTTGCGTATTGTGTTTGCTGGACTGGGAGGGGAAGTAAAATATGAAAGGAAAGATTATGATGACAATGTATGTAGGGTTTTTTTGTTGTGAATTTCGATGGGTTGATATGGTATGGTAGCTAGAATGTGTAGGTAGAGAATTTCGAGCGATGTTCGATTGTGCATAGATTGCGTATTGTCAAGAAGATGCTCTGCAACTTAACTTGACCTAGAATTGCATACAAACAGCGAGTGGCCGTTGGTTGCGGATTTTTATTTTTTACTTTGGGGGGTTAGATTTCAGAACTGAAAATTTGAATTTGAAAAATAATATGTCGGCTATTAGTTGTTCTATTTTAAGATTTTGTTGTTGAAGGGGGCGCCGCGCCGCGTGCTGCAGCAAAGAATATTTTTGGAGTTGAAATTTTAATTTTAAGATAAGCTAGGGAAGCAATCGACCCGCCTACGCGATGAATAAAAGTGTCGACGAAGTATTCTTTTGTTCACATAATGCTTAAATGCATTTCGCGCTGGAAATTGATTGTTGTTTTGCAACAAAGTATCTTGGAGATACAAAGAATAAGGAAGCTATGTATTTGTTCCTTAGGGATTGATTACTGAATTGTATGAACTGTGGGTGGTATAACTTGCATATCAACTTACAGTTCTTGGCATGCTGTAGATGAAATCAAGTCATTAAAACTTATTTTATGTTTATGTTTCCTTTTCCATATGAATGTATATTTTGATTATGAGTACTCTTGAATGTGTCACAGTGACCGAGAATCGATATGTTTGGATTATATGGATGAAGTCTTGGACTAGCCTGTAGGATCACAAGCCATGAACAAATTATATTGGTTTTCCAAGATTAGAGTGGGGATGTCATTGAAATTTTGGAAAAGGGAACTTAGTATAAAAAGTAGAGCGTCTTTCAAATAAAAATTATTCTTAAAGAAAAAGTCAAAAAGTGAAGTTCTTTTTATTATTTTCATACATATAAAATCTACTTAAAAAAATGTCGGGATTTTTGAGCAAGTTGAAGTCTGAGATATCAACTCAACCTAAAAAGGTTGAATTGAAGAGGAAGCCTTACAAAAGACTGGCTCAGCTGGAGCTGAAGAAAAAATATAATGTCGTACGAGGGTTCAGGAAGCAATCTGATTTTGGCCCGTCCATCATGTTGGAGTTGGACGACTGTGAGGTTTACCTCCCAAAGCGGTGCCTAACGCAGATGGACGACGAGGATATAGAGGGGCTAGCTAATCTAGCCTTTGAAGTTGTGGGTCCATATGGAACAAATTCGTTCCATATTGATTTCCACGACAAGGAAAGTAAGGTAAGTTATAGAAAGAAATATAAGTTAATAAAAATAAAATACTAATTTATGAAAAATATTTCAGGAGCAACAACAACAACAGCAGCAGCAACAACAACAACAACAACAACAACAACAACAACAACAACAACAACAACAACAACAACAACAACAACAACAACAACAACAACAACAACAACAACAACAACAACAACAGCAACAGCAGCTGGAGCTGCAACAGCAACAGCAGCTGGAGCTGCAACTGCAACAACAACAACAGCAACAGCCGCTGGAGCTGCAACTGCAACAACAACAACAACAGCAACAGCCGCAACATTCAAAACAAAAGAGGAAGCAAAAGCTTCAAATAACCGAAGAGGTAAATATAGTACCTAACTTCAGTTTTAATGACTATTATGATAGTCAAAATAATATCTATAACTCACAACAAAAAATATTAAAAAAATAATTCTATGTATATAGAGCAAAAACAAAAAAAATAAAATATAAATATTTCAAAAAAAAATTACTTAAAATGTTTTTGGTTTTTATTGAAAATGGTTCTTCTTCTTCTCTGAATGCTTTTTTGTTTATTTTTTAGAAAATCGAAATTGTGAGTGATATCACAACCCAAAACAAAAGGTTCAATTTAAAGGGGCGAAAAATTGAATTCAAGATTCGCTCTATCCCCAATAATGTAGAACCAACCTCGTGGGTAAAGGAGGCAGTGAACGATATGCTAAAGATAGCTACAAGTGATCTAGCCCCCACAGATAAAATTGGGATAACTTTTTGTGGGAAGAATTTCTCAAGCGAGAGAGGAAGTGGATGGATTAATTTCAGGGATTGTGGAGATCTATCGTTCAACGATGTATGGACTATGATAGCCAATATATTTCAGAGCAACTCAGAAGGGTTGAACACTGATCAATTTTGCCTGGAAGTCACGGCTGTTAAAATGCCAAGAGGCAGAGGATCAGTTAAGCCCTCTTCGATGTACAACACATTTGACGAAGAATGTGCTAAACGTAAGGGGATCTTACGCATTGAAAATAAAGACAACCTGTGTTTGCCAAGAGCATTGATAGTGGCCATGGCATATGTTAATAAAGAAATCAACATTCAAAAATTAAGAAAGGATGTTAGAAACGTTCAAACAGAAAGAGCTTTGAGACTCGTTGAACTAACAGAAATTAGTATACCAGAGGATGGTTGCGGGATTCATGAATTGAAAATATTCCAAAATCACCTAAAAGGGTACAAGATCACTGTGTTTGAGTATGGCACCAAAGGGAGAAAAATTATTTTTGAAGGTGTCTCTACCGCAAATGATAGTTTCGAAGAAAAAAAAATTAATTTGCTATATCACAGGAACCATTATTGTGTTATCACATCGTTGACGTCAGCATTTTGTTGTGATTACTACTGTGAAATATGCCATGTCCCCTATAACACGAAAAAGCAACATAGATGTGTACGTTCCTGCCCCCAATGTCAAAACGAAACAGCTTGCGTTAAGACATCCTCTGAGATTTTGTGTGATAAGTGCTATAGAAGCTTCAGAGGAAAACAGTGTTTCGATAACCACAAAGCAGGTGGATCTACGAGCAACAATTCTATTTGTGACCAGATTAAAAGATGTTCTTCATGCTTAAAAACATACGCATCACATCGAGAACATTATTGTGATGAATACTTCTGTAAACAATGTGACAAGCATGTGCCAAGGGATCATCAATGCTATATTCAACCTGACAAAAGAACACCTTGTTTCAAAAACAGCCTATACATATTCTACGACTTGGAAAGTCGGCAAGAAAAAGAAATAAATAGTAGAGCTAAACTACACGAACCCAACTTATGCATATTCAAACAGAAATGTGATCAATGTATAGATATACCAAATCTATTTTTCTGTCAGAAATGTAAGCATTCACTAAACATAATACGTGAACAAGAAGAAAAAGAAGGATTGGTAATAGAAAAGTTTTTGGGGTATATTTTAAATGTCAGAAAAACTTACAAACATGTGACTGTGATAGCGCACAATGGCCAGGCTTATGATCATCAATTTATTTTAAATTATGTACTGCAAAAAACAAGCCTTACCCCCGAACTTATGCGTGGAACTAAAATAATTTTAATGCAGATTGTTAATGTCAAATTTCTGGACTCATTAAATTATTTCCCAATGGCTCTATCAAAATTACCCAAGGCATTCAATCTACCATCAGTGTTAAAAAAAGGTTATTTCCCTCATTTATTCAACATGAAAATAAATGAAAAATATACCGGGAAACTACCAGCTATTGAATTTTATAGTCCGGATACAATGAGAGTAGAGGAGCGAAATAATTTTTTGAAATGGCATTCAGAGCATGCAAATGATAATTTTGTAATGCAGCAAGAGCTTGAAGAATACTGCAAGAGCGATGTAGAGATATTGACCGAGGCATGTTTAGCATTTAGAAAATTATTTCTTATGCAAAATAATGTTGAACCATTTTTGGAAGCAGTAACGATAGCCTCCGCTTGTAACCTTGTTTTCAGGCGTAATTTTCTTCTTCCTAACACAATTGGCTTAATACCGAGAAATGGTTACAGATGTGCGGATAATCAATCTGTAGAAGCAATTAAGTGGATGATTTGCGAGGAGAAAAAGAGAAATATAACCATACAACATGCGTACAAAGGAAGAGAAGCTGTTGTTAATGGTGTAAAGGTTGATGGCTACTGCACAGAAACAAGGCAGATTTTTGAATACCATGGATGCTATTTTCACGGTCATCCTCTCTGTTTAAAACACAATCGTGATAAACCACTTCATGAAGACTCAAGTGATACCCTCAATCAGAGGTATGAAAAAACCGAATCAAAAATTAAAAGATTGAAAACATACAATTTTGAGGTAATTGAAATGTGGGGTTGTGATTTTCAAAATTATTTAAAAACTATGAGTAAGGAAGATTTGCAATGTTTAAATAATCATCCACTTATACAAAGTTCCCCGCTCAATCCTCGTGATGCTTTCTTTGGAGGCCGAACAGGGAACACATACAATTATTACAAATGTAAAGAAGGCGAAAAAATCCAATACATAGATGTATGCTCCCTATATCCATGGGTATGCAAAAACGGGAAATTTCCCATTGGCCATCCTAAAGTTCATACTAATTGTTCTGACTTGAAACTAGAAGGTATGAATGGACTTGTAAAATGCAAAATTATGCCACCTGAAAATCTACTTCATCCTGTCCTACCAATCAAACAAAACAAGAGACTCATGTTTTCTCTGTGTAGAAGTTGCAGCAATGAAAAAAATCAAGAACAATGTTGTAATCATTCCGAGGAGGAAAGGGCCCTTCTAGGAACGTGGGTAATTGACGAGGTTTTGAAAGCTGTTGAAAAAGGCTATAAATTGATTGATGTTTTTGAAATTTGGGAATATAATGTACTCCAATATGATCCAGACACAAATTCTGAAGGATTATTCACATCAATGATGAACAAGTTTTTGAAGTTGAAACAGGAAGCATCGGGATGGCCTGTTAAGTGCACATCTTCTTTAGAAAAAGAGAATTACTTAAAAGAATTTTTCGAAAAAGAAAATATAATTTTGGAAGAATCAGAAATTTGTGATAATCCTGGTAAAAGATCTTTGGCAAAATTGATGCTGAATTCATTTTGGGGGAAATTCGGACAACGACAAAACCAACAACAAACATGTATTTTGAGTGATCCTTCGGATTTATTTCTTCTTCTCACCAATCCTTCTATAGAAGTATTACATATTGTACCAGTTAATGAAGAAAAATTGGTAATCACCTTTGAAATGAAAGAGGAAGCCATTGAATCTTCATCCCTTGTAAATGTCTGTATTGCTGCCTACACGACAACCCTGGCCCGCCTTAAATTATACAGCTATCTGGAAAAATTAGAGGAAAGAGTACTGTACTATGACACTGATTCTGTCATATATGTTAGCCGCGATGGAGAATTCGAGCCGCCTACTGGAGAGTTTATTGGTGACATGACCAATGAACTGGAAACTTTTGGCCAGGGGAGTTTTATAACAGAATTTGTCAGTGGTGGTCCAAAAAACTATGCGTATAAACTTCATAGTACAAACGATCATTTAGAACACGTAGTCTGCAAGGTAAAGGGCATTTGTCTTAATTTCCAATCATCACAAAAAATCAATTTTGACTCAATAAAAGAAGCAGTACTAAATTCTTCATCATCAGACAATGAAGGTATAATTATTAATTCTAATAATATTCGTCGTACACAGGATCATCAAGTTGTGACTGTAGCGGAGACAAAAACGTATAAGGCCAAAGCGGAAAAAAGACGTTTTCTTAGCAATTACAGTTCATTGCCATATGGATTTAAAAGAGGATTCAAAAGATAATTTTGTAATTCAATTATATTTTTCTTCTTCTTCTTGACTTTTTGAAAATAAAAATATAAATAAAATAAACCACCATGTTTTTTTTATAGAGTAATAAAATATTTTATTATTGAAAAAGGTATACAAATTGTCACGTGTTAGATAAGTTTTTGAACTTCTCCTGTCATTGCATTGTATTCAACTATACGATCGTGAAGAATGAGACAATACATTGTTGTTAAATCTGGAACAGGGGTGGACGTTTTGAGTTCAATTCTTACATCGACAGGTCCGTTTTTAATTGATTCATTTTGACGAGAACAGTTAATAACCATAATTGGAGCAATGTCTTTATATTCTTGTGGAGATAAGAGTGGTAGTGGTGGCTTCTGATAATATGATTGTTGAAACTTGCTGTACATCTCATAGAGAATAGCATATTGATTTAGATTAAACTTCAAATTTAAATCTTCACGAGGATATGCTTCTGAGTTCAAATATACTTTCACATTGCTAACATCGCAATGATCGAATTTACTAGCATCTTTGTTTAGATAGTTCTTACGCGCTGTTTGTAGTGCAATTATAATATATCTAGGTTTTTCAAGTTGTGTTGAGGTTTTAACTGTCCACACATGATCCGTGTTAGTAGGTAGAGTAGGATATTCATACATTTCCCAATTTCTAAAATGCATTTTAATTGGTTTCGATTGAATTTGTTTCAATAGTACCAATTTATTGGAATCGGATAAGGTAATGTGAGGAACCCTCCATTGTAGTTTATGGATTGCCATTTTTAAATTTTCTTTTTCTGTATTAATGTAGGCATTTTTATCAGTTCGAGTTCGAATTAAAATCAATTCATGTCTTGCGTTTATAATGATTTTCTTATAATCTTCAGCAAATCCTAAAAGATTTTTCAATGGAATGCAAAAGTTAAAACTACCCGATGAAAGTGAAATACTATCCTTTCCAGTCCATGAAGAATTTTCCAAACTTTTACTTTCATTCTCATTTAATGATATAAAATTTTTTAATAATGTTGTAATACCAACATTTTTATTGTTTTCAATATCGATACCATTGAGTTCATAATGTATTTCCTCAAAAAGAAATGGTATAGCATTGTTACATAGTTTTGCTGTGGAAGAAACTCCTCCATCTGCTTTTGTCAAACTTCCTTCTACATAAATGAAACTTTCACTGGGTAAAATGCACAGATCCTGCTGTTGTATAGGGATACGTATTTCATCACTGGTATTGAAGGATTGAAGAAATGCTGAATAACTATGATACTCAAATTTTGTAATGCTATTATCATAATTAGGACAGTGACTAATATTTAGTATTTGACTCATTTTATTATTATTTTTTCTTTTTATTCTTTCAGGACAAATCCTAGTGATAGTAGAAATGCTTTGTTTTCAAGAGACAATCTTGATCTTGATCGGTTTGATGTCTTTTCAGAACTAATTGAATGATCAACTTTGATGTCAGATATATAATTATTATAGAGTAACATTACGTTGATTTCGGTTTTAAATGCAATCGAATGGTTATTGTTTCTCCTCTAAAATTAATTAGATCACCGTCTTGATCTACAAGCCTTAATGATAAAGAAGATATTTGCTTGACGTTCACAGGTAAATAGATGACATTTTTTGGAACCTCTATGATTTTATACCCTGCTCCTGCTTCCGGTGAAAATTCATGAATAGTGTGTACAGGAGTATTATTAAAATAGGAACCCACAATTATGTTGCACTCAATTCTTATGACGTTTACTTTATTAATGTCAACCGCTAAATCTGACATATGAGTTATACCTTGTTCAAGTACACGCTTACCAAAGCCCAATAATGTTCCAATAGACCTAGGTCTATCGAAGTAAATTATCTCATTACTCTCAACTTCTGCTTTTAATGTATTATTGTTTGCTTCTATCTTTACTTTGGCGGTAGAATTTTGCATTAACAATGTCTTAGAAATCAAGAACGCAATGTCATCTATTTCATAGGATCCTACTGGAATTTCGATTTCGTTTTCTCCAATATGGAACAAATTGTTTCGTTCATCCACATTTGGAATTGAGTTATATGTTTGAAAATCTACGAGGCCACAAACGTAATCCCTATTCAAGTTTAATGGTGGGAAATATTCAGCTGATAGATAGGAAGTTTCCCCGCTTAGTGTAAGTGTCAATGCCATGACGATGAAATAAACAATGAATATTTTTTAAAAAAAAAATAATCTTTATATTTATTAGAAGTAACAATCATATAAGAATTTCAAACATAAATGACCACAATTAGTGGTATTGCAATCTTGGTACTTAGTATAATTGTATTTGATATTTAAACCTACATAAATAATGAATTACTTCAATAGGAGGTTGAAGATTCCCAAAACTATCAAAATATTCAATTAGTTTGCCTTTTTTACAATATGCTACCCAATGTGTTCCTGGTCCTTTTAAAGAATCTAGATTAACGATTCCACATTCATTTTTCCATGGCTTATACCGGGGTAAATTATCTCGCATAAAAACACCACGAAAATGAGGAATATTCATTTTTGCAAAATGAATTATATCCAATTCATTCAATGCACGTTTGGGTAGCGAATCTAAAAGTTTTTTGGCTGTAAAAATAATCCAAGACCCTTCTTATAAGGTTTTAGATGTAGTCCATTACCCATTGCAATAGATTCCATCTTTGTATTATGACGTTTCTTTTCTTCTAGATCTTTTTTAGCATTAAAAGCCTCATCCACAGCTTTAGCTATACCTGCAGCACCTCCAGATAATGCACCTAGTGCTGAAAGTCCTGCAAAAAGAGGAACAAGGAATGGTACTACTCCACCTGATTTAGGTACAGATATAACTCTTGGTGTCTTAATATTTTTGTTTCTCTTAATTATTCTCTTAGCCGCTGACAAAGCTATTTTAATAGCACTGTTTAAATTGTAGGGTTTTTTTAGTAATAACAATTTTTCCCACATCTTTAATTGATTTGTTAAATGTGAGCTTACACTTGCTCTTTTTAGTTTTTTTATCAGTTACACCCATTCCAAACTTTACTTTTGCTTTCATCAAGTTGGTGACTAATAATGCGTTTGCTCGTTCTGTTATACCTGCGTCTTTTGATTTAACTCTTTGCCAAGCTTTTTCAGCTAAAATTTTATCTGCTATATGTCGTTCAGGAGTATTCTTTAATTTGGAATATGAAATATCGTGCTGTTTACAAGCTTGATCAAGTAAGTTTATCCCAGGATCGCCTTTAGCTAAACGTTCTTCCAATTTTGTTCCAGGCCCACAGTACTGGTAACCAGGTAAGTGAAGTTCAAATGGTAGTTTATTAATTACAGAATTCAATAAACCTTCTCCTTTCACAATTTCTCGTTGACTATTAGGTTGATTAGAAAAATCAATCATTTTATTAGGTATACAACGATTTGCAGAGGTCACTAATAATGTTATGACATTTTTTCAATAAAACCTTGATATTATATGGGAAAATCATTTAGTTTTTGTCATCATGCGATTCATAAAACAACAACATCAGCTACCAATAAAAAACATGGATTTGGTTAAAAGAATTAAAACAAAAAAGCACAGTATATTATTGCCCAATAGCATAAGAGGTTTGATAACAGGTCCATCAAATTGCGGAAAAACTAATGTAATGATGACTTTGCTACAACATCCAAATGGCTTGAAATTTGAAAATATATATATTTATTCGAAATCTTTACAACAGCCAAAATATGAATTTCTACGAAGAGCCGTCCAACCAATAAAGCATATGGGGTTCTTTACTTTTTCCAATAACAGTGAAGTTATACCACCTAAAGAAGCTAAACCAAACTCTATATTTATATTTGATGATATTGCCTGTGAAAAACAAGACACTATTCGAACATACTTTAGCATGGGGCGACATCATAATATTGATAGTTTTTATTTGTGTCAGACATATACCAGAATACCCAAACATTTAATTAGAGACAATGCTAATTTTCTAATCGTCTTTAAACAGGATGATATGAACTTAAAACATATCTACAATGATCATGTAAATTCAGATATGTCGTTTTCAGCATTTCAAAAATTATGTAAAGAATGTTGGAACATTAAACATGGTTTTTTAGTTATTGATAAAGATGTGTCTTTGAATAAAGGTCGTTATAGAAAAGGCTTTGATAGTTTTCTGAAACTAAATACAGTGTAAATATACAGTTCAAAAGTTCGAAAACCGGTTTGCAGCTGTTACGAGCGGTTTGAAAGCGGTTTGAAGCTGTTTGGGAGCTGTTTGAAAAGCGGTTTGGAGCTGTTACGAGCTGTTTGGAGCGGTTTGAAAAGCGGTTTGAAAGCGGTTTGAAGCTGTTTGGGGCTGTTTGAAAAGCGGTTTGGAGCTGTTACGAGCTGTTTAAAAAGTGTTTTGAAGCTGTTCGGAGCCTTTTCCAAAGTTCTATTTAAAGCGGTCTTACCCCTTCCCTATATAACAAATCACATTATCATTTTGCGTCATATGTGCAGAAATGTTCTATGGTAAATGCCTTTCATTTGCAGCATTTACCTCGGATGGTTTTATTTTGATTGTTCGATGAATAGAATTATTATATTTTTTAGTAAGCATATCTATTAAACCAATCCACCGATATGAACCACTAGCACTGAATTCCTTCCACATAAGTGTTTTTAAGGTACGATTACTCTCAAAAGTATATAATCATATAAAAATTCATATTCCCCCGAAATTTAGAATTGGAGATTTCGTAAGAATAAGTAAATACAAACATGTATTTGATAAAGGATACACACCGAATTGGACAACGGAAATCTTCAAAATAATCAAAGTGCAACATACAAATCCTGTCACATATCTACTAGAAGACTATGAAGGTACCCCAATTAAGGGTGGATTCTACGAACTTGAACTACAAAAAACAAGATTTCCCGACACATTCCTAATTGAAAAAGTTCTTCAAACGAAAAAAAATCAGATATTTGTTAAATGGCTTGGGTTTTCATCCAAACACAACTCATGGATTCCTAAGAAATTTAAGAAAAACTAAAATATGTAATCTCAATACCTACATAAGGAAATAAATTATTACTTTTACTGATAACAAACAAATTGAGTTTTATATTAATTGTAGGCATAAAAATAATATTTTTTTCCACTTGTGCATGCTAAGACACATAAATACTTCCTTATATTTATCAACCCCCCATCAGCTCCATTGAAATGCCAGATCCACATTCAACGATCAAATGCATCAACATGACCAGATCCTCTTTCATAAAATCTACAATTCAAAATTTAAAAGAGTAAGCAGCCACCACTAACCGACTTTTGTGATTATTCAAACATAGCCAACCATTCAAAATTCAATCCATTACCATCCGTCACACACACTTTTTATAACATTCAACATTGTGCATGAGCATGTCATTTAACATCTTAGCAGCATGTTCTTGTCACAATCCCCTTCAACAAGATCTAAAAATAGAACAACTAACAGAAGACAGATTATTTTTCAAATTCAAATTTTCAGTTCTGAAATCTAAATCTAAAAATAGAACAACTAACAGTGTCTATGCCTGAAAGAAAGAAACCTCATGATAAGCTGTAAAATGACATGCTGTTCATCCACAATCAATGCACAACCAAAAATCGATCGTGACAAATTCTCTATCTTAAAGCTAAACAAAAAAAACAAATTCAAACCACCACCAACCGTCACACTTTTTATAAGCCTCAACATACCAAAAGATTCTATAAATAACTTTTTTGTACGCATAAGTAGACTTTTTACACATCAACCTACAACTACCCCGATAGCCTAGTGCTTCTGTCACACGCGCGACACGCCAGAGGCCCCGGTTCAAATCTCAGCCTCGGCAGTGTGCATTTTTATTTCAATTTAAATTAAATTCCAAAATCACCCATAGCGCAGCGGCGGCCACCTCAAACAAAACATAAACCCATTAGACACCCATTAAACACCCCATTAACATCCCATTAAATAAACACCGCGGTGACCTCAAACGAATTCAAGGGCACCATACCATCCAAAATTTTCCCACGCCGTGGTCCCCCAATACCTACTAACGATAAATATATAGCTGAAAGTTTCATTTCGGTAAAGTCTAATGCTCTGGGCTTCGAAAATTTACACCCAACTTTCTCGGAAGTAATCGTCGGCTGAGAATTATAAGGTTCTATCTGCCATTTTTATGAAAAATGAGTTATGGGTACCGTTGAATTTGAATTTCGAAGCACTTGAGGGCATATTCATGCACCTCAATTCTTCCTACAAAGCGTAAAATGCAAAAAACCAATGTTCTTTTAGCCAAAATGTGGTTATTTTAAGAATTACAAGGTTCTATGTAGCAAAGTTGGCGGATAGAACCTTGTAATTCTTACTAAGCCCAAACAAATAATTACCCATCTTCTTATTGTCATAGAACCTTTTATTCCTTAATTTTGTTCATAGAACCTTATAGTCTAAGAGCTGGAAGCAAATTTTTGGAGTGGAGTGATAACCAAAAATAATGCACATGTATGTGTAGATAGACGCACCATTATATCAGATTCAACCGTCTGGCAGGTTTCTTTTTCAGCCGGGGACGGGGGTGGGCGTTCGAAAATGGTAATTTTTCAGATTTTGAGGTCGAAGTGATAACCACATAAATGATACATCAAAAAATCAGAAAAATTCTCCTGATTACAAAAAACTCGGTCCCAGACGATTTGGTTTCAGCCTACTGCTTGCCAGACGCATTTTAACTCTTTTCAAGTGCATTTTTCAGCTTAAAGCACTAATAACTTTTTTCCTATTACATTTAACCAAGAAAATGGTACGCCAAAAAAAAGAGAATTTACCCTGATTTGAAAAAAGTGTGTCTTAGACGGTTTGGTTTCAGTTTACTGCTTGCCAGACGCACTTTAACATTTTTTTAAACGGATTTTTCAACTTAAAGTACTAATAACTTTTTTCTTATCACATGTAACCAAGAAAATGGTACGCCAAAAAATCACAAAAGTTCCCCCGACTACAAAAAAGTGTGTCCAAAAGGATTTGGTTTCAGCCTTCCGTTTGCCAGACGCATTTCAACATTTACATTTACATTTACATGAAACCTACTCCACACATAAATCTGCGGAGTAGGAGGTTTGCAGCCGGGCGACAAAGACCATTTGGCTGATACACCACAAGACTAACTACACAAATACTACATAGAACAAATAATAACACATGACAACAGCACGCAGTAGTACAAGACGGTTCCCCATCTTGTCACTAACAGCGCTCATTCCGATTTAATTACGGTGTTCTAATGGGAACCGACTCTTTTCGGGTGACAAGGCCGTTGTCGCATTTCAACATTTTTCAAATGCATTTTTCAATTTAGCTTATAACTTTTTTCTTATCACATTTAACAAAGAAAGTGGTACGGCAAAAGATCAGAAAAATTCCCCCAATTACAAAAAACTTGGTATCAGAAGATTTGGTTTCAGCCTTCTGCGTGCCAGACGCATTTTAACATTTTCAAGTGCATTTTCAGATGAAAGCACTAATAACTTTATTCCAATTACATATAACCAAGAAAGTGGTACGCCAAAAAATAAGAAAAGTTACCCTGATTTCAAAAAAGTGTGTCCCAGACGATTTTGTCTCAGTCTACTGCTTGCCAGACGCTCTTTAACATTTTAGTAAAATGCATTTTTATACTTAAAGTACTGATAACTTTTTTCCTATCACATATAACCAAGAAAGTGGTATGCCAAAACATCAGAAAAGTTTCGCTGACTACAAAAAAGTTGTTCCAAGACGGTTTGGTTTTAGCCTTCTCCATGCCAGACGCATTTAAGCTTAAGCATGTTTATCAAATTCAATGAAAATCAAAAATTTCATTTAAATGAATTACTACAAGCAATTATTCATTGAATTTGATAAACATGCTTAAGCTAAAATGCGTCTGGCATGGAGAAGGCTAAAACCAAACCGTCTTGGAACAACTTTTTTGTAGTCAGCGAAACTTTTCTGATGTTTTGGCATACCACTTTCTTGGTTATATGTGATAGGAAAAAAGTTATCAGTACTTTAAGTATAAAAATGCATTTTACTAAAATGTTAAAGGGCGTCTGGCAAGCAGTAGACTGAGACCAAATCGTCTGGGACACACTTTTTTGAAATCAGGGTAACTTTTCTTATTTTTTGGCGTACCACTTTCTTGGTTATATGTAATTGGAAAAAAGTTATTAGTGCTTTCATCTGAAAATGCACTTGAAAATGTTAAAATGCGTCTGGCACGCAGAAGGCTGAAACCAAATCTTCTGAGACCAAGTTTTTTGTAATTGGGGGAATTTTTCTGATCTTTTGGCGTACCATTTTCTTTGTTAAATGTGATAAGAAAAAAGTTATCAGCTAAATTGAAAAATGCATTTGAAAAATGTTGAAATGCGTCTGGCAAACGGAAGGCTAAAACCAAATCCTTTTGGACACACTTTTTTGTAGTCGGGGGAACTTTTGTGATTTTTTGGCGTATCATTTTCTTGGTTACATGTGATAAGAAAAAAGTTATTAGTACTTTAAGTTGAAAAATCCGTTTAAAAAAATGTTAAAGTGCGTCTGGCAAGCAGTAAACTGAAACCAAACCGTCTAAGACACACTTTTTTCAAATCAGGGTAAATTCTCTTTTTTTTTTGGCTTACCATTTTCTTGGTTAAATGTAATAGGAAAAAGTTATTAGTGCTTTAAGCTGAAAAATGCACTTGAAAAGAGTTAAAATGCGTCTGGCAAGCAGTAGGCTGAAACCAAATCGTCTGGGACCGAGTTTTTTGTAATCAGGAGAATTTTTCTGATTTTTTGATGTATCATTTATGTGGTTATCACTTCGACCTCAAAATCTGAAAAATTACCATTTTCGAACGCCCACCCCCGTCCCCGGCTGAAAAAGAAACCTGCCAGACGGTTGAATCTGATATAATGGTGCGTCTATCTACACATACATGTGCATTATTTTTGGTTATCACTCCACTCCAAAAATTTGCTTCCAGCTCTTGGTCAATTCTTATTCGATTGATGTTAACACAACAAAGTTCTATGTTGATCAATGTACCGTTGTTTTTTCTTCGTGTATTTGTTATTGTATACCAAAAATTGTGAACAAAACGTGTACCTGGTGCAAAAAAACTATTGTTTTTATAGAAATAATAGTGTTAATTATACTTACTACTGGATTTACTACGGCCATGGATAAAAGCCCACAAAGCGATGAATTTCTCGATTAGTTGTTAGTTTTTAGTTGTAATGACTCCTTTATTTCATTGCATTTTAACATTTTTGAAAAAATAATTCTTAAACCTAATTAGTATGGCCTCTGTGGCCGTCTACCAGATTGACATTTTGAATTATGTTTACGTTAACAGAAATAATAATAAGTAGTGTTAAAAAATATAAAAGCAGGATAGTTTGGACGAAGTAGGAATTACTAGAAATCTTCTTCAAGAATAGCTTTCCTATATCTTAATGCTGTTATAATGTAGTTGTAAAGTCTGTCCCATCCTTGGTCACCGTTGAGTATGCTGAGCATTTCTTCTTCCGTCATCTTGTCTTTGCTGAAATATCTATACCGGAACTCCGCCAGGATTGGGCATATCGCAATAAAATGAAATGTATCTTCACGCGCTCTTAAATTGCAAAGACTACATAGTAAGGGCAGATCTGGTCGATGAGGTACGAAGTTAAGATTAAGCAGTTCTCCTCTCGCTTTGAAGATAATGCTTATTTTATTCAATTGGTTCTTATTTAAAAGCTACGAGTTCTGCTGCAGGTTGAAACTTAGACGACTTTAGTATCCTCTAAACAGAGAAGAGCTGGCTTCTGAAACATATCTTTGAAACAGGGTTTTTCCAAACTTTTCCAGGATTTCCTTGAACTTTCTTCTTAATATGTACGGTTGCTCGTTAGCACTTATATTTATGGTGATGCAACTCGTTGCAGCAAGGTTAGTCCATTCTTCGAACATTGTTCCTTTTCTTTTGATAGCAGCTGTTAAAACTTTTCTTGGTAACCTGTTATCCTCCATTTCCGTTACCTTTACGATATAGTTAAAGTGCATGGCAAGGGTGTCCATAATTAAAGGTGGTGTTCCCGTTTCAAGATAAATCATGTAATTTGGAGTGTTCATTGGTAATCGGAATATCCTTTTAACGAAATATCTTAAAAAATTTTCCACAGGTTCCATGGAGCAATGTCCCCACACTTGCGCCCCGTAGAACAGGATTGACAATGCCGTAGCTCGGAACAATTTTTGTTTTGCGCTGTGTTCAATGTATTTGTTCTTGATGCATTTTTCCCATAACGACGAAATGGCTCGTTTAGCGTCAGTCAATTTTCCCTCCAGGTGCTTCTTCATGTTCAGATTTGAGGTTATCAGAACTCCCAAATATTTATATTCGCGGACAACTTCGACTGCTTGGCCACTATACTCCCATTTTTCATTTTGTGAATGCCTGCCACCTCCGCCTCTAAAAATCATCATTTTCGATTTCTGCAGGTTGATTTCAAGATTCCATCAGTTGCAATAAACCTTAAGCCTGTTTATCATGAGCTGCATTCCATCTACCGTTTCAGAGAAGATCACTATGTCATCTGCATACATAAGTGCTGGAACAGTCATTCCTTCCACAGTGATTCCACCTCTTACTTCATCAGTAATATCATTTATGAAAATTATAAAAAGCAGGGCACTCAGAACGCAGCCTTGCTTGAGACCAGTGGTTGTTGTAAACTCCTCTGATTTAGTCTCGCCATCCCATACGTAAGCTACGTTGTTGTCATACATCGCTCTTAGCACTCTTATAATTTTGCTCGACACTCCAATCACACAAAGCTTGTAGAAGAAAGCTTCACGATCAACAGAGTTAAAAGCTGCACGGAAGTCTATAAAGAACGCGTATAGTTTCTTTTGTTTCCTTTTATAGATATCAGCAATGTTCCATAGCGAAAAGATATGGTCTATCGTCGAGTAACCTTTCCTGAAACCAGCTTGAAATTCCGATAAAATTTGTCTGTCCTCAACCTATTTTGACAGTCTGTTGTGAATGAGTCCCGCAAAAAGCTTAGCGCAAGTGTTAAGGAAAGAGATCCCTCTGTAGTTTGCTGGGTCCTCGTAGTTACCCTTTTTGTGTATCGGGAAGATAATTGATTTTTGAAATGCTTCCGGGACTGACGCGTTTTCGAAAATTCGGTTAAATTCAGATGTAAGTAGGTAGTTGAATTTTTCCGTTGCGTGCTTGAAGAACTCGAAGGGGATACGATCATCCCCTGGGGCTTTGTTTAATTTTGCATTATCGACAACTTTTTCTACTTCTTGGACTGAGAAAGGTGCATCTAAATAATCATCTTTAATTGAGGGGGCTGCATATTGTACCACAGGTCCACTTGATGAGATATTGAGAAGGCTGGTGAAATGGTCTCTAAGACTAGATGCATGTAACCCTTGTGCTATGACATTTGTTCTTCCATTAAAATGCTTAACAGCTTTCCAGAACTCTGAAGATGAGTGTGCTTTATTTATAATTTCTATATTTAAGTTCTCAAAGGACACCTTTTTGGAATAGCATAGTCGTTTGAAATTTCTATTCGCATCTGCTTATAATTTTTTAAAAACTTGTTGGTTACAGGACCTTAGAAGGTTAAGGTATTTAAACGATAAATTTCTTGCTTTTATGCATTCTAAATCAAACCACTTTTGTTTGAATAGCTCTTTATTGCTTCGAGGGCTGCTTTGCGGATATGCTTTTTTAATAACTCCTGAGAGGGTGCTTATATCAGCACGAATATCTCTATTTCCAAGCGCTTCCAGTTCTTTGTTTAAGTTTGTCTTATAAGTGTTTCGGTTTCTATCATTCCATATCATTTTTGGGACAAGGTTTAGCTGCTTTGTGTTGACTGGGAATTGCGATGTTGTGATTGAAAGAACAATTTCAAGGGGCATATGATCTGAAAATATATTGCATCCTATTTCAAAACTGCTCATAATATCATTCCATTTTCCAGATACGAAACAGTAGTCGATGACAGAACAACTTGTTCCTCTAATGAAGTTATACTCTCCTTCTGGATCTCCTGTACAACTTCCATTGAGAACATGACAGTTGAATTCATCTGCGAGCTCCAATATTTTTGATCCCTTGCTATCGCACAAGGCATCTTTCGAGTTACGGTTCAAGTTGAAGAAGGGGTAATGTGTACTGTTGAAGATGTTTTGGGATAGACCGATTCTGGCATTGAAATCTCCAATTAGCATTATGTTTGTCGAATCAATGTCCTGCAGGTTGTCACATAGTTTTTCAAAATCTGATTGCCAACGATTACAATTGAGATAAACCGGAACTAGCTTCATTTTGTTGCCACTGATCTCAACATCAAGCACCCATAGTTCTTCTGTTCTCCTATACTTCAAATCCACTCCAATAAGATTTCTGTGATAACCGAAAAGTTCGCCCCCGCTTCCACGACCAAAGATTGATGTTTTTACAGCATGATTCCATCTTAGTTCAAACTCTAAAAATAACTTCTTAAATCTATCTTCTTCTCCTTCTAACAAATGTGTTTCAAGTAGAACAAAAATATCAAAACTTTTTATATAATTGAAAAAGTTCACAAACATATTTTTATTTTTTACTCCTGCTACGTTATAACTTACAATTTTAATTTTACTAATAAAAATATTTTCATTCTGGCAGACTGACAAATCTCATGCCTCGTGTAAACGAGCATCACTTGTGGTTGCACCCAAATTATCTTCTAACTGCTGTGGGATCACCCTGCAGTCTATTCTGTCACTCATTTCTCGATTATATCTCACAGCATTTCGAAGAATTTATAGAAGAGTGTGAAAGTGAAGGTTTGTATGCATATAAAATTGAAAGATTCTTCAAATAATTTTTATGAAGGAAGTGATGCTTTTTTAAATCTACAATAATATTTTATTTACAAGCAAGTTGTTCCTTAAGCTTCATTTTTCATTTTTTAAGGACGTTTTTCGCTTAATAATAAGGTTTACTGCTGCATGTGGGATGAAAGCAAAATGGGAAGAACGGGCAACGATATTGCGAGTGCTCTATTAAAGATCCTTAACCGTTTAATACAAGATTTCCCAGGAATTAAAGACATTATACTTTGGAGAGACTCTTGTGTTCCTCGAAATCGGAACTCGTTGGTAACGTTCATATTACTAGATTTTTTAAAGCATCACCCAGATATCCAGCACATTAATTTTAAATTCTCGACTCCAGGACATTCTACAATTCAAGAATTAGATAATGTGCATAGCTGCATTAAACGCGTCTTAAGAACACACGATTTTTATTCTCCCTTGTCTTTTATTAGAATTCTTTTGAAAATGAAATTCAAAAAACAAAATCTTACAATTTTGCAAATGCAACCGTTTCAAAAATGTTTCCGAGTGTTGTAAGATTTTGAATTTTAAATTAATACCGTTTTCGAAAATTCTTCAACTTCAACTTTCACAGAACGTCACCCAGGTATTTTTTAAGACTTCCCATTTTGAAGAATCATTTGAATGTGTAGATTTAAAATGTTGAAAAACCTTAAGAAATAAGATCAATTCTTTCCAATGGCCAAATTTTATGGAGTTGCCTCTTAAAAATGAACTCGCACCAAGAAAAATCAAATAATTTGAAGCAATGCTTAGATACATGCCTGCAATTGACAAAGAATTTTTCATTAACATTATAAAATCAAGAACAAATATCCAATGATTTATACATAAAAAAATTTTATATTATTTTTGTTTTATAAATAATAATATTTTTTTTTTGATGTACTTTATTTTTAAAACTGATATAGTATGAAATGAATAATATTTGCTTGAATAAATTACTATTTATTTTCTATTTACTGTTATTTAAATGTACCTTGAATAGTTTAATTTACACTTAGTACAAGCAAGCAATCTTAAATTTAAAATATTTACAAACAAAACTTAAACCTAAAATAAAAAATTATATTCAAAAGCAAATTGAAATCAGGAGGGTTCAGTTCATTGTGAGTAGGATGCAAGAGATTTACGGAGGGTTGATTTAGAGGTATGGAAATCGAACAGATGAAAGGAATCATTGACATTACGTAACATACGTGACATAAGGTTGTAGAAACTATAATTCGTACGGTGATAGGGAATTCGGAAAGGGGGAACAGTCCTAAGATTCCGTGAATTTACATTAAAAGATATTAAACTCAATAGCGAAGGACAATCAATGTTTCCACTCAAAAGATCTTGAACAAATACGATATCTGAGATCTCGCGCCTCCTTTCAAGAGACTGAAGATCAATAAGCTGCAGACGATCAGCATATGGAGGCAAGCGATATCTATCTTCCCAGGGAAGTTTGCGTAGAGCGTAAAGGAGAAATCTACGTTGGACAGCTTCGAGGCGTTTAGCTTGTGTTATTTGATAAGGTGACCACACTTGGGAGGCATATTCAAGAATTGGCCTAACGAAAGTAACGTACAGGGATTTGAGAATATACGGATCGGAAAATTCTTTCGACCAACGTTTTATGAATCCGAGCATGCTGTTTGCTTTTTTTATAACATGTTCAATGTGGGAGTGAAAGTTGAGCTCTTTATCACAAATGACACCTAAGTCACGAGCAAAAGAGACAACGTGTATTGGTTCACCTTGTAGATAATAGCACCGGGGGCGGGGGTAGACGTTTGCGGGAAAAAGTTATAGCATGGCATTTGCTAACGTTGAGTTCTAAATTATTTTTGTGACACCAAACTGAAAAAATTTCTAGATTATCTTGTAAAATACAAGAGTCAGCGGGGGATAAAATACTTCTAAATATTTTCATATCATCTGCGTTCAGAAACGTTACAATCAAGGATTTTGACAACATCGTTAATCCCTAAAATAAAAAACAGGGGGCCAAGATGGCTGCCTTGAGGGACACCAGATGGTGCGATGAAGGGGCTGGAGAGAGATGATCTGAAGCAGACTACATATTTTCTCTGAGATAAATAGGTACAAACCCAAGAAATAAAAAGTGGGGGAAAGCCTAGGATTTTTAATTTAAAAAGTATGATTTTATGTGACATTTTGTCGAATGCTTTGCTAAAATCAGTAGCAATAACATCAACTTCATTTCCTTTCTCTAAGGTACACAAGGTATGGGAAACAAAATCCACTTGATTGGTCGTAGTTGACCTACCAGCTAGGAAACCATGTTGTTCAGGAGCCAAAATAGATTTGCAGTGGAAAGACAGTGTGTCATAATTAAAGCTTTCGAACAGCTTTGGTATACAGGACAGTTTGGCTATGGGACGATAGTTAGACACATCATTCTTTGGTCCTTTTTTATGGATAGGGACTATACAGGGTGATTCGCATAAGGTGTGACAAAAAGATAGGGTGTGTAGGTTGGACCTAGACAAGCAAAAAATCGTATGAGAGGGGGGGGGGTCCATTTTCCCCCGTTTAGGCGGGAGGGGCAATTTAAGAAAAAAGTCATTAAAAATGGGAAAAAATTTATTTAAAAATAACGGTAATACCTACAGAGTCGTGCTATAGCATTTTGAAAAGCCAAAAACCTATACATTAATTTAAATTTAAAAATAAGTTGTTTAAATAAATAGCTTTTGAAATATTAATTTTCAAAGTCAAAATTTTGAAAAAAAAACATAATTTTTTTTTTTAAAACCACTTTTTTTCCAAATTTTACTTTATTAAGTAGTATTTTTCTGGCTTATTTTCAATGCTCTTATTTATTTTTGATCAAACACAAAAAACCGGATGTCAAAATAACCTGTAGTTTTTGAGAAAACCAAAAATTACAAAAACGACTTTTTTAAATTTTTTTTTCTTAAAGTTTTTTTTCGTTATTTGATTCTGAACGTATTCTGTATAAGATGTTTTCCAGAATGTTGGAAACACACCTTGTGAAAGTGATAACTTGAAAAGGGCTGTAAGAGGTTGGATAAAAAAGCTCTAACAGTTTTTTAGGACTATAGCAGGGATTCCGTCAGGTCCAGATGAGTAATTATCCTGGAGTTTATATATTTTATTTTTGATTATGGATGGGAGAATATCCATTGTGTGAAATGAGGTTTGTGGAGAGTTATTTAAATATTGGAAATAATGAAAATCCACTTCTACCTCGCAATCACTAAATGACTTGTTAAAAAAGTTTGCGAAAAAATTTGCAATCGTTTCAGGGTCTGATGATGAGTTGTTGAGGTAAGAGAGGGAGGAAGGGTAGCCGTTAGATTTTCTTTTGATGTTTATAAATTCATAAAAACGTTTAGGATTTAACTTTATTGAAGATTGCATTTGAAGAACATATTCGTTATAGAGACGTGTACTTAGTTCAGAAAACTGTGTAAAAACGAACGAGAAAGCTTGGTAGTCGTTTACTGATTTTGAAAGAAGATATTTTTTCCATAAGTTATTCCTCAGGTTGCGAAGTGACCGAAGATCTTTATTATACCAAGGTGGGGAAGAGGAGTAATTTTTACTAGGCATAAAAGGAACAGATTGTGCAAAACACTTAAAAATCTCTGAATAAAATACAGACAACGCATGATCGATCGAGTCTTGAGAAAAAGTGAAGTTAATATTGGCAAGAAGGGATTTTAATTTGGGAAAGTCAGCCTTTCTAAAGTTAAAGAAATAGTCAACAGCAATGTTAGGTTGAGGATTGTGATAAGAGAATGAAAGCGACAAAGGTGGGTGATATTCGTCCAGTTTGGAAAGAAGTTGGCCACTTGCTGTCACAATAGCGTTACCAGGATCAGAAACGAAAATAAGGTCTAGTTGCCTATTGAGGTTATTAACAATACCACTTATTTGGAAAAAAGTATTTCTTTTTCAGATGCAGTATTTGACGGATTATAGTAAGTACCGTCGTTATGAGGAGACCATTGAATAAACGGTAGGTTAAAATCATCCATACATATTATTTCGTCGTTGGTGTCAACAGCATCGAAAAGATGGTCAATTGCATCAACTATGAGCTGATATGATGTGGTTTTTTGAGAGGGGCGAGTATAACAACACATAACGAAAATATATCGGGAGGGCATTTTGATTTTGACTGTTATAAATTCAAAATCTGTTGAGTGCGATGAATTAAAAGGACTGACATCAAGACGACAGTTCACCGCTAACAAAACACCACGGCCCAGTTCTTCACTGTCATTGATCAGGCCGTCCTGACGAAAAATTATGTACTCAGATGTAAATAGTTCACTGTCAAGAATATTTGGAGTTAGATTAGTCTCGGTCAGAGCAAAAATGTCATGAGGAAATGATTGCGAATTGGTAAAAACTGAGGACGTTTTGGTTCGGAGCCCTCTAACATTCTGGTAGTATATAGTAAGGAAGGCCGAGGGATTAAGTGAGTGTGGAGGAAAGGCGGTGTTAAAGGCGAGCGTCATTCCTAGCACGATTTCGTCGGGTATAAAGATTATATTTTGATTTAATATAAGCCGCGTAAGCTTGTAAATCATCAGCGACCATTTGATTAGAAACATTGAAAGTTTCGTGAAAAGAATTATAAATTTTTCTAAGCGCAGAAAGATTGGTCGGGAGACCTTCTTGCTGGATATGCAACATTACGTTAGTTTTAGTTTTGCCATCTATGCAAACTGACTCGGCGGTATTATATAGATAGGCCAAGTAAAGATGAACATTGTCATATATACGACGGTCTCGTAGCCTGGACATGGTGTAACGAGATTCGGTACTGTCAGAGTTCTGCATAGATACTTTTACAGCAGGAGGGATAAGAGGATCAAGGAAATGTGGATTATTACGAATGGGTTTGGGATTGGTATCGGTACTTAAGTCGGGATGATTAACTGATATAGGTAAGACGTGTGAGGGAGTGAAATTAGGATAATGAACCTGAGAATTGGTTAGAGGCTTTACATTAATTTGGGAGTTAGAGAAATTTTTAGGTTCGTTACGCTTACTCGTAAAGCTAGTTCGATCTTTATGGTTATAATTAAAATTAAAATTAGAGTTGGATTCAGATAAAGATGATCTGACGTACTCGGGAACAATTTTCATCTTACTGTTTCTTAGCTTACGAAGAGGACCAGAAAACATCCATGAGTAATCGCTTTGTATAGTGATGATGAATTTTCCGGGTGCAATGCAATTACAATTTAATGGATTAAAAAAGTAGTTTTGCTTAAAAAATTGAAGAAGCCAGGATTCTGTAGTATGATGAGGTGCGTTTTTGACAATGAAACAAGAACTGTTTATTGGTTGGTTATTAATGATTTTTTCCAACCGACGCCGACGGTTCCAGTCGGTGATACTCCATGTTGTACCGAATTTAATGATGATCGGTTGTATTGTTGATGCAGACTCTGATGTTGTAGCTATCGGTGATGTTGGAATAGTAGCAACTGAGGAGGTGTTTGTTGGATGAGACGGACTTTCAAGATCCATAATTTCTGTATGTAGTGATTTATTGTTAGTAAGAAGTTCTCTTGGGTTGGAAGGACTTAAGTTATAGGTGTTTTTTAGCTCGTCATAAGCTTCTGCTATGGCTAGACGTGTTGCTGTTGACTCATTTCTGACAGTTTCTGCAGTTAACGTTGAATCGTTGCAGACTTTATCAAACGAGGTTTTTACGTTTCTTGAGATTGATTTCGATTCAATCAACAGCAATTGTATTGAGTCGGTTATTTTTGACAAATTATCCTGGAAAGAGCTCAGCAGTTCACTCATAGTTTCTGTTTTATCAAAAGACTTCGTTTTGTAGAACCGGTGTTAAGCAATACATCAAGTTTTGTATTTAGTTGGCTTGAGAGAGAGTTCAAGTTGTCACAGCATTCTGAAGTTCCGGCAAGAATCTTTTTTATAGAGACTTCAGATTTTGATGTTTGTGACTTTGAAATTTCAAAAAGGCTTTCAAGATTTTTTGCTGTTGATTCGTTGTTTACCTCCATTATTTCGCTGGCTTTTTTTTTGGTTGCAACGAAACTCCGATTTAAGTTCCACAATGCAATCATAAAGTTGTTCCACACGTTCGTTATTGCATTTAAGTGCGAGCATTATGTGCGAGAGTGTTATCGATTTACATTAAGCACAGTAATAGTTAAAAAGTCTGTTGAATTCTGTCAAATGAGCTTTAGCGCTTCTACTAAGGCCAGTGTAGACTGGGTGAAATACCTTGCCACATATACCATTACATGTAATCCATTCGTTAGTAATGTCGGTGAGTTGACAATTACTTTTTCTACAGATATGAATCATTTTCGTTTAGCATTTTAATCTCTAAACTTGAGAACTATTTGTGGTCGGTTTTAAAACGTTTGTTTTGTAAAATATTCCTTATTGACCGCAAGAAATCGATTGAAAATAAACAACAAAAGTCTCGGTTAAAAAACTCAAATTAATTTATTTTTAAATACATATCGAATGCATTTCGGACAAAATTATTGTCTGCCCATCATCAGCGAGCGCAAAATATACACTAAACAAAAAGAGAATAGTATAAGATAACAAAGTAAACTAACATTTTAGTTGTTGTCTAGTTAGAACAAAGCTTAATACAAATACTTAGTTAACATTACAAAAGTGTGAGCAAATTACAGATAATTAACATTACAATAGTGTGAACATTATACAAATAGTTAACATTATGACAGTATGAGAGAAATACAAATGGTTAACATTACAGTAGGTATTGAGTTGTATTTGTAAATGAGAGACAACAAAAAGTTTTTTAATGTAAACAAAACAAAAACAAAAGGAAATTTATGTATTATCTTTTAATATATCAAATAGAGTAGATTCAATCGGTCCAGGCTCTAAATTCATTAAATTTGAATGTAAATTAATATATATAGACTCATATGCGTCTAATTTGGATGAATTGGTGACCGTTTTTAGCAATTTAACATTTTGATCAAAAGTCCCAATGCTATGGCGTTGAGTATTGTTTACATCTAAGCAGTGAGCGGGTATTGCTTTCGCTATTTCTCTCTTGTGTACAGATCGAAGATGCTCATTGTAACGTGTTGATATTGTTCTCCTTGTCTGGCCAATGTATGTCTTCTCACAGTTCGAGCATTTGATTTCGTAAATGCCACTACGTTCGCTCAGCGGTACCGAATCTTTCGTCGAGCCGAGAAGTGTGCGTAGCTTGTTGTTATTGGTATATGCAATCTGCATATTGGCTTCCTCAAACGAATGTTTTAAATGGTTCAAAGTCAACAAATACAGATTAATTGTTTCAAATCCGCAAGTACCTCTCATGTATGGACTGCCAAAAGTACACAAACCAGGAGAAAGCATGCGAAAAATTGTGTCTTCCATAAATTCACCCTTTACGAAAATTTCTAAATGGCTGGTATCACAATTCAAACAATTTGGGCCCTTCGATGGTTTCTCTGTGAAGAATGCAGTTGATTTCGTAGATAAAATTAAGCATATTGAAATAGAAGAAGACGAGATAATTGTTTCTTTCGACGTCACAGCTTTATTTCCTAACGTACCGATCGACATAGCCGTTGTAGCCATACGTGAACATTTGGAAAAATTTGAGTTGGTTGAAGAACAAATAAACACATACATCTACGCAGTAACAACATGCATGAAACACAACTGTTTTCAATTTAGAAAATCATTTTATCGAAGTGACTTCGGTTGCAGTATGGGAAACAGCCTATCACCTTTCGTATCAGAAGCGTTCATGTGTAAATTTGAATGCGACTTGAAAAAAGAAGGAATCCTACCACGCATCTGGTGGAGGTATGTAGATGACACTTTTGCTGTCATAAAAAGAGGTAATTTAGATGATGTTTTGAACATGCTAAATAGCAAATACGATAGCATCAAATTCACTTATGAGAGCGAACACGACACCCATCACTCGCTGGCATTCTTGGATTTAAAAATCACACGAATTGGTCAAAAAGTGCAATTTGCCATATACAGAAAGTCAACGACAACCGACCGCTACATCACAAATGATTCTTTCTGTTCACATCATATAAAATTATCTGCATTCTCATCAATGGTTGAACGCATGTGCAGAATACCTCTCTCCGTCAAAAATTACAAAAAAAAAAAAAAAAATTACAAAAAAGAATATGAACAAATATTACATTTGGCAGATATTAATGGATACGAAAGACTGATTATAGATAAATTAGTACGGAAAATCTCAGGAAGAATTAGAAATGAGCGTTTCACAACTTTATACGAACAAAATCGAAGGACACAGTCAACTTGTAAACATCACATCGCCATGACATTCGCACCGAATATTACAAACCATTTAAAACATTCGTTTGAGGAAGCCAATATGCAGATTGCATATACCAATAACAACAAGCTACGCACACTTCTCGGCTCGACGAAAGAGACGGTACCGCTGAGCGAACGTAGTGGCATTTACGAAATCAAATGCTCGAACTGTGAGAAGACATACATTGGCCAGACAAGGAGAACAATATCAACACGTTACAATGAGCATCTTCGATCTGTACACAAGAGAGAAATAGCGAAAGCAATACCCGCTCACTGCTTAGATGTAAACAATACTCAACGCCATAGCATTGGGACTTTTGATCAAAATGTTAAATTGCTAAAAACGGTCACCAATTCATCCAAATTAGACGCATATGAGTCTATATATATTAATTTACATTCAAATTTAATGAATTTAGAGCCTGGACCGATTGAATCTACTCTATTTGATATATTAAAAGATAATACATAAATTTCCTTTTGTTTTTGTTTTGTTTACATTAAAAAACTTTTTGTTGTCTCTCATTTACAAATACAACTCAATACCTACTGTAATGTTAACCATTTGTATTTCTCTCATACTGTCATAATGTTAACTATTTGTATAATGTTCACACTATTGTAATGTTAATTATCTGTAATTTGCTCACACTTTTGTAATGTTAACTAAGTATTTGTATTAAGCTTTGTTCTAACTAGACAACAACTAAAATGTTAGTTTACTTTGTTATCTTATACTTTTCTCTTTTTGTTTAGTGTATATTTTGCGCTCGCTGATGATGGGCAGACAATAATTTTGTCCGAAATGCATTCGATATGTATTTAAAAATAAATAAATTTGAGTTTTTTAACCGAGACTTTTGTTGTTTATTTTCAATCGATTTCTTGCGGTCAATAAGGAATATTTTACAAAACAAACGTTTTCTACAGATAATTGCAGTATTCATTTTGGATTTATTTGTATTTTTACTCTTTTTTTTATGGAAATGAAAGAATTTCTGTTCTAAGTGTAGTTAATATTTAGTACACCAAAATGTTTGTGGTATCGGGCACAAATTTAGAGTTGGTTCAAGTATCAGTTAATTATGTCTCCACGAAAACTCATTTAGGTTGAGGTGCAGGATAAAAACAAAACGTGGATTTGTGAGTATCAAAAAAAGCTTATGAGGCAGAACAATGTACTAAATTTGTACTCACACGGACGCCAGAGAAAAAAAGCTTTTCAAGCTGGATGTGGAGCGTGAAGGGTGGAGGTGATGAAGAAAATTCCAGTGCACTCACAGTAGTGCCGAGAGCTCCCGTTGTGAAGATTTGCAAGTGTGGAAGTAAGAAAATAAAAAAAATCCAATGAATATGGAGAAGAGTAGATCTGTTGGCAGAACATATACTGGGTGCCGTGCAACAAAGTCGTGCGAAATAAGGCCCCAACGACCTTATTACCACTCCTATGTGGCAATAATGTCGAGTTGCACATCTTACAAGGTTCGGCGCTATTTCCTTAGCGAAGTGGCAATAACGCCGAAAAAGAGGAAATAAAGTCGAATTGGGAAAAATCACAAACCAGATAGAAATCGGAAGGTAATAAAGTCGAAATTGAACAAAAATTCTACAAAGAAGCACAGCACCCATATGGCATGTAGAATAGTTCTGAAAAAAAAAAAAAAATTGTACAGGGCATATTATATGCAGAAATGCGGCGAAAGAGAAAAAAATTTCTTTTTATGGTGGGAATAGCGGTAATTCTCTCAATAATTTGCAATGAAAAGTTAGCATTACATCATGTCATAAGATCTTTATCTGAGATGAGTTGTATTGTGAAAAGTTATTTATTAAGCAGCTGAGCGCAGTGCGGAGGGGGGGCCGTGGCGGCGCGGACGCAACACCGCGCCCGTGGGCCCGCGCGCCCGCGCGCCCTCGCCAGCGCGTGGACCCGCGGGCGCGGTGTTGCGTCCGCGCCGCCACGGCCCCCCCTCCGCACTGCGCTCAGCTGCTTAATAAATAACTTTTCACAATACAACTCTTCTCAGATAAAGATCTTATGACATGATGTTATGCTAACTTTTCATTGCAAAAGTATACCTTTCTTGTTTGTTTTCACAGGAATAAAATTCTGTTTGTTACTTCAATTTACAATACATGTGGTGTCTTACATTGGGTAATAACGCCTACCACACATAATATCCCCAATCCAGAAATCGACATTATTTCCACTTATTACAATTTTTTTTGCGAAATAAGGTCGAATTAGGAAATTGTTACAATTCGACGTTATTTCCGATTTTAAGTGGAAATAAAGCCCCTTCGGCCTTATTTCGCACGGCTTTGTTGCACGGCACCCATATACTGATGTAGAGACTCACCGGGAGAAGTAAGTTTAAAGCTGAGAGATGTTTTTTTTTTTTTTATATTATATTGAAATTATCACAAAGAAAGATAATTTATTAAATTTCAACAAAAGTGGAGAAAGAAATTAGCGACTTGACTTAAAAAAAAGTGTTGCCAATCACTAGTGGAATGGTTTTAAAATGTTTATTTGTTAAAAAGTCTAATAAATTCGAGAGATTAGGGCGAAACTTAATTAGTAGGTAAATAACACTGCCAAATGCTCGGATAGCTATCACTGCTATCAGAAAATCAGATTGTTGTTTTAAATTTAGTTGGACAATCATTTGAAATTATCTGTTCCACTGCTTTTTTAACTATAAATACATTAGTTTTTTGTAAAGATATACAAATCTTCATAGGCCTTAATAACAATTATAAAGTTCTATGTGGTCCATAGAACCTGCACCGACATTTGAACTTCATGCAGTTGGCTTATAGAACCTTGTGTAAAATTTTTAAATAGAAATTAAAAGAAAACCCCTTCAAATATAAAGAAATAAATTATATCTTAATTAGTTATTGCCAATAATCTATCGTTTTTAATCATTCAAACGTAAATTAATAGCTATTTTATATGAAATCCGACCATCAAAAACTTAAAAGTCAAATAACTCAAAATAGAGGTCGGTCGACATAGAACCCTATAATTCTCAGCCGACGTAATGTAACCTATGATTCTGCCCTATATAACACCCATCTTCAACCCATCTCACTAAGAGTATTTTCCAAGCTCAATGGAAAAGTACCACAATCATTCCAATATCAAAAAACAGCAACAACACAGAGTTTCGACCAATCACTATCCTTCGGTTTCTGTAAGAAGTTCTTTTTTTTTTTTTATTATTATAACTTTATTGATACATAAGTCAATTACATAATCAATAATTAAAAAATAAAGCACTAGCTACCAAGATTGTAGTAACTAAATAAGTAAACCTAGTCTTAAGAAAATTTCATTCACGTAGTTTATATTGTCATGCGATATATCTGTAAGTAATTTTTGAATGTTTTTACCAGAAATAGTGTTGGATATTGAATTTATTTTTTCGCACTGCAGAATGTGTTGTACTGTAATTGTTGGACTATCGTCGCAAAAATGGCAAAGAACCGGAGGATCCTTGGTGATAAGATGTTTATGGGTTGTGTTGGTGTGTCACATTCTCAGCCTTGTTTAAGTTCTGATTATTGATCTTGGTAGGTTAGACGGAAATATTGGCTTAGCAGAGGTTGGATTGAGTGTCGAGTATATGTTTTGGTATTCAGACCAATCATTCATTTTGTTTCTGTTCATACAAGCTTTCAGATGTTTTGTCAGATCTTTTTTGTTGAATTGGTAAAATGATATCAGGGGCTCGTTGAGTGCCAATTTAGCTTCTGCATCCGCTTTTTCATTTCCACCGATGCCTGCGTGCCCAGGTACCCATGCTATTTTTAGATTATTTTTCTTCGCAATGATTTGGTCACGGATGACTTAAACTATATTTGAGCAGTTGCTAATTATTCTAATTGCTTTTATAGAAGACAAACTGTCTGTAAAAATAATAGTTCTTACATTTTTCGAGGTTTCAATAGCTTTGAGTATAGCGAACGCTTCGGCGGTAAAAATTGACGAGGAGGGGTGAAGCAAGCCCTTGCTGATGATAGAACCCAGTTCGTTGACAACAGCGAATGAAGTTCCGTCGATATTTTTTGAAGCATCGGTAAATAGAAGTTGCCATCCTTGCCTTTCATGGTCTTCCTCTATGCCTAAGAACATTGTGTTGTACATATCTTATTGTTGGTCGATGCTTTTTTGAGTTTTTCGAGATCGTGATTGTGGAATTATTTGGAAGATTCCATGGAGGAATGTTGATTCTTGGCCTATTACTTTTGATAGGGATGTTTAAATTTACTGCCGAGCGCAATGATTTATGTAGGGCTGAGGGGTATTTCGGTATTTTTTGCGTTTTAACAAGTTTTTAATATCGTTGTGAACAGGTGATGTGAAGGGTGAAAATGCTTTTCGGGATGATTTGCCAGGTTAAATATTCAATTCTGTCTGTTAAATTAGGAAGTCCTGCTTCTGTTAAGATGTTTTGAATTGGTGTTGTTCGGAAAGCTCCTAGACAGTTTCTAACGGCGGTGTGGTAAGGTGTTGAAATTAGTTGCAGAGATGGTTTTGAACATTTCCGTAGATATGTAGGTAGGCCGTAATCGATTTTAGATAATATGATTGATTTAACGATACTAAGGGTAGTGTTAACATTGCAATTGCTTTTTTTTAGGAAAGATACTTTACTAAGTTGACCCTGGTAGTGAGGATTTTTCTTAGACTAATACAATATTCCTTAAAACTATATTTGGTATCAAATATAATGCCTAGGATCTTAGAGTAATTTACATTTTTGATAATATTATTATTGAACTTCACTTCTTGAATATTTTTTTGACATTTATGTTTTTCGCAAATATGTAAGAGTTCACATTTATCAAATGAAATATTTGGGCCCGATTTCTCGCCCCATTCGGATAGATTTTCAATTATTTTTGAAAAGATAGTTGCTTGAATTTCTAAGTCTTTTAATTTAAAAAACAAGATTAAGTCATCAGCATAAAGAATGTGTCTTGTTTGTGAGTTTATACGGGATATTCTACTTATTTCATTAAAAGCTATTATGAATAAGGTTACTGACAATGGCGATCCTTTGGGGATGCCGTTATTTAAATTTTGAATAGAAGAGTAAGTGTTGTTAGTTTTAATGCGAAATTTGCGACTGGTAAGAAAAGCTTTTACAAAGTTGAAGATTTTCTTACCGATTTTCCATTGTGTTAGTTGGTTTAAAATGATGTGCGGACCAATTCTATCGAATGCTTGTTCGAAGTCGATTGAAAGAATCGATACTTGGTTTTTCTCTGAAAGAGCAGAAGATATGAATGTGAATGTATCAATGTGTAGAAGCGAGTCTAGGGTGCCAATACCCTTCTTGAAGGCCGTCTGGTTTTGGTCTATGAGTTTGTTTTTTTGCTAGCCACCAAGCTAAATGCACTGATATTATTTTTTCCAATATTTTTGCGATGCAGGGGAGAAGTGATATCGGACGATACCCTTTAATAGAAGTGCTGTCTTTATTGGGTTTTAGAATAGGCGCAATTGTGGCCACTTTCCATGATTGAAGAATTATTCCACTTTGGTTGGCAACTCTGCTGTAAAAGTGATTTGTGCAATTATAATAGCGCTCTTGCAAATTATTTAATTTCTATTTGAAACAGTATAAATTAATTAGCAAAATTGATTTTTATCAAATAGAGTATCAGTTTTCAATTGAAAAAAGTGTTTAGTTCACAGGTAAATCTGCTTATATTGCCTTACAAACACATTTCCAAAATACTTCATCCGTCACATGACAGATAACAAACGGAAATTAATCCAAACTTCTCCAGAAGAAAATCTTAATTCTAAAACATTTAAAGAACACAAATCAATCAAACACATAAAATTATGTCTATTTCTGATACTGATCTGCATAAAATAAAAACAATAATTGATGATTCGCTCCATTACGAGCTTGAAAAGGTAACCGCAAAATTAGCAACAAAGGACGATCTCGTCAGGTTGCATGCCGAAATTAATTCACTGCGATCACAAAATGAAGATTTAACTAGACAAATTCAACATTTTGAATCAAGATGTAATATTCTGGAAGAAGAACTGGAAATGCAGGGTCGAGAAATCAAAGCGAAGAATATAATCCTGTCTATTCCGAATGAAAATGTCGACATACAAACCAAGGTCAATTCAATATCTGAATTTCTGCTTGGTGAACCCTGTCAAATGTCAAACACAACGAAAATAAGCGAAAACGTAAATACAATTAAGGTTAAAATCAACACTGGATCTAATGAAAATGCTTCTAAAATGTTGCGAAATTCATCAAAGCTCAAAGGCACAGGTCTTTTTATTCAACGAGATCTAACAAAACAATCGCAACACAAACGCCGAATCCTTCTGAGCTATCGAAAAATCATCAAAGCAAAAAAAACCAACGGAGCGAATACAAATTAAAAACAATTGTTTATTGGTATCTGATAAATTATTTTATTTAAACAATAATAATGTACTTCAACATAAAAACGATGACGGAGAAAAATACCTGCGAGATATGTTTGGGGAACTTAATTTTGAAGACGTCAATCAAATGAGATTGTCAGCTAGACGTCAAAACAATTGGTCGAGAGCATCTGATGCTACCTTGCCAGGGATGCCACTTTTCCAAAACACACCAAGTTCTAGTACGTAATTGAAATTCTCATGTCGTCAGCTCTATATCTTATGTTAAATGTAATATTTTGTCTTATAATGTGTCAGGTCTCAGTAATAAGCTGTTATGTATTTGTAGATTTTTTCAATTATGCTAAAAGTTTTGATATTTTTTGTTTGTATGAAACTCATGTCACCAACGAAAATGTAAACAAATACACTAAATATTTTGATGGTTACAAGCTTCTCTAGAATGCAGCAGAAAGAACAAATATTAAAGGGCGCGCTAGTGGTGGAACTCTTTATGGAATAAAAACATCGCTACTAAAATGTTATGATTTTAAATTCATCGAAGGTTTAACCGTCATTAAACTTTTAAAGTTGATATGTATATTATACCAATCTATATTAATTGCATCAAGTGGAGTGATGACTTTGAAAGACTTAATAACCTCATGTCTTACCTGGCCAACAAAAGCATTTTACTGATCGGCGACTTTAATGCAAGAACAGAAAATCAACAAATAACCTCAGTCCGCAGTACAAATAATTCTTACATACACATCAGAAATCGAAATTCAAAAGACAATGTTTTGCAATCAAAATGGTACAAACTTTCTTGAAATGCTGCAGAGTTACGATTGTATAATTTTGAACGGTTGTACTGATGGGGACACTGAGGGGCAGTACACCTTTATTGGAGGTCAAGGCAGATCTGTAATAGATTACTGTGCAGTAAATAATGAGTGGAATGATTTGATAACAAAATTCGAAGTGCAGAGCAAAAACTTTTCGGACCACTTACCTATTACTGTTGAATGGTCAAATGAATTGGTAACACATCAAAGAAACTTACAACTTATTCCACGACTTAAATGGAAACAAGATAATGTGCTTCTGTATCAAAAAAAGCTGAATAATAATCTTTCAAGTTTAAACGTGTTCCCTGAATCAGTGGATGAACATGTGTTAAACTTCTAGAAAGAAAAAGCAACTCGTGTATTTAATTTAAGTGTGTTTTTAATTCAAGTAATAACTGATGACAAGTGAAGAAAAGTTAGAAAGTAGTGAGAGTATTTATAGTGAAATGATTTGAATGTTTGGTAGTAGTATTTGTAGGTGATTTTAATTACATAGGTATATAAGGTATATAAGTATTGTTTGTATGTATTAGTCAAAGCATGTTGATTATATTAATTCAATTTAACACGCTCCTTATCAACTTGATTTACAAATTCAAAAAAAATTGTTTCTTTCAATTACTATTAATTTTTAAAATATTTATACAATTTTCGTGTTTTTCTTTTGATAAACCTTTTGTTAAGAAATCTGCCGCCATGTTGTTGGTGGACACGTACTGTACTTCTATTCTTCCTTCTTTTTGCATGTCTCGAGTATAATGGTACCTTATATCCACGTGTTTCGATCTTTCATGATGAACTGAATCCTTGGAGAGCTTTATTGCACTCTGGTTATCGCAGTAAATTGTCGTAGGGCCATTAATTAGATGATAGACATTAAGTTCCTTCAACATAAGCCTCCTGTGAATGATTTCCCTTGTAATTTCTGAAAGCGCCATGTACTCCGCTTCCATCGTAGAAAGAGCAACTGATTTCTGTTTTCTCGACTTCCAGCTAATGGGGCCATTTGCCAAAATGGTAACGAATCCGGTGCAAGACTTCCGATCGTCTCGGTCACTACCCCAGTCTGAGTCTACATATGCGTTGAGCTGTGATTTTGATTTTTCGTAAACGATTTTGTAGTCCGATGTTCCTTTTAAATAGCGGAGAACCCTTTTCGCCGCAATCCAGTGATCTTTTCCAGGATTGGCACAAAATTTGCTTAGAAAGCTAGCAGCAAAAGCAATATCCGGTCTGGTTGCATTTGCCAAATATATTAGACTACCTACCAGCTCCCTGAATGGATATTTGGCCATTTCTCTTTGTTCTGAAAAAGATTTTGGAGATGATTCTTTAGTTAGTAAGTTATTTGAATCTATTGGTGTTGCTACTGGTTTAGCTTCATTCATTCCATATTTCTCCAATAGTTTTTCAACGTGAAACCTCTGATTAATATAAACGCTCCCTGTTGGATTATTTCTTACGACTTGAATGCCCAAAATGTTATTAATTTCCCCCAAATCTTTCATTTCAAATTGTTGTGCAAGCAACATTTTTGTTTCCTTCAGTAATAGTAAATCTTCGGATGCAATCATCAAGTCATCGACATAGACAACGATAAAGACTTTACTATTGTTTTTAGTTTTTATATACAAACAGGCATCCGCTTTTGATTGTTTCAAATCGATTTTCTTCAAATACGCATCTAATTTTAGATGCCACTCACGGCCTGACTGTTTAAGTCCATATAGTGGCTTATTAAGTTTACATACCTTGTGCTTGTCTTGTTCGTTCTCAGTTCGGTGCTGTTTTGGTTGCTCCATATAAACCTCATCATGGAGTTCTCCTTGGACATACGCAGTCGTGACATCCATCTGATGCAGGTGCATGCTGTCCTCAGCACATATTGCAAACAGTGTCCTGATTGTTTCATAACGAGCGACCGGTGCAAATATTTCACCATAATCAACGCCTGCAGTTTGCTCACATCCTCTAGCAACGACCCTAGCCTTGTAGCGCTTGACATCATTATCTTTCCTTTTGACGCAAAAAACCCATCTGTTCGATAATACTTTTTTGTCTTTTGGACGATCAACTAAAACCCAAGTATTGTTCTTCTGAAGTGCTGCTAACTCGATCTCTATCGCATCCATCCATTTGGTTCGATCTGAACTTCTCATCGCCTCTTCGAAAGATAAAGGATCGTTAGAAATAGTGTTGATTGACAGATTTACCTCATTTTTGCCATTATTTTTGCAAGCTCTAGGCAGTTTTGGCCTTATTATACCTTGCTTTGAACCTTCACTGAAGTCACTTTCCGCATCGTTTGAGACAATATCTTCAAAAATTTGTCTCGCAGCTGAATCTGTTATCTCGTCTTTTCCATCCGAGTCATGTGTTTCATCGGCAATCCCATCACAGTCCAGATAATTTTCAGGCTCTTCAACAAATTCATTCTTCGCTTTAGTATAAGCTTCGTCAGCAGCACCCCCAATAGAGCCAGTACTCACATGTATGATGTTTTCAGAAAATACTTTGTGAGTGTGATTTTCGAAAAATCTTACATCACGTCGCTTAACCACACTTTTTGTCATTGGATCCCAAAGTCGATATGCTTTGGACTCCTGTGAATAACCAACAAGAACATACTCCTTACCTTTAGGATCTAATTTCGACTTCCTTGGTCCCTTCTCTAGCGCAACAGCTTTGCATCCAAACGATCTCATAAATTTTATATTTGGCTTCCTTCCCTTCCACACCTCAAAAGGAGTTTGATTTCGCAAAACACTGGTAGGGCATCGATTACGAATAAAAACTGCTGTGTTAATGGCTTCAGCCCATAAACTTTTTGGTAGATTTGAGTCCATTAACATGCACCGAACCATTTCAACCAAGGTTCTATTTGCCCTTTCGGCGACACCATTTTGTTGAGGCGTGTATGCTGCAGTCAATTGACGTTTAATTCCATTTGATTCCAGAAACTCCGTAAATTCCCTCGACATGTATTCTGTCCCATTGTCTGTCCTAAGTCGTTTTATTCTTGCACCACTTTCATTTTCAGCATGCATTTTATATTTTTTAAATTTTTCAAAGACCTCGCTTTTTGATTTAAGGAAATCAATTTCTATATAACGCGACTTTTCATCAATAAAAGTTATAAAATATATTGCACCACTGAACGACCGTACGCTAAAAGGACCACAAACGTCAGAGTGCACTGTTCCCAGAATTTCATTTTCTGATGTCTGAGATTTTTGGAAAGGAGACTGCATTATTTTTCCTTTACTACAGACCACGCACTGAAAATCACTTTTACCTAAATTGTCGTCTAATCCATTCACCATTCTGTTGCTTTTAAGTTTCCTTAAGTCACTAAAATTCAAATGACCGAATCTATGATGCCATTTCACAAGAGCATCTTCGGATTTATCATAACAAAAATTAGCCTCTTCGTTTATCGTTCTTAACATGTACAGTCTTTCTTTCTTATGTGCTTTAAAAATGCAGTGTCGCATACTGTTCAACACGATTGCTGTATTTTGCACAAAATTTACTGTAAATCCGTTATCGGTTACCTTCGGGACAGATATGAGATTATGCCTCAGATTTGGTATATACAATACATCTTTCAGTCTAACTGTTGATTCTCTTTTAATGTGTAACACCACTGTCCCAGTCCCGTGTGCAATAATTGTTTCATTTCCTGCTGTTTTAATAATCTGTTTATCTCTATTACACCACTGCACAAACTTGTTTGGATCATTACACATATGTGAACTTGCGCCGCTATCCAAACACCATTCATTAGTGTGAGTGCTTTGCATTTTCAGATTTTGACTTGTTAACATAGCGGACTCAGATGCTGTTTCACTCTTTGACCAGTTATTACCGTACCTTTTTGTTCTACACTCATTCGCTTTGTGTCCATGCCTACCACACTTATAACAATTTCCCTCAAAACGCTGCGCGTGTTTTGGTTTTGTTTTAAATTGTGTACCTCGGTTATATGACTTTTTCTTTCCCCTTTGTTTCTCATCTGTAAGAAGAGCAGCATTGTCTGGATTTGTTTCTCCCGTAATATGTTGGCCCCTTCGCTCTTCTTCTTCTTGCAATTTTGTTTTAAGTGCATCTAACTCTGGAAGCTGGTCACGCGTTTCGATGGCAATACAAAAATTTTCGAAGTCTTCAGGCAAGGAATTTAGTAGCATTATGCTTATTAATTCCTTTGGCAAAGCTATACCAGCTTCTTCCAATCCGTCGCCGGCGCTTTGAAAATTTCTAAGGTGCTGAGTCATAGTTTCATCTGTTTTCTTTTTCATTTGGAAAAGGCGACGGTAGAGAACAACTTTTCTTGCGGGACCTTTTGAAATATATTTTTCTTCCAGGAGTCTCCATGCTTCCGTTGCCGATGTACACTTCTTAATATAACCCAACTGATTTTCTTTTACACCAAGAAAAATAACTGCCAACGCTTTGGAGTTTTTCATTACCCACATGGATAATTTATCAGCTTCACTTGCTTCAGGCTTCTTTGCGGTGCCATTTACATGCTCCCAAAGATCGTGACAAACAAGAACACTTCGCATGTGGAGTTTCCAAAATTCATAGTTCCTCTCGTCAAGTTTTTCAATGAACGCGGTATTTGATAACATATTCATTTTTGCCGATGGTATGATGAATCAAAAAAAAATTATTGTTAAGAAAGGAAAATATTGAAAAGTAACCAAGCAGTAAATTTTTGAGCAACTAATTTTACTTTTTTTTTGGTTAGACACTCTGGGCCCATAACCTGTTAAACTTCTAGAAAGAAAAAGCAACTCGTGTATTTAATTTAAGTGTGTTTTTAATTCAAGTAATAACTGATGACAAGTGAAGAAAAGTTAGAAAGTAGTGAGAGTATTTATAGTGAAATGATTTGAATGTTTGGTAGTAGTATTTGTAGGTGATTTTAATTACATAGGTATATAAGGTATATAAGTATTGTTTGTATGTATTAGTCAAAGCATGTTGATTATATTAATTCAATTTAACAACATGCCAATCAGCTGATTTCTTGTATACGAAACTCTGCAACTAACTCAATTTCAAACAACATCAAAAAGTACAAAAGCAAGTGGTTTGATAAGGAGTGCATGAAGGCGCGAAATAAATCATTTGTTCTCTTTAACTCCTTGAGGAAATCCAACTTTAACTCTCAAAACCTTAAGATTTGGTATAACGAAGCGAATACCTACTACAAAAAATTATGTTTGAAGAAGAAAACAGAGTTCGAAAACAACCAAGCTCAAACGTTAGGTCAAACAAAAAACTCCAAAGAATTTTGGAATGTGGCCAAGGAAATTAATGGGCTTAATTTTATGATAGGATCAGGAGTATCTGCTGAAGCTCTCTCCATTCATTTTAAGAATCTGCTTCATAGCGATAGCAACTTCAATTTTTCGTACGCTGAGCCAATTTTCATCGATGAGATCCTTGATAGCGAAATATCATTGGAAGAAGTACAAGCTGTTATTTTTAAGTCTAAAAACGCAAAAGCACCTGGTGAAGACGGCGTGCCATACGAATTTTTCAAAAATGCAACTCCAGCGTATATATCCTGCCTCAGACAACTTTTCAATGAAGTTTACCGCAACGAGGATGTACCTTCATCGTTTAAAAATTCGGTCATTTTCCCGATTCACAAAAAAGGTGACATGAATAATGTAGAGAATTACCGAGGAATCTCATTCATGAACGTGCTGGCAAAACTATTTTGTGGTGTACTTGCTAATAGACTAGAAGCATGGGTCGATGCCAACAACGTTTTGTCTGAGTTTCAAGCAGGATTCAGAAAGGGATTTTCAACTGTGGACCATATTTTTACAATTGTGTCAATTGTTAAAGCATATCAGGCTAGAAAGAAAACTATATACGCATTTTTCGTTGACTTTTAGTCAGCGTTTGACAATGTTAACCGTAACGCTCTTTTCTACAAACTTTCGCAATTAGGTGTATCTACGAGGTTCATACAAGTGGTAAAGAAGATGTATGCAGAATCGAAAGCAACTGTCTGGGATGGCTCACATTATTCAGAATGGTTTGAAACGAACACTGGTGTTAAACAAGGATGTCTCTTAAGTGCTCTGTTATTTTCACTCTTCATTAATGACGTAGTTACACATTTGCCGGGAGGAATCAGAATTGTTGGATTGACAGTCAATGTTTTGCTATATGCCGATGATCTGGTACTTCTGTCAGAATCACCAGAAAACCTGCAACTGATGATAAACCGATTAGCCGACTATTGCAGTAAATGGGGACTTCTTATTAACACGGACAAGTCCAAGTCCAAAGTGATGTTGTTCTCTAGATCTAGTCGCAACCAGACTACGAGGATTTGGACTTTTAATGAAGACATTTTAGAAATAGTTGATGAGTACAGGTACCTTGGAGTCAAACTTACCAAGACCATGGACTTCACCAAACACTTGGCTGAGAAGGCTAAAACTTCTCAAAGCTTGCTAAATTTTACTTGGAAGACTTTATTCACAAACGAACGCATTATACTTTCTGCGAAGTATAAAATTTTTAATGCCGTAGTAAAATCTTCACTGTGCTACGCATCACAAGTATGGGGAATTGATGAGTTTGATGCGATTGAAAAGTTTCACAGAAATTTTTTGAAGAAATTGTTTAACCTTCCGCTGAATTCACCAAATTATGCGTTATACCTCGAAACTGGTCTACCCAAGCTTTTCACTAACACTCTAAGGTCTCAGGCGGACTACATTGTTAAGGTATTGTCTTATCAGGATGGCCGACTACCAAAAAAATGGCTCTTTATGAAATTAGGAACGAAGACTGGTGGATGATGAAGTGGAAAGATCTAGGACAAGCTTATGGAGAAATAGTGACATTGGATCCTCCAAGCTTGAATGGTCCAACGGAGCAATTATACCGAATAATTCAAGCACATGAAAATCATACACGTGATGCGTTCATAGAAAAGGCTCGATGTTCGGAAAGTAGAATTTTGTATTCGCAACTTCAATTCAACTTAATGGAAGGAAACTATTTCAATGACACAATGAATTTTAAAGAAATATCTTTAATATTTAAAACCAGATGCGAAGTTCTGTATCTCAATGGACGCCCATACAACGAAAGTTTCAACCAGTTTTGTAATCTCTGTAATTTGAAGGCCAAAGAAGATTGTTTTCACATCATAAGTATATGTCCCATTTTTGTTCCACAACGGCTTAAATATTTCAAAAAGAAAACTATGTCCATGAATGAAACAGTACCAGTACTAAACGGATTTGACTGGAAACAACTATACCTTTTTTTGAATGAAGTTTATAAGTATAGACTTTTATTAATAACTGAACTCGAATAAATTCATTTTATGTTAATTTATTAATTAATATAAAAATAACTTGTATGAAAATAATTTGCCAATCGAGCTGACGGCAGTGCCATAGCTCATTTGGTAATTCATTAAATAATATAAATTGATGTATCCATAATAGTCAATAAAATGAATGAATTACTTACTTACTTACTTACTACTTATTCCACTTTCAAAAATGTTGTTGAAAAGGGATAGTAACTTTGTTTTCAAAGAAATAGGGCCATTTTTCAGCATTACATAAGATATCCTATCAAAACCAGGGGTCTTACCTTTGGTGGATCTTAAACAATTTTCAAGCTCTAAAAGATTGATTGGGGATTCAAATAATTTAGTTGAAGGAGATGTATCGTATTGCAGTGTAGTTTTGTTTAAACAATATTGTATTTTTCTACAATATACTTCGGGTGGAAGTTTGAGTCATCTTGGCTTCTGCCAAGTGTGTGGGGCACAAAATTACCAGTTAAGCTTCTAATATCTGACCACATTTTTTTAGGGGTTGAATTCTGATTTATTTCACTGGTAAATTGATAAAAACAAGAGGCTTTTTCTGTTCTTGCGGCTTTTCGAAACTGTGCATTAGCTTTGCGATATCCAATTAGATTTAAGTCAGATGGTGATCTCTTAAACGCTTTCCATGCATTCAGTTTTTTTTTGGCGAAGGTTGCTCAGGCTTTGATTCCACTAGGGAACTGTTCTAGAGCGGTACTTATTTGTTGTCTGAGGGATCGAAACGTTTGCTGCGGAGCGAATTGGCTTAAGGACACTAGCGGCTTCTTTATTAATGTTATTGGAAGTTGCTCTGGGTGAAATCTGTTTCGAGATTTCAGCCTGAAAAATGTCCCATCTAGCGAAATCCGTTAGGAATTTAGATTGTGGCCTTGGTAGACTATCTTTGCTCCCTAAGGAGATTGTTGTGAGAATTGGGAAATGGTCGCTACCATAAGTCGGAGACCTCCCAAGATTATTTTTGGGTAAGATGTGGGGATAGGAGGGTAAGATCAACATGAGACAGTGTTCTGTGAGTCGAAAGGTGGGTGGGTCGTCCATCATTCAATATCGCAAGTCCATTATTAGTTATAAAGTTTTCGACTAGCTTACCACGACTATTAATCTTTGGGGAGCCCCAAGAGGGAGACCAAGAGTTAAAATCGCCAGTGATTACGACATAGGTACGGATGTTGTTTAGTATAAATTCGAGGTCACTATTTGTGAACATTTGGTCTGGTGGAATGTATAATGAAACAATGGTTAGCTTGTTCTTTCTTGGCTTTCATACCATTCGGACGTGTTTTTTTACTTTTGCGCTATTTTCCCGTCTTTTAAAACTCCCAAATTTCAACATCAATTTCGCTGCCAATAACTTTATTCTGTGTCACAAATAAATTTATTCTCATTTCATAACAAAATGTCTCATCAGTGCGCGAATCCAAACTGTGTCAACAACGAAAATCTTGCTGAGTCGGTTGTATGTAGTGGTCTGTGCGGTTAGCGTTTCCATACGACTTGTGTTGGCATAAGTAAAAGAACATTTGTTTTCCTTAAAGACTGCAATAATTTTGTTTTCAACTGTGACGAATGCAAAAATATTTCACTCTCGCATATAATGCTTGCGATTAAATGCTTGAGTGACTCAATTTCAACGACTGCAGAAAAAAACAAACTTTACCACAAGCAGTGTATGACACAGTTCGAAAAATTCGATGAGCTCATCAAAGCATTCGATGAACTAAGTA
The DNA here is from genome assembly GCA_914767635.1 of Melanostoma mellinum. Taxonomy (NCBI): domain Eukaryota; kingdom Metazoa; phylum Arthropoda; class Insecta; order Diptera; family Syrphidae; genus Melanostoma; species Melanostoma mellinum. Next base: position 116,258,142 of record OU612059.1, on the reverse strand, counting down.
ATAATTGTCAACAATCCGCGACCTACCTCAAAAACCGAATGAAGTGTCTTGAAAATCAGATTAATTCGTTGAACAATGCAAAATCGCCAGATAATGGATATGATTTAATAAACGAAATAAAAAAAATAGTGGAAAAAAACTTTAAAACCAATATGTCCGTTTTCAATTCTTCATTGAGTTCGATACGTTCCACCATCGAAAGCAAGTCTCAAACCTTATCTACAACACCTACTCCCCCACCGGTAATCAACGATAATATTCTCCTTGATATTGCATCCCAATTGGAAGACCTTAAGGAGCATATAAAGGAAGACCCGACGGTCATCAAGCGAACTTTCGAAGACCTGAACATTGCCACCTCCAAAGACCCCGAACCACTCCCAAGGCCTCAATACAACCAATTAGAGGAAATTTTGGACGCCTGCGATGACGCTGCAGATACCCCAGATGTTCCTCCGCCTCTTCAAGATCTTGTTTCCTCTTCATCCAATGAACCTACTATTAATCGTTTTGGCGCCATATGGAAGCAATCGGAATGGAATAGCATACTAAATAAAATCAAAGATAACAACCCAACGGACCTAACCAACCCCTTCATTATCAAGAACGTTCCGTCCCATGCCGACTCGAAGTGGATCCGCAATTATTTTATAAATCATTATGGTATTAATTTATTGAATGTCGTTTGTAAATCTAAGAAACGTAGTAAAACCCAATCCTTTGTTATAAATATCCCTACCAAATACGAATGGCTATTCCTTCACCCTTCTGGTATAGAATTAAGAATATCTAATATGTCAATTAAACCCCTTAATCCGAAAATATCACCCAATCCTAATTATGCTCCTAAACCTAAAAAAAGTTCTAGTCCCAATTGGACTTTCAAAACAAAAATCTTCTCAAATTTCTCCGGGCCAAAGACAAACTAGCTCGTAAAACCTCCAGCAGCTTTTAAGTCGATTCCAAACAGTCCCTATCCCAATCCGAAAAATAACCATGGCCCATCTATTTCTCAGCAAAGAGTTCCTCTTAGTAGAATCAACGAACAACAATCCGCACCCCCACAGAAACATCCTCAACAACGCGTATCCTTCAATACTAACCCGGATCAACAGACCCCTCCATTAAATTTTTCGAATCCAATAAAATCTCCTTCTGTCCCTAGTTTTGACCTCACCTCAGGCGCCAAATACCCAAACTTTATTAGTTCACATATTTTAAACCCAAGCCCATCCCGCTCTCCGCTCGATTCCCCACCAACATTCGATCCTCTATTACCACCTACTGTTAAACTGACGCAACAGTCCCTTACTGAGTCTACCGAGTCCCGTTATGCTCTCTCAAAACTTAGAGATAGTAAGGTGTTTGACAACATTCGTCTGTTCCTGGCATATCTTCACGACAAACCAGACGATATGTGTGTAGACGGTAAAACGAAAAGCTACGTATTAGCGTCTATTCAAAAGGAAGGACTTCCTTCTGATCCTCAACACCTAAGGCAGCTCTACAATAAATACCACGAGCTCTTGAATATCTCTTCGTTGCAAGTCTCCAAAGATCTCTTAGCTTTCTCTCGGTACGTTCAGTCCAAAAGAATCTCTTAATTGCAAAGAATCCGTTCCGAAACAGAAAAGTTCTATCGCTCCTAACACTGAATCCAGTTATCCCCCTTCTAATCTCCACCCTCTGTCTTTTTATTACCAAAACGTAAGAGGTCTTCGTTCTAAAACTCACTCAGTTTACTTGCAGTCTCACAATCTTCCCTTTGACATATTTGCACTTACTGAAACAAACCTTTCCCAGGACATCAAAAGTCAAGAGCTGTTTCCTTCGTTTTTCAATGTCTTTCGTGATGATGAACAACCTCATAGCGAAACCCCAAATAGAGGCGTCCTAATCGCTGTCCATAATAAATACGAATCTTCCTTCGTTTCATCCTCCTCTTCCAAACTACTAGACTACATCTCTATCAAACTAACATTCTCTAATCAGTCCATCTTTCTGATGTGTTTCTACATCCTTCCCGGCAAACCAACAGACTCGTACAAATTGGTTGTTGCTGCTATCGATAAAGTGCTTGACATCTCAGAAGCACAAGATGAGATAATTATTTTCGATGACTTCAATCTTCCCTATCTTCAATGGAACACTTCAGAAGATCAAATTGCTTTCACTCCCTCACCCGTTTCCCTCAAAGTATGTGTCTTCGTGGACGGTCTTACTGATTCAAGCCTTTCCCAAATGAGTGGTATTAAAAACAGCTTGATCTTATTTTCACTTCCGAACCCATTAACTCATCTGTCTCAGAAACCACATCGACATTATCTACTATTGACAACTTTCACCCGCCTCTCACTCTCTCTTTTTTTATAACCTTACCTTTTCTTCTACCAAGCCCAAATAAGTATTCGTTCAACTTTCGTAAAGCTAACTTCAAGAAAATCAATGAAATCCTCTCTAATACCTCATTCGACTTTAATAATCTCTCAATGAATGACGCAACTAGTCTGTTTTACGAGAAATTGTTGCACTGCATAAATCTCTATGTTCCCCTTTCGCGTGATAAGTCCAACTCAACATCCCCTCCCTGGTACAATCATAGACTACGTGAGCTACGAAACAAGATAAATAAGCTCTGGAATAAATTTCTACGCTCCCGTTCAGTTTTTGATTACTCTGATTACATTGGAGTGTCTCATAAATTTTCCAACCTCAATGAAGCTCTTTACAATGACTTTACATCCACCACCCAAGCTAATCTAATCTCGGAGCCAAAATCGTTTTATAAGTTTATCAATTATAAAAAGAAAAATGATGGTTTCCCTCCTTCTCTTCACTACGAAAGCCAATCTTCCAACGAACCAACAACAATCGCAAATTTTTTTGCAAGTTACTTTAAACTGTCTTTTGCCCAAAAAACCCCAGATCTAGACCAGACTTACTTTTCCTATCTTCGCCATTTCTCTACTGGGCCTTCTAATCTAAGCTTTAATCAGTCAACTGTTCTTAATGGTCTCCTCAAACTCAAAGACGAGTATAATCCAGGTCCAGATGGCATTCCTGCTATTTTGCTTAAAAAATGTTGTTCGAGTTTAGCCCTTCCTATCACTAACCTTTTCAAACTTTCCCTTTCAAGTGGTGTTTTTCCGGACTTATGGAAAATATCTGTTATTTCACCTATCCATAAAAAAGGCCCCAAAAACCTAATTTCTAACTATAGACCCATAGCCAAACTCTCTCATATCCCTAAGCTTTTCGAAAGCATTCTGTATGAAATACTTTCTTTGCAATGCAAATCAATGATATCCTCCAAGCAGCATGGTTTCTATAAGGGAAGGTCTACAACCACTAATCTAGTTGAGTTTGTTTCCTTCTCTCGTTCTGCGATGGAAAAAGGAAACGAAGTAGACGTCATTACCACAGATTTCAGCAAAGCTTTCGACAAAATCTCTCACACTTTAATCCTCTTTAAACTTTCCTTCCTCGGATTCAGCCTTATCCTACTCAAATGGATATCTTCATATTTGGATAACCGCCAATATAGAGTTCGTTTTCGTTCTACTCTTTCAGTTCCTTTCGTGGCAACCTCCGGTGTGCCCCAAGGCAGCCATCTTGGACCCCTTTTTTTCATTCTTGATGTCGAACAGATCATCCAATATTCTTCTATCTCACTTTACGCGGATGACGCTAGAATTTTCAAAGTCATCACCTCCGATCGAGACTCTCTCCAGATTCAAAATGACCTCGATTCATTCGTCTTTTGGTGTTCTAAAAACTTTCTTGAGTTAAACATTGCCAAATGCGAAGCAATAACTTTTTCTCGTAAAAGTAATAAACCTCCCCCCAGATCCTATTATCTTCAGAACATTTCCATTAACCGTGTGCAGCTTATCCGAGATTTAGGAGTTCTCTGCGACAGCGAATTAAATTTTCGTTCGCATATTGACGAGGTAATATCAAGAGCTAATTCCGCCCTTGGTTTTATCAAGAGATGGTCCAAAGAGTTCCACAACCCCCTTGTAACAAAATCCCTCTATATTGCCTATGTTCGCCCTCTCCTAGAGTATGCATCGCAAGTGTGGGCTCCATATCAAGCGGTTCATATCTCTAGGATCGAAAGTGTTCAACGTCGTTTTTTGCTGTTTGCCCTTCGGGATCTCTACGATGTTAGAAACTTTCTCACCCTGCCTCCTTACCACGAACGTCTCGCAATCCTTAATTTAGACTCCCTAGAAAACAGAAGGAATGTCTTTGACATCATATTCATTCACAGACTTCTTACTGGTAACACTGACTGCTCCCCCCTTTTAGATCTTATCTCCTTCAACACTAATCCCCGAAACGTAAGATCATCCCGATTTTTTTTCCTTCCTGTTCATCGTACATCCTATGGTCTCAACGAACCCCTAACCCGCATGATGAGTAAGATTAACTCTGTTCCTTTTCTTTTCGACCTTAATCTTTCAAGTTCTTGTCTGAAAGTCCTCCTTTTAAACCATTTCTCATCCCTGTAGTTTAATTTTGCTTTTAATTAGTTTTAATTTGTTTAAGTTTAGTATGTTTAAGTTATTTTAAGCTTGTATTAAGCTAATAAATGGGGCGGTAGCCCCACCAAAATTAAAATTAAAATTAAACTTTAACTCGATTTCCACTGCGATCGCTTTGTGAACAAGAATACACGTACAGTATAACACGGATATAAGAAACTCCGAGAATGCCAAATTTTTTTTTGCTTATATCCGAGTTTTTCTTATACGAAAACTTTTCTTATACAGGGTGTCCCGTACTTCGTGTATTATCCTTTGGGGTGTGATTCTTGGTCATATTCTAAGAAAAAAATTGTTTTACAGTAAGGCTCGTTTCTCAACTTTGACACCATTTTTTGACAATTTAAAAAAGGTTAGGTTTGGTGTACCCTGACCTATGTTAAATTCAATATCTCTATCAATACTGATGATAGACCTAATTTTTTGTAGAAATAACAGCTTTTAAAATTTTATTTAAGTTTAGCTTTTATAGGTTTAGGGTTGCAGGTTTTCAATTTTAAGTGGTGTTCAAATTTTCTTCCCGTAACAAAGTTTTGACTTTGAGGTCACTTTTCTGCAGAAAATGCCTGATAAAAAAGAGTTTCTTTGTTTTTTAAAGATGAACAATGCAATAAAAAAAAAACATAAGTGCACTCAAAAGCCCATAGATTTTATGATATTAAAAAAAATTCAAAATGGGTAAAATTAAAAAAAAAGGTTTCTTCAATTTGAGGCTTGTTTGAATAAAACATTAATATGGGCACTTTTAGTCGTTTTTTTTATGAATTTCATACAAACAAAATTATAAAAAGTGCTCAAAGTGCCTAACATTTTTTTCATATATGAGTGTCTTCAAGTGACTATTTTCCAGTAAATTGGGTATGACAACATCCTTGAAATTTTGAGCTGCATTCTCATCTGCAGAAAGGGATTTTTCGTGTAGTTTTTTGAAACGAATATTCTAGCTTTTTTTCCATTTAGGTATTAAGCCAGCCTTGATTAGTAGTCTATTGATTATGTCATTTCTTAAGGAACTCGACATTGAATGGACTTTTATTGCATGAATCTATTAATGGGTTAATTTTAGAGAAAAAAACCGAAAGTGCTATTAAATTAGAGGGTGTGAATCGGAGACATGGTCTTCATTCGTTTTTCCATTATATCTCGAGAACGAAGCAAAATTTTGATGCAATTCCAAGGATCTTTTTTTAGAGAGCAGATTTTCCCATCGAATTATTAAGAACAACTTTCTATCCAAAATTATAAAATTTCCGACAGAAAAAAAGTCAATTTTTGCCAGTTTTTGAGTTTTGTCAATTTTTTTAATGGCATTTTTTTCTGGTTGCAGATAGGTATAGGCAATGCTTCATAAAAAAGAAAGTTTTCTTTGAAATACTATATCAGAAAGCTTGCTATGTTTGAATTTCACCGAAATATTGTCACGTGAACATAGACATTTATCGTCGATTTTCATCCTTTTTGTACTGACAGACACTGTTGCGGAAGGAAAAAATTTAATGAAGTTTCATATATGAGTCTTCTTTTATTCTGAAATTTTCAAGGAGTGCATTAAAATGAGTTTCTTTTAACCGAGTTTTTCTTATATACGAGTTTCTTTTATACGTCTGAATTTGAAGAGATACCAAATGAAAATACACGGTGCTTTCGATTGCCTATCTTATAAGGGAGTTTTTCTTAAATGAGACTTTCTTATATCCGTAAAATACTGTACCTTTCTTTTGAAGTTGTATTGCAAGTTAGATTGTGAAAAACAGAAGAGTATTCTTTCGGAGGAAATGGTTGTAGGTTGTTTTTAACGTGAGTTTCTTGAAGAGAAATGATATGTGGATTTAGTTCTTTTATAAGCAATTGGAGTCCATGATAGTTATTTGAATAACCATTCATGTTTCATTGCATAGTTTTGAGATCATTAGAGATGGTGGAGGCTGACTTGGTACCTGTACTGTACCATGTACAGGCAGAAGGCAGGCATCCATCTGGTGTTATAGTGATATTCCCGCGCCTCCGCCGGTGATGGTGGTCTCCACCGTTAAGTTGGATACCATCATCACGAACAGGGGCGCGGGTTAAGGTGGGAAAATTGTTTTTATTAAGAGCTGTCATTTTCATCGATATTCATTGCGTTTCGATTGTCTGACAGACGAGAAAAATTCAAAAGAGAGTTGTTTGAATATATATTATTTGGGTTAGTTGTATGTGTATTAACTTGTTATCATTTGAAATTTGTTGGAGTTCAGATCTTGTTTGAGTATTTGTGGATTGAGCTCTTACATTTTCAGATTCTGGTTTGTAGACTTGTATGGAGTTTACTCTTTCAGGAGATTTTAAATTTTCTGCGTGGATTTTTTTGTGTGTCTGTGTGGCCGTGGACGATGATGCACAATTTTCTGTGCTGTGGGTGGGTGTTGATTTGTTTTTTGCGGTTTGGGGTCAACTTCATTCTCTTCATTTAGGTTATTTTGTCTAAGTTTCTCTGGTAAACATCGGATGATAGCGAAGTGCGAAACGGGTATCGCTCTTTGTGATTGCGTCTAGATTCGGCCAAGGTGCATTTATTTTTGGTTTTAATTTCGATGGTCTCTTTACTTTAAACATACTTTGGACATGTTTTAGCAGAAGCGGGATGAGGTCCGGAACAATTTGCGCATAGAGTGCGGGCGCAGCTTGTGCCGGCATGAGAGGGGTAATTGCATGTATCGCAAGCAGCGGCGCGCTTGCACCATTTCATTGTGTGTCCAAGTAATTGGCATTGTCTACAACGCATTGGGTTGGGAACATATTCTGTAACTTTAGTCTTGTACCAACCGATTTCATTGTTGTTTGGAATTGCAAATAAGTCGAAGGTGAAAATCATGAGACCTGTTGGTATTCTTTTGCCTTCTTGAAGTTTTGTGAATTTGTATACATCGGTTATATTTTCACTTTTCAGTTCAGACACTATTTCTGACTCGGGGACGTTTATCAGGCAAGGTGCATAAGCAATTCCCTTAGACGAGACCTTGACTGGACAAATGTTGTCTAGAGCTTTAGACGTGATGAATTTATCGGCAATAAATTGATCTTTGGTGAGGATCAAAATAGAGCCGTCTCTTAGTTGTGAAATCTTTTCGTATTGCGTACTGATTGAATCGATTGTTTTTTTTTTTTTCAAAATGAAAACACTAATAGAAGATAAGGGCTTGGAGTCATCTTTTGAGGTTATATGCACGAAGCGTGCATTTTTAGATTTTATGCTTATTGGGAGGGGTGGGTACTCACCAAAAACACTGCTCGATTGCTTGAATCTTTTTTGTGGCGGTGGGGGAGGGGGGTCTGGAGGATCGAAAAGCGCACATTCATCGAGGATGCCATATCGGTTGCCCGAATTGCGGGCAGGCTTTTTAGCCATGCCGAGAAGTTTTTAAACACTTGTTTAGAAAATTACTACACTAGTCACTAGTTCAGAACTATTGTAAATGAGAAAACCGCTTGTGAGATGGAGAGAATAAGAGAAAACGGAAACTGTTGTTCTTATCTCGATAGCTAGGTCTGTACGGTTGGAAGGTCAGCCAATGACTGCACAATATTTTATGTCAAAGACTCTCCTCAATTTACAAGTTTTATTCCGACGCTGTGAGATTTATCTCCTCATATCTCTCTCATAGGCGACAGTTGTTGTTTTGGGAAATAGAATTTCAAACTTAATGCCTATGTCCATTGAAGTTTCACAGGGTTCAATCTTTGATCCAACACTTTTTTCAATCTATGTTAACGAATTACCAGATCTTTTACACCATTGCATTGCCATGAACATCTATTTGCAGATAACCTTCAAGTGATGAATAACCAGGTTGATGACTGTTTAGCTAGGATAAGTGAAGATCTTTCCTCAATTAGAAATCGGTCCATTAAATCTGGGCTTAGCTTTAACCCACAAAAAAGCAAGTGTCTAGTCATCTCTAGAAAAACACTTAACTTGTCTAATTATCCTGATATTCTGCTACCAACTCAAAAATTCAGTATGTTGAGAAGGCTTAAAATTTTGGTATTTGTTTTAATATGACCCTTAGTTGCGTCACTTTCCAATGTTCTTATTTGGTTAAGAGTCTCGACCACAAACGGAAATAGGTCCTCAAAATCTTCAACTGCTTGACGTTTTGAGATCTATCGCGTCAGATTCAGCCACTATCACTTTTTTTTGCAGCATATCTTTTCTTTTCGGTGTATTGAAATAATTGTAAACTGCTTCAATTGTGGTTAGGCAACTCTTATGGCTGGTATTTTGCCGGAAATAGATATAGCAAAGTTCAAAGAATGTGGTGCTCAATGGGGTGCAGTGCAATAAGCCCCGCGGTGGTAAGATCCGTGGGCGTTATTGCTCAATAAAATGGAAATAACACCCACGGGCTTTGTTTCCATTTTGAAGAGACGATAAGACCCAACAAAGAGAAGAATTTAGACCCATATCTTTTGTTGCCATTTTGAAACAGCATTAATATGAGTCTGGTCTGTTCGTGTGAATCTTTCATGTTCAACACAAAGCCCGTACAAGCCGAAGGGAAATTTCGTTCGATTCGGTTCGCTTTTTACTCACGGATAAAATAATGAAGTTAAAAGCGAAGCGGAAAAAATTTTCTCAAGAGAGTATGGATGTGTGGTGTAAAGATAATAATTCGCGCGAACATGAAAGATTCACACGAACAGACCAGGAGTGTTCCTGACTAGGTTTTATTTAACACAAAAAAACTAGGAAAAAAATACTCTGTAAAACTTTCCAAGAAAAGTAAAAAGAAACGCGTCCACTTTGATATCGTTATAAATTGGTTGTATTTACAATATATATTTGATATACCATTAGAGGTCATAATGACAAATTCTATGTTTTTATTTACATTTTGGAATATTGACATTTGTTTTGTGGATTGTATTCTAAGTATTGTTTGATTTACTAATTTAATATTTACTAATTTGATTTCATATTCTTTATTTATATTTCATATAAAAACATTGTACTTTCGTACATTCTCCCGCCTCTAAGTTTTGATTGGTAAAGTCTCCGATCGATGTAGCCGGGATGTTGAGAAGTTTTGGCATCACTGTTTCTTCAATGTTCAGTTCCCATAATGTTTCACTCTAGTGGGACCACTAAGTTTGACATGTAAAGATACAAGAATGTTAGTGCATTATAAAAACAACATAATCCCATGTACACCCATGAAAAAAAACATTTTGATGCCTACATGGTACATGCATACTACTAAACAGTACAAACGAAGAGTTATCTCATTCACGCTTGAATGGAATTTTCTACTGTTGCTGGGAGTAAGTAAGTACAGCAATACTATAGGTTATTAATATTCGGCAACCGGTGGTGGTTGTGGTTCATTATCATTGTTCCATATAGTAAATTAATTCAATTGTTGAAGGTGTGAAGAAGAAGCAGGGTGCCGGCATGCGTTCTTTGAGAATTTTAATCGTGAATTTTATTAAATGAGTTTTGTTTTAAATAAATAGTGTTAATAATAAGTTCAGTGCGTTGAATTGATGGCTGCGGTGATATCTTGGAGTTGCTGCGAACGGTTGCTGTGAATTTTGGATAAGTTGCATAGGATTTCCCGCAACTTTCATCTTGGGTTTATGAGTGGTGTTCATATATGTGTGCCTACCCATATAATTCAGGATGAGTGTTTTGTTTTAAACATTTTTGTTTTTATATTATATTTTATTAGAATTCGTATGTTTTTTGTGATTGTAGTGTTTCTGTTTTGTTTGTTTGACATCGTGAATGTTCAATTTTTAAAATTTTAATTTCGATTTTGGGTAGCGTACGTATATGTTTGTGTGTGTTAACTTGTGCAAGGTTTTGCATCTAATTCGCGGATTTCGGGGTTCGCGCGAGTTACACTTTTTGTATTCGGTGTATTAAATAAAAACAAGAACGACCGTTCACTTTAACTATCAAAAATGAACTCCCTCTTTATTTGTTTCCAAAAATGATATCTATACATAATTTGCTTAGACACTAATCGCTTGCACAGCAGAGCAGCGGATATCATGGAGCTCATGTAGGTACTTGCATTATGCATTCTTAATATAGGTATCTTATTACCTACCAAGAAAGCGGTGTGATTTTGTTTACTGTTTGTTTGTTTTTGCCAGACTCATCATTTTCGTGGGAAGGTACAATATAATATGTAACTCCTCCCGGCTTTAAATCTGAAGTCTTCGGCTTCATATTGTTTACAATTTTGATGGTCTCTTTCTTAGTCTTTTACTTTAAAAAGATAATTATGCCTACAATACTTAAAATCAAAATTAGAGTTAGGCTAATATTTGAGCCATACATTACATTTTTGTGATATTTAAGTTCTTTAATTTGTTCTAGATTTTGAATGTTTTCCATAACTATTTTGTCAAAGTCAATAGGTTTTACAAACATTTCGGTATTTTTAGTAGATGGGTAAAAATATTTATCCGGTACTACAATTTCCTTATTGGAAAATCTATTTTGTTTTATTTTTAATGTACAGTTATTATAGTTGATTAAATAATTTCCTTTTAAATTTTTTTTTCGCTGATCGCAATTTTGCAAAACGTTTTCATTGTACATATTCTTAAGCAATAAGGTCTTATCGTCTATTTCTTCGATACTTGTGACATTATTATAAATTAAGTGACATGATTCTGTATAAACTTTTACTTAGTTTTAAATTCTTATATAGTGTATTTTCTCTATATTTAAAAATTTTTTCGTTTATTTGAACAATCAATTCTTCTTCTTCATCAATTTCTAAATAATTCGAATTTGGAATCGGTTTGACCATATTCAATTCTGTTGATACATAATTTACAGGAATTTTTATAGCTATTAACAGAAGATCATTTTTATATTCCATTACTCCTGCCTTTAAAAGTTTTATTGTATGTTAATCTATGTTATATGTTTCTAATTCTTCCAAAGTAAGCATACTTGGATGAATGATATCGTTTTAAGCGGCCATTATGTTATCAAGAATTTGATTGATGAAATTTTCAAAATATTTAAGCTTACTAGATTGTTCCAAAACTAAAATTTTGTAAGTTAAATTTCGAATAAATTCATTGGCCATGTTTACATTTTCCAAAATTTTGAGTCTGTCTTTTTCTATTGTGAGTTATTTATTTTTATCTGTTTATTAAGATTTTCAATAGCTGCATGATTGTTTTGATCAGTGACTTTCAAATGCTCCATGATTTCTTGACGATCTGTATCGTCCATAGTGCCGTAAAGCCAACTTTGGAATCTACCTACAATATTTATTACTCCTCTTTTCTGTCTATTTGGTCTACGAATTGATCTTATTTTACTTTTTATTACTTGTATTTCGGGATACAAAGTTTGCTTATCTTTTGGATCTAGAACATTAATATTGGATTCTAAGTCGATTAAAATTTGCATAATCTCATTTGGATTTATTAAATGTAAAACGGTGTCTGTATCATTTACTATGTCTACTTGTTTGATCCTAATTTTGGTGTATCCGCTTTCTTCTGATATGGGGTGAACCTGTAATAACCCTTGCACTGAGGTTATCATCATCATTAATATTAGTATCATCTGTAAAATTGGGTTTTCTTTAAAATGGTTGATATTGATTATAGCTTACTTATTAATATTAATCTTTTTCCTGAAATTTTCTTTTGATGGCTATTGATTCAATCGCTCAGTTTCAATTTGAGACACTTGGAGAGCTACTTCCACTGCGATTGTTGTCATTGATATCTAAATTATAAGCTAAACTACAACCTGCAAACTGGTTAGGTCTTTTAACTGTTGTTGGATGAACGTTAAGTAATTTCTTTTTCCTAAAATATGGTTCACTTTTGTGACGTAAATGCTTGTAATTTCTAATAAAACCTTCGCTCCTTTGTTCATTGTATTCTTCTCTATCTAAATTTCTTTTATTTATAATTTGTTTCTTGCGTTTAATCGCTTTATTGCTTAAAAAAGTTGGATCTGATTCTAGTGCTTTATTTGGGCTTGTTCCTAAAGTTGAATGAAATCTATTGTTATAAATTTTAACTGCCTTTTGAATTTTGCGGTTAGTAGTTAATTCTCTACTTTTTATTGTCAATAAGATTTCAAGAAGTGTTGAATGGAAACGTTCAATATCAGAGTTTCCTGTATGAGAGTTTGGCTTTGTAAAGTGAAACTGAACCCCTTCTTCTCTGAAAAACTCTTTTATATTTTCGGTATTGAACTCGTTATCACAAACAATTTTCTTTGGATTTCCAAACTTAGCAAATTGTTCTTCAATACATTCTAGCTTATTAACCCAGCTTTTACTAGTTAAATTATACACAGAAGCTCTTTTAGTCAGTTTATCCAAAAATGTAAGATAAAAACACTTGTTGAAATGGTAAATATCCATATGTAATATTTCATTTGCTTCTTTTGGTGTTTCAGAAACTTGACATTTTGGTTTAATAGGTTTTCTATCATATTTGCCTTCCTGACATGTTTGACAGTTTCCTATAACCTTGGATATTTGCTTAGCTAGTCCTGGGTAGTATATCTTATTTTTTAGAGTTCTATAAGTTTCAACTATTCCAGAATGACTGCTCTCTTTCACGTGGTATAAGGAAATTTGCTTACAAATGTCAGCTTCTGTTCCTACCTCAAGAGCTCTTTTTGTACATTTAATAAAAGTTAGATTTTTATGGTCTCTGAAAAGTTCTATTAGGCATTTCTGAATCTTGTTATACTCATGGTATGACAGTTCTGTATAAATGCCTACTTTCCCTTTTATCAGGTTTCGTTTGAAGAGATCCTGCCAATATGACTGATTTTTAGTCATATTAACGTGGATGATTCTTCTACCATAACTTTCTTCCACTTCTACTAAAACTGAATTGGAAAGAATTATTTGTGTTTTGTATTTATTAACAATGTCTTCTTTTATTGGGAAATGGTCTAATTGTTGGTCTGGTGCTGAATGGATTGTTGCCATATTTGATTCAGATTCATCGTCTAATTGGTCCACCTCTTTTATGCGACTTAAGAAGTCCGCCACCTTATTGTCTTTGCCCCTTAAGTACTCTATATCATAATTAAATTCGGATAGTTTGAACAACCATCTCTGGTTTCTTGCCGAAAATTATTTTCCGTTATATTTTTTGTTTAGGTACTTAATTGGTTGATGGTCGGTGACTATTTTAAACTTATTTCCCCAGCGGTATGGTCTTAAATAAGTCACTGACCAGACAATAGCAAGAAATTCTTTGTCAGTAGGTGAATAATTTTTTTCATGGTCGTTTAAAGACCTCGATGCATAACAAACTGGCTGACCGTCTTGAGTAAGCACCGCACCAATAGCGAAATTTGAAGCATCGGTAAATACCGTAAACTTTTTATCAAAATTTGGAAATCTTAGTATGGGGTAGCTAGTTATATTTTGTTTTAGGGTTTCAAAAGACTGTATATATTCTGGATCTTTTGTATTGATCTTTGCATTTTTCTTTAAAAATTTTATCATCGGGTACGCAATTTTTGAATAATTCTTTACAAATTTCCGGTAAAATCCCGTAATTCCTAGAAAGGATTTTAATTCTTTCTCTTTTGATGGTAACTTGTAGTTCAAGATACATTTGATTTTTTCGGGATTGGGTTTCATACCTTCATCAGTCAAGATGTGACCCAAAAATTCTGTATCTTTTTGAAGAAAAGAACATTTTTCAAACTGAACCTTGAGATTATGTTTGGCCAGGGTACTAAATATTTTCGTGATGGCAATTAGATGCTCTTCTAGACTAGTGGAAAAAATTAGAGTATCATCAAGATAGACTACACAGATCTTGTTAATGTAATCCCTAAGTACTTCATTCATGAGCCGTTGGAATGTGGCTGGGGCGTTTTTAAGGCCAAAAGTTATTCGAGTAAATTCATATAAACCGTTTGGGGTTACAAATGCGGTTTTATGAATGTCTCTGGGATGCATTTTAATTTGGTGAAGTATTGGGCTCTCCCTAACTTATCTAATATACTGTCTATATTAGGTAGAGGGTACTTGTCGTCAAAAGTGATTTCATTTATTTTCCTATAATCTATACAAAGCCTGAACTTTTGTTCACCTGATTTACCAACCTTTTTCGGGACAACAACTATGGGAGAAGAATATCGGCTGTTTGATTTTCGAATAATGCCTTGTTTTTCCATTTCTAAAATTTGTCTCCGAACTTCACCTTCGTGTTTTGGCGGTAATCTATATGGCCTGGAATTAACTTGTTGCTCAGTTGTTGTTCGAATTTCATGCATTATGGAATTTGTATTAGTAAGCTGATCACCCTCCTTGTAAATCAATTTTTCGTATTGCTTTAAAATTTTACAAATTTCTTCTTTTTCCTGATTATTCAAATGTGAGAGATCTACTTCTTCAGCCTTTTCACTTGAAATTTCATAATGTTCTATGCATGATGTTTCTTCGGAAAACAAGTTAATTTTTGCTGTATTGGTTAATTCAATAAAACTTTTTTTTATATTAATTTGAGTGATGTTTCTCCTTATTATGTCCATTCCAATTAGAAGATCATAGTCTTTACTTTCTAAAGTCATTTTATACCACTTTAATTTTGTTTTCGCTTCCCATTCGGAATTCTTTAGGTACGTCAGTGACAACTATTTGTATTAATTCTTCTGTTTTATTATTTATGGTACTTAGACAAACTGATTTTTCTTCAATAACAGGAAAACAACTACAATCAACCCTAAATGCATTTATTAAATTGATTGCAGAGCCAGTATCTATCATTGCTTTGTATGTTTTACTACCTATAGAGAAATTGCAAAATATTTTCTTCCCGAGGCTTAGTTCCGAAAAACCGAGGGATCTAAATTGTTAATTTCTTCATTTCTACTGCTTACATTATTAACATACAACAGATACTTGAAAGCTCGTTTCTTCGCGATCAAAACGCTTCCAGCCTTATTTATAAACCCATAATAGGGAGCGAATAGCGCTATGTTCCTCATATAATACGTCTGAACAGAAAAACCTATTTATAAAACTTTTTGAACGTAACATAGAGGTGGAATATCCTGAACGCCGATTTAGGTAGTATAGCGACTGAATAGGTTTATGTCATCGCTATTGTGAAATGACAAGGAAATGTTAGTACGCCGGCGGATACATAGATGGCTTTCAGAGACCGGTTTGTTTTCGATAGTGAAGTACACCTGTGTATTACCGCTCAATGCTATAAATTAGATTATAGATTATAGATAGGTAAGATATACTTACCATAACTATAATGGTTAATAAATAAGAATTTTTTTAACGTAGAATAGAGTGCTATTCACTACATAACTATTCGTCCGTTCAGAGCTATTTAGGGAAATCTAATAAATACGGCTGTTCGTGTCTACTATTCAATAAGATCTTTTTTTTTTTTTGTTTGTTTGCTTTTCGGTTCTCGTTTCCGTACGACTGCGCCAGTTACACTTTTCGTATTCGGTGTATTAAATAAAAACAAGAACGACCGTTCACTTTAACTATTAAAAATCAACTCCCTCTTAATTTGTTTCCAAAAATGATATCTATACATAATTTGCTTAGACACTAATCGCTTGCACAGCAGAGCAGCGGATATCATGGAGCTCATGTACTTGCATTATGCATTCTTAATATATCTTATTACCTACCAAGAAAGCGTTGTGATTTTGTTTACTGTTTGTTTGTTTTAGCCAGACTCATCATTTTCGTGGGAAGGTACAATATATGTAACTCGCGTACGAAAGTGATTTGGTTTAATATATGAATATATATTGTGTGTGTGTGTGTGTGTGTATGGGTATACGTAGTGTGTTAGAATGTTCCTAGAAAGTAATGGCCAAATTAACTCGACTAAGTGCCATCCTTTTCTAGTCGGAAAAATTCAATTTTTGACTAGCATGGTTGTTTACATTTCGTTTGTAAACAAATCGCTAATTATAGGTATTCGGAAATGTTTCGCAAAATTTATAAGTCTTATTAAGTTTTAGGTGTGTTTAAATTACGAGAATTATGAATTTTTGTTTGTGAATTTAAATTTCAGTGGACTGTATAGTTTTGATCTTAAAATTAATCAGATCTGTGTGCAAAATGGTCAAGTGCATTTGCCGACGGCATTTGACATTTCGCGTTTTTCATTTTCTATGTAATGTGGATCGTGTTTTTTTTTGCTTTTAATACCCCTATCATGGATGTCAACTCAACTGAAATTGGGTTGTCTTCTCATGGTGCCGTGACTTAAGGCCAAGCGACATAAGACCAAATTTGAATGTTTGGCCTTATGTCACTTTACGAAAGCGACACAAGGCCAAATTTTAGGAGTTGGCCTTATGTCACTTTCCCAAAGCGTCATAAGGCCAATATGGCCTTATGTCACTTAGAACTCAAAAGTGGTTGAACTTGGATTCCAAGAACAAAATTCATATTCCATAACTTCAAACAAAAGACGAAAAATGGTTTAATATTCAAGTGTATATTGTAAGTATTTTCATAAGTTTTTAATTATATTACTATAAAACAAGAAAGGCATATATATAACAAGCAACAACATAAAAGCATTCCAATGAAAATAAATGCAAAGTCAAAAGATATTTACAACAATTCAAAAAAGATCTTATACTTTATACAATTATCAAAAAATGTGGGTGGTATTCTTCACAATTTGCAAATTCGACAAAGAATTGGATTATTGTTTTTCATATATAAAAGTGGACAGCAAAAGAATGAGAGTGTAGTCCTCTATTATGAATTGTATTTCTGATTAAATTCATGTGATGCATTGTTTCATAATGGAATATACAATTATAATTAAAAATGGGAGTGCATACATACAGAATATTTTTAAGAATCAGTGATACAAAGAGATACGCTTTCAATTAGTGTAAAAGTAAAAAATTCGCGCGAATTTTTTACTTTTACTTTATTTTAAGCTCAAAACCTAAAGATTTGAAAACAAAACTGAAAAAATATTTTAAAAAAATTCCCGGCGAATGTTTTGTAAAAGCTTTTTAACTTATATCTTTAAATTAAACTAATTGAAAGCGTATCTCTTTGTATCAAAAGCCGAGTTTTATTGGGAATCTGTATTTACTTCAGGAAAAAATCGCAGAACATCGCACATGGGAAACAACAACTCTAAGTGAAGAACAATAAGTCAATAAAAATAAGCCACTTACAGAAGTGAACAACAGGGATGGCTGGTAAATGGAGTTTATGGAATAGAGTTGCATTAGTGAGTACAACGTTCTATTGAGCGTGTTAGTGAAGTGAATATGAAAATTCTCAATGAAACACAAAATGCATTCGGATTTTTAATTATTACTGTATCTCCCTTTATAAAACTATGCATGACGTGCGTCAAGCAAAATTATGATAAGAAGTTAATAATGGAAAAATGTTTTGTTCAAATATAAGTTATGGAAGTAATCCAACTTGATTGTCTTGCGAAAAATGAAATTGCAGTCCAAAAGATTAATTTTTACACAATTGAGACGAAGAATTTTAATGAGCGCAACATGTAAAAAGCTGGATGTTGATAGCAATCCTAACGGCATAAACATACAATAAATTGAACAGTTGGCCTTATGTCCCAAAAAAAGTTGGCCTTATGACGCTATGGGAAAGTGACATAAGGCCAACTCCTAAGTTTTGGCCCTATGTCGCTTTCGCAAAGTGACATAAGGCCAAACATTCAAATTTGGCCTTATGTCACTTGGCCTTAAGTCACGGCACCTCTTCTCAACAACCCAATTTTCAGTTGGGTTGTCATCTGTAATAGGGTTATAAAATGGCAGTGCATTTTGTGTTTACACTGATAATATTTTGTTAATTTGTTAAATTATAAGCGTTTTTTAATATCAATTTTCATTGTGCATGCGTTTGTTGCAGTGCATAGAATTTTTTATTAAAAAATGTGTCTTGTCGACGACGATTATTTGTTTTGCTTGTTTTGCCGACGGGAATTTGACTTCGCCGTGCGGTGTTTCTCGGTTCTGGTTACGATGTTCCCTTTAAACATGTAGATATGTTTTAAAACTGATGTATTTTTAAAATTTGATTTTGTATATTAAGGTTTTCATAATAAATTGTGTTTTGCAGTTCATTTTATATTTTGAATTTGATCTTCTGTGTGCGTTGTTGAAGCACAGCATTAAAGATGAACTGCTTTGATTGCCTTTCGTGCAATTTTTGTAAATTATTATATCTTAAATAAAGATGATTTTTAAAAGTTCTTGTTTGATTTTTCTTCCTTCTGAACAGCTTTCCGGTGTATTTAAAGATGTATATTGATGTGTTTTCAACAGTTTTACAGAATTTAAAGATGTGTTGATTGATGTGATTTGAATAACTTTACAGGTGTTTTAAAGATGGGTTGATTGCTGTTTGAATTTGTTGATGATTTGATTTAAAATTTTCTTATATGGTACAGATGTGTTGAATCTTGTGTTGAATGAAATTCAACTTGAAGTTAAAGTGTTTTGTGTTTGAAAACAGCATAGGTACTCCTTTTGTTTGTCGATGTTTCGGTGAACAACAGAAGTTTTCAGGAATTAATTTTATATTAACGCCGATTGTTCATGGTGCTCGTTTGACGGCAAAGAACAGATTTTCGCGATAGGTCGTTTGAAGTTTCCGTTTTGTGTCTTCACGGTGACAACGCGTATAAGACCATCCATTCCCGCGTGAGTGTTCTCGATTCGGGCAAGGCTCCAATACGTCGGTGCAAGTCGCTCATCCTTGAGCAAGACTAGGCTCCTATTTTGGGAGCTTCTTGAACTTGAGTCCATTTCGGACGTTGCTGCAACCGTGCAAGGTATTCGGAACTCCACTTTTTCCAAAACCCTTCCGCCAGCGCTTGTACTTTTCTCCATCGGTCGATATACGTGATGTCGTTGTTGAGTTCGCCTTGTGGCACAGCATGCAAAGATTCGCCTACGACGAAATGCGCAGGTGTTAGCGCATTCAAATCATCTAAGCTGTCGGAGAGCGGGCATAAGGGTCTCGAATTCAATCACGCTTCTATCTGAGCTAGAAGCAGATAGAAGCGCGCTTCAAATGGTATTTCACCGATTTCACTCCCGCTTCCCATAATCCACCAAAGTGTGGAGAAGCTGGGGGAATAAAGTGCCAATTTGTACCATGATTTGCAAGGTTTTCGGCAATCTCCTTCCAATCGTCAACATTTTGGCTAATTCGTTATTAGCGCCGACGAAATTTGTTCCACAATCGCTGTAGATTTGTTTGCAGCTACCTCTCCTGGCCGTAAACCACCGAAATGCTGCTAAAAAGGCTTGGGTTGTCAGGTCAGACACTACTTCCAAGTGAATGGCCTTTGTTGCCAAACAGATAAATACTGCAAAATACCCCTTTAGTATTTTAGCACCTCGAGCTTTCCAGCTTTTTATTTCGATAGGTCCTGCGTAGTCAACTCCAGTATGACTGAACGGTCGTGACATCTGAACTCTAGGTGCAGGTAGATTCGCCATCAACTGCTGCATTTCCGATGCCTTTTGCCGGTAGCAAGAAATGCATCTATGAAGCTGATACTTCACGCTTCGTCGTATCTGGCCAATCCAATACTTTTGACGGATGTAACTGATCATCTGTTGGATGCCGTCATGCAAAGTGTTCTTATGGGCATCTCTGACAACCAGGTTGGTAAAATGGTGACTGTTTCGAAGTAATATCGGATGTTGCGCGTCGTAGGGGAGGAGAGAATTCTCCAAGCGTCCTCCAACTCTCAAAAGTCCTTCAGCATCAACGAATGCGTTCAAAGTCTTGAGTGATTTAGGTATTTTCGAGGTTTCCAAAATTTGTTGAAGCTCTGCTTTGAACATCTCTTTCTGTGCGGCCTTTACGGCGATGATACGCGCTGCTTCCAGTTCGTTTGGAGTAAATGGGCCATTAGAAATTGCTTTTCGTCGACATTTTGTTGCGAAACGACAACATGTGGCGATAACTCGAATCACCTTCAATAAACTAGAACAGTCGCAGATGGTTTGAAGTATGCGATCATCCTGGCTGACTTGAGCGCTTAGTACCTTAACCGTACGTCGTTCCTCGTCAGTTTCGATGTCAACAGGTTGATGCGGAACATCGAAAGCCCATTGACTGCGTAAAAAATCAGGACCCATCCACCAAGTCTCCAATGACGTCAGCTCAGCTGGATACACTCCTCTGGACGCCAGATCGGCTGGGTTATGAAGCGTTGCAACATGTCCCCAGCAATCGATCCCCACTAACCGCTGAATTTCGGACACTCTGTTGGCCACGACCGTAGTCCATTTGGTGGGAGTGGCTCGTATCCACGCGAGCGCGATGGTTGAGTCGGTCCAAGTAAACATCTTGATGTCGGGAACAGCCAAAACGTCCTTCGTATACTGCATCAATTGCGCTAACACTACTGCTCCGCAAAGTTCCAAACGTGGAAGCGTGATCGTACGCTGACTTGGAGCTACCTTCGTCTTCGCCAGAAACAAGTTGACATGAATATTGCCATCACTGTCAAGTACACGAACGTATACTACGGCACCGTATGCCTTCATAGACGCATCACAGAACCCATGTAATTCGATGTCCTTGTTGGTTTTGCTTGTTTGAGTCCAGCGTGGTATTCGAAGCGTCTCGATCATCGGAAGTTCTCCATGAAAAGCATCCCAATCTTTTCTCAGTGTAGCTGGAACCGGATCATCCCAATCACAACTTAGTTCCAAAAGCCGCTGCATCATTAACTTTGCCGTGATGACGCATGGTGATATCCAGCCAAGTGGATCGAACAGTTTGGCTATGGTGGACAACATTGACCTTTTTGTTGTTGCTTCTGATGACTGCTGCACATTTTGATACCAAGGGTTTTGACATGATTTGACATGTTGAACGGCACCTCAAAATCTAGTTCTCGATCTGCTGCAGGTATATCTTCGACGAGTTCTTTCACGTTGCTTGTCCATTTTCGTAAATTGAAGCCCGCGGCCGCTTGAAGTTGATTCGCTTGGTCGCGTTTTGTTCTTGCTTCTTCCACAGTATCGGCACCACTGATGAGGTCATCCACATACATGTCCTCTCGGACAACCTTCGCGCCCTCTGGCAAGTTCGATTCTTCATCTTCGGCTACACGTTTCAGAATTTTTATGGCAAGATACGGTGCACTTGCTGTGCCAAACGTTACCGTTTTAAGCCGAAACATCTTGATTGGCGATGAACGATCGTTTCTCCACAGAATCAACTGATAGTAAGTAGTGTAGTGTATCCACTAACACCTGCCTATACATCTTTTCGATGTCAGCCGTAAATGTTATTCTGTGGGTTCGCCATCGAAGAACCAGATCGATAATGCTCGACTGTAATTTTGGGCCCACCAAAATTCGATCGTTGAGCGAACTCCCATCCAAAGTCTTCGCTGTTGCGTCGAACACGACCCTCAGTTTCGTGGTGGAACTCGATTCCTTGAAAACTGCATGGTGAGGCAAAAAATAGTGGTATGGGGTTGCCAATACCGAGTCGCCGACGTGAATTTCTTCCATATGCCTTAGGGTTGCATATTCCTGTATGCATTTGGCATAATCTGCCCGAAGAGTTGGCTTTGCCTCCAGCCTCTTCTCCAAGTGCAGGAATCGTCGGACCGCGCTCTGCTTGCTGGATCCCATCGCTGGAAGACATCCACCTTTAAACGGCAGCTTCACTTCATAACGCCCGTCAGGAAGGCGTCTCGTGTTTTCATCGAAATGCGCGTCGCATGCGATGTTCTCCTCAGTTTCATGTGTCTGGAACGGCAATTCTTCCATCTCCCAGAATCTCTGCAGCTGAGAATTCAGGTCAGCAGTCTGCACAAAACTGCGTTTTTGCCGGGGATGTTCCTCTTGAACTCTCCCTAACACAATCCACCCTAACTGCGTCTTCTGAGCGGTTGGTCCGACTCCATCTGCAGGTCTTCTCACTTCTGGAAGGAGTATATCAGCATATACGTCGCTACCGAGAAGTATGTTAATAGGTCCAGGAACGTGGAGATTTGGATCTGCCAACGTTAACCCTTTGAGGTGTTGCCATTTGTCAGGTATCATTTGTTGGGCTGGGAGATGGCCAGTCAGCGACTTGAAGACCAGTGCCCGCACCGCACCTCCATAAGTTGAGTTGCATGACGCAAGCTCAATATCCACGCATGTTTGCGTTGTGCCACTGCTGACCAACCCTAACCCTGACACCTCGACAAAGGTACGTCGGCGTCGCTTTTTTAACTTCAACTGTTGTGCTGTATCTTCCGTGATGAAACATGCTTCAGATCCTGGGTCGATCAAAGCTCGGAGATGGTGTTGACGACCATCGGCTGCTCGCACCTTCACAATAGCTGTCGCTAAAAGCACCTGGTGCGTTCTGCTACCATGCGACGTGTCGTAATTTAAAACCTGACCACTTGTAGAAGCTTGTTGTACTTCTCGTGGTTCAAACTCTAGCGCGTTTGCATTGAATGACCTAGAAATTGCACTGTTACCTCTTGAAGTTGTTGTTGTCCTCGACGGCGTCATGCTATTTGCGCGCACAGCTGCGTGTTGGGTCACGCTTACATGTAGAAGCGTGTGATGACGTTGTTGGCAAAAGTAACAGCAGCCAGGCGAGGGGCAATCCAGCGCAAAATGCCCTGAAGAAAGGCAGTTGTCGCAAACTCTCAGGCGTCGAGCAGTCTGCTTCCTTTCCGCTGTGTTATTATTATATGTTATTCTGTGGGTTCGCCATCGAAGAACCAGATCGATAATGCTCGACTGTAATTTTGGGCCCACCAAAAGTCGATCGTTGAGCGAACTCCCATCCAAAGTCTTCGCTGTTGCGTCGAACACGACCCTCAGTTTCGTGGTGGAACTCGATTCCTTGAAAACTGCATGGTGAGGCAAAAAATAGTGGTATGGGGTTGCCAATACCGAGTCGCCGACGTGAATTTCTTCCATATGCCTTAGGGTTGCATATTCCTGTATGCATTTGGCATAATCTGCCCGAAGAGTTGGCTTTGCCTCCAGCCTCTTCTCCAAGTGCAGGAATCGTCGGACCGCGCTCTGCTTGCTGGATCCCATCGCTGGAAGACATCCACCTTTAAACGGCAGCTTCACTTCATAACGCCCGTCAGGAAGGCGTCTCGTGTTTTCATCGAAATGCGCGTCGCATGCGATGTTCTCCTCAGTTTCATGTGTCTGGAACGGCAATTCTTCCATCTCCCAGAATCTCTGCAGCTGAGAATTCAGGTCAGCAGTCTGCACAAAACTGCGTTTTTGCCGGGGATGTTCCTCTTGAACTCTCCCTAACACAATCCACCCTAACTGCGTCTTCTGAGCGGTTGGTCCGACTCCATCTGCAGGTCTTCTCACTTCTGGAAGGAGTATATCAGCATATACGTCGCTACCGAGAAGTATGTTAATAGGTCCAGGAACGTGGAGATTTGGATCTGCCAACGTTAACCCTTTGAGGTGTTGCCATTTGTCAGGTATCATTTGTTGGGCTGGGAGATGGCCAGTCAGCGACTTGAAGACCAGTGCCCGCACCGCACCTCCATAAGTTGAGTTGCATGACGCAAGCTCAATATCCACGCATGTTTGCGTTGTGCCACTGCTGACCAACCCTAACCCTGACACCTCGACAAAGGTACGTCGGCGTCGCTTTTTTAACTTCAACTGTTGTGCTGTATCTTCCGTGATGAAACATGCTTCAGATCCTGGGTCGATCAAAGCTCGGAGATGGTGTTGACGACCATCGGCTGCTCGCACCTTCACAATAGCTGTCGCTAAAAGCACCTGGTGCGTTCTGCTACCATGCGACGTGTCGTAATTTAAAACCTGACCACTTGTAGAAGCTTGTTGTACTTCTCGTGGTTCAAACTCTAGCGCGTTTGCATTGAATGACCTAGAAATTGCACTGTTACCTCTTGAAGTTGTTGTTGTCCTCGACGGCGTCATGCTATTTGCGCGCACAGCTGCGTGTTGGGTCACGCTTACATGAAGAAGCGTGTGATGACGTTGTTGGCAAAAGTAACAGCAGCCAGGCGAGGGGCAATCCGGCGCAAAATGCCCTGAAGAAAGGCAGTTGTCGCAAACTCTCAGGCGTCGAGCAGTCTGCTTCCTTTCCGCTGTGTTCATGTTCAGGAACTTTTGGTATTTCCTTATAGAGTGTTGGCTCTGGTGGCATACCTGGCAGACAAACTCCGTTCTGGCAGCAGTTTTCATATGAAACACCTTCCGCACCTCCGTACCAGTTGGTCTCCTCACATCGTTCTTGAAAGAACTTGGTTGCGCTGTTTCTGTACTCACGGCTTCCAACGTCCTGAAGCGTGCTTCCAAAAACTCCAGAAAATCGTTCCAGCTTGGCAACTCTTTCTGGTTCCCCAACTTCTCTTCCCACAACTGCTGCAAATTACCGGGTAATTTATTATATACGATGTGCACCAAAATGACGTCCCATTGATCAACAGGCACATCCAGGTTCCTGAGTGCACGGATACACTCTTGCGAGGTGAATATCACCTCCTTCAGCCCATCAACCGACTCTTTCACAAGGCACTTTTGGCTGAAAAGGAGTTTTAGTTGCGCATTTACTAAGACACGCTTATTGTCGTATCGCGCCTTTAATAACTCCCATGCCTTGTCAAAATTACCCGCGACACAGGGTAAATGCTGGAGCAAACGATCCGCCTCACCTTCTAGACTCGACTTCAAGAAGTGCATCTTGTCGATGTCCGTCAAATTATTGTTTGAACAGACCAGCGAATCAAACCTGTAGTGAAACGACCGCCATTTTATATATTCCCCATTAAATTTAGATATTTAAATATTCCTATGTCACGAAGTGGGAGACAACGTGAGCTATGAAGTTATATCCATTGACAGCTGAAATAAGTGCCAAAATTTTGGAGCTTTGTTTTTCGGTACCTCAAAATGTTTTTCCTTCAAATAAAAGGACTCTAGCGCATTCACTATATTTATAATCCTTTCTAATAAGGAAAACGAATTTTAAGATCCCATGTGCATAACACTCATATAAATGCTGTTTCAAAATGGCAACAAAAGATATGGGTCTAAATTCTTCTCTTTGTTGGGTCTTATCGTCTCTTCAAAATGGAAACAAAGCCCGTGGGTGTTATTTCCATTTAATTGAGCAATAATGCCCACGGGTCTTATCACCGCGGGGCTTATTGCACTGCACCCCATTGAGCACCACATTCTTTGAACCTTGCTATATCTTTTTCCGGCAAAATACCAGCCATAAGAGTTGGCT
This sequence comes from Melanostoma mellinum, assembly GCA_914767635.1. Lineage (NCBI taxonomy): Eukaryota > Metazoa > Arthropoda > Insecta > Diptera > Syrphidae > Melanostoma > Melanostoma mellinum. Next base: position 116,232,338 of record OU612059.1, on the reverse strand, counting down.
AACCACAATTGAAGCAGTTTACAATTATTTCAATACACCGAAAAGAAAAGATATGCTGCAAAAAAAAAGTGAAAGTGGCTGAATCTGACGCGATAGATCTCAAAACGTCAAGCAGTTGAAGATTTTGAGGACCTATTTCCGTTTGTGGTCGAGACTCTTAACCAAATAAGAACATTGGAAAGTGACGCAACTAAGAGTCATACTAAAACAAATACCAAAATTTTAAGCCTTCTCAACATACTGAATTTTTGAGTTGGTAGCAGAATATCAGGAGATGGTGGCGGACGAGCTCCTGGTGAGCCAACGGCAGCACTCACACCCCTGCAGCAGGGTACTGACTCTGGATACTCCAGCCCTTTGTGTCCGAAGGGATCCAAAAGGACCTGGCCCTCCAGGTTGGGGGTTGTGCGTAGGGTTAACTACCCAACCACGTAAAAAAAGCCCAGTTCCGAAACAATCAACTGCCTCGGATAACGATAATGATTTCAAAGTTGACGACCCATGCAAACGAAAAAAGGACAACGACCTCCGGATCTGCACTTGGAACGTAAGATCTCTTAACGGACTAGGTGCAGCTGGAGAATTAGCGGACGCCCTGGACTGCTGCAAAGCAGACATAACCGCCATCCAAGAAGTGCGATGGAGTGGACCGGGCATAAAGAAGATGAAAAACTGTGACATATACTATGGCGACTGCTACAGACAACAGAAAAAGCGTTTATTTGGGTGCGGATTTGTCGTTAGAGGCAGACTCAGGGATAAGGTGATTAGCCAAAATCCAGTCAATGAGCGTATAATGACCATCCGCATCAGGGCTAAATTCGCCAACATTAGCCTTATATGCGCCCACGCCCCCACAGAAGAGAAAGACGACGATTCCAAAGACTGTTTCTACGAGCTCCTCGAAGAAACATATGAGCAATGCCCTAGATACGACGTGAAAATCGTTCTTGGCGATTTCAACGCAAAACTAGGGAAGGAGGACATCTTTGGAAACACAATCGGTAAGCATAGCCTCCACGACAAAACCTCCGAAAACGGATTGAGGCTAATCGATTTTGCTGCGGGGCTAAATCTTGTTGTAAGTAGTACACGCTTCCCGCATCTCAAAATTCATAAAGGCACATGGCGATCCCCAGATCAATTAACCGTCAACCAAATTGACCATGTTGCGATCGACGCAAGGCACTCTTCCAGTGTGCTGGATGTCCGAACTTTCCGAGGGGCCAACTTTGACTCGGACCACTACCTTGTTGTAGCCAAGGTACGAATGGGGATATCTTGTTCACGACCAGCACGAACTAACGCTGTGAAGAGATATGGCGTCGGAAACCTACAATCGCAAGAAATTGCCAATGCCTTTTCCAATCGAGTGTCCCTTCAATTGTCCTTGAATCCCATGCCGCCAGCATTAAACATTGAAGACCAGTGGCAGCAATGCCAAGAAGCCATCAGAACCGCTGCCTCTGAGGTTCTGGGTTTCACTCGGCCACCAAAACGAAACCCATGGTTCGATGAAGAATGTAGGCAGGCAAATGCAGCCAAGCAAAGAGCACGACAAATGCTTTTGCAGACACGAACGAGGGCTGCTTACGATCGGTATAACGAGATTTACAAGGAGAAAAGAAGGGAAGAACACCAACTTCTCAAAAAGAAAAAGAAGCAGCATGAGAAGCGCTCGTTTGAGGAAATAGAGAAGTGCCATGACAGGAACGAGACTCGGAAGTTTTACCAAAAGGTAAAAAGATCCTGCCAGGGTGGCAAACCCCGAACTCAAGCCTGTAAAGACCAGCAGGGAAACATAATTATAGAGTCACAGTCGCTACTGAGGATCTGGAAAGATCATTTCTGCAGAATGCTTAACGGCGATGAGGACACAAATTCCGCTGTCTGGCAGACTGCCCCATTCAGCCTGGACGATGATCAAGAATGCCGTCCTCCCGACCTAGAAGAAGTTAAGCTTGCTATATGCAAACTTAAATCAAATAAGACTGCAGGTGCAGATGGCCTTGATGCCGAACTTTTCAAGGCAGCTGGAGATCAGTTGGAAAGGAGCATGCACCAGCTGATCTGCATGATATGGTCGAAAGAAAGCATGCCCGATGAATGGAACCTCAGTATCGTATGCCCGATCCTAAAGAAAGGAGACCCTCACAACTGCGCCAATTATAGAAGGATAAGCCTCCTTAACGTCGCGTACAAGATCTTGTCTGCTGTAATATGTGAACGTCTGAAACCCCACGTCAACAACTTGATAGGTCCTTATCAATGTGGTTTTAGACCGGAGAAGTCCACAATAGACCAAATTTTCACATTACGGCAGATCTTGGAAAAAACCCGAGAACATAATATCGATATTCACCATCTCTTTATCGATTTCAAGGCCGCGTATGACAGTATCTACAGAGACGAGCTGTACAGAGCCATGTCTAGTTTCGGCATCCCTGCAAAACTCGTACGACTATGCAGGATGACTTTGGAGAATTCACGCTGCTCCGTCAAGGTCGGTAAAGAACTCACCGAGACCTTTAATGTCGAAAAAGGTTTTAGGCAAGGCGATAAACTGTCATGCGATTTCTTCAACATCACTACCTAGGATCCGCTGTAGACACGGACAACAACATCAGTGCGGAGATCAAACGGAGAATAACTCTTGCCAACCGTTGCTTCTTTGGGTTAAGAAGGCAATTGAGAAACAAAACCCTCTCCAGAAAAACCAAGGTAACCTTATATAAGACCTTAATCATCCCAGTCCTGCTTTACGGCGCGGAAGCATGGACCTTATCGAAAGCGGATGAGGAAACCCTTGGTCGTTTCGAAAGAAAAATTCTCCGAATGATCTTTGGTCCCGTATGCGAAGGCAATGTGTGGAGAAGAAGATACAACAACGAGCTGTATGAGCTGTACCGCGACATGGGCATAGCCAGAAGAGTACGCATCGCGAGGCTACGATGGTTGGGCCATGTTGAGCGGATGGACCCAAACGCTCCGGCTCGTCGGGTGTTCGAAAGCACATTGCAGGGAAATCGCGGAAGGGGAAGACCTCGTCTTAGGTGGCGCAATCAAGTGGAGGATGACCTCAACCGACTTGGAGTGCGAAACTGGAGAGAGCTCGCCCGAAATAGAAGTCGTTATCGAAGGATGTTGGTTGAGGCCCAGGTTCACCCCGAACTGTAATGCCCACCTAAGTAAGTAAGTAAGCAGAATATCAGGATAATTAGGCAAGTCAAGTGTTTTTCTAGAGATGACTAGACACTTGCTTTTTTTTGGGTTAAAGCTAAGCCCAGATATAATGGACCAATTTCTAATTGAGGAAAGATCTTCACTTATCCTGGCTAAACAGTCATCAACTTGGTTATTCATCACTTGAAGGTTATCTGCAAATAGATGTTCATGGCAATGCAATGGTGTAAAAGATCCGGTAATTCAATAACATAGATTGAAAAAGTGTACAAAGATTGAACCCTGTGAAACTTCAATGGATATAGGCATTAAGTTTGAAATTCTATTTTCCAAAACAACAGCCTGTCACCTGAGAGACATGAGGAGATAAATCTCACAGCGTCGGAAGAAAACTTGTAAATTGAGGAGAGTCTTTGAGTAATCAAGGAGAACGAGAAAAGGAAGTTTGTTGCCATCAAGAGCTTTTCTCGCCCTTTCGACAACCTCTAGAGGTGCGCTGTACTGCTATGGCCTGCACGAAATCCTGATTGCTTTAAGGCTAAGAGATTTTTTTCTGTGAAGTAGCAAGAAAATTGCTTCTTCATAGTTTTGTCAAGAACTTCTTACAGAAACCGAAGGATAGTGATTGGTCGAAACTCTGTGTTGTTGCTGTTTTTTGATATTGGAATGATTGTGGTACTTTTCCATTGAGCTTGGAAAATACTCTTAGTGAGAATGGTGTTGAAGATGGGTGTTATATAGGGCAGAATCATAGGTTACATTTTTACTTCCGAGAAAGTTGGGTGTAAATTTTCGAAGCCCAGAGCATTAGGCTTTACCGAAATGAAACTTTCAGCTATATATTTATCGTTAATACAGGAGAAGCAAAATACACCTTCAATTTGCATTTTCACTCAAAATTCGTGTGTCGGCAACGTTTGGGTTCCACAAGGTAAGGGAATCGCCTTAACAAAATTGTTGTTTTTAGTGTTGCAATCCAGCTCATCGATATTCAAAGAATTAGGCTTGCTTACCATTTCTTTCAAGTTCTTTCACAGTTTACGGCCACTCAAAGATATATTAAATGAACTTTAACGTTTCGAATGCAACGAGCTCTAAGATTTCGCATCCGGCGATATATGTATATACGTATATCCAAAATCTTAAAACGTTTCCACTTTTTGAAGGCATGATCCCTTTCTTTCATTTTTGACCGGATTTCACGAGTAAACTAAGGACATTGACCGTATTTCGCAGAGACTGTTTTTATGGGACAGTGCATCTCAAATAATTGTGCCAGATTACTTTGTAAAAACTCTACATAGTTATCTAGGTGGTGTGAGAAATTAGTAGGATTGCTTGTATTTACTGGAAAAAGATTGTAAGTACACTTCATGTAAAGAATACTGTTGTCGGTGAAAAAACGTCATTATTAAAGTCTCCAGCAAAGCTAATGCCTGCTTGAAGGTATAAAGTGTCCTCAAGTAGGCTATTAAGTACCGACCAGTCAATATACCTGTTAGGACTGTAGACAACACCAAGTAATAAACTTGAAGTCGTATTTACAATGTCTACACAAGGAAATTCAATTAGGAGAACCAGGGCTTGAGACGTATTTGACTCTGTGTTTGATGAAATCTTTTTAATAAATGGCGACTCCACCACCAGTTCGAAATTTCCTATCATTCCTAATAACCTTAAGCCCTTTAATTTCAAATATTTGAACAGCGATACCTTCATGAAACCAGTTCTTACTCACAAAATTAGGGTCTACCATAAGAGGCTTACTTGATTTTTATAAATTTTCAATTTTTAACAATTTTTAAACAAATTGTATTAATTTCTTATAAGCCGCCCTTCTTTCCCAAACACAAGGAGACAGACTCATCCCCTTTTCCATACGACTTTTTTCTCGTCTTGGGTCTTGGCCCAACATATCCGTCCAGAGCTATTGTCGCTTCTTATGCAAAACACCCTGTATAGTTGCATTCAACGCTGCGGCCTCGCTGTATTAGCGGCCCGGCAGAGGGTGCCTCCGGTAATATGGGCTTAACTTAAAAAATTCAGGTGAACTGACCGCACTTAACATACAGGGTGCGACAAAAGTATGGAAACCCCTGGAAATATGGCAGAATATGCGTTAAAAAAAAATCAAAGACCCTATATCCGACGTATTTTTCGATGAGGAGTCCGATGGTGGCTTTGAATTTGACCTTGGGCGTAACCTTGAAGCTCCAGCGACCCAAAAATCGATTTTTTAAATTGAAACCCCCATTTTTTATTGCAGATTTGGAAAGAGCGCAAAATTTTACGAAAAAACATGTATTTTATTTTATTTTGCGCTCTTTCCAAATCTGTAATTTAAAATGGGGTTTTCCATTTGAAAAATCGATTTTTGGGTTGCTTGGGCTTCAAGGTTACGTCCAAGGTCAAATTCAAGGTCACCATCGAATTCATCGTCGAAAAATATGTCGAATATAGGGTCTTTGTTTTTTTTTAACGCATATTCTGCCCCAGGGGTTTCCATACTTTTGTCGCACCCAGTATACTATATGATGCATAGTTCCATAGATATTTCTTATGGACGTGTGTTAGGGTGGTCGCTATTTTAAAGATTTGGATTTTTTTAATGAGCACCCTTTTTCTTGTTCCTTGACTTCTTAAAACCTTACCCAATTTTTATTTATTTTTTACGACCACATTAACAGGTGCCGCATTGAGCTGAAAGCTGAAGCTTTTATGAATGTTCAGTTTTGCATTTGTATATGCCACTTTCTCTTTCTTGCATTTATTTTCTTTTACTATGTAGGCGTAAATGGAACTCAAAGATCATTTTTTTTAATTCTTGCAATCAAAACTTATTGGCCTGCGTTCAATTGAATTTTTTCAAATATATCATGAAAACATTTTTTTTTGGTCGCTGCAATAATTACACCAAAAAACATTACCTATAAATGTATTCATTGCAAAATCATTAAAATATGTTACTATTTATGAAAAAAACACCTTAAAAAATTAAAAATAAATTATCTGAATTTTTTTTTATATGGTAGGGAGGACTTGAGATTTCAAGGCTGTTGCAGCACGTGTTAACACATTCAGATTTTTTAAATTTTTTTGTGCAGTTTTGAAATATAATAGCATATAAAAAAAGGGTGCTGAACAAAAACAAAAACATTTTTTTCTCATTCATACAAATAACGACCACCCACCACCCTAACGTGTGTTCCTCTTTGATATGTCATAATCCACAATCAGAGCATGAACTTATGTCTAGTGGAGTTGCGTTCCTGTGCCAGTTTATTCACATTGAAAATAAGTTTAAGTGCAAACGGTGAGACTGCATTCCGATTTCATTTCGCAGAAAAAGGGACTAAGGCCCGCGGCTCTTACAGCCATTGCATCATGGAAATAACCCTCGTGGGCCCTACTTCCAAAACAAAGAGGAATTAAGACCCACGGGTCTTATTGCCACGGGCCTTAATGCACTACACCGCTCAATGGACGTACAGAGCATGCGGATCAAATTTTTGGCAAATAATTGCCTGAACACCATTATATCGACCAGACATATTGCTTGCTCCGTAGCGTCGTACCCTTGTTCGATCAAAAAGGAAATGTCCAGATCAAAATTTTGATGAGTTTCCCCTATAAGCTTCGCAAGAGCATTACCTGGATTGTTAATGCAGTAATGTTTTTTTAAACTGCTGTATTAGAAATTTTAAGAGAAAAGACTTTGATCATATTTGTCGTGGAAAATCGATTTAAAAAAGAAATTCAAACGATTTGGTGATTTGCCGAAATAATACTTTCTTTCATACGAATTTGACTTTGTATTTTCCCCGTAGAATGTAGGTATAGAATGTACAATCCTGTGAGTAAAGACTTAATTCACGTAGAAACTAGGTACATATTAAATTTTAGAGTATGTTTCCTTTACTTATTTGATTTATGACTGGTTATGTTGAACAATTATCGATCCCAATGGGGGGATATATACCCTTGACCCCCCACCCGTCTATCACTGGCCCTCATACCTTTATGACGCTCTTCAGTTTTCAATATCAAAACGATTTGATTAAACAATTATTCCTCGCTGTTGTTGCCTTGCGTACGTCGGAGCGATAGTCTTATGTCAATACTGCTCGTTTATGGAACACTATGCCACTGTTGGGAAATTTAAGAAAAATGTCTTCCAGTTCTAATCGTAGTCCAATTGCTATTGTTTTCATCACTATTGTGTGACTTGCTCTATTCTGTTTTCAATTTGCAAACGTTGCTCCACTTCTGTAGTAGTAGAAAAGTGTGATTTTATTGAGATATCAGTAATAATAGATACATAATTACATAGTTCTCTGTTAACAATTTTCACTAAACGACATTAATTGTGCCGTCATGTCAGCCGAAAAATGAGTTATTTTATAAAGCAACAAAGTTCCTTGTATCTTCATTGTTAAAATTTCTAAATCAAACAATGAACCCTGAAAGCTGAAACTTAAACTTAAACTACTATATTATTTTGCTTTTACTAATTTCCTTTTTATTTGAAATTTAAATCACAGTTAAGTCTTTTAATATACTTATATTAGCTATAAAAAAGATGTAAACTTTGAAATTAAGTATCTCTTTTTTTATTTTGCTATACAACAAAAATTTTATTTACATTTTTATTCATTGTGATTTAAACTCATTTTCTTACGTTTACTCCTGCTAATTTTGCCCTACGAAAAAACAAACACAGAAAACCAAACGTGGAAACTTTTCTCAAATTTTGGGAAATGAAAAAAAAGTTAAAAGTAGGTACTTCCTTAAAAAATTTAGACTTTGAAATTTGAGTAGCTATACTCAAAAACCAGTTACTAAAGTATTACTTTTCGAAAGAAGCACAATAGGATGTGATACGTATGAGGCTTAGTTGATTTTTCATATCTTTTTTTAGAAAAGTAAATCATTTTTTATAAAGTTGCACCTCCCACCTGAGCGGAGGGATATGTGGGGCCTACCTGATGTAAGATTTTTTTCTTGTCTTGGTCTAACCTATCCGTTTTGAGCTTTTGTTGCATCTTATTCAATACAACCTGTATAGTGTATATATCTACGGCTATTTCTTAAGCAAGCAAAGAGGTACTAATATAACGTAAGCATAATGTATGTCGATGTCGAGATGACTCTATTATGTGTGAGGTCACAAAACAGACGAATATAGACCACTTTACTAATTCCGCATGATGGCTTACAGTTAGTCTTTAGTATATCGTAATAGAGAATGGACCTTTCCGCTAAGAAGCCAATTATATTATCTACTTTAACCTTGACGATGTTTTTATGTTTTCCTCAAAACATAAATTGCGATCGTAGCAAACGAGTTGTTGCTTTTACAAATGGCAATTCCTTTGGGGTAAGAACGTACCACATATAGGTACCCACAGATCTTTCCATGAAAGTATTGCAATAAAAGGTTTAACAGTATTTAGCTGCTGTCGCAATTCCTGCTGATTTGGCAAATAGAAATATTTACGTAGCATTTAATATGGAAACCAACTATGGATTGCCATCAAACGACACGTATGATAGTGTTATAAAGGTGAGTTAAGGGCTTTTTACTTAAGGTAGAACGTAGCTTCATAAGTGTTGCCTAAACTATTTATTGTTCACTGTTGAAAATTGTGGTTTCATTTTTGTCTTTAGTGGAACTTAATTGGAATGTTTGGTGATATAAGCAATAGTGTAACGAATATAGTTAATGAGCGGAGACAACGTTCGATATATTCCCGAACCAGCTTTTATCGAAGCGTTGCTGCATACATGAAACTTTTTGGAATGAATGGAGTCGAGTGCATAATACGCATTATTTGTGAAGTTTCGAAATCGGCTCTACACGTCTCTAATGGTGTTCTAGGAAGCATTTTCCACGTGCTGTTTATGTAAGTATTTTTTTTTTTTTTTTTTTTTTGAGGTTCTCTAAACAATCCTAGCCACGAACGCAAAACTAAAGTCCTGAATTATTCCAGTATAATAAGATCTTATGCATATTCAGTGAATGTCAAAAGTGAGCAAATACACATATGATTCCTAGAGTTATATAGAACTTATAACAAAAAGTAAACAAAAATTGTATTCCAATAATACACAAAATAAGCTTTATTCATTAGCAACAAATTAATACAAAAGAAAAACTATAAATAAAACCTATTCATTTCTTTTCATATAAAAATTAAACTTTTCTTATTTTTTACACGTCAAAAGTGTTCACTTAACACCTAACAAAGTCTATTAAAATAATATTATTTAAAAAAAATTTAGTATCTTGTTTGACCACCTTTTGACTTTATAACTTCTGTAAGTCGGCGGGGCATACATATTACCAGGTTATCGGAAGATATTTGGGACTATTCTTCAATTAAGGCCTTTTCAGGTCATCTTTGCTCTTTACGGTCCTTTTCCGTATTTACCGGTCCAAATGATTTCATATAATATGTTCTATGGGGTTGAGTATATTCTTTGTTTTTTTTTCTCCAAATTTTTTTATTTGTGTTACTTTTATATTTCAAATTTACTTTCGTCTGTAAATTATTTAATTAAATAAAGCTTTTGTTTTTTTATAATTGGAATGCAATTTTTGTTTATTTAATTGCTTGAATTAAATTCATTTTAAGAAATCATATGGGTGTTTACTCACTTTTGATACTCACTATAGTTACGCACCGAAAGCAAACATTTGGTTCTTAAGAGCATTCTTTACATAGATAAGATACTTAATTCTCTTCAAATTTTTTTGTGAATAATAATATATTATTCAATGATATTTGTTAAGTCTTCCCCTAAAATATTTGTGTTTTTGTTTTGTTTGATTGACATTTCAACTGTCATTGATTGATGGCATGAAAATCAAGCTCCTTAAAAGTTTTATAAGTTCTTTTGATAAAATAAGTAAAAAATACAATACACATTTAAAACTGCACTAAGTGGATTTTTGGTGCAAATACAAAACAAAAAAATTGGCACGACTGGGTCGCACGACTGGGTCGCACGAATTTGCGATTGCGTTCTAAATACGATATCAAAATCTTCAGGCTGAGTGAAAGGCTTTCGTATTCGGCTTCGTAATATATTTTGTGGTACAGGGTTGCCAACTACACATTAATTATTAAAATTGAATTAAATCACGCAAAATAATGAAAAAAATAAATTAAATATTCCAATGGTTTCAAGCAAAAATCTAAAAACGCCATTCTTTTGCAATTGCTAATATATGTATATGAATGATGAAAATTTAATCAAAATCGTTGAACCAGTTTTTTCAAAAAACGGTATTTTATTTTTCACTTTCTTTGAAAAACTGTTTTTTAAAAGCCAAGTATGCAAAGTTTAAGATCTTGTTAGAATTTGTTTTGAAAAAAAAAAAAAATTGAAAAAACGCAAGGTTACGCTTTTGAAGTTTTTCCCAAAAATCTAAATTTTTTAAAAAAATCTATAAAAATTTCCAAAACTAGATTTTTTTAAGTATATGCAGTCTTTTTTAAACAGCTTTCGACTTTTTGAATCCAAAATTTCGTCAGGATCGTGGCGGCCATTAACGAGAAAGTCGGTTTTGAAAAACCCGTACTATGGGAGTGGGAGGTACCGTTTTTAGGTTTTTTCCAATTTTTTTTTATATCATAAGAAAAACAAATCAAAATTAATCCTTCACACAAAAAGCAAAATCTCTGACTGACTTTTTGGGGTCTCAACTTGAGTTTATTTCTCGCAGAAGTCATGAATTCGTTGGTGGTACACCTTCCTCTAGAGGGCGGGCTCCCAACCCATGGGTCGCGACCAAAAATTGGGTCGCCAAGCCATTTTCGGAGGGCGGCGAGCACATACTGACATTCTGGAAAAAAAATCTTATAATTTGAAAAAGAAAAAATACATAATTATTTAGGTATAAAATAAATCTTATGCTGGCATATGTGTTGTGTCGCAATGCTTGTATGTATTTTATAAGAAAGCGAACACATTTGTCTTATATAATAATATACAGACAATCAGTTGCAACTTGGCACACAACACAACATAAAACAACACAACAAACAGATGTGTTTCTTGTTTTAAGTATAATAATCACCCTTATTGAGATAGGCGTTCCACAAAAACACCTCAAAAATGACAGAGCTCCAGCTCTCTATCTGTTCCTCATTGCTCTTACCATTCCCTCGAAAAATTATTTTTATTTAAAAGGCAATTGTGGCACCTGAAGGTAAGTCATTTTATTGTCGTTTTATTGAAACTTCTTTCGTAATAAGGGTGAATTTGAACACCGCTTATAAAACAATAAGAGTATTTTTTCTTTCTTCAAATTTAAGGAGGTATGTCTATGTATGTAACACAGTGCCGATTTCAATGATGTCATTTTTATCGACTTGATTTTTGTTGTAAGTAATCGCTGTGAGGCAAAAATCGCAACTGGACAGTAATTTCGCTAAATTTATTCGCCGTGCCGAATTTTTAAACGTTGAAATAGTGTTATATTTTCCTAACCGGAGAGTGAAAAAACTTTATCAAGTTACCTTTTGGTTTTATGAAACCTTTGAACAGTCAAACAAATAAACGTTGTCAGTCAGTTCTGTTGCTGTTTGTTCTTTTATTTAATAAATGTTGTGTTTCTATTTGCAAAAATTTGTAAAAACTGTTCAAAAAAGGGAAGGCACTGAAACTTTTCTTCTGTTTTTGTAGAAAAGTGTTTGACTAGGGATTTATTTTATTGGGAACAATGGTAAAAAGAAAATATTGTGAAGATTATTTATAATTCGGTTTCACTTCATTGATCTCGAATTGCATCGAACAGCCTACATGTGTTCTTTGTAGTAAATCTTTTGTTTTATTCACATGTGCGGTGGTTGTCCAGAAGAAACACGTTAAGTCGTTTCTTCGAACTAAGAATAGAAATTCAAATGTTTGTAGACATGCGAAAAAAACGAATTTTCAGATATAGTGAAAAATTTTGACTGTTTGATTAAGGTTGCATATTTGGCAGATATATTCGAAGAATTTTAGAAATTGAACCTTAAATTACAAGGACATGATATCACTTTAATTCAATTCAAAGATAATTTGCACTGTTTTGTTTAAGAAATTGAAAACTGGAGTAGAAGGGTAAATGAGCACTGAGCATAACATAGCAATGTTTCACAAACTCAGAGAGACCCAAGCCGAAAATGAATATGCAAAGGAAGAATTAGAAAACCTTATCATCAATCACCTGACCTTTTTAAAACAGGAGGTTGCTACATACTTCCACGATTTGAATAGTGTTCTAATAACTTCTAAATAAAATATTTGTGTTTTTGTTTTGTTTGATTGACATTTCAACTGTCATTGATTGATGGCATGAAAATCAAGCTCCTTAAAAGTTTTATAAGTTCTTTTGATAAAATAAGTAAAAAATACAATACACATTTAAAACTGCACTAAGTGGATTTTTGGTGCAAATACAAAACAAAAAAATTGGCACGACTGGGTCGCACGAATTTGCGATTGCGTTCTAAATACGATATCAAAATCTTCAGGCTGAGTGAAAGGCTTTCGTTTTCGGCTTCGTAATATATTTTGTGGTACAGGGTTGCCAACTACACATTAATTATTAAAATTGAATTAAATCACGCAAAATAATGAAAAAAATAAATTAAATATTCCAATGGTTTCAAGCAAAAATCTAAAAACGCCATTCTTTTGCAATTGCTAATATATGTATATGAATGATGAAAATTTAATCAAAATCGTTGAACCAGTTTTTTCAAAAAACGGTATTTTATTTTTCACTTTCTTTGAAAAACTGTTTTTTAAAAGCCAAGTATGCAAAGTTTAAGATCTTGTTAGAATTTGTTTTGAAAAAAAAAAAAAATTGAAAAAACGCAAGGTTACGCTTTTGAAGTTTTTCCCAAAAATCTAAATTTTTTAAAAAAATCTATAAAAATTTCCAAAACTAGATTTTTTTAAGTATATGCAGTCTTTTTTAAACAGCTTTCGACTTTTTGAATCCAAAATTTCGTCAGGATCGTGGCGGCCATTAACGAGAAAGTCGGTTTTGAAAAACCCGTACTATGGGAGTGGGAGGTACCGTTTTTAGGTTTTTTCCAATTTTTTTTTATATCATAAGAAAAACAAATCAAAATTAATCCTTCACACAAAAAGCAAAATCTCTGACTGACTTTTTGGGGTCTCAACTTGAGTTTATTTCTCGCAGAAGTCATGAATTCGTTGGTGGTACACCTTCCTCTAGAGGGCGGGCTCCCAACCCATGGGTCGCGACCAAAAATTGGGTCGCCAAGCCATTTTCGGAGGGCGGCGAGCACATACTGACATTCTGGAAAAAAAATCTTATAATTTGAAAAAGAAAAAATACATAATTATTTAGGTATAAAATAAATCTTATGCTGGCATATGTGTTGTGTCGCAATGCTTGTATGTATTTTATAAGAAAGCGAACACATTTGTCTTATATAATAATATACAGACAATCAGTTGCAACTTGGCACACAACACAACATAAAACAACACAACAAACAGATGTGTTTCTTGTTTTAAGTATAATAATCACCCTTATTGAGATAGGCGTTCCACAAAAACACCTCAAAAATGACAGAGCTCCAGCTCTCTATCTGTTCCTCATTGCTCTTACCATTCCCTCGAAAAATTATTTTTATTTAAAAGGCAATTGTGGCACCTGAAGGTAAGTCATTTTATTGTCGTTTTATTGAAACTTCTTTCGTAATAAGGGTGAATTTGAACACCGCTTATAAAACAATAAGAGTATTTTTTCTTTCTTCAAATTTAAGGAGGTATGTCTATGTATGTAACACAGTGCCGATTTCAATGATGTCATTTTTATCGACTTGATTTTTGTTGTAAGTAATCGCTGTGAGGCAAAAATCGCAACTGGACAGTAATTTCGCTAAATTTATTCGCCGTGCCGAATTTTTAAACGTTGAAATAGTGTTATATTTTCCTAACCGGAGAGTGAAAAAACTTTATCAAGTTACCTTTTGGTTTTATGAAACCTTTGAACAGTCAAACAAATAAACGTTGTCAGTCAGTTCTGTTGCTGTTTGTTCTTTTATTTAATAAATGTTGTGTTTCTATTTGCAAAAATTTGTAAAAACTGTTCAAAAAAGGGAAGGCACTGAAACTTTTCTTCTGTTTTTGTAGAAAAGTGTTTGACTAGGGATTTATTTTATTGGGAACAATGGTAAAAAGAAAATATTGTGAAGATTATTTATAATTCGGTTTCACTTCATTGATCTCGAATTGCATCGAACAGCCTACATGTGTTCTTTGTAGTAAATCTTTTGTTTTATTCACATGTGCGGTGGTTGTCCAGAAGAAACACGTTAAGTCGTTTCTTCGAACTAAGAATAGAAATTCAAATGTTTGTAGACATGCGAAAAAAACGAATTTTCAGATATAGTGAAAAATTTTGACTGTTTGATTAAGGTTGCATATTTGGCAGATATATTCGAAGAATTTTAGAAATTGAACCTTAAATTACAAGGACATGATATCACTTTAATTCAATTCAAAGATAATTTGCACTGTTTTGTTTAAGAAATTGAAAACTGGAGTAGAAGGGTAAATGAGCACTGAGCATAACATAGCAATGTTTCACAAACTCAGAGAGACCCAAGCCGAAAATGAATATGCAAAGGAAGAATTAGAAAACCTTATCATCAATCACCTGACCTTTTTAAAACAGGAGGTTGCTACATACTTCCACGATTTGAATAGTGTTCTAATAACGCCAATTTCTAAATGTTTCTGAAATTCCGGATACTCTCCAAAATGAATTCATTGAATTAAGAAATAATTCATTTGCTAAAGACATTTTCGAAACAACGTCATTGATTGACTTTTGTTGCAGTCTGCAGTGTGAGAGAAGTTTACCCAAATTTATCAAACAATGCTTCAAAACTGTTAATACCATTCGTTTCAACATATCTTTGCGAAGCTGGATTTTCTCAGTTTGTAAATACTAAAACCAATCAAGGAATTAATTCTCTTTTCAATTGAATAAATAAATTTGGCACTTTATTTATTTTGGTTTGTTTTGAAGTTATTGTCATTGCGAACTTTGAAATTAGATTTCTAGAAAATTATTAAGTACGTACCAAATATTTATACGGAGAGGGTTATAACTCAACATTTATTCAAATACATTGGGTCGCAGAGTTTTTCCAAAACTCCAATTTGGGTCGCTAGTTATGAAAGGTTGGGAACCACTGCGTCTAGAGAGAGAAACCAAACTAGCAAAACAAACTTGCAAGGGATTTCTCAAATTAAAAGAAGGTGAAGATATTCTCTTGAAGAAAACGCGAAAAATTCACAATACGCGCTTGCAAAGTAGACCAGGGTCGATAATTTTTAAAACGGTAAAAAAAGAAAAAAAATTATATTAGAATGAAACCTATTGGAAAAGGTAGAGAATAAACCAAAAAAAAAAAAAAAGGAAAAATAAATTACGGGCGATCTGCGGTCAGGAAGGGGGAGGGGGGGGGGGGGGGTATTTAAGTGTAAAAAACGGTTAATCTCGATTTCCGGTAAAACTGCAAGTCTTAGGAAAAAAAGTTAAATCGCAGAGTTGTAGGTATTAAACAGATCTACAGCTTTTGTAAAGACACTTTTTTCACATAACCTCAAAATGTATGTGAAAAATTCGATTAACTGAGTTTTTGGTTTTTTATTTTTATCTTTTGCAAAAAAAATTATTTTTTCACGTAATTTGGTGAAAACATACCTTTGTATATTCCAAACATACAGTAATTTTTTTGATTTAAAATATTAATTTTTTCACCTTATATTGACTTAATATTGAAAAAGCACCCTAATTTTCAATCGAAAATTCTCACGTCAAAATATCTGCTTTTTTAAGAAAGTTGGTGTGTTTCTTGTTTGTTAAAATCTCTACTTTCAAATGTTTAAAAAAAATATACATTACTATGGTAAATGTTCTCAGAAAATGCAAATAATGAAAATAACCCAAATCAGAATTTTTTTTTTTATTTCTAAGAAATTCAAAATTTACACTTTTATTACTAGAAAAACGTTAGATTTCATGTTATACCGATAAACAAAAAAATTGCTAATCGAAATATACTACTATCTTACGTTTTTCTAGTAATAAAAGTGTAAATTTTGAATTTTTTAGAAATAAAAAAAAAAATTCGGATTTGGGTTATTTTCATTATTTGCATTTTCTGAGAACATTTACCATAGTAATGTATATTTTTTTTTAACCATCTGAAAGTAAAGATTTTAACGAACAAGAAACACACCAATTTTTTTTAAAAAGCATATATTTTGACGTGAGATTTTTCGATTGAAAAGTAGGGTGAATTTTCGATATTTTGTCAAAATAAGGTGAAAAAATAAATATTTTAAATCAAAAAAATTACTGTATGTTTGGAACATACAAAGGTATGTTTTCACCAAATTTCGTAAAAAAATAATTTTTTTTGCAAAAGATAAAAATAAAACCAAAAACTCAGTTATTCGAATTTTTCACATACATTTTGAGATTATGTGAATTAAAGCGTCTTTACAGAAGTTGTAGATCTTTTTAATACCTACAACTTTGCCATTTAACTTTTTTTCCTAAGACTTGCAGTTTTACCGGAAATCGAGATTAACCGTTTTTTACCCTTAAATACTCCCCCCCTCCCCCTTCCCGACCACAGATCGCCCGTAATTTATTTTTCCTTTTTTTGTTAGTTTATTTTCTACCTCTTCCAATTTGTTTCACCCTACTATAATTTTTTTTTTGTTTCAAAAATTATCGACCCTGGTCTAAAGGGGAACCGTGTTTATGGAGCTTCAGTCGGCAGAAACTGTCGAAAAAATAATGTCCGCCGCTAGCCAACTCAAAGGAAGTGGCATAAGTATTCACCGCTAATAATCTTTGATGCACCGACAGAAAAGGCTAACACTCTTCGAATAGCAAAGACTATTTTATAAGGCATAAAATGCAAATGTTTGCTTACAAATTTACTCGAGGCCTGATTGTTAAATCTTCGACTGAGATGACATTTGTCAAAAATATGTTTGGTGACAGATCAACTGAATATTTTGACTATACAGCGAGGGATTAATGAAGTTTGCTCCGGATGATAACCAGCTTCAAGCAGTACCATAGGTTCTCAACAGAAGCCGGGGCCATCTAGGCGTGAATGACCTTTTATTATAACAAACAAAACGCAATAGGAAAGTGTTGCCGTCTGCCCAAGAATATTTAGTACTATCAATTTTTCAATTTGAGCATAATATAATATTACATGGCTTAAAAGCAAACTAATGCAACCCGATTTGTTGAAATATGTGCTTAATTTTAATATTTTTTTTTTCTTTTAGAATTTTTTTTATAGAAAAATAATGAAAACGTATATTATAAGTATTTTAAAGATTTCAAAATAACATTTATTCCAGCTACACGAAGTAATGTACATGGGCGAGCGAGTGGAGGTGTTTTATGCGGCATCAAATCCATATTTAATTCGCTTGCTCAGTTTAGAATTATTGAAAACAGAATTATAACCAAGTTCGTAATCCAGAATTCTATGTTCTATATTCTTCCGGTGTACCTTAACTGCAATAACTAGCAGAATGATTTCGAAAACTTGCAAAATTTAATTACAAATTATTCATTGCGAAATTTAATGATTATTCTATATGCTCGAATTGGAGATTTTCAGAATTCCTATCCTCTTATTTCACGATCAATGGTTTTTCGGGACAAAGCGACTATCTAAGGATGAAACAATAAACCGAAATGGTAGGCTTCTAACTGAACTATTTGAGGATTTCGGTCTGTTTGTGCTTAATTGGTTGTCTAACGGTGACAAAAAACGTAAACTCACTTTTATAAGCGGTCAGGGTCAATCGGTCATAGATTTTTGTGCAATATCGGGAGAATGAATTAGCTCAATCCTAGACTTCGAGGTTTGCGCTGCTAACTTCTCAGCTCACATACTAATATGTGTTAGAGCGCATTTCGAAAAGAAAATGCAGCAGAGGAGCTCAGATAACTTCCTGAGACTAAAATGGATTGAGAACAAAGCTCTTCGTTACAGACTCTCGAACCACTACTATAATCTTCTCCCACCTCAATCGCTGAACGCTGTTGAACAAATAGAAGAAAGCATCAAAAGAATAATCTTTTCATCCGCTCCACTATCAACCACCAATCGCACGTTTCAACCAAAAAACAAATGGTACGATAGTAATTGTAGCAATGCTCGCAAGCTCTCATTGAAATACTTGCATTTGTTCAGATCGTCGAACACTACTGCTCACAAAAACATTATCTTACGCGCCTGAGAGTTCAAACAACTGTGCTAACAAAAAATAAATGCTTCATCTCAAAAGCCTAGCATCAAAACAACAGCTTTGCAGAAATTCGAAAGATTTCTGGAATAGTGTTCGGGACTTAGGAGGACGTCAACAAAGTGTTAAAATTGTTCTTGAAGCTGATATATATGCTGCACATTTTGAAAATCTCTTGACAGCGGAAGAGAGATCTAACAACATTTGTTATGCACTTCAAGACGAAAGAGTGTCTGAACTAGACTGCTCTATATCTTTGAGCAAATTGCAAACATGTTTACGGCTTATGAAGAACAACAAAGCTCCAGGAAGTGATGGAATTCCAGTTGAGTCTTTTAAAAACTCAATTTTGCAATTTCAAAGTTACATCGTGGAGTTCTTTAACTAAATGTACGACAATGCATGTATTCCACCTGGTTTCACTAAAGCCCTAATATTTCCAATTTTTAAAAAAGGAAATGCAAGTCGTGCCGAAAACTATAAAGGAATATCTTTGCTAAACTAACTAAGAAAGATTTTTGCTACGATTTCGTATAGAAGGATTTCAAATTGGATAGAAGAAAACAATCGTCTTAGCATTATTCAGGCTGGTTTTTGTTTTGGATATTCAACCTTACTTACTTACTTAGGTGGACATTACAGTTCGAGTTGAACCTGGGCCTCAACCAACATCCCTCTATAACGACTTCGATTTCGGGCGAGCTCTCTTCAGTTTCGCACTATAAGTCGGTTGAGGTCTTCAACCAGCTGCGGGGCTAAATCTTGTTTTAATTAGTAAACGCTTCCCGCATCTCAAAATTCATAAAGGTACATGGCGATCCCCAGATCAATTAACCGTCAAACAAATTGACCATGTTGCGATCGACGCAAGGAACTCTTCCAGTGTGTTAGATGTCAGAATTTTCCGTGGACCCAACCCTGACTCGGATCAGTACCTTGTTGTAGCCAAGGTACGATTTAGGATATCTTGCTCACGACCTGCACGAACTAACGCTAAGAAGAGATATCAAGAGAAGAGATCGCAAGAGATTGCCAATGCCTTTTCCAATCGAGTGTCCCTTGAATTATCCTTGAATCCCATGCCGCCAGCATTAAGCATTGAAGACCAGTGGCAGCAATGCCAAGAAGCCATCAGAACCGCTGTCTCTGAGGTTCTGGGTTTCACTCGGCCACCAAAACGAAACCCATGGTTCGATGAAGAATGCAGGCAGGCAAATGCAGCCAAACAAAAAGCACGACAAAAGCTGATGCAAAAACGAACAAGGGCTGCTACGATCAGTATAACGAGATTTACAAGGAGAAAAGAAGGGAAGAACACCGAATTCTCAAAAAGTAAAAGAAGCAGCATGAGAAGCGCGGAGGAAATTGAGAAGTGCCTAGACAGGAACGAGACTCGGAAGTTTTACCAAAAGGTAAAAAGATCCTGCCAGGATGGCAAGCCCCGAACTCAAGCCTGTAAAGACCAGCAGGGAAAAATATTTGTAGAGTCACAGTTGCTACTAAGGATCTGAAAAGATCACTTCTGCAGACTGCATAACGGCGATGAGGACACAAATTCCGCTGTCAGGCAGATTGCCCCATTCAGCTTGGACGATGATCTAAAAAGCTGTCCTCCTGATCTAGAAGAAGTTGAGCTTACCATATGCAAACTTAAATCAAATAAGACTGCAGGTGCAGATGGCCTTGATGCCGAACTTTTCAAGGCAGCTGGAGACCAGTTGGAAAGGAGCATCCACCAGCTGATCTGCATGATACGGTCGGAAGAAAGCATGCCCCATGAATTGAGCTTCAGTATCGTATGCCCGATCCTAAAGAAGGGAGACCCTCACAATTTCGCCATTATAGAGGGATAAGCCTTCTTAACGCTGTGACGAAACTTCACACTTTTGACCTTCGCCGCCCCAAAACAAACTACAAATACAACGGCTATGAGACGATCGTCCATAAGCTGCATGCCGAAAAAATTTGTTAACACTTTTTCATTTATTTGAGTTCATATCAACTACTTACCGCAGAAATGATAAGTAGACGTGAAATTCCCCCCAGAAAAGGAAGAGAAATTACCTGCTGATATTGGCTATGGGAATACCATTCTAATTTAAGCTAAAGTTTCTTTTCCGCTGACTTGCACAGTCAATTTTTGATTTGGTTTAATTGGCCTTGTTTTGTAGTATGGACTCAGTGGGCACAACTCATTTCTAAGGTCCATTGAATATCAAATCTGCCGCCCTGCCGACTTTTATAGTCACCGTCTCCGCTCCCAAATATTGATATTGTGTTTTGAATTAATTGGCCTTATAGTGCGTATGGACCCAGTGGGCACAACGCATTTCTAAGGTCCATTAAGTGTACCAAAAATAAAATTGGCCTTACATTGAGTATGGACCCAGTGGGCACAACTCATTGCTTAGGTCCATTAGAAAGTACGACAACGCATTTATAAGGTCCGTTACCTCTCAAATTTGCCGCTCAATCGACTTTTATAGTCAACCCTAGTTCCCGTATTAGTAAGAAATCGGTTTAATCGTCCTCATAACGTCAGGACCCAGTGGGCACTATTTTGTGAGGTCTATTAAACTTAACTAATTATTGCTTATCCCAAAACTACAGGGGAATTTCTGTCCTTAGTTCATTGCGGAAGCTATTCACTCAAATTCTTTACTTAAGACTTATTAGTTGGGCTGAAAGAAATAATAAAATAAGCTGCTTCCAAGCTGGGTTTCGAGCTAATCTCTCCACAGTGGACCAAATCTTTACCCTCACTAGTGTTGCTAGGTGCTACATAGAGAAGAAAACAAATCTTTATGCATTTTTCGTTGATTTTAAAGCAGCCTTCGATACTATCAACCGAAGCTCATTACTATTTAAACTTTCAGGTATCGGTTTATCAACAAAATTTATGAAAGTTTATTAGCAACTGCTTTCAAATACGACTGCTGTGGTTAAAAATGGCATGAACACTTCGAAACAATTTAGGTCAGAAACAGGTGTCGCAGAGGGTTGCATTTTGAGTCCCTTAGTTTTCTCGCTTTTTATCAATGACATTGACGATAATATACCAGGTGGTGTTGTTTTTGGTGATCTACTTATCAAAGTGCTCCTTTATGTGGATGATCTTGTTATTTTAACTGATAATCCTGTGACACTTCAACTCCAAATTAACAAGTTAAAACAATATTGTGATTCGTGGGACCTTAAAATAAATACTGTGAAGTCTAAGATCATGATATTTAGACACCAGAATCGTAGTGCACGTAATGACCGTTCTGAGAACTTGATTGGTTCAAATATAGAAGTAGTGAAGGACTTCAAATATCTAGGTTTCACAATAACACATAATCTGAATTTTCGAAGTCATGTAAGAGATAAATTAACCGCAGCAAAAGCAGCCATTAACTGTATGTGGTAAAATTTCTTCAATAACAAAGATATAGACGCGGTTTCGAAGTTCAAAGTGTTTGATGCAACCGTTAAAAGCTGCCTTTGTTATGGAAATGAAGTATATGGCTACATGCAATTAGACGAAATTGAGATTATCCAAAGATATTTCTTCAAGCGTATCTTTAGACTCCCATCTAATACACCCAATTATGCCATACACGTTGAGTCAGAACTACCACCAATTTTTTTTAAGAATCTTAAGGCGAATGCAGACTATATAATCAAAGTCATGAATAGACCTAACAACAATTTGCAGAAAAAGATTCTCTTAACAGCGTTACGCTGCAGATACACACCTTTTAAAGATTGGCTGGAGTTGGCCTCAGAACATAACTTTCCTGTGACGTTTTGTCTGAATAATCTAGATTCGTGGAGCAATGAACTTTACGATTGTATCTCGGTTATAGATGACAACATATATCAGACATTTTTCAATCGGGCAAGGTAGTCCGTATCTAGATCATTATACAAAAAACTTAACTTCTCTTTGGGTGAAGAAAATTATTTTCGAACCGAATTCATTTCTAAGGAGATAAGTCTGATCTTTAAGGTTCGCACGGAGATGCTTGACTTCACAGAAGTGATATGAATCCTAATTGTACACTTTGCAACCTCAATCAAATTGAAAATGTTTTTCACTTCCTAGCGTTATGTCCAATCTTACAAGAGATCCGGTGACTCTACTTCAATAAGAGCTTCCTTTCGTTTGAGGATTGTGTTGGGTTTTGAGTGGTTGGAAATTGCTTATCCGGTTTTTCTCTGAAGCTGTCGCATACAGAAATTCATTCATTGACATGTAATGCTCAATCTAATATAATTTTGTTTTAGCTAAACTAACAGCCCGCTTCTCCGTTGATATTGAAAGTCTTCAATTGCTCTTCTATTTTTTATGTACCTATCTTAATATCTCTTTTTTGTTTTCTTAGTTTAAAAATAAATCTTTAGCTATATTACACTCAATACAATGATTAAAACTATGGACAAAATACAAAACAATATTCACTATCATTAGCTTAACTAAACAAAACTAATAATACTTTCAGTTTATGTTAGTAGTTCTTGATTTGCTTAGCTCGTAATATTTGTTATTTACAAAATTGAAAAATTGTTCTATCTGGCATATTTAAAAATTGTCTTAATCTTTAATTATTTTTTAAATTGTAAATTTGTATTATATGTAAGTTAATATCTTCTCTCTCAATGTTAAAAGTTTAGATATAACCGGCAGACGGCTGAATAGCCATGCTAGTTAATCTTTGAAATGTAATTAAGCTTGTACTTATTTGAAGAAAAACTAAAGAAAAAATAAATAATAAATAAAATAATAATAAAATATAGCTCACCGTGAACAGACGACTGAAACGCCAGAGGCTACAGCAAAAGGTTGTGCCAAATTCCGACCGGCGGCGGCGGCCGGCGTAGCTAAGTACCGACCTCGCCCCGATACAATTGTCAACAAAGTCCACGAAAGGTGAAGATAAACAAGAGAACTTGGCCCTTCAGTCATGCTTATTCAGTTTCTACTTTTTTATGTTAACCGATTAATGTAAACTATTATTAAATTAAAGATTGCAGTAACGTAACTAAATAACAAAACCGAATGTAAAGCAATAAACATTGTAAGATCCTTTTCTTGAAATCCGTGTAATAAAGAATTAAAATAAGAAAAACATTTGCCGTGTCGGAGTTCTCCTTTTTGCCCAGAAGTTGGACAGTCGCATTCCAAGGCTTTTGGCTTTCTTGGGAAAGACCCTGGCCCGCTGAGTCCTACTCCAGCTGGAAAATAAAGAAGCATCACAACGTCGCTTATAAGACCTTGTCTGCTGTAATATGTGAACGTCTAAAACCCCACGTCAACAACTTGATAGGTCCAATGTGGTTTTAGACCATAGAAGTCCACTATAGAAAAAATGTTTACATCATGCAGACCTTGGAAAAAAAAAACCGAGAATATATCTAACATCAACCGTACATCTAAAGATATTGTTTGCAATAATAATGGAACAAATATGTTAGAACTACTTCAAATGTTTGACCTTATTGTGCTCAATGGTTGTACTGAAGGAGATACTGAAGGACATTATACATTTGTAGGAGGACAAGGCAAATCAGTTATTGATTTCTGTGCTGTAAATAATGACTGGACAAGAATAATTAAAAAAATTTTAGGTACAATGTAAAACCTTCTCTGATCATATGCCAATCGTTGTTGAGTTTGATGATGAAACTCCATCTCATCAGAAAAACTTTACCCTACCACCCAGACTTAAATGGAAATGCGATGAGAAAAATTCGTATCACCGTCTACTAGATAGCTTACTTCTAACAAATGAATCGATACCTGAGTCCACAGAAATACTCGCAAATCAAATAACTCATTGCATAAGAAGTTCCACACCGAAAAATATTTGCAACTTTAAGTCATCATTTAAACAGAAATGGTTCGATAAAGAATGTTTAAACGCCAGGGAGAAATCATTCGCTCTCTTACGTGCCTGCAGAACTTGTATTGACCCTGACATACGAAACTGGTATATTGAAGCGAATAACCAATACAAGAATCTGTGCTTAACAATGAAAACTAACTTCAATAATCAACAAGCTCACTTACTAGGCCAAACCAAAACCTCAAAGGACTTTTGGAGGATAGCAAGGGAGATTAATGGTTTAAACTTTCAAATTGGTGTTGGAGTATCTACTGATGATCTCTCTATGTACTTCAAACGTCTTCTAATAGACAACTCAAATCTAATGTTTTCGTATGCAGACCCTCTTATTTTTGACGACTTTTTAGATGACTGTGGAAATACAGGCTGTTATAACGATATCAAAAAACGGAAAGGCACCAGACGAGGATGGTATTCCGTACGAATTTTTCAAAAATTCCAGAACAAAACTAATTGACCATCTGAAAATTCTTTACAACAACGTTTTCTCGAAAGCTGACATTCCTCCATCGTTTAAGAAATCTATTATTTTCCCTATCCACAAAAAGGGTTCACTGAAAAATGTAGAGAACTACAGAGGTATCTCGTTCATGAACGTCTCAGCCAAGATATTTTGTGTAATACTTGTGGAGCGTTTAGAAAAATGGGTAGAAGAAAAAAATATCCTGACAGATCAACAAGCTGGATTCAGAAAAAAACTTTTCAACCACAGATCAAGTATTTACGTTATCCTCAATTGTAAAAACTTTCCAAGCAAGAAACAAGAAAATTTATAGCTTCTTTGTAGATTTTAAAGCCGCCTTTGACCTTGTTAATAGAAGCGCATTATTCTATAAACTGTCACAGTTAGGTCTCTTTACTAAATTTCTAAGATTCATTCAAAAAATGTATTCTGAAACAAATGCAGCAGTCTGGGACGGAAAAGACTTCTCGAAATGGTTCGAAACACAAACTGGTGTAAAACAAGGATGCCTTCTTACTGCCTTACTGTTCTCTCTATTCATAAACGATAAAGAAAAAGATCTACCTGGTGGAATACGAATTGCTAATACGATCATAAACGTCTTGCTGTATGCTGATGATCTGGTCATACTATCTGAAACTCCTGAAAACCTTCAGTTGATGATAAATCGGCTAGCATATTACTGCACAAAATGGGGACTAAAAATCAACACTGAAAAGTCAAAAATTATGGATCATCACGAGTGAAAAGTGTATACAGATGGTTTAATAACGGAATTCAATTAGAAGCTGTGAAGGAAATCAATTATGTATCACGGCTGAATAGCCATGCTAGTTAATCTTTGAAATGTAATTAAGCTTGTACTTATTTGAAGAAAAACTAAAGAAAAAATAAATAATAAATAAAATAATAATAAAATATAGCTCACCGTGAACAGACGACTGAAACGCCAGAGGCTACAGCAAAAGGTTGTGCCAAATTCCGACCGGCGGCGGCGGCCGGCGTAGCTAAGTACCGACCTCGCCCCGATACAATTGTCAACAAAGTCCACGAAAGGTGAAGATAAACAAGAGAACTTGGCCCTTCAGTCATGCTTATTCAGTTTCTACTTTTTTATGTTAACCGATTAATGTAAACTATTATTAAATTAAAGATTGCAGTAACGTAACTAAATAACAAAACCGAATGTAAAGCAATAAACATTGTAAGATCCTTTTCTTGAAATCCGTGTAATAAAGAATTAAAATAAGAAAAACATTTGCCGTGTCGGAGTTCTCCTTTTTGCCCAGAAGTTGGACAGTCGCATTCCAAGGCTTTTGGCTTTCTTGGGAAAGACCCTGGCCCGCTGAGTCCTACTCCAGCTGGAAAATAAAGAAGCATCACAACGTCGCTTATAAGACCTTGTCTGCTGTAATATGTGAACGTCTGAAACCCCACGTCAACAACTTGATAGGTCCAATGTGGTTTTAGACCATAGAAGTCCACTATAGAAAAAATGTTTACATCATGCAGACCTTGGAAAAAAAAACCGAGAATATATCTAACATCAACCGTACATCTAAAGATATTGTTTGCAATAATAATGGAACAAATATGTTAGAACTACTTCAAATGTTTGACCTTATTGTGCTCAATGGTTGTACTGAAGGAGATACTGAAGGACATTATACATTTGTAGGAGGACAAGGCAAATCAGTTATTGATTTCTGTGCTGTAAATAATGACTGGACAAGAATAATTAAAAAAATTTTAGGTACAATGTAAAACCTTCTCTGATCATATGCCAATCGTTGCTGAGTTTGATGATGAAACTCAGTAGGTATAGGGATACTTGGGTCTGGGAATTTTGTCGCGTGCCGTTTGGGTCTTATCAGTGGTTCGTGGGGGTCTTATCAGTAGTTTGGGTCGGATGGTGTGTGTTGTTTTGTTAGAAGGTCAAGTTTGGGGTCTTATCAGTAGTTTGGCCAGATGTGGTGTGTGTTGTTTTGTTAGAACATGGGTCTGGGAATTTTGTCGCGTGCCAGTTTGGGGCGGATGGTGTGTGTTGTTTTGTTAGAAGGTCAAGTTAGGGGTCTTATCAGTAGTTTGGCCAGATGTGGTGTTTGTTTTTTTTTGTTAGAAGGTCGGCTGGTTGTTATGGTTTTGTTAATTTTGAAGGTTGTTGTTCTATTTTTAGATTTTTGAGAAATGTTGTTTACGGTGCGCAGCTCTTGGTAATAGGGAATTCGTCATATATGGTGTATTATGAAGAAATTTGAACTGGCCGCTGGCTGAGACTTTGTTTTTGAGATTTTCTTATCTTGGTTGTGGACTGTGGTACTATTTCATGAAACGTTGTATGACGTTATGGCGCGTGGTGTATATGGGATAATAGTATTATGTAGTATAATTCTAGGCTAGTTGGTTTAGCAATTGAGTTCATGGCTAATTGGTTTGACATCGAGGTTATGTGGTATAATTCTAGGCTAATTGGTTTAGCAATTGAGTTCATGGCTAATTGGTTTGACATTGAGGTTATGAATCATAGCAATTATATTAATTAGCGAGTAATAATTTGCTGTCTAACAGTATGATTGATGTGTTTTTAAAAGAAGAAAATAGACTGGTGTTATCTGGATTGTTTAATTTAAATTAATGTAATGTGTTGATTATTGAAAAATTGCTGATATGTTCTTCAGTACATATGTACGTGTATGTTGGTGTTTAACGAATATAAAGCTAATTATCTGTATGAAAGGGCTCACTTCAGGAGTAACTCGTATAAGGATAACTCTTTGCAATTTTAATTTAAAAATATGTTTTGGTGCGAAAGATTAAGGGAGGGGGAAACATTCTGCATTTGTGAATCTGGATGGATGGAAATTAAATTTTCCGATATAATATTTTATAATGAAACACTAAAACTATTGGTACAACCAGAACACGGAAGAGAATGCGTTTTGTTTCACATTAGAAATGGCGAGAACATATCCCTGGTTCTTGGTCTTAGATTGCAGTTTCAGTTCATACAACATGTGCGATTTAAGCTTTTAGGTGAAAGTATGCTTTTTTGAAAAGTCAAATAATGTTAATAAAATTTAAAATTATATTATAGGAGGGGAGTTAACAATGAACGGTACGATCACACCTCATTCGAAGGTTTTAAAGAGACAAGAGAACGAATACCCCTCTCATTGTCCCTTTGGCGAGACTGACGTACTTAATGCACCACAAAAACTAAAGAAGAAAAAAGATAATCATAGAGAAATATCGAAAATTGAACGAGTTCCAGACGCATTTCAGTTAAATGTTTCTTAATATATTCTATTGAAAGAAGAATATATATATAATTTTAAATTTGATTGTGTTTTTTATTAGTTTATGATTAACCTTTGAACAGAAAACATCTTGCTCTTGAAAAATGTTGCTTTGCTCAGCAGTGTTATGTGTGTTTTTGATTTATCCTTCATTAGTTACTTCTTTACCATTACCTCTGGATATCAATTTACAACAACCAAACATAACTGACAATCTTTCTTTTTCGCTGAATTTACCTAATAACGATACAGTACAAATAGGATTATCGTTTCGTCTGCTAACATTTACAAATGCTAAAAATTTACATAATACCACAAGGACGGGAATAACATCAATTCAAAATGATGACTCATCAATAGCAGATACAGCAATGACGTCAGCAACAACAGCAAGGCCGATAAATCAAATCATAGATGAGAAAATAGTTACAGTAGAGGAGGCTATAGAGAGTTTTAGGCAAGACTTGATTAAAAAAGAAATTGAAATATCTGGAATTATACAAAGTAAAGAGCCTTTTTATAGACATTTCAAACTCGAGTTTGATGACGATAAGGCATTAACAATTCGATGCTCATATGATAGCAATTATAGCTTGCGCACACTCAGTATTAAATGCTATGAGTACCAAGAATATGAAACTGAAAGAGTTCTAAGCAATGGAGAAGTTGAAGTCTTCATGAAGGAGGATCTCGAATATAAATCCGATGTTGAATTGTTGAATTTCAAATCATTAAAGCAATCATACCACATGAATATTTCTTAGAAAAATTAAAGTATACATGTAAATGTTTAGTTTAATAAAACTTTTTATTCAAAAATTTTTTTTTAATTATTTGGTGGGTGAGAACGGTTCTGCATAATGAAGTTCTCTCTGAACGCCTTAAGCCGGGTAATTCGATCTGAAACTCGACGGCGCGGTGGAAAGATCTCAGCGTCGTTCCTGGGTATCAAGTCAGGTAACGGCTGCCTACCTTCTCTACCTTGAGGGGTTTCTCCAGCGTGATTTTGTGTACGTGACTGATCCATAATTATATTTATTATTATTCTGTTTTCCTCCCGTTTATTTGAAAAAAGAAAAAGTATTGTTTACTATTCTATTGCTGGGGAGGCCTTTTATACTCAGATTTTGATGTAAACCGAACATATGTAAATCTTGACGTCTTTCTAAGACGTCAAGAAAAATAATCAATTGACATTTAACCTAATAATTTAAAACTGTGTTACTACTCAAAATACCATTTAGGTATTGAGATAAAGGTTGAAAAAATACATATTATGGTTATTTATTAGAAAATGTTTGGACTTATCGCAGTTATTGAGATTAAGTGATTTATAAATGTTGAGGTCGAGGGAAGACAGGATCATAGAGGTTAAACTATTTCAATAGAAAGCGTTTGGACTTATCATAAATGTTGAGATTAAATGGTTTATATTGCAGAGGCCGTAGGAAGACAGGGTCATAGAAGTCAAACCATTTCAAAAATATTTGCCCAGTTTAGAGATAATACTGAATGTCGATAGATTTTTAGCAAGTATAAAAACCTGCTGATTCCTAACTTCTGAATACAGTCTTCAATATAAAGTGTAAAAATAATGTCTTCAATTCTTAGAAAAATCAAGGCTAACGCCAATAAGATGATAAAGCAAAAATCTCTCATTAAAATGAAAGATTTAAAATTGAATCAGAAGTATAACATTCACGGAGCGCGTAGAGTGGAAACAGCTTTCGGCGAGCAAATACTGCTGGATTTAGAGGAGCATTCGGTTTACTTACCAAAGAGATGCGCCAAGGACTTCGACGATGAGGTAGTCAGAGAACTACCCAATCTATGTTTAGAAGTTGTTGCGCCAGAAGGAGCGAGTTTTCTTCTGGACTTCCACCCTAAAGAAGAAGAAGAAGACCAGCAGCAACAACAGCAACGCCAACAACCACAACAGCAACAACAACAGCTAAGATCCCAGCAACAGCTACGTCGGGAATATGGAGAGGGAGAGAATGAAGAGGCTGAAGAGGAGGTAGTAAAAAGTCCGAGGTTTTTGCTTTCTCAAAAGCATGCCTTTTATAATTCTTTTAAATAACTATTATTTGATTGGAAATAAAAGTGTATCGGCCTACATATGTCTTGTGTGACTTTTTTAGAAAAACTTGAGAGATATTACAGCTTTGATTTCAAAAGTTTTTCAAAACATTGATCTGATTCTTGAGAGGTTGTTGTATTTATTTCGGTTTTCTTTTTCATTTTTCAATTTAGCCGTTACAGCGTATAATAATTTTAGGTGAAGTGGTATCGGGTAGCAAAAGATTTGGTCTGAACGGGCGAAAAATAGAGTTCAGGCTAAAATCGATACCTGAGAATGAAGAACCCACTTCATGGATAAAAGAAGGGTTAAGAGATATGTTCAAGTATGCCTTGAAAAACGTAGAACCTCATGATAAGGTGGGGGTTACTTTCGGTGGAAAGAGTTTCTCTACTGAACGGGGAAATGGATTAATCAGTTTCAGAGATTGTTCTGAATTAAATTTTTCTGACGTTTGGGAGATGATCTCTAAAATCTTCCAGAGTAGTTCCAATGGGTTGAGTACAGACGATTTTACTCTTGCTATTACGTCGGTAAAACTCCCCTTAGGTAAAGGTAAAATATTCCCTACAATGTTCAATACATTTAAAGAGAATGTAACAATAGACGAGGGATAGTATCCATAATCAATAAAGATAATTTATGTTTACCCGGAGAGTGCCATCATAATAGTAAAGTCCAGTAATATTCGCCGAACAACAGAACACCGGGCTGTTACCGTGGAAGAATACAAATCTTACAAACCAAGGGCTGAAAAGAGCCAATTTTGAAGACCACAGTTCTCTCCCGTATGGTTACAAAAGAAAAACCGTTTCACAAACAGAACAAATATCATTATCATCATCAAGGCTGTGAAATAAAATTAATTTGAAACATTGAAAAAAAAATGTTTTGTTTTATTTAAAAATATTTATTATAACTATTTTTGGTTCATATTTTCGGTAATGTATCTTTTTAAAACATAGACATTCTGGAGTGCACACACTTTCCCATGATACCAACATTTCAAGGTTATATCAGAATAAATTTTTTTTAATTCTTTTAAATTAGGGCATTTGTAAGAGAGATCTTCAATGTTTATTATTTCCACATCTCCGCTGTTCAATAGTTTTTGTAGCCACTTTTTCTTTTCTTCGCCCTTTACGTAAACAGTAATATTTTTTTTAATTTTTCTTCGAAGAAATGTCTTAACTTTTTTAAAATCTGTATTTCCTCCATCCCAAGCAAGACCATGATATTGTTCATACAGCCAGTGAGCTTGTCTTTTCAGGGGCATCGGAAGAAAGTCCGAGTGAAACGGAGGCGTGAGAATAAAATGTTTGTGATAACTGTTAAAAAGTACGGCCATTTCTTTTAGAATAAACTCATTGTTTATTCCTCTGAAACCTTGAAAGTCTACAACACACGCAGTATTCATGATGAGATCCGTTCTTGTTAACACCTCCTTTTCTACTGAACAAATATATCCGTAACGTCGAATTTAAGTAAGTTTGCTTACTTCACCAGTCAGTGGATTGTAATCAATTACACGATCGTGAAGCACTAAACAATACATAGTTGTTGAAGCAGGGATCGGGGTTATTGTCTTAAGTTCAATTTTTACATCCACAGGTCCTGATTTAATAGTTTCATTTTGACGAGAACAATCAATAACCATAATTGGAGCGATATCTTTAAAATCTTGTCGTGAAAAAAGAGGATTTGTTTGCTGCTGGTGATAATATGATTCTTGAAAACTAGTATACATTTCATAGAGAACAGCATATCGATCCAGTTTATATTTAAGGTTTAAATCTTCCCTAGGATAGGATTCGGAATTTAAATGTACTTTTACATTACTCACATCACAGTGATCGAATATGCTAGCATCTTTATTTCGCTGATTTTTTCTATCGGTTTGTAGAGCAACGATAATATATCTTGGTTTTTCAAGTTGATTTGAAGTTTTGACTGTCCATACATGATCGGTTGTGGTTGATAGTGTTGGGTATTCATACATTTCCCAATTTCGAAAATGAATTTTAACTGAGTTTGTCTGTATTTGTTTCAATAATGTAAGTTTATTCGAATCAGATAAGGTTATATGTGGAACTCTCCATTGTAGTTTAAAAATTGAAAGTTTTAATTCTTCGTTGTCCTTACAAAAATAAGCGTTTTCGTTAGATCTAGCGCGAATTAGAACCAATTCATGTCTTGCATTTGGTATGATCTTTTTATAGTCTTCAGCGAATCCTAAAAGGTGTTTTAGTTTTAAACAAAAATTAAAAATACCCGATGCTGGAGCAAAACTACTGCCTGCAGTCCAGGCCCCGTTTTCTAAACTTTTACTTTCATTCTCGTTTAGAGATATATAATTTTTTAGGGTTGAAGTGATTCCCACATTTTTATTACTTTCAATGTTCACTCCGTTCAGTTCGTATTGTATTTCTTCAAAAAGGAAAGCCATAGCATTATTTGTTAATTTTCCTGTAGAAAGAGTTCCATCCGCTTTCGTTAGACTTCCTTCTATATAAATATAACTTTCGCACGGTAGTACACATAAGTCCTGCTGTTGTATGGCAATACGTATCTCATCACTAGGATTGAAGGATTGAAGAAATGGTGAGTAGCTATGGTACTCAAACTTAGATATGCTGTTATCATAGCTGGGGCCTTGAGTAATATTCAATATATCGTTCATTCTGCTGAGTTTATTTTAATTTGAATCCTAATGAAAGAAGATAGTCTTTATTTTCGGACGATAACCTAGGTGTTGACAGTACTGATGCTCGGCTAGAACTATTTAATTGTTTATCCTTGATATCTTTTAAGTAATTATTGTAAATTAACATTATTCCAATTTCGGAGTTAAATGTAATCGAACAGTTATTCTTTCTCCTCTAAAATTTATTAATTCTCCGTTCTGGTCTACAAGTTTTAATGTCACCGTACCTATACGTTTGACATTCACAGGTAAATAGATGACATTTTTAGGAACTTCAATGATTTTATAGCCTGCTCCTGTTTCTGGTGAAAATTCATGTATTGTGTGTGTAGGTGTATTGTTAAAATAGGAGCCTGAAATGATATTACACTCGAGCCGTACTACATTTACTCTATTTATGTCAACTGGTAAATCCGAGAAATGAATTTTATTTTCCTCGAGAACACGTTTACTGAACCCCAATAATTTTCCAATGGTTCTGTCCTTGTTGAAATATATTTTCTCGCTGCTATGTATTTCACATTCCAATGTATTGTTATTTGCTTCTAATCTAACAATAATTGTGGAATTTCGTAACAATAATTCCTCGGATATATGCGCTGCAATAGCGTCAATTTCGTATGACCCTATTGGGATTTCAATTGTATATTTATTTACCCACATGGAATAAATTATTACTTTCGTCTACATTCGGTATAGAGTTGTATGTCTGAAAATCAATCAAACCGCAAACATAGTCTTTGTCCAGATTTAGAGGTGGAAAATATTCAGCTGATAGGAGAGAAGTTCTCCCACTTAATGTTAGTGTCATTGCCATGATGATGATAAAAAATACAATGAAAGGATTTCTACATAAACTCTTTATTTATTGAAAATATCAATCTCATATAAAAATCTTAAACATAAATGACCACAGTTATATGTGTCATAACCTTGGTATCTTGTATAATTATAGCTAATTTTCCTACCCAAATAGTCAATTATTTCTTTAGGAGGTTGAAGATTTCCAAAACTGTCAAAATATTCAACTTGTTTACCTTTTTTACTATACGCTACCCAATGTGTTCCAGGTCCAGTTGATGAGTCTAGATTTACAATTCCCCTTTCGTTTTTCCAAGGTTTACTTTTAGATAAAGAATCCCTCATAAAAACACCTCGAAAATTCGGAATTAATTTCTTTGCGAAATTTCTCAGATCTATTTCATTTAATGCACGATCGGGTAGCAAGCTTAGAAGTTTTTTGTTTGCGGATTTAAATAAAGCCCCAGACCTTTTCTATATGGTTTAAGGTATAAACCCTGACCTATAGCAATAGATTCCAACTGTTGATTATGTCGCTTTTTCTCCTCTAAATCCTTTTTAGCAATGCTAATATCGTTGACAGCTTTTGCTACTCCAGCAGCGCCTCCCGTCAAAGCTCCAAGAGCTGAAAGTCCAGCAAACAATGGTACTAGAAATGGAATTACACCACCAATTTTCGGTACAGAAATAACTCTGGGAGTCGTGATGTTATTAGCATTTTTTTTTACAGTTTTTTTAGCAGATGATATGGCTATTTCTACTGCCTTTTCCAGATTCAAGGGTTTTTTATTTTTGATCTTATTACCGATAACTTTCATTACTTTTTTGAAAGAGATCTTTTTAGTATTTTTCACTTTATTCTTAGGCATTTTGTCTTTTTTCTTAAAGCAACCCATACCGAATTTTGTTTTCGCTTTCATAAGATTCGTAACCAATAAAGAGTTTGCCTTCTCTGGCAAACTAGCGTCTCTGGAAATAACTCGTTGCCAGGCTTTTTCTGTTAAAATTCTGTCGGCAATATGTCGATCAGATGTATTTTTAAATTTATAATAATGTAACGTGCGCTTAGTTCGCAAAATTAAAACTCTACTTTTCAATTTAATTCTACCACTTTATTCAGTATCTACTTTCGATATACACTTTATTCGAACTCAACTCGACTTTTGGACTATCACTTGTATTTACTCTTAACTTTATCACTCTATAAACAAAACTGACTTCTGGTTGCCTCGGGCGGGCTATTTATATCGAATGACACGCCATCTAGAACTCTCCAGTAACTTCTACATTGTCGCCACATTTGCTGTCTACTCTCTGTCTGTCTGTCTCTCTACACTCACACACACTGGCTTACAAGCAACGCCTGTCATTTATACCATTCCATTAAAGTGTTGCCAGTTGTGTTTTCGGTTGAACGTTTTTCGATTAGGAAATTGGTATAAAATGTTGGGTTCACGTTACACTGCCCCCTCCTTAGGATTGTTCGTCCCGAATAATTCCATCTGCAGCCTCGCCACTATATCGATGCAGCCTGTCACAATGAACTACTTTTAACTTGCCTCTTAGTCCTCTTTGGATGCGGTAAACCACGTCGTTAATCCTCGTGACTACAGTATAAGGACCTTCCCAGTTTTGCTGAAGTTTCGGTGACAATCCCTTTTGACGATGAGGATTATAAAGCCACACACGATCTCCTGCTTGGAATCCTGACGTTGTCGCTTTTGTGTCGTACCGTGTCTTCATCCGGTCGCTGTAGGCTTTCATCCGTTCCCTTGTTCTTTTATGGATGTCAGCGAGTCTCTCCTTGAGGTCGTCCACATACTCGTTTGTGTCCTGTGGCTCCTCTGTGGGGCATCCAAATTTAAGTTCGCTGGGCAGCCGCATGGTTTTCCCGAACAGGATGTCAGATGGTGTTTGTCCTGTCGAGCTATGTACTGCACTTCTATAGGCCATCAGGAATAGCGGTACGTGCCTATCCCAGTCTCTTTGGTAGTCGCCTACGACCTTGGTGAGGTGTTCTTTCAAGGTCCGGTTGAATCTTTCAACCATCCCATCAGATTGTGGATGAAGTGGTGTGGTTCTCGTCTTCTTAATGCCAAGTAGTCCGCACACTCCTTGGAAGATGTTTGACTCAAAGTTCCTCCCTTGGTCGGAATGGAGTTCCATAGGCACGCCAAACCTACTAACCCAGTTAAACACAATCTGGTCGACCACCGTTTTGGCTTCTTGATTTGGGATGGCATACGCCTCAGGCCACTTGCTAAAATAGTCCATTACAACCAGAATGTATTTGTTTCCAGCGTTGGTCTCTGGAAAAGGCCCAGCCACATCTACTGCAATCCTCTCAAAAGGCGATCCAACGTTGTACTGATGCATCTTACCTTGAATCTTCCTTCCAGGTCCTTTGGTTGCAGCACACTTGTCACATGTTCGGCACCACTTCTCCACGTCATCTCTAGCATGTAACCAGTAGAACCGATGTCGCACCTTCTCCAGTGTTTTGTTTACCCCCAGGTGGCCTCCAGAAGGTCCGTCGTGCATCTCCTGAAGAACTTCACTGACTTTCGATTGCGGTACGATCAGCTGCATCACATATGACTTACCGTCAGCGGATTCCCATCTTCGCCTGAGGACACCTTCTTGCACATATAGTGAGTCCCACTGTGCCCAATAGGCTTTGAGAACTGGACTCCTGTCAGAAATGTCTCCCCATTCCGGTTTCTCTTCATTTTCTTTCCATGCGAGAATGGGTTCGATATCTGGATCTTCCTGTTGAGCAGTCCTCACTTCCTCATTGCTCCATCCGCTTATGGGGTCAGCTCTTAGTCGCTGAGCGGTAATGATTTCTTTGTCTTCTTGCCGCTTGCAATGCTTGCAATCCATTTTGCAAGGTCTTCGTGATAATGCATCGGCGTTTGAGTGCAGCTTTCCTCTGCGGTGTTGGATCTGGTAGTCATAGGTCTGCAATCTTTCTATCCACCTTGCGACTTGACCTTCTGGATTTTTGAAGTTCAACAGCCAGCTCAGAGCACCGTGGTCTGTCCGCAGAAGGAATTTCTGTCCATAGATGTACTTATGGAAGTGCTTTGTTGCCAAGATAAGAGCTAGCAGCTCCCTTCTGGTCACGCAGTAGTTCCTTTCGGGTTTCGATAGGACCTTGCTGTAGTATGCCACCACTTTCTCTTCGCCATCATGCACTTGGGATAGTACCGCCCCGATTCCAACGTTGCTTGCATCTGCGTCGACGATGAATGTTTTGCCAGGTGTTGGATGTGCCAGCACTGGAGCGTTACAGAGGCGGTATTTGAGTTCCTGGAAAGATTTCTCACACTCACCTGACCATTTAAACTGCTTCCCCTTTTCGGTGAGCTGATGCAAACTCTTTGCAACTCCAGCGAAGTTCTTAACGAAACGTCGGTAATATGTGGCAAGTCCCAGAAAGCTTCGGAGTTGATGTTTGTCCTGTGGTGTTGGCCAATTTTTGACGGAGTCAACTTTTTCAGGATCAGTCTTTACTCCTTGGGATGAGATGATGTGTCCCAAATACTTGACTTCAGTTTTGAAAAGTGCACATTTTTCTGGATTCAGTTTAAGGTTAGCCTCTCGAAGTCTCTGAAACACGGCCTTAAGGTTCTTACAATGTTGGTCAAATGTTTTCCCGTAAACAATGACATCGTCCAAGTAGACTAGGCAAGCTTTCCACGTCAGTCCTTGAAGAACGCACTCCATCAAACGCTCGAATGTTGCCGGAGCGTTACATAACCCAAACGGCATAACTTTAAACTGCCAGAGCCCATTACCTGTAGAAAACGCCGTCTTTTCCCGATCATCAGGGTGGATGTCAGCTTGCCAATATCCGCTCTTCAAGTCCAGCGTCGAGAACCACTGCGCTCCCTCCATGGCATCCAGGGTATCACTGATTCTGGGCAGGGGATAGCTGTCCTTCTTAGTTACATCATTCAGCCTTCGGTAGTCCACACAAAAACGAGTGCTTCCGTCTTTCTTTTTCACTAGCACCACTGGTGACGCCCAAGGACTTTTGGAATTTTCGATAAGACCTTCCTTTTTCATTGCTGTTATCATTTCCTCAACCTCACCATGTTTGGCCAGTGGAAGACGTCTTGCAGGTTGACGAATCGGTCTTGCATCTCCTGTGTTGATGCGATGCTGCACCAACTGTGTCCTACCATATTGCCCCTTTTGCGATGCGAAGATATCAGTGTACTCTTGTAGGAGACTTTCAGCCATCCTTGTTTGTTGGTGATCAAGGTTGGATGAATTCAGTATTTTTGCTCTGATGGTTTCGAGCTCCTCCGGAGTTATAGGTTTTCTCGGAGCTTCGTCTGTGATCTTCGTAATTGCTGCAACCGATTCGCAACGTCCAACGACTTCTCCTTTCTTCAACCTTACATCGTACGGTCTGGTGTTTAGTAATCGTACGGGGACCATTTTGTTCTTCGGTGCTACCAGTGTTTTCCCAATGATGACGCTTTGGGAGGAACACTCTGGGTCTGGTTCCACCATGAGGTATCGAAGGCTTCCAAACTCACCTTCCAGTTTTGTCCAAACGAACACTTCAGAAGAAGGAGGCAGAATAAGATCTTCCCTGATGACAGTTCTCAGTGTCGACGTACTTTCGTTCGAATAAGTCATTGGAAGTTCCTTATTTTGGTACTTCAAAACCTGATTACCGATGTCCAAAATAACTCCGTGCTGTTTCATAAAGTCGATTCCAATGATGCACTCGTCACATATATCTGCCACCAGGAATTGATGAGTAAACACTAGGTCGGCCAGTCGGATCTTAAGACACAGTTCTCCATATACTCTTGCTGTTTCTCCCGTTGCGGTTCTTAGACGGTAGCTATTGGTGTTATGAAGCCACGTCGTCTTTACCAGGTCTCGACGTACTATGGAGGCTGTGGCACCGGTGTCGATGGTAGCCACATGTTTGTTCCCGTTAATAGTAGTCTCCACAGTCAGACTTTTGTTGTCTCGTTTGGTCTGAGAGACCTGGATGGTGGTTCTGGGGCCATCGATACAAGAAACCAGCCTCTGCCCCTCGAAGTTGGTTCTTACTCGTTTCCCTGATGGGAAACGGGCTGATAGGCAACGCTGGTGTTGTTGTTACCTTGCTCTGGGTTGGATCTCTTGCTTCCACAATGTTGACAACCTGCTTTGTTTGGTGGTAGTCGGCATTGACGCTGTAAGTGCCCGGTCTTGTTGCAGTTCCAACATCTTGCTAGTCCGCTCCGGTTCTTTTGTATTTCAGCTCTTTGGCACGAGCATTCTTCGACTATGGCCTCTCTAAGTCGATGTACTCCCTGAGAAGCCTGTTCTGCTGCTTCAATTGTCAATGCGAATGCTAAAGTTTCAGAAAGAGTGCGTGTTCTAGCAGTTCGCACAGACCTCTGAAGATGTATGTCGGAAATAGCACGAACGAAGGACTCAACAGCAAGCTGGTTGATGATTTCTTCTCCAGCATCCGGGTATGCCAGGTGAACCAGTCTTTCGACGTCTGCTTGGAGCTGCTGTAGACTTTCACCCCTTTTCTGGACTCTGTTATTGAGTTGGACTCGGAAGACTTCTTTCAAGTGGCTATCTCCAAAGCGTTTATCTATAGCTGCCACGAGAGAACTGAAATCGCCGCTCTTGCCAGCTGGAACTGTTTGAAGTAATTCAGCTGCTGGTCCTCTAAGAGCAAGAGTCAGTGCAATGTACTTGTCTTCGTCATCCCAGCCATTTGTTGTCGCGGCTGCCTCAAATTGTCTCTTGTAGACTGGCCAAGAAGACTGTCCATCAAATGTTGGGGGTTTCATCTCCTTCTTCCTTGCAAACTCTCCAGCAGATTCTCGAATTTTTATTTTCCGGATCTGGTCCAATTCCTTGGTGAGAACATCACATCGACTTTCTACGCCTTCGAAACGATTCTCTACAACAGAAAGCTGTTTTTCCACACCTTCAACTCGTTCGTCAAGGGCACATACATTTTTCTCAATATTACCCAATTTTCCTTCTAGAATGTTTTTCTGACTTTCCAAAACATTCTGTTGCGCCTCAAGTCTTTCGAGAATATTCTGTTGTTCTTTCTTTTGTTCGTTTCGTTGCTCTTCCAGATTCTTTTGTTGTACTTCGAGTCTTTCGAGAACATTCTGCTGTTCCTTCTTTTGTTCGTTTCGTTGTTCTTCAATCAGCTTCTTTTGTTCGTTTCGTTGTGCTTCAAGTTGTTCGAGAACATTCTGCTGTTCCTTCTTTTGATCGTTTCGTTGCTCTTCCAGACGTCCGAGAATATTCTGCTGTTGCTCTTCAATCAGCTTCTTTTGTTGTACTTCGAGTCTTTCGAGAACATTCTGCTGTTCCTTCTTTTGCTCGTTTCGCTGTTCTAACAAAAGTTTCATCATGCTAGAAAAATCTATACTTTCACTTACTTCCTCTTCTTCCACTTCTGTTTCAAAAACAAAAGTGTTTACGTCTTCCCCTTGCTGTTCCAAATAGTTACGCAAGCGCAGGACGAGCTCATTTTTCGATCCCGCTCTAGAAAGATTTCGCTTACCTAACTCACTTTTAAGCTCAATGCAAGTGAGCTCTTCTAACAACTTACCCATTTTCACTGTATATAATTATTATTTTCTTTTTACTTTTTTTTTTTTTTTTTTTACACTTTACTAGTCAAATAAGTTTTATTTACACTTCTGACACCAATGTAACGTGCGCTTAGTTCGCAAAATTAAAACTCTACTTTTCAATTTAATTCTACCACTTTATTCAGTATCTACTTTCGATATGCACTTTATTCGAACTCAACTCGACTTTTGGACTATCACTTGTATTTACTCTTAACTTTATCACTCTATAAACAAAACTGACTTCTGGTTGCCTCGGGCGGGCTATTTATATCGAATGACACGCCATCTAGAACTCTCCAGTAACTTCTACATTGTCGCCACATTTGCTGTCTACTCTCTGTCTGTCTGTCTCTCTACACTCACACACACTGGCTTACAAGCAACGCCTGTCATTTATACCATTCCATTAAAGTGTTGCCAGTTGTGTTTTCGGTTGAACGTTTTTCGATTAGGAAATTGGTATAAAATGTTGGGTTCACGTTACAATAAGATATATCGTGTTCTTTACAGGCTTGGTCAAGCAAATTAATTCCCTTATCCCCACGAGCTAGACGTTCTTGTAGTTTTGTTCCAGGTCCACAGTACTGATAACCAGGTAAATGCAGCTCTAAAGGTAGTTTGTTTATTAAATTATTTAATAAACCTTTGCCCTTCACAATGTTTCGCTGACTGATGGGTTTTTTCGAATAGTCAATCATTTTAAGAGATTATCTTAGCGGTAGAAAGGATAAATGTAGTATGAAGCTTTTATAATATAAACCAAATATTTATAGGAAATCATTTTAGTTTGAATAACTATGCGTTTCGTTCAACAGCAATGTCAGTTACCGGTAAAAAATATGGAACTGATTACTAATAATACTGAAAGAAAAAAACACGGTAAACTATTTCCTTGTAGTATAAGAGGGTTAATTACTGGTCCCTCAAACTGTGGAAAAACGAATGTCATGATGAGTTTGTTACAACATCCCCATGGATTGAAATTTGAAAACATTTATATAAATATTCTAAATCATTGCATCAGCCTAAGTATGAGTTCTTACGAAAAGCCATGAAACCAATAAAAATGATGGGCTACTTTACATTTACCAATAATAGCGATGTTATACCGCCCGAGGAGTCAAAATCAAATTCTGTATTTATTTTTGACGATATTGCCTGCGAAAAACAAGACACAGTTCGAGCATACTTCAGTATGGGTCGACATCATTATGTGGATAGTTTTTACTTATGTCAAACTTATTCAAGAATACCCAAACATTTAATTCGGGACAACGCAAATTTCCTCATCATCTTTAAACAGGATGATATGAATTTAAAACATATATATAATGATCATGTTAATTCGGATATGACATTTAATACATTTCGAAAGGTATGTGCTGAATGCTGGAAAGTAGATTACGGATTTATGGTAATTGACAAGGATAGTCCTTTGAACGATGGTCGTTATAGGAAAGGTTTTGACTGTTTTCTCAAGCTATAAATTGTTTGCGTTTTTTTATCTCATGTCATATGTATAGTAATGACCTACGAGGTCAGTACCGGGCAGTTCGGCGTGCAGATAGTAACAGTTAATAACGGTTCAATACAGTTTGAGGTTCAGTATTTTCCAGTTAAGATTAGTTATCTTAATATCGATATCAATTTAAAACCTATTGGATGGTTGTTTCAACAAGTTTGAAATCTATTAACAAGGTGTCTCTCTAATTATAAAATAAAAGGATGAATATTGACGTAAAACTAACCAAAGAACTAGTAAGAACCACTGATGCTCTTCGAAAAAAATATAAAGCCTTAAAGTCTGGAAGGGAAGCTTACGAAGCTCAAATTGAAGAAACTTTTAAGCCGCTCACAAAGCCTCTAAACAAACTAGTACAAAAATCAAATAGTAAACAAAACCAAAATAATCACTTTAATGGTCCCATAAAAAAATTAAAACTCGATTTTGACCAACATCAAAGAGAAGAAAAAGCAGTTGATAGGAAAAAATATCTTCACGATGAATTCGCTACTCCCAAGACTTCTATTGATGATTCCAATACTTACCCTCATGATGGTAATACCCCTGAAAACATAAGAAACAAGCTGAGCCAAAATAGTTTTGCAGAACGACTGTCCCAAGAAAAACTTCATTCCACTTCTGAGAAATATAAAGATTTATTTTTGAATAATTCCAACACCCTTGATAAAGCGTATGGTGTACATTCGAAAAACGGAAAGTTGTACATAGGTAATGGAGAGTTGAACATTATAGGGGAATATATAGAAATTAAAGATAAAACCTTTGATGGAACGGAAGGGTTATATGAGCTCATATTTAAGAAACACCCTAATAAACAGCTCTACACAAATGAGGATTTAAAAAATTATAAGATCATATTACAAGACACTAATGCACATC
This sequence comes from Melanostoma mellinum, assembly GCA_914767635.1. Taxonomy (NCBI): domain Eukaryota; kingdom Metazoa; phylum Arthropoda; class Insecta; order Diptera; family Syrphidae; genus Melanostoma; species Melanostoma mellinum. Next base: position 116,189,566 of record OU612059.1, on the reverse strand, counting down.
GAGTTGATCATAGTTCACGAAAACAAATACATGGTAATCGAGGACATAAGTATAAAAAAATTATAAGTAAGCTATTTGGGTTATCAACATGTGATTCTAATACTCCATCACCAGTATCTTCACCGCTACAAAAAACTTTAGGCAGAGGACTAATGCAATTATCAAATTTGAAAAAAGACTATATATTTTGGGATAACCCCAACGAACTCGTAGATCGTATGAGACTTTTTATTGCTTCACAACAAGCCGGACATAATAATCACTCTAACGAAATTGTTTCAATCATTGAGGAACTTAAAGAAGCTAATATTATCGAATAAAGATTTTAAAATGAGTGTTGATAAATTTGGTCGTTTCTCTAACAGAGCACCACCCCGTGGACCTAGAGGAGAACAGGGGGTAGCAGGTGCACAAGGAAAAAGGGGTTTGCCTGGGCCTCCTGGAGAAGGATTTCTTAAAACTGATAGCGGTAACTATAATATAACATTTAAACGGTTACAAAATGTTCAAGAACCAATAGAGCCATCAGACGCTGCTACCAGGAAATATGTCGATAAGATATATGAGGATCTTAAGGAATACATTCAACATAAAGTTGATGAAAAACTCTTGTATGATGAGAAATTTAAAAAACTTTACTATGATGTCAACAATAACAAGGACAGTAATAATACTACTGATAATAATATCGAAACAATAATAATAAAAAAATAAAAAAAAATCTAAAGTTTAAAAGGAGTAAAGCCTTCTATTTAATTTGAGAACAGTTGTAACTTAACTTTAGTGTTTAACGTATCATGTACAATGTGACATCAGTAGCAACAAATCAATATGTCTTGCATAAATACGTCAATAATTTTTGATGAAATTCTGCAATTTTTGAAAACTTATCGATACAATTTACTGGGAGAACATCATGAGGAGCTTTTGGACTGTGTAATCTTCTTGAAAAGTTTTATAAATGTATCTAGCACAACAGCAATAACATCAAATCATGGATGTTATTTTGAAAGCCAATCATCATCTTCAAACATATGTAAAAAGGGTCCTAATACTTGTGCATGTTATATGCTTGAAAACAGACTATTAAGAATAAAAAAGTTAATGGCCTTGTATAAAAGACTATCGTAGCATGACTATAGCTTATCAATTTAATGAAAAAATAATTAATAAAAATACATGTACATAAAAAGAATAAACACTTGTTTCTTTTATTTCATTCAATCCAAATATGAGCAAGAGAAACGTTGTTGAAGAACTACATAAACCTGCTCGGAGGAATTTCCCTAAGAGACGAGTAATAATAAAGGGTTTAGATGATTTATGGCAGGCAGACCTTGTCGAAATGGTTGTTTATTCACTCGAAAACGAAAACTATAGATATCTTCTCACAGTAATTGACACATTTTCTAAATTTGCTTGGACAGTCCCTATTAAAAACAAAAAAGGAACAAGTATCACTCAGGCGATGGAAGATATATTCAACAAAGGTCGCCGTCCAAAAAACTTACAAACAGATGATGGAAAAGAATTTTTCAATACATCTTTTCAAAAACTAATGAAAAAATATCAAGTTAATCATTACTCTACATTTAGCGTTCTCAAAGCATCGATTGTTGAACGATTTAATCGTACTATAAAAGCCTGGATGTGGAAAGAATTCAGTTTGAATGGTTCACATCGTTGGATTGAGGCGATAGACCAGATAACAGAAAAGTACAATAATTCTATTCATCGTACGATAAAGATGAAACCATCTGAAGTCAATACTAATAATGAAAAAGAACTACTCTCTAAAATTTATAATCGTATCAAAGTACATATTACTTCAAAATTTAAAGTGGGGGACTTTGTTAGAATTAGTAAATACAAACACGTATTCGAAAAAGGATACACACCAAATTGGACCACGGAAATCTTTAAAATAATCAAAGTACAACACACAAACCCTATAACATACTTACTAGAAGACTACCAAGGCCATCCCATAAAAGGTGGATTCTATGAGCTAGAACTTCAGAAAACCAAATTTCCCTATACATATCTAGTCGAGGATGTTCTTCAAAGGAAAAAGGATCGAATATTTGTAAAATGGCTTGGCTTTTCATCGGAGCATAACTCTTGGATACCCCTCACCAAATAAATAACACACATTTTTTTTTTAACCTTATCGTCTACAGCAAATTATTACTCGCTAATTAATATAATTGCTATGCTTCATAACCTCGATGTCAAACCAATTAGCCATGAACTCAATTGCTAAACCAATTAGCCTAGAATTATACTACATAATACTAATATCCCCTATACACCACGCGCCATAACGTCATACAACGTTTCATGAAATAGTACCACAGTCCACAACCAAGATAAGAAAATCTCAAAAACAAAGCCTCACCCAGCGGCCTGTTCAAATTTCTTCATAATACACCATATATGACGAATTCCCTATTACCAAGAGCTGCGCACCGTAAACAACATTTCTCAAAAATCTAAAAATAGAACAACAACCTTCAAAATTAACAAAACCATAACAACCAGCCGACCTTCTAACAAAAAAAAACAAACACCACATCTGGCCAAACTACTGATAAGACCCCTAACTTGACCTTCTAACAAAACAACACACACCATCCGCCCCAAACTGGCACGCGACAAAATTCCCAGACCCATGTTCTAACAAAACAACACACACCACATCTGGCCAAACTACTGATAAGACCCCAAACTTGACCTTCTAACAAAACAACACACACCATCCGACCCAAACTACTGATAAGACCCCCACGAACCACTGATAAGACCCAAACGGCACGCGACAAAATTCCCAGACCCAAGTATCCCTATACCTACTAAACTCCATCTCATCAGAAAAACTTTACCCTACCACCCAGACTTAAATGGAAATGCGATGAGAAAAATTCGTATCACCGTCTACTAGATAGCTTACTTCTAACAAATGAATCGATACCTGAGTCCACAGAAATACTCGCAAATCAAATAACTCATTGCATAAGAAGTTCCACACCGAAAAATATTTGCAACTTTAAGTCATCATTTAAACAGAAATGGTTCGATAAAGAATGTTTAAACGCCAGGGAGAAATCATTCGCTCTCTTACGTGCCTGCAGAACTTGTATTGACCCTGACATACGAAACTGGTATATTGAAGCGAATAACCAATACAAGAATCTGTGCTTAACAATGAAAACTAACTTCAATAATCAACAAGCTCACTTACTAGGCCAAACCAAAACCTCAAAGGACTTTTGGAGGATAGCAAGGGAGATTAATGGTTTAAACTTTCAAATTGGTGTTGGAGTATCTACTGATGATCTCTCTATGTACTTCAAACGTCTTCTAATAGACAACTTATGGGATTTATATTTGAATCCAAATAAAACAATCCTTTAAAAATAACAGTTGTTTATTGTTCAAGAGCTAAATAGAGAAATAATAGAATAAAACGTTCAATTCATATTGAAAACTAAAAACATGAATTTGATATTAAATACTTCATTGATATAAGTACAGTAGATTGTACTACAGTGTGAGTTGCTGGTTTGCTTATTTTCAACACTTCCCCTCAAACTGCAACTCGAATAATTATACTAAACACATACCAAGGTTTTTGATACAATTAGTGTGCTTGGGTGCTGATAAGGATTTTGTTAAAACATCAGCTGGCATTTCATCTGAAGGCATGTATTCAATCTTGATGTCCTCTCGTTCTATAGCTTCTCTTACAAAATGGTGGCGTAGATCAACGTGTTTTGTACGATTGTGAAATACTGTGTTCTTGCTTAGTTGTCCAGCACCTTGGTTGTCATTGAAAATGGTTGTTGCTTGTGGTTGATTAAAAAATTCGTCCAAAAATCGTCTGAGGTAAATTGCTTCCTTAGTTGCTTCGGATATAGCCATGTACTCGGCTTCTGTAGTTGACAAAGCAACTGTACGTTGCTTCCGGGATTCCCAACTAACTGCTGCATTTGCCAAGTTAAAGTTGTATCCTGTATATGATCGTCTGTCATCAACACATGAACCCCAATCTGCATCAGCATATCCTATTAGGCTTTTTCCGGTTTTGGTAAATTTCAGTCCAAGATTATCTGTGCCTTTTAAATAGCGTAGCACTCTTTTTGCTGCAATCCAGTGTTGTTTGCCGAAGTTTGTGTTGAATTGACTTAGGATACTTACTGCATGTGCAATATCTGGTCGTGTTGAAACGGCCAAATACATCAAAGATCCAATCAAATTTTGGTAGGGTATATTTTCCATTTCTTCTATTTCGTCATCAGTTTTGGGACACATTTCTTTCGTAAGTTTTTCGTTAGGATTCATAGGGCTTCTTACTGGCTTACAATCTTTCATATTGAAACGGCAAAGGATGTCCTGTACATATTTTGATTGTGACATTGTGATTTCGTTTTTATCTTTATCTTGTTTGAATTGAATTCCTAGACAAAAATTCAATATTCCCAAATCTTTCATTTCAAAAGATTCTGATAAATCTTCTTTAAGTTGTTGCAGTTTCTTCGGGTTATTTGATGCTACGATCAAGTCATCAACGTAGATTAAAACAATGGTAATTTCATCTTTCTGTGTTCGAGTATAAAAGCAAGGATCAGCACATGAAGGTTTTAAATTGAGTCGCTTCAGCTTCTGATCTAATTTCTTGTACCATTGTCGTCCAGACTGTTTCAATCCGTATAGGGCCTTCTTGACTTGACAGACTTTATCACCTTTAAATTCTTCGAGCTCCTCTTTGGGTAAAATTTCTTCAAATGCTTCAGGGATTTCCATAAAAATTTCTTCTTCTATTTCGCCGTTTAAATATGCACTTACGAAATCTAATTGGTGAAGTTCAAGATTAAGTTCCACAGCCAGTGCCATTATCATTCGAATAGATCCAATTCTAGCTACGGGTGCAAAGGTTTCATTGTAGTCAACGCCTTGTGTTTGTGTGAATCCTTTGGCGACTAGTCTGGCCTTGCGACGCTCTAATGATCCAGTTGCGGCGTATTTTGTTCGTAGTATCCATCTAGATTTGATAATTTTCTTACCTTTTGGGCGTTGAACAACGCACCAGGTCTTGCTTTTCTTCAAGGCTTCGTATTCATCCTTCATAGCTTTCTTCCACTGCATGGCTTCTGGACTCGAGAGAGCTTCTTCGATTGATTGCGGATCGCCAAATTGAATGAGATTTGCAACGCTTGATGGTTCTTCATTTTCTGATGTTTCTTCTATATCAACGTTGTTGTTCTGAACTTGAATCATGTTGAACAATTTTCGAGGTCTACCACGGTTTCCGGTTAGAACTTTCTGTGGACGTCCTGGTCCTCTTCTCCAGGTTGTAGGTGTTTCGATATTGTCATCAGTAAACTGTTCTGGTTCTTTTATAGCTTCTGAATGAATTTGTACATTACATTCTAGTTCCTTGTCTTGAGGTATTTCGTCATTGATGAAATCTTCGAAATTGTTTTCTGGCTGATAGGCTTCGGTAAAAGTGACGTCTCTACTACGGATAACTTTTCTTGCTTCTGGGTCCCAAAGTCTGTACGCTTTTGACTGCTCTGAATATCCGATAAAAATACATCTTTTGGATTTTGGATCGAACTTGCCTCTTCCGGGTGTTTTGTCGAGCACGAATGCGGTTGATCCAAACTTTCTAAAATAGCTTACAACGGGGATTCTTCCAGTCCACAATTGAAATGGAATTTCACCATCTAAGCTCTTTGAAGGGCATCTATTTCTGATGTGGTTAGATGTGAGAATTGCTTCTGCCCAGAAACCTGCTGAGAGTCCTGATTGTATCATAATGCAACGCGCCATCTCGACTAACGTTCGATTTTTTCTTTCAGACACACCGTTTTGTTGCGGTGTATACTCAACAGTTAGTTCATGCTTGATTCCTTCATCTTTCAAAAACGTTTCAAATTGATGGCTTGTGTATTCAGACCCGTTGTCAGATCGCAAGGTTTTGATTTTGTAGCCAGTTTTCTTCTCTACCATATTCTTGTACTCCTTAAACTTGTCGATGACTTCGCTCTTCTTCTTCAGGAAATAAACTTCGGTCCATTTAGATCTGTCATCGATGAATGTAAGGAAGTATCTTGAACCACCGATAGAACTTACGCGCATTGGTCCACAAACATCAGTGTGCACAAGATCTAAAATGTTTTCGCTTCTAGATTCCGACCTTGAAAACGGTTTTTGAGATTGCTTCCCCTTGATGCACGTTTCACAAACTGGCAGTTCCTCTTCAACTCGGGCGGTTATCCCCATAACTTTCTTCTGGCGTATGATGTTCTTCAAGTCAGCTCCATTCAGATGTCCAAATCTTTCATGCCATTCTTGAAGTGACGACGAAGTCTTCTGTGCAATTCTGCTATCTTCTGAGTATTCTCTTACATAATACAGGTCATGGATTCTATGAGCCTTCATAACTTCTTCACCAGTTTCAGGGCGATAAATCACGGCTTCCTTCTTTCCAAATGTGACTTTAAAACCGTGCTCTGTTATTTTTGACACTGATAACAGATTTGATCGAAGGTCTGGTACAAAAAGAGTTTCTTCTAAATTGACGGTCAGGTCTTCGTTAAGAGTCAACAAAACATCTCCCTTTCCTTCAATTTTCGTTGATTCATTGTTGGCCAAACTAAGCATTCTTGTGTTTGAAGGATTGATTGAAGTGAATTTATATTTTTCGAAGCACATGTGTGACGATGCGCCTGAATCCAAACACCAACTTTCTTTTTCATTGCTGGCTTTCATTGCAACTGCTGCATTTCGGTTGACTTCTTCACGTTGTTCACTTCGATTGGCTGAGATCTTTTTGAAGTTCTTCGATCTGCAGTCCCTTGCTTTGTGGCCAGTTTTGCCGCATGTATGGCAAGCAAACTTAAAGCGTTCTTCGGCTGGTTTTTCATACTTCTTCGTTCGGTTCGATGTGCCATTATTCTTTTTCACAAACATGGCACCTGAAGCACTATTCGATGTTCGCTTTCTTGCTTCATATTCCTCGAGGAGTTTAATTTTCAGAGATTCAGGATTCAATAATTTCTCTTGGGTTTCAATTGCGATTCGGAAGGATTCGTATTCGTCTGGAATGCTGTAGAGCAACAGAATTGTTAATAGGTCATCAACGATTTCCAAATCCATTTCTTGCATTTTGTCCACAATATCGAAAAAATTTCGAATGTGGTCTCTCATGTCTTCTCCATTCTTCATTCTGAGCAGGATTAAATTTTTCAATAGCGTTGCCTTTCGCGCTGGTCCTTTTGATTGATACAGATTCTGCAGCTTTTCCCATATATCCTTAGATGTTATGCAATTTTTGATTTGCCTCAATTCAGTTGGAGAGATGGTTAAAATCAAATCAGCTTTTGCTTTCGCATCATTATTTACCCACTCAGCTATTGCTGATTCCGGCGTAGACGGCTTCTCGCATGTTCCATTCACATACTTCCAGGCATCGTTCTTTATGAGAAGGGCTTCAACTTGAATCTTCCATGTGTCGAAATTGTCCTTTCCCAACGTCTCAATCTTCACATTGGTATAGCTCATGGTATGGTCCTCTTCGATTGACTTGATTCTCTATAGTTTCACAAAAATTAATTGCTCTTCAATTGTTCTTGAACTTTTTCTTCGTTTTCAATGTTCGTATGTATTCGTTTAGCCTTTTTTAGCTAGCTAATTTCTTTTCTTCAGCGCAGTGGAAGCGTGCTGGGCCCATAACCTATGGGATTTATATTTGAATCCAAATAAAACAATCCTTTAAAAATAACAGTTGTTTATTGTTCAAGAGCTAAATAGAGAAATAATAGAATAAAACATTCAATTCATATTGAAAACTAAAAACATGAATTTGATATTAAATACTTCATTGATATAAGTACAGTAGATTGTACTACAGTGTGAGTTGCTGGTTTGCTTATTTTCAACACAACTCAAATCTAATGTTTTCGTATGCAGACCCTCTTATTTTTGACGACTTTTTAGATGACTGTGGAAATACAGGCTGTTATAACGAAATTAAAAAACGGAAAGGCACCAGACGAGGATGGTATTCCGTACGAATTTTTCAAAAATTCCAGAACAAAACTAATTGACCATCTGAAAATTCTTTACAACAACGTTTTCTCGAAAGCTGACATTCCTCCATCGTTTAAGAAATCTATTATTTTCCCTATCCACAAAAAGGGTTCACTGAAAAATGTAGAGAACTACAGAGGTATCTCGTTCATGAACGTCTCAGCCAAGATATTTTGTGTAATACTTGTGGAGCGTTTAGAAAAATGGGTAGAAGAAAAAAATATCCTGACAGATCAACAAGCTGGATTCAGAAAAAAACTTTTCAACCACAGATCAAGTATTTACGTTATCCTCAATTGTAAAAACTTTCCAAGCAAGAAACAAGAAAATTTATAGCTTCTTTGTAGATTTTAAAGCCGCCTTTGACCTTGTTAATAGAAGCGCATTATTCTATAAACTGTCACAGTTAGGTCTCTTTACTAAATTTCTAAGATTCATTCAAAAAATGTATTCTGAAACAAATGCAGCAGTCTGGGACGGAAAAGACTTCTCGAAATGGTTCGAAACACAAACTGGTGTAAAACAAGGATGCCTTCTTACTGCCTTACTGTTCTCTCTATTCATAAACGATAAAGAAAAAGATCTACCTGGTGGAATACGAATTGCTAATACGATCATAAACGTCTTGCTGTATGCTGATGATCTGGTCATACTATCTGAAACTCCTGAAAACCTTCAGTTGATGATAAATCGGCTAGCATATTACTGCACAAAATGGGGACTAAAAATCAACACTGAAAAGTCGAAAATTATGGATCATCACGAGTGAAAAGTGTATACAGATGGTTTAATAACGGAATTCAATTAGAAGCTGTGAAGGAAATCAATTATGTATCTAGGAGTAAAATTGAACCCAGCCTTAAAATTTGATAAACATCTAATAGATGAAGCCAATTCCTGTCAAAGCTTGCTGAATATTTCCTGGAAAAACATATTTTCAAACAAACGGATTATACTTTCAAAGAAGTACGGAATATTTGACTCTGTTGTCAAATCAACGCTTTTTTACGCTTCTCAAGTTTGGGGATCAGACGAGTATGAAGTTAAAAACTTTTTAACTTACCAATAAAATCACCAAACTACGCAATCTATTTGGAGACAGGTCTACCAATGCTTTTTACAAGTACTCTCAAATCACAAGCGGGTTACATTATTAAAATAAGTTCATATCCAGACTCTCGATTAACTAAAAAAATGCTCTCGTATGAATTGAGAAACCAGGACTGGTGGGTGTCTAGGTGGTTAGACATTGGAAGCGCATGTGGAGAATCAATTATATTCGATCTCAACAACCTGGACAATCTGAGGTGTCAATTATATAGAAAAATCCAAAAAAAGAAGATTCTATCCGTTCGTCGTTTATTGAACAGGCCCGTAAATCAGAAACCAGAATACTGTATCCTCTCCTGAACTACAATCGGAAGGATAAGAACTACTTTTATGACAGATTCAACTACAGTGAAATATTTCTTATTTTTAAAATAAGATGTGAGTCACTCGGTTTAAATGGTACTCTTTATAATAGAAGCTTCAACCAATTTTGCAATATTTGCAACCTGAAAGCGAAAGAGGACTGCTTCCACATAGTAAGTGTTTCCCCAATCTATGTACACACCCCAAAGATTAACTTACTTCGGAAAGAAATACCTTACCCTGCAGGAGACAATACGAATTTGGAACGAGGGCGATTTGAAAAAATTTTCTAATTACATTAAAGTCATATATATATATAAATATAGAACTTTACTAGTACAATATTTTGATTGATTGCCATTGAGATTAAAACAAAAAAAAATGTTTAAAGTTACATATTAAATAGTATTTTGCCAACCAAGCTGACGGCTAAGCCATAGCTTCTAAATTCTCTAACTTTCAACTATTGTAACAGTAAACTTGTGAATAAATGAATTTCTTACTTACTTACTTACTTACTAATATCGATATTCACCATGTCTAGTTCAGCATCCCTGCAAAACTCGTAGGACTATGCAGGATGGCTTTGGAGAATTCACGCTGCTCCGTCAAGGCCAGTAAAGAACTCACCGAGACCTTTGATGTCGAAAAAGGTTTTAGGCAAGGCGACAAGCTGTCATGCGATAAAGGTGCTTTTGCGAGTATTGAAACAGAAGCGGCAAAAATGGGTTTGATGGTTAATGAGGGTAAAACGAAGTATATTCTGTCATCAAACAGGGACACAGAACATCGACGAATTGGACAAAACGTTACAATAGACAGACATAACTTCGAGGTAGTACAGGACTTCGTCTACCTAGGATCCACTGTAGACACGGAGAACAACATCAGTGCGGAGATCAAACGGAGAATAACTCTTGCCAACCGGAAGCATGGACTTTATCGAAATCGCATGAGGAAACCCTTGGTCGTTTCGAAAGAAAAATTCTCCGAATAATCTTTGTTCCCGTATGCGAAGGCAATGTGTGGAGAAGAAGATAAAACAACGAGCTGTATGAGCTGTACCGCGACATGGGCATAGCCAGAAGAGTACGCATCGCGAGGCTACGATGGTTGGGCCATGTTGAGCGGATGGACCCAAACGCTCCGGCTCGTCGGGTGTTCGAAAGCACATTGCAGGGAAATCGTGGAAGGGGAAGACCTCGTCTTATGTGGCGCAATCAAGTGGATGAAGACCTCAACCTACTATGAGTGCGAAACTGGAGAGAGCTCGCCCGAAATCGAAGTCGTTACAGAAGGATGTTGGTTGAGGCCCTGGTTCACCCCGAACTGTTATGCCCACCTAAGAAAGTAAGGAAGTCAATGAATTAAAAGAAATAAAAAATAAAATTTTTGGGAAAGGTAATTCAAATATTTTCATTATTGTTATAAGTTTTCCCATATTTATGTAATACTAGCTGTGCCCGCGACTTCGTCCGCGTTAGTGAAGTTTCAGCAGCATTTTTAATTTTTTAGGATACTTATTTTGCAAATAAGACACGTTCATGCGTTTTAGTAAACTATTGCTATATTATTTTTTTTCAGCACACGACGTTCTTACTTTTTCCATCTTCTGTCTAATAAAAAGGTTTTGCGAGTTTGGTACACTCTTTTAAACTAAAATGACAAATCAGTGGGAATTTAAGGAATACATTAATCAATAGTTTTCTCCTTTCGCTGTTCCAGTCATTATTAAAACTTTTTTAATGCCGCATCCTAGATATCTTATTTGTAGGTATATACAATTCTAGATTACTCATTATTGGCACTGGATATTGGAACACCACTTGAGAACAGAGCCTTCGTTGGACACTTCTATCTTAGAGACGAGATCTCGCATTGGCGATCCGAGAATCCTGGTTTCACTAGGTTCAATTACGACCGACTTGCAAATGCAGTCATCGCCCAGCAAAACGGAGATAACTTCCTGTTCGTTTCTAAGATGGACCTCTTGGACATCTTTTACAAAATAAAGAAAAAGAAGTCAGCAGGAGTCGACGGCATACCCAATGTTGTGCTGCGAAACCTCCCTTCGGAAGCGGTGGACATATACACCACGTTGTTCAACAATGCGCTGAATAATGCATATTATCCATTGCGTTGGAAGACGGCAGTGGTCCATCCTCTCCTTAAAAAAAGGAAGGAAAAAAGTTCCAATCCAGCAAATCTTCGGTCAATTAGTCTTCTTTCGAGTATCAGCAAAGTATTCGAGAAAGTTCTCAATAGAGCTCTGTCCACATGGGCTGAGGACAAAAATATTATTCCCGAAAATCAGTTCGGTTTTAAGGCGGGTCATGATACCATACATGCCGCGTCTAAACTAGTCTCTGATATTCAATGGAACAAAGCTAAAAAGCAGTGTACGGGTGCATGTCTGGTTGACTTGGAGAAAGCTTTCGATACCGTTTGGTTAGACGGTCTTTTCTATAAGTTGATCAGATAAGGCATGAGTGAGTAAACCACTGCTATATATTCTGAAAGACAAACTTCATGGTAGAACGTTTGTTGTGCAAAATTGTAATATATCTTCTACCAGAACTTTTAAATTACAGAACGGTCTACATCAGGGGGCGGTATATTCGCCTGTTTTGTTAAGCATCTTCACCGGCGATCTAATTGGTTCTCTTCACCATGCTATAGCGTACGCTGATGACCTAATCGCGTACAGAACAGGTCCAAAGATCGAGGTCATCAGATTACTTTTGCAGCGTGACTTCGATGAGATTCAGCAATATTGCGATGACTGGAAGTTAAAAATCAACTTTCAGAAATCGGAAACAATTGTGTTTAGAACCCCGTTGGCTCGGGCCTCATGAGATACGAGAAAGAACTGGCGAAAGCTGGTGATCGTTGATCTACATGGCCACCCACTGCCAAGCAAAGTAGTAGTCAAGTACCTTGGCATCTGGCTAGATCAGTATCTATATTTTAACAAACATATGGTTTCGGCTCTGGCCAGGGTAAGAGGAGCTTTTGCTTTGACAAGGCGACTGTTTCACAGCAGTCAACTTGATAGCAGAGTGAAGGTGATTTGCTTCATGGCCCTCATAAAGCCAATGATTGTATATGGGTGCCCTGTGTTGTTCAATGCTACAGCGTCATAAATAGAAAAGATTCGGGTGTTTGAGAGACAGTGTCTGGATTGCACAGAACACCAGAGTCGGAGTACAGAAAATGTTATCCTAACGGGGTCCTTTACAACGGGGCTCAAATAAACAGAATCAACAACTTCATGATAAAACTGACTCGTGGTCACACTGCAAGAGCGATGTCTTCGAACAATGGCCTGATATTTGGGGCTTACTACCCCAACATAGAATATGTGGAGAGAAAACGTTTCAGTGGATTTGTCCCACCGGAAGCTTTCCTCTATTTTGACATGATAGGTTTGATACAGGACAGATTGGCGGTTCCGTTAATCTACCACGTCTGCCGTAAGTCCGTAGAAAGACGGCTCCTTTATGGCCGGGACGTCGGCGTCGCCGCAGTAGGCGGAGAAGTTGAAGAGCTACTCCGGTTATTATATAAGTAAGGACTCCCATTCCCGTAGGAATATGGGGATGAATTAAAGTTTATGTTACTTGAGGATAGTGTAGCATTCTAACGGTGGAAGAATTTCGAGTAGGTATTGGTGGACCACGGCGTGGGAAAATTTTAGATGGTATGGTGCCCTTGAATTCGTTTGAGGTCACCGCGGTGTTATTTAACAGGATGTTAATGGGGTGTTTAATGGGTGTTTAATGGGTTATGTTTTGTTTGAGGTGGCCGCCGCTGCGCTATGGGTGATTGTGGAATTAAATTTAAATTGAAATAAAAATGCACACTGCCGAGGCTGAGATTTGAACCGGGGCCTATGGCGTGTCGCGCGTGTGACATTTCATTTTCATTTTAAATTCATTTTTTATTCAATTTTTCTTATATCTACTTACATGCTAACAAAAATGTGTAAAATTAGCTTATATAATAACTTAATTAACTTACTGACCCTAGGCGGGTACTCTAAATTATTCATTATCTTACTACTAGTGCCTTTCGGCCTTAAGATATCTTATGAAATAAAAACTAGAACTAGTTAAAACTAAGAAAATTTAAAAAAAACTTAGTTCCCAAGATCATTTTTTTTTTGTTTTCTTAAAACTAATTAGAACTACTTAAATCTACTTAAATCTACTTAAAACTAGAGCAGCCACAGTAGCTTTTTTTTTTTTTTTTGGTTTTATAGTTTTTTTTTTTTTTTGGTTTTATATTTTTTTTTTGGTTTTTTGTGTTTTATAATTTTTTTTTTTTTTTGATTTTATAATTTTTTTTTTTTTTTTTTGTTTTTTGGATTTTGTGATTTTTTTGTTTGCCACTGTGCCCACCCCCTATACCCTAAGACTTACACGCTAAACCTGTGTAAGCCAGCCATTGGCGACTCGCTATCATTATCAACTTCAAGATGTTGCTCCGACAACCACCAGAATGTTTTCGACGTTTTTATAACGTCCCGTCGATCGCAATCTGAAACCGCCCTACTGAACCGGAGGAGCTCTTCAGCTTCTCCGCCTACTGCGGTGACGTCTCGGTTGTAGAGGAGCCGTCGTTCCACGGACTTCCGGCAGACGTGGAAGATCAGCGGAACCGCCAACCTATCCTGAATCAGCCCTACCATATCAAAATAGAGGAAAGCCTCCGGTGGGACAAATCCACTGAAGCGCGTTTTCTCCATATACTCAGTGTTGGGGTAATAAGCCCCAAAAATCAGGCCATTGGTCGAGGTCATCGCTCTTGCAGTGTGACCACGAGTCAGTTTTATAATGAAGTTGTCGATCCTGTTTATTTGAGCCCCGTTGTAAAGGACCTCATTAGGATAATATTTTCTGTACTCCGACTCTGGTGTTATGTGCAATCCAAGACAGGTACGCAGACACTGTCTCTCAAACACCCGAATCTTTTCCATTTGAGACGCTGTAACATTGAACCACACGGGGCACCCATAGACAATCATTGGCCTTATGAGGGCCATGTAGCAAATCACCTTCACTCTGCTATTAAGTTGACTGCTGTGAAATAGTCGCCTTGTCAGAGCAAAAGCTCCTCTAGCCCTGGCCAGAGCCGCATCCATATGTTTGTTAAAATATAGATACTGATCTAGCCAGATGCCGAGGTACTTGACTACTACTTTGTTTGGCAGTGGGTGGCCATCTAGATCAACGATCACCAGCTTTCGCCAGTTCTTTCTCGTATCCCATGAGGCCCGAGCCAACGAGGTTCTAAACACAATTGTTTCCGATTTCTGGACGTTGATTTTCAACTTCCAGTCATCGCAATATTGCTGGATCTTATCGAAGTCACGCTGCAAGAGTATTCTGATAACTTCGATCTTTGGACCTGTTCTGTACGCAATAAGGTCGTCGGCGTACGCTATAGCATGGTGAAGAGAACCCATTAGATCGCCAGTGAAAATGCTAAACAAAATAGGCGAATTCACCGCTCCCTGTTGTAGACCGTTCTGTATTTTGAAAGTTCTGGTAGAAGTTATATTGCAACTTTTCACAACAAACGTTCTGCCATGAAGCATGTCATTCAGAATATATAGTAGTGGTTTACTCATGCCATATCTGATCAACTTATAAAAAAGACCGTCTAACCAAACGGTATCGAAAGCTTTCTCCAAGTCAACCAGACATGCACCCGTACACTGATTTTTAGCTTTGTTCCATTGAATATCTGATACTAGTTTAGACGCGGCATGTGTGGTATCATGGCCCGCCTTAAAACCGAACTGATTTTCTGGAATAATATGTTTGTCCTCAGCCCATGTGGACAGAACTCTATTGAGAACTTTCTCGAATACCTTGCTGATACTCGGAAGAAGACTAATTGACCGGAGATTTGCTGGATTGGAACCATCCTTACCTTTTTTAAGGAGAGGATGGACCACTGCCGTCTTCCAACGCACTGGATAATATGCATTATTCAGCGCATTGTTGAACAACGTGGTGTATATGTCCACCGCTTCCGCAGGGAGGTTTCGCAGCACAACATTGGGTATGCCGTCGACTCCTGCTGACTTCTTTTTCTTTATTTTGTGAAAGATGTCCAGGAGGTCCATCTAAGAAACGAACAGGGTGTTATCCCCGTTTCGCTGGGCGATGACTGCATTTGCAAGTCGGTCGTCATTGAACCTAGTGAAACCAGGATTCTCGGATCGCCAATGCGAGATCTCGTCTCTAAGATAGAAGTGTCCAACGAAGGCTCTGTTCTCAAGGTCGTAATTCGGGCGAATGCAGTCATTCACCTTATATACTCGCTCGAAAACAGCACCCACAGTCTCTACCTTCTCCTGAGCATCTTCCACTATAAAGTGGTCATCATCCAAAATGGCCTCATCCGGATCTATCCCTATTGTCAAAAGTAGGTTTTTGTTCTCTGTCGTCCTTTGGAGTTTAATACCCTGAAGGTCATTTTGATCTTTTCTCCTTAAAATTTTATTTATTTCCGGAAACATACTCGGGTTGTTAGACTGTACAAAAAGTGTGACGGTTGGTGTTGGTTTGAATTTGTTTTTTTTTTTTAGCTTTAAGATAGAGAATTTGTCACGATCGATTTTTGGTTGTGCATTGATTGTGGATGCACAGCATGTCATTTTACAGCTTATCATGAGGTTTCTTTCTTTCAGGCATAGACACTGTTAGTTGTTCTTTTTTTAGATTTAGATTTCAGAACTGAAAATTTGAATTTGAAAAATAATCTGTCTGCTGTTAGTTGTTCTATTTTTAGATCTTGTTGAAGGGGATTGTGACAAAAACATGCTGCTAAGATGTTAAATGACATGCTCATGCACAATGTTGAATGTTATAAAAAGTGTGTGTGACGGATGGTAATGGATTGAATTTTAAATGGTTGACTATGTTTGAATAATCACAAAAGTCGGTTAGTGGTGGCTGCTTACTCTTTTAAATTTTGAATTGTAGATTTTATGAAAGAGGATCTGGTCATGTTGATGCATTTGATCGTTGAATGTGGATCTGGCATTTCAATGGAGCTGATGGTGATGATAAATATAAGGAAGTATTTATGTGTCTTAGCATGCACAAGTGGAATCGAATTATCGAAAAAAGTATAAAAACAAATGTTTTAAAGTTTTCAGTATCAGTCATCAAAAAAAGAACAATAAAATGAAGAACCGTCACAGTTCCACAGATAAGGAAGGAATTCTTGACATCTTCCAGATTTTTGAAAAATATCTGAAGGAGTTCTCCCAAGGTTGTAGGGAATTGCAGCATATACAAGATGCCTTAGAGGAAGAAATACGTTTGGTTAGAGAGGTGCCAACCTTGGAGAGGCTACAGAGTGTAGCACACCTCATCAAGATTTTAAACATTAGGAGCTGTGAGCTGGGTTTTGGGGATGATGTACCTATCATCCCTATAGAAATATATATGTTTTTGCAAAAATTTAAAAAAAAAAGAAATAAAACTTTTTTTAAAAGCTATAAAAAAATCATGTTTTTTTCTTCTTATCAGAGAGAGAATTCTTTGAAAAGTGTTTAGGCTTAGGTACTTACGGTGTGCTTTTTCCTTCGACTTTTATTACAGTATTGGGCGGCTACCGTGTTTATCTAAAACATCTCATACATCTTCATACATTCAGAGCTGTGAGCTGGGTTTTTGTAGAATCTTATGGGGATGACTGCGTTTATTGAATTTTAAGTTCGCTGCACCATGAAAAAAATATTATTTTTATGCCTACAATTAATCTAAAACTCAATTTGTTTGTTATCAGTAAAAGTAATAATTTATTTCCTTATGTAGGTATTGAGATTACAAAGTTTAGTTTTTCTTAAATTTCTTAGGAATCCATGAGTTGTGTTTGGATGAAAACCCAAGCCATTTAACAAATATCTGATTTTTTTTTCGTTTGAAGAACTTTTTCAATTAGGAATGTGTCGGGAAATTTTGTTTTTTGTAGTTCAAGTTCGTAGAATCCACCCTTAATTGGGGTACCTTCATAGTCTTCTAGTAGATATGTGACAGGATTTGTATGTTGCACTTTGATTATTTTGAAGATTTCCGTTGTCCAATTCGGTGTGTATCCTTTATCAAATACATTTTTGTATTTACTTATTCTTACGAAATCTCCAATTCTAAGTTTCGGGGGAATATGAATTTTTATATGATTATATACTGTTGAGAGTAAATGCCTTTCATTTGCAGCATTTACCTCGGATGGTTTTATTTTGATTGTTCGATGAATCGAATTATTATATTTTTTAGTAAGCATATCTATTAAACCAATCCACCGATATGAACCACTTGCACTGAATTCCTTCCACATAAGTGTTTTAAAGGTACGATTAAATCTTTCAACAATAGATGCCTTAAGTGAAGTAAATGATGAATAATGATTGATTTTATATTTTTTCATGAGACTTTGAAAAGAGGCGTTGAAAAGTTCTTTCCCATCATCAGTTTGTTAGTTTTTGGGGGTACGTGTATCTTTACTGAAAATATGTTGCATAGCAATAGTGACATTGTGCCCTGTTTTGTTTTTGATGGGAACTGTCCAAGCAAACTTGGAAAATGTATCAATAACCGTGAGAAAATATCGGAAATTTTTATTATCATTTGAATAGACACCCATTTCAACTAGATCAGCTTGCCATAAATCATCTAATCCCTTAATAATAACTCGCCTTTTTTTAAAATTCCTCCGAGCAGGTTTATGTAATTCATTGACAACATCTCTTTTACTCATCTTTCTTTAAACTGATTGAAAAGAAAAAACATTTCATTCTTATATTTGTTTATTTTGTAATCTTTTATATAATAATATAAATTTTTTCATTCTTAATAATTTATTCTCAAGTAGGTATATAGCAAGCACATGTGTCTGGGCCTTCCTTACATTGATTCGAAGACCATGGGCAATTGATAAAATGACATCCATTGACAGACTCTGACGATGATACACCTTCAAACTGGTTCAAAAAACTCATAGTGTTCAGAAATTCCTCATAATGTTCCTCTAATAAGATATTCTGATTATACTTAAGCAAGTTTAAAATATCTTCAATAATCAAAGTATATTTAATGTTAGACATAACGAATGAATTGTGACTTGACACTATGGTGTCTATAATTAAACTGATTTTACTTTCCAGTTGCTGAATCTTTCACCACAATATATGCATTTTTTAAAAACTGTTGTCGTAAATGATGGATTTCGTTTTGAAAGCTTCGCTGCATGTGCTCAATTTTTTCATCGACATAGGTTTTGGAAGTAGCGTCTCTCTTATCATGCGGTTCCTGAATATTTTGTCATCTTTTCAATTTTAAATCGTAATCTCCAGCTTCTGTTTTGAAGAATCCTTCGCCAGGTGGTCCTGGTATACCTTGTGGACCCCGCTCTCCCTGCAATCCTCGCGGCCCAATCCTTACTCTAGCTCTATTGGTAAAACGACCAAATTTGTCTTTACTCATAATATGTCTTTATACAATTATGTTTTTCTCTTTTAATTCTTCAACAATTGAGACAATTTCATTAGAGTGATTATTATTCCCTGCTTGTTGTGACCCAATTAAAAGCTTCAATCGATCTACAAGTTCATTCGGATCATCCCAATATATAAAGTCTTTCTTCATGCTTGATAATGTCATTAATCCACTTCCGAATGAAGGTGTGGTATTCAAAAAAAATGTTTTATTATGTTGTATTTAGCACCACGATTACCTCGTACTTGTTTCTCTGAATCATGGGAATCTCTATGCGAATTGGTATCCGTTAATATAGTTTTATAGTTGTTTAAGTCTTCACTATTATATATTTTTTCGTTTGGTCTTTTCATGAATAGGAGCTCGTATAATCCATGTGTCCCTTTAAAGTTCTTAGTTTTTACATGTATATCATTTCCTTGAACTTTGAACTCACCATCTCCAATATATAACTTTCCATTTTTCAAGTATATACCATATATATTATCAATTGAATTGGAATTGTTAATAAATAGATCCAGATATTTTTTAGGAATGTCGGAAAATTCTTCATGAGATAACTGCTCTGCAAAATTCCGATGCTTAATGCGACTTTTTCTAGTCTTCGAAAGTTCTAAATGGGTTCTTGGAGTACTATTATTGTTATCTGTAATGGCGTAACTAATGGAAGGTGACGGTGTAATAAATTCTTCTTCCTATTTAGTGGGTTAAATTTTCTTTGTAGAACTTTGAAAAATATTTTTCTCATGATCTTCCTCTTGCTTGGAGTTTGATTTTTTAACTAATTTATTAAGTGGAGTCGTAATTGGTCTTAAAGCATCCTCTACTTGAGTTTCGTAAGCTTCTTTACCCCGTTTAAGAGCTTTGTATTTTTTTCGTAGTGCTTCTGTGGTTTTAATAAGTTCTTGTGTAAGTTTCACATCTATATGCATCATATTTATTTGTTTGCTTTTTTATAAAAACAATCCGTAAATAAGGTTCGTATACATCAAAATAATCGAATTAATGGATTTAAGTTAAGAAAGATATTACAGGTACTTGTCTTAATTGATGAACTTTGATCATTTAACTGTGTGAATCGATTTTTAACTGTAGTATTGTGTTCAGTAAACTGTAACGAAGTGTTCTCGTAGAACATTTCTGCACATATGACACAAAATGATAATGTGTTTTGTTTTATAGGGAAGGGGTAAGACCGCTTTAAACAGAACTTTAGAAAAGGCTCCGAACAGCTTCAAAACGCTTTTTAAACAGCTCGTAACAGCTCCAAACCGCTTTTCAAACAGCCCCAAACAGCTTCAAACCGCTTTCAAACTGCTTTTCAAACCGCTCCAAACAGCTCGTAACAGCTCCAAACCGTTTTTCAAACAGCCCCAAACAGCTTCAAACCGCTTTTCAAACCGCTCCGAACAGCTCACCGATTTTCAAACCGCTCCAAACAGCTCGTAACAGCTCCAAACCGCTTTTCAAACAGCCCCAAACAGCTTCAAACCGCTCCGAACAACTCGTAACAGCTCCAAACCGCTTTTCAAACAGCCCCAAACAGCTTCAAACCGCTTTCAAACCGCTCGTAGCAGCTGCAAACCGCTTTTCAAACAGCCCCAAACAGCTTCAAACCGCTTTTCAAACCGCTCCGAACAGCTCACCGATTTTCAAACCGCTCCAAACAGCTCGTAACAGCTCCAAACCGCTTTTCAAACAGCCCCAAACAGCTTCAAACCGCTCCGAACAGCTCGTAACAGCTCCAAACCGCTTTTCAAACAGCCCCAAACAGCTTCAAACCGCTTTCAAACCGCTCGTAACAGCTGCAAACCGCTTTTCGAACTTTTGAACTGTATATTTACACTGTATTTAGTTTCAGAAAACTATCAAAGCCTTTCCTATAACGACCTTTGTTCAAAGACATATCTTTATCAATAACTAAAAAACCATGTTTAATGTTCCAACATTCTGCACATAATTTTTGAAATGTTGAAAACCACATATCTGAATTTACATGATCATTGTAGATATGCTTTAAGTTCATATCATCCTGTTTAAAGACGATTAGAAAATTAGCATTGTCTCTAATTAAGTGTTTGGGTATTCTGGTATATGTCACAAATAAAAACTATCAATGTTATGATGTCGCCCCATGCTAAAGTATGTTCGAATAGTGTCTTGTTTTTCACAGGCAATATCATCAAATATAAATATAGAGTTTGGTTTAGCTTCTTCAGGTGGTATAACTTCACTGTTATTGGAAAAAGTAAAGAACCCCATATGCTTTATTGGTTGGACGGCTCTTCGTAGAAATTCATATTTTGGCTGTTGTAAAGATTTTGAATAAATATATATATTTTCAAATTTCAAGCCATTTGGATGTTGTAGCAAAGTCATCATTACATTAGTTTTTCCGTAATTTGATGGACCTGTTATCAAACCTCTTATGCTATTGGGCAATAATATACTGTGCTTTTTTGTTTCAATTCTTTTAACCAAATCCATGTTTTTTATTGGTAGCTGATGTTGTTTTATGAATCGCATGATGACAAAAACTAAATGATTTTCCCATATATATCAAGGTTTTATTGAAAAATGTCATAACATTATTAGTGACCTCTGCAAATCGTTGTATACCTAATAAAATGATAGATTTTTCTAATCAACCTAATAGTCAACGAAAAATTGTGAAAGGAGAAGGTTTATTGAATTCTGTAATTAATAAACTACCATTTGAACTTCACTTACCAGGTTACCAGTACTGTGGGCCTGGAACAAAATTGGAAGAACGTTTAGCTAAAGGCGATCCTGGGATAAACTTACTTGATCAAGCTTGTAAACAGCACGATATTTCATATTCCAAATTAAAGAATACACCTGAACGACATATAGCAGATAAAATTTTAGCTGAAAAAGCTTGGCAACGAGTTAAATCAAAAGACGCAGGTATAAGAGAACGAGCAAACGCATTATTAGTCACCAACTTGATGAAAGCTAAAGTAAAGTTTGGAATGGGTATAACTGATAAAAAAACTAAAAAGAGCAAGTGTAAGCTCACATTTAACAAATCAATTAAAGATGTGGGAAAAATTGTTGTAACTAAAAAACCCTACAATTTAAACAGTGCTATTAAAATAGCTTTGTCAGCGGCTAAGAGAATAATTAAGAGAAACAAAAATATTAAGACACCAAGAGTTATATCTGTACCTAAATCAGGTGGAGTAGTACCATTCCTTGTTCCTCTTTTTGCAGGACTTTCAGCACTAGGTGCATTATCTGGAGGCTATAGCTAAAGCTGTGAATGAGGCTTTTAATGCTAAAAAAGATCTAGAAGAAAAGAAACGTCATAATACAAAGATGGAATCTATTGCAATGGGTAATGGACTACATCTAAAACCTTATAAGAAGGGTCTTGGATTATTTTTACATGTGCAGCCAAAAAACTTTTAGATTCGCTACCCAAACGTGCATTGAATGAATTGGATATAATTCATTTTGCAAAAATAAATATTCCTCATTTTCGTGGTGTTTTTATGCGAGATAATTTACCCCGGTATAAGCCATGGAAAAATGAATGTGGAATCGTTAATCTAGATTCTTTAAAAGGACCAGGAACACATTGGGTAGCATATTGTAAAAAAGGCAAACTAATTGAATATTTTGATAGTTTTGGGAATCTTCAACCTCCTATTGAAGTAATTCATTATTTATGTAGGTTTAAATATCAAATACAATTATACTAAGTACCAAGATTGCAATACCACTAATTGTGGTCATTTATGTTTGAAATTCTTATATGATTGTTACTTCTAATAAATATAAAGATTATTTTTTTTTTAAAAAATATTCATTGTTTATTTCATCGTCATGGCATTGACACTTACACTAAGCGGGGAAACTTCCTATCTATCAGCTGAATATTTCCCACCATTAAACTTGAATAGGGATTACGTTTGTGGCCTCGTAGATTTTCAAACATATAACTCAATTCCAAATGTGGATGAACGAAACAATTTGTTCCATATTGGAGAAAACGAAATCGAAATTCCAGTAGGATCCTATGAAATAGATGACATTGCGTTCTTGATTTGTAAGACATTGTTAATGCAAAATTCTACCGCCAAAGTAAAGATAGAAGCAAACAATAATACATTAAAAGCAGAAGTTGAGAGTAATGAGATAATTTACTTCGATAGACCTAGGTCTATTGGAACATTATTGGGCTTTGGTAAGCGTGTACTTGAACAAGGTATAACTCATATGTCAGATTTAGCGGTTGACATTAATAAAGTAAACGTCATAAGAATTGAGTGCAACATAATTGTGGGTTCCTATTTTAATAATACTCCTGTACACACTATTCATGAATTTTCACCGGAAGCAGGAGCAGGGTATAAAATCATAGAGGTTCCAAAAAATGTCATCTATTTACCTGTGAACGTCAAGCAAATATCTTCTTTATCATTAAGGCTTGTAGATCAAGACGGTGATCTAATTAATTTTAGAGGAGAAACAATAACCATTCGATTGCATTTAAAACCGAAATCAACGTAATGTTACTCTATAATAATTATATATCTGACATCAAAGTTGATCATTCAATTAGTTCTGAAAAGACATCAAACCGATCAAGATCAAGATTGTCTCTTGAAAACAAAGCATTTCTACTATCACTAGGATTTGTCCTGAAAGAATAAAAAGAAAAAATAATAATAAAATGAGTCAAATACTAAATATTAGTCACTGTCCTAATTATGATAATAGCATTACAAAATTTGAGTATCATAGTTATTCAGCATTTCTTCAATCCTTCAATACCAGTGATGAAATACGTATCCCTATACAACAGCAGGATCTGTGCATTTTACCCAGTGAAAGTTTCATTTATGTAGAAGGAAGTCTGACAAAAGCAGATGGCGGAGTTTCTTCCACAGCAAAACTATGTAACAATGCTATACCATTTCTTTTTGAGGAAATACATTATGAACTCAATGGTCTCGATATTGAAAACAATAAAAATGTTGGTATTACAACATTATTAAAAAATTTTATATCATTAAATGAGAATGAAAGTAAAAGTTTGGAAAATTCTTCATGGACTGGAAAGGATAGTATTTCACTTTCATCGGGTAGTTTTAACTTTTGCATTCCATTGAAAAATCTTTTAGGATTTGCTGAAGATTATAAGAAAATCATTATAAACGCAAGACATGAATTGATTTTAATTCGAACTCGAACTGATGAAAATGCCTACATTAATACAGAAAAAGAAAATTTAAAAATGGCAATCCATAAACTACAATGGAGGGTTCCTCACATTACCTTATCCGATTCCAATAAATTAGTACTATTGAAACAAATTCAATCGAAACCAATTAAAATGCATTTTAGAAATTGGGAAATGTATGAATATCCTACTCTACCTACTAACACGGATCATGTGTGGACAGTTAAAACCTCAACACAACTTGAAAAACCTAGATATATTATAATTGCACTACAAACAGCGCGTAAGAACTATCTAAACAAAGATGCTAGTAAATTCGATCATTGCGATGTTAGCAATGTGAAAGTATATTTGAACTCAGAAGCATATCCTCGTGAAGATATAAATTTGAAGTTTAATCTAAATCAATATGCTATTCTCTATGAGATGTACAGCAAGTTTCAACAATCATATTATCAGAAGCCACCACTACCACTCTTATCTCCACAAGAATATAAAAACATTGCTCCAATTATGGTTATTGACTGTTCTCGTCAAAATGAATCAATTAAAAACGGACCTGTCGATGTAAGAATTGAACTCAAAACGTCCACCCCTGTTCCAGATTTAACTACAATGTATTGTCTTATTCTTCACGATCGTATAGTTGAATACAATCCAATGATTTACTGAGTGACATCTTTGTTAAAAAGTCCTATATCAAAGTGTTTTTATCTTTAAAATAACGAAGCTTAAAATTATTGCAAAGCTACATAGCTATTATTTAAAGTGTCGTGCATTTGAAAATCATCAAATTTTAACTTAAAAACTATAAACACTAAGTGTAAATGAGTGCAAAAAGATCTCTTGCTGTCACTTCACCTGATCAATTTATCACAAAGCATAAAAGACAACAAAAAATAACAACAACTAAAACAATGGCAGTGGGCCAAATGTCAATCGACGACCTAAAAAGTTTCATGGGCGATCTTCTGGACACAAAAAATGCAAATTTAGCAACTAAAGAAGACGTTGCAACTATACATGAAGAAATCCAAAAACTCCGAACCAAAAACCAGGAACTCACACAAGCACTGGAGAAAGTTCAACAACAATGCGAGTATCTCAAGAGAGAAGTTAATTTTGTAACCAAAAAATCATGTGAAAAAAATCTTATTGTACGCCTCGCCAAACAACCCAACACCGATCCTCGCGACGAAGCTAAAAAACTGCTTAATTCACTTGTTCCAGATGAGCCGGCACCTATAAGCTCAATTCGTTCGCTACCTTCGAACTTCAAAACTAGCAATATTGTTGTTGAAACAAATTCTAAGGATTATGTGGATAAAATAATCAATAAAACAATCCAACTCAAAGGCACTGGTATGTTCATCCATAGGGATCTGCCATTAGAACAACGAAAAATACGACAATTGCTGCTGCGTGTGAGGAAGTCCATAAAGATTTGCAAACCGAATGTTGACATCAAAATCAAAGGTGAGACATTGGTGGCTGAGGGGAAAATCTTCAACTGGTGCAGAGAGAGGGGGTTATTGCAGTCAAATGACGGAGTCGACGGCTGCGAAACTCTCAAACATTTGTATGCGGGGTTCAACTTGTCAAACGAAGAGCTTTTACGATCAGCAAATGCATCCAATGTCAGCAGAAGCAACAACCATGGGAACATAACAACGAATAACCAACTGCCTGAACGTATGCATCAAAAAAATTATTTAGCACGAGCATGAGACAGTACCGTCTGCCAGAATTTTACTAAAACAAATAAAGTTATTAAAGAAGCACCTGTAAGTATTTTAAATTTATTATCGTATAATGTAGGATGATTAAAAAACAAATTACTTTTTCCATCCTTTTTTGAATATGTGAATAGTTTTGATTATTTTTTTCTTTTTGAAACACATGTAATGCAGGATAATTATGGAGATTTTGAAAAGTTTTTTATTGGTTACAAATTAAGTTGGATTCCTGCTACACGGGTACATTCTCGTGGGCGGGCAATTGGAGGATACCTCTTTGGGTATAGATCTACTTTTAAGAACTGTAGTTTTCTTACTATCGAAGGCTTTACTGCCTTAAAAATAAAAATATTGTGCGAATGGTACTATGTTTTGCCAATCTATCTTAATTGCAATAATTGGGAGCAAGATTTTTTCAATTTTGAAAACTTACTTAATAACATAAATGTTAATAACATAATGCTTATTGGGGATTTCAACGCGCGTATGGCAGACAAACAGATAGAAAGTGAAATTAATATTTTTGGTGAACAATTTAAAGCAGTAAGACACTCAAAAGATAAGACTATAAATGGGAACGGAAAGAAACTTTTGGAATTATTCTAGAATTTTAATATATTCATATTAAATGGGTCAATTGATGGTGATATTTTAGGAGAGCTAACTTTTATTGGAGGACCCGGTTCTTCTGTGGTGGATTATTGTGGTGTCGGTGATAAATGGTTTGAAAGAGTAGTTGACCTCCATGTTGGTACACAAACTTTTTCCGATCATATGCCCATATCCGTAACACTGTCTTCAGAAGAGTTGGGGCTTGCTAATGAAATGAAGCTTTTACCAAGACTTTATTGGAGGGAGCATGAAAAGGAAAAGTACCACCACAAGCTTTGTCAGTTTTTGGCGCAAACTGACCTAAGCGAAGCAAGCTCAAGCCACGAAATTGATTTTTTCATTGAGGCTATAAAAAACTCAACTTCCTTTGAAGAAAGAAGGTATGTAGCAACAGGAAAACAGAAGTGGTTTGATACTGACTGTGAAAAAGCAAAAGCAAAATCGTTCAAACTGCTCAAACTAGCAAAACAGCGGAATGGAGAATTCTTCCGAAAAGCATACATACAAGCTAATACTTCTTACAAAAATTTGTGCAAATCTAAAAAGAAAGAATTTTTCACCAAATTGGCAGAAAATTTAAGTAATGTAAAAGACTCCTCACAGTTCTGGAAAATAGTGAAGGTATTGAATGGTACCAAATTTAAAATAGGAAATAATTTAGATGCCAATATTTTAGCTGATCATTTCAAAAATCTTTTGAATCCTATATCCGATATAGTATATCGGATGACGAGCCAATACAATTCGCTGAAAACTTAGTTTCTGTAGTAGATATAGAGCAGGATATTGATCTTGAAGAGATTCGCTGTGTTTTGGACAAAGCAAAGGACAACAAAGCCCCAGGAGAAGACAGAGTTCCTTATGAGTTTTTTAAAAATGCTCCCAACATCTTCCTGGGTCATTTATCAAAGGTATTTTCAAAAATACTACACACAGCAGAAGTACCGCAAAGTTTTAAGAAGTCAATAGTGTTTCCAATACATAAAAATGGCGACACATACAATGTGGAAAATTATAGGGGAATTTCATTTATGAATATAGTAGCTAAAATATTTGCAGGCGTATTACTGAAAAGACTTGAACGTTGGGTAGAAAAAAACAAATTACTCAGTGAATTTCAAGCAGGCTTCCGTCCAGGATACTCAACAGTGGATCACCTTTTTTCTGTTCAAAATATTGTAGATCACTACTTAGAAAATAGGAAAAATTGTATGCAGTATTTATAGATCTTAAAGCGGCCTTTGACAGCATTGACCGACGAGCATTATTATACAAGCTCAATTCAATTGGCATGTCTTCCAAAATTCTAAAATTATTAAAAAATATGTATGAAGAGACTGTATCGGCTGTATGGGACGGTGAACAAATGTCAGACTGGTTTGAAACAAAAAGTGGTGTTCGCCAAGGATGTTTGTTGTCCCCATTGTTGTTCGCATTGTATATAAATGACATAGTTGATTTTTTACCAAATGGAATCCATATTGCAGGGCAAACAATAAAATGTCTTTTATACGCAGACGATATTATATTATTCGCAGATTCTCCCGAAAGCCTTCAATTAATGATAAACAAATTCAGTAGTTACTGCAAAACATGGAATTTGGTAATAAATACTTCAAAATCGAAAGTCATGATTTTCCGAACTGGGGGAGGTAGACACTGCCGAAATGAAAGATGGACTGTAAACAGGGAGTCTCTTGAAGTTGTGGAGGAATTTAATTATCTGGGTATGATACTAACACCTAATCTAAATCCAAGAAAACATCTGCAGATTAAGCTTGCAAAAGCAGTAGCTGCAATAAATTCAACATGGAAAAATCTGTTTAGAAGTAGACTCGTTGCGCATAGCATCAAGTTAAAAGTATTTGAAGCTGCTCTGAAATCTATAATGACATATGGTTCTCAAGTTTGGGGGTATGAACAATATGAGGAAGTAGAGAAACTTCAACGATTTTTCCTTAAAAAAACATTTGCTCTACCTCAGTCAACGCCGAACTACACCGAAAGAAAAACCTTGGTAAAATCAAACAGGAAACTTGTTTGTTTTTGCGTCAAGCAGGAACATACTTAAATTAAACAAGCTGGCATTTTCATTTTATTTATTTAAATGCTACAATTTTCATTGCTCAAATCAAAAACGTCATTTTCAATTTCATTGTAAACCAACAACGGTTGTGATACTAGAAACATACATGTCCATGATACTTTAACAACGTTTGTGTTTCGTCAACAATTCTGAATTGTTGGCAAAATATGAACATTGTTGATCAAGTATGTTCGTGAGAATTCAGCCACGTTTTTATTTGCTCAAGAGTTTTAATGTAAAATTTCTATGATAAATGCCTGAATTGATACATTTGATTGGTCAAACTTCAATTCAGGCATTTATCATAGAAATTTTACATAAAAGCTGTTGAGCAAATAAAAACGTGGCTTGGAATTCTCACAAACATACTTTATCAACAATAAAGAATAATTAATTATCCCTTAATATAAAATGGTCACGAAACTTATCATATATATTGAATTGAAGTTCCGTTTGCGACTTCACGTTTTCTGTGGGCTTAAGTATGAAAAATATTGGAATTCAAAATGTTACTGATACTTTAACTATTCTTTATTGATTAAAGAAGTATGACCATTGTTGATTGTGATAGTTCAACAGTGAATTTGGTATTTCAATCACAAACGTGATAGTTTTTGTAATTTCAGCCTTAATTGTTAGTTGAATATGTTTGTTGTCGATCAAGTATGAAATCAACAATCACGTTGTTGGTTAAAAATTAGAACATATTCAAATCAACTACGAACATACTTAATTTAAACATTTTTATGATACTTACCTGAAAAAAAATTGATCACGGCAGCATACTTGATTTGAAAATGCGTTCTTATTTGAATTCATCACGAAACTTGGTTAATTTCACAATTTTAGATGAATTGTTGATTAACAATGAAACATGTTTAAATCAACCAAGGTTTTTTCTTTCGGTGTACATGCTCCTTCTAGAAACTGGTCTTTCACCAACTTTTCTATACACTCTAAGAATGCACTTTCAATATGTCTTAAAAATACTCACATACCCTGACGATCGACTACCAAAGATACTTGCAAAGCATAGCATACGCAAAAACATAAGCTGGTTCAGGAAATGGGAAGGACTTACTCTGCTCTGTGGAACTCCACTGCCAAGCTTAGACACACAAGACGTTAATCTAAGAAATAAACTAATGAGCTTTCTAGAAGTTTTGGATATAAAAATAAGATCAGATCTTATTGAGGAAGCTAAAGGCTCATCACGGAGATCATTGTATCCAAAGCTCGAGTATAATTTAAACAGTGCGAATTATTTTACTGATGCAAAAAGCTTGAGTGAAGTTTCCAACATTTTTCGATTGAGGGGAGAACTGCTAGCTCTAAATTACAGACCATACCACAAAGACCGAAACACGTATTGTTCATTATGCAATATGCAAGAACAAGAAACTTCGTTTCACTTTTTATCTGTCTGCCCGATTTTAAAAGAACTTCGATTCGTATACTTTCAAAAGACAGTTTTAAGTGAAGAAGATTCTATAAGTATCTTAAATGGTGAAAATTGGAAAAACCTGGCTCATTATTGCATAGAAACACTCAAATACCGACAAGAATTTATTAATGATTAATAGTAGATTGCAACCCATCAAGGTGCACCCTCATCTTTCGTATACGAAAACACCATTTTTGTTATGCAAATAATCTATACTTTGCATATTATTATAATTTAAAAATTTAAAAAAAGAAGAAAAAAAAAAGTTGTGAAATATTTTCAATAACATTTTATTTATGGAAAATTAAAGCATTATTATTCTAAAGATAAAATAAAAAACTCATATGTTTAAAACAAAATTTTATGAAAAAGTTGGCATCTGGCAGACGGTTTCAAACCAAGGCCAAAAGTTATTTATATTATGAAAATTGTACACTTTAATTATATGGAATTAAAAATAAACTAAACTAAACTAACTAAACTACAATCCAATGACAGGAGAAGTTCAAAAACTTATCTAACACGTGACAATTTGTATACCTTTTTCAATAATAAAATATTTTACTAGCCGATAAAAAACATGGTGGTTTATTTTATTTATATTTTTATTTTCAAAAAGTCAAGAAGAAGAAGAAAAACATAATTGAATTACAAAATTATCTTTTGAATCCTCTTTTAAATCCATATGGCAATGAACTGTAATTGCTAAGAAAACGTCTTTTTTCCGCTTTGGCCTTATACGTTTTTGTCTCCGCTACATTCACAACTTGATGACCCTGTGTACGGCGAATATTATTAGAATTAATAATTATACCTTCATTGTCTGATGATGAAGAGTTTAGTACTGCTTCTTTTATTGAGTCAAAATTGATTTTTTGTGATGATTGGAAATTAAGACAAATGCCCTTTACCTTGCAGACTACTTGTTCTAAATGATCGTTTGTACTATAAAGTTTATACGCATAGTTCTTTGGACCACCACTGGCAAATTCAATTATAAAACTCCCCTGGCCAAAAGTTTCCAGTTCATTGGTCATGTCACCAATAAACTCTCCAGTAGGCGGCTCGAATTCTCCATCGCGGCTAACATATATGACAGAATCAGTGTCATAGTACAGTACTCTTTCCTCTAATTTTTCCAGATAGCTGTATAATTTAAGGCGGGCCAGGGCTGTCGTGTAGGCAGCAATACAGACATTTACAAGGGATGAAGATTCAATGGCTTCCTCTTTCATTTCAAAGGTGCTTCCAATTTTTCTTCATTAACTGGTACAATATGTAATACTTCTATAGAAGGATTGGTAAGAAGAAGAAATAAATCCGAAGGATCACTCAAAATACATGTTTGTTGTTGGTTTTGTCGTTGTCCGAATTTCCCCCAAAATGAATTCAGCATCAATTTTGCCAAAGATCTTTTACCAGGATTATCACAAATTTCTGATTCTTCCAAAATTATATTTTCTTTTTCGAAAAATTCTTTTAAATAATTCTCTTTTTCTAAAGAAGATGTGCACTTAACAGGCCATCCCGATGCTTCCTGTTTCAACTTCAAAAACTTGTTCATCATTGATGTGAATAATCCTTCAGAATTTGTGTCTGGATCATATTGGAGTACATTATATTCCCAAATTTCATAAACATCAATCAATTTATAGCCTTTTTCAACTGCTTTCAAAACTTCGTCAATTACCCACGTTCCTAGAAGGGCCCTTTCCTCCTCGGAATGATTACAACATTGTTCTTGATTTTTTTCATTGCTGCAACTTTTACACAGAGAAAACATGAGTCTTTTGTTTTGTTTGATTGGTAGGACAGGATGAAGTAGATTTTCAGGTGGCATAATTTTGCATTTTACAAGTCCATTCATACCTTCTAGTTTCAAGTCACAACAATTAGTATGAACTTTAGGATGGCCAATGGGAAATTTCCCGTTTTTGCATACCCATGGATATAGGGAGCATACATCTATGTATTGGATTTTTTCGCCTTCTTTACATTTGTTATAACTGTATGTGTTCCCTGTTCGGCCTCCAAAGAAAGCATCACGAGGATTGAGCGGGGAACTTTGTATAAGTGGATGATTATTTAAACATTTCAAATCTTCCTTACTCATAGTCTTTAAATAATTTTGAAAATCACAACCCCACATTTCAATAACCTCAAAATTGTATGTTTTTAATCATTTAATTTTTGATTCGGTTTTTTCATACCTCTGATTGAGGGTATCACTTGAGTCTTCATGAAGTGGTTTATCACGATTGTGTTTTAAACAGAGAGGATGACCGTGAAAATAGCATCCATGGTATTCAAAAATCTGCCTTGTTTCTGTGCATTAGCCATCAACCTTACACCATTAACAACAGCTTCTCTTCCTTTGTACGCATATTGTATGTTTATATTTCTCTTTTTCTCCTCGCAAATCATCCACTTAATTGCTTCTACAGATTGATTATCCGCACATCTGTAACCATTTCTCGGTATTAAACCAATTGTGTTAGGAAGAAGAAAATTACGTCTGAAAACAAGGTTACAAGCGGAGGCTATCGTTACTGCTTCCAAAAATGGTTCAACATTATTTTGCATAAGAAATAATTTTCTAAATGCTAAACATGCCTCGGTCAATATCTCTACATCGCTCTTGCAGTATTCTTCAAGCTCTTGCTGCATTAAAAAATTATCATTTGCATGCTCTGAATGCCATTTCAAAAAATTATTTCGCTCCTCTATTCTCATTGTATCCGGACTATAAAATTCAATAGCCGGTAGTTTCCCGGTATATTTTCCATTTATTTTCATGTTGAATAAATGAGGGAAATAACCTTTTTTTAACACTGATGGTAGATTGAATGCCTTGGGTAATTTTGATAGAGCCATTGGGAAATAATTTAATGAGTCCAGAAATTTGACATTAACAATCTGCATAAAAATTATTTTAGTTCCACGCATAAGTAATTCGGGGGTAAGGCTTGTTTTTTGCAGTACATAATTTAAAATAAATTGATGATCATAAGCTTGGCCATTGTGCGCTATCACAGTCACATGTTTGTAAGTTTTTCTGACATTTAAAATATACCCCAAAAACTTTTCTATTACA
This sequence comes from Melanostoma mellinum, assembly GCA_914767635.1. Taxonomy (NCBI): domain Eukaryota; kingdom Metazoa; phylum Arthropoda; class Insecta; order Diptera; family Syrphidae; genus Melanostoma; species Melanostoma mellinum. Next base: position 116,156,363 of record OU612059.1, on the reverse strand, counting down.
AATCCTTCTTTTTCTTCTTGTTCACGTTTAATGTTTAGTGAATGCTTACATTTCTGACAGAAAAATAAATTTGGTATATCTATACATTGATCACATTTCTGTTTGAATATGCATAAGTTGGGTTCGTGTAGTTTAGCTCTACTATTTATTTCTTTTTCTTGCCGACTTTCCAAGTCGTAGAATATGTATAGGCTGTTTTTGAAACAAGGTGTTCTTTTGTCAGGTTGAATATAGCATTGATGATCCCTTGGCACATGCTTGTCACATTGTTTGCAGAAGTATTCATCACAATAATCAGTTTTAAATTCATTTTTATTGTACAATCACTTATAACTACTTACATGCTAACAAAAATGTTTAAACTAGCTTACATAATAACTTAATTAACTTACGGGGCGGGTACTATAAATTACACAATAACTTATTTCTAATGCCTTTCGGCCTAAAGATACAATATATTTATTTCAACTAAGAACTAATATTAATAACTAAGAAAGTTTAAAAAACTTAGTTTCCTTGAACAATTTTTTCTTTTTCTTAAAATTACTTACAACTAATTAAAACTAATTAAAACTAGAGCAGCCACAGTAGTTTTTTTTATATATATATATATATATTTTTTGTTTTTTTTTTTGTTTTTTGTGTTTTTTAATTTTTTTTTGATTTTTTTTTGTATTTTTTGTATTTTTTTTTTTTTTTAATTTTCGACGCAGCTAATTTATTTTTAAATTTTTTTTTGATTTTGATTTTTTTTTTACGATTTTTTTTTTGTTTTTCGATGCAGCTTTATGTTTTTTTTTTTTTTTAATTTTTGTGTTTTTTACATTTTTTTTTGTTTTTTGTTTTGTTGGTTTTTAATATTTTTTTTGGTTGCCACTGTGCCTACCCCCTATACCCTAGGTCTTACACACTAAACCTTTGTAAGCCAGCCACAGGCGACTCGCTATCAGTAACATTTACATTTTGTTGCTCACACAACCACCAGAACATTTTCGACATTTTAATAACGTCCCGTCGATCGCGATCTGATACCGCCCTACGGAACCGGAGGAGCTCTTCAACTTCTCCGCCTACTGCGGCGACGCACTATGGGACGAAATAAGCTTTAGCGTCTCATAAATGGTTTTGAAAAATTTTACAATTCGAAAAATCTAAAGATGAGGCCTTAAACTAGAAAACCAGCTCTTTTCGAAAAAGTAACTGTTTTTTTATTTTTTTTTTATTTTTGGTACTTAAATTGCTGATCAAACCTGTCACATTAATTTGATTATAGTTTCCCTTTAAAGATAACAAAGTTTGAAGTGAAATATTTTGTAGCTTCCTGAATATAAGTAATTGGTGTTTTTTTTTTTTATAAAACACTTGTTTTTATTTAGATTTAGTTCAACAGTTAATTTAAAGAAAAAAAAAGAAAAATAACCTTTTTTTTGTTTTGTGATTTTTTCAATTAAGGTTTTCTTTGTTACCTCCACCTGCCTCCACCTCGGGACCGGTTTTTTTTAATTTGCTTGTAACTGTAGATTCAGAATCAAAAAAAACCTCGTCCGCATACGTCCGCCTTTTTTTTTATAAGCAAAAATGTGTAAAAATTGAACTTTTTTCTTTATGACTTTGAGTTTGTTGCTCTTTAATTTTCATTACAATGATAGAAAATATTTAAATTCTACTCATGCTTACTACCTAAGTAGTAAAACATGAATAATGGTTAAAAAAATCATACGAAACGGTTCCCTCCTTACACCATACAAGTCATACAAGTGAAATAATTATTACCAAATTTCATCACAGTTTTTTTTAACATGGTTGCTCCAAAACAAAACCGAAATAATTTTTAATAAATAAATTGAAGTATCACTTTCCTATAATTATAGCCTCTTTTCAACCACATATGAATATACTTAAGTTAACCATACAAACTGACCGTTAAGACAAGGCGATAAGAGATAAATTAGTCATCCAGCGAGAAGAAGCTCTAACTCTGTACAAGAACAGTAAATTGTGTTGTTACAACAAACAAAAACAACAAACAACCCATATCAAAGGTGATGGTAATGTGAAGGCAACTCAACTGTTATTCCAATTTTAGCTTTTGAACCAAAAGGAACGTTTTTCTTATAAGTGCAAAAAAAAAAAAAAAATTAAATGGAATTTAATTGTTGTAGGCGGGAAATTTGTGAATTTTTAAAAACCGGTGGAAATAGTGAAATAAGTGCGCATTTAATAGAAAAGTATAATTTAACAGAGTTAGAGGTAGAAACAGTTCTGACAACTATTGATAAACAATTGAAATCAAAATTTAAGCAGCGATGGGCTAATGCCCAGTATAAAAGTGATAGGTTTGAAAACCACAATTCTGAGTGGCTTAGTGGAAAATTTAAAGTTTCTCTGAACTCCGATAAGATGCAGTCATCTTCATCTTTAAATAAACCTGAAAGACGTGGCAGGCCCCTCAAATTGTATGAAGAAAGTTCCGAAAAAACTAAAAAACGGAAGAATATGGAATTGGTTCAGGAATACGGACTGGAATACATATGTAATTCCTATTTGCAGCGGCTGCGCTCTTTAGGCGAACATGATGAAGCCACCATCATTTCTCTTCTTAGAAATATGGGAAGTGAAGAAAAGAAAAATTTGCTTCAAAAAATCTCGCAAAATTCGGATTCTGTTTCCCCATGTTCAAAAGAGGAGACTTTAAGTCTGTATATTGAAACCGACCTATCCAAAACAAAATACTCTCATTTGAGAAATTTTTTGTCAGACAAAAACTTGCCAGCATTGTTGCCTTCTTACTACACTTTATGTGAAGCAAAAAATGAGTGTTACCCGCCCCAATCGAGCATTACCGTCACCAATGTAAGTGCTGCTGTGAATCTGAAAGATCTTTTAGATCACACAGTGAGTCGTATCTTAAAGATTGAATCGGTTTCCACGAATTTAAAGCGTTTAAAGCTTTACAGCAAATGGGGATGCGATGGGTCCTCAGGACAAAGTGAATATAAGCAGGTTTTGCATGAGGAAAGTGCAGAAATTTCTGATGCAAACTTATTCATAGTCTCCTTGGTACCATTAAGGCTTGTCGATGAAGAAAGCAGTTCTGTTGTTTGGCAAAATCCAGCTTGCTCCTCGGTAAGATATTGCAGACCGATTTTGATTGAATTTGCCAAAGAAACGGATGAAAAAACTAGTTCCGTTGTGAGTCAAATAAATACGCAAATAAGCCAATTAACTCCAACTTTTTTGAAAAATAATGATGACGACATACAAGTGACACATAACCTGCTCATGACTATGGTTGATGGAAAAGTAGCTAAAGTTCTTACGCAAACCTCTTCTTCTGCTTGTTGTACTGTTTGCGGTGCAACTCCAAAGCAGATGAATGATTTAACAAAAGTATGGGCGAGAGATTTGAAAGAAGATTCTTTCCAATACGGTCTTTCTACCTTGCATGCGTGGATACGATTCATGGAAATGATACTCCATATTTCATATAACTTATCTTTTAAAAAATGGACTGCAGCTACAGAGGAAAACAAGAAAATGAAAGATGACAAAAAAAGATTGTACAAAGAAGATTTCGCGAAATCCTTGGCTTACATATAGACAAGCCTCGACAAGGTTCGGGAAATAGTAATGATGGCAATACAGCTAGAAGATTTTTCCAAAATTTCGAATACTCTGCTGAGATAACGGGTGTTGATGTGGATTTAGCTAAAAAACTCTACATAATTTTACAAACAATGTCTTCAGGATATTCCATCAATTCCAAAAAATTCGGTAAATACACTCTTGAAACAGCCCAGTTATACGTAAGCATGTATAACTGGTATCATATGCCATCTTCCGTTCACAAAATACTGATTCATGGTGAAAAAATCATAGAACACTTTGCGATTTTGCCAATTGGCCAGCTCACAGAAGATGCTCAGGAAGCACGAAACAAAGACTATAAAAAATTTAGGTTGCATCATGCAAGAAAATGTTCACGATCAGCTACGAACGAAGATGTTTTTCACACTTTGTTATACACATCCGATCCTTTCATTTCAAGTCTAAGAAAAACCAGGACAGATAAAGTGAAAGAGTTGTTAGATGAAGCTAAATTGCTTTTAGAAACGGAAGGTTAGATAAGTGCTTCCTGAACCTTCTAAAAGCCTTACGATTCGATAAATCGCAAAGTGTTCTATCCTAGTGGAAAAATATGTTGCAACAGGGAGTTTCTAAGGAAATTAAAGGCTATGGGTTTCAATATCTTAGTTTATATGTTCAGTTGTTGTTTACTAACTACTAACACTTGCATTTATGATGAGCGTAGATAAGTACGTACAAATGAGTCTGCTATAAGCTCCGTGTGACTTAGTCTCTGAGATGCAAAAAAAGTTACAAACACTACTGCGATACTTTTGTTATACTAGTACTCTCTAGGCGTCTGATACCTAACATACAAACTAAGTTATGGAAACGCATACCCTCTCATTTCATAAAAAACTCCCTGCCCTACTTCTATACCAAATTACACTTTGCTACGATGATGACGGCAATCCGTGTCGACTTCGTAGAAATAACTACGCGTTTTACATGAAATAGAATTAAAGCAATAGTTGAGAAACTCAAAAATCTGGGACATCCTACTACATGTACATTAATTTGTCTAGTGGAAAATTGTTGGTTCATGGAAATAAAATAAAAAAGAGGTTAAAAATGACTCTTTAAACACAAGTTAGGATATTTATATATAACCCTGGGTTCAAAGTACGAAGAATTTACATTTTACCAAAAAAAAATTTTTTTAATCAAAAAAAATCAAAAGGAAGCTATGGCAACCCTACCATATCAAAGTTTTTTCCTTAATTAATATCGATACTGCCTAGAAAAGCATTTTTTTACATTAATATCTTCTTTTGCTAAAAATTTTAATATAAAAATCATATTGTATCATTTTGAAATTTTTTTTTATACTCATGACATTGGCGAATCTCAAAAAACTTTATAAATTTATATTAACTATATATTCAAGATGATATATTTCAAATTTCACTTAAATCGATGAAAAAACAAAAAAGTTACAGATTTATGAGACGCTCAACCTCGTTTCGTCCCATAGTGCGACGTCCCGGCCATAAAGGAGCCGTCGTTCTACGGACTTACGGCAGACGTGGTAGATTAACGGAACCGCCAATCTGTCCTGTATCAAACCTATCATGTCAAAATAGAGGAAAGCCTCCGGTGGGACAAATCCACTGAAACGTGTTCTCTCCATATATTGTATGTTGGGGTAGTAAGCCCCAAATATCAGGCCATTGTTCGAAGTCATCGCCCTTGCAACGTGACCCCGAGTCAGTTTTATCATGAAGTTGTCGATTCTGTTTATTTGAGCCCCGTTGTAAAGAACCCCATTAGGATAATATTTTCTGTACTCCGACTCTGGTGTTCTGTGCAATCCAAGACAGGTACGCAGACACTGTCTCTCAAACACCCGAATCTTTTCCATTTGAGACGCTGTAACATTGAACCACACAGGGCACCCATAGACAATCATTGGCCTTATGAGGGCCATGTAGCAAATCACCTTCACTCTGCTATCAAGTTGTCTGCTGTGAAACAGTCGCCTTGTCAGAGCAAAAGCTCCTCTAGCCCTGGCCAGAGCCGCATCCATATGTTTGTTAAAATATAGATACTGATCTAGCCAGAGGCCGAGATACTTGACTACTACTTTGCTTGGCAGTGGGTGGCCATGTAGATCAACGATCACCAGCTTGCACCAGTTCTTTCTCGTATCCCATGAGGCCCGAGCCAACGGGGTCCTAAACACAATTGTTTCCGATTTCTGAAAGTTGATTTTCAACTTCCAGTCATCGCAATATTGCTGAATCTTATCGAAGTCACGCTGCAACAGACTTCTGATGTCTTCGATCTTTGGGCCTGTTCTGTACGCAATGAGGTCATCAGCGTACGCTATAGCATGGTGAAGGGAACCAATTAGATCGCCAGTGAAAATGCTAAATAAAATAGGCGAATTCACCGCTCCCTGTTGCAGACCGTTCTGTATTTTAAAAGTTCTTGTAGAAGTTATATTGCAACTTTTCACAACAAACGTTCTACCATGAAGCATGTCATTAAGAATATATAGCAGTGGTTTACTCATGCCATACCTGATTAACTTACAGAAAAGACCGTCTAACCAAACGGTATCGAATGCCTTCTCCAAGTCAACCAGACATGCACCCGTACACTGCTTTTTAGCTTTGTTCCATTGAATATCAGATACTAGTTTAGACGCGGCATGTATGGTATCATGGCCCGCCTTAAAACCGAACTGATTTTCTGGAATAATATTTTTGTCCTCAGCCCATGTGGACAGAGCTCTATTGAGAACTTTCTCGAATACTTTGCTGATACTCGGAAGAAGACTAATTGACCGGAGATTTGCTGGATTGGAACCATCCTTACCTTTTTTAAGGAGAGGATGGACCACTGCCGTCTTCCAACGCACTGGATAATATACATTATTCAGCGCATTGTTGAACAACGTGGTGTATATGTCCACCGCTTCCGCAGGGAGGTTTCGCAGCACAACATTGGGTATGCCGTCGACTCCTGCTGACTTCTTTTTCTTTATTTTGTGAAAGATGTTCTCGAGGTCCATCTTAGAAACGAACAGGGTGTTATCCCCGTTTCGCTGGGCGATGACTGCATTTGCAAGTCGGTCGTCATTGAACCTAGTGAAACCAGGATTCTCGGATCGCCAATGCGAGATCTCGTCTCTAGGGTAGAAGTGTCCAACGAAGGCTCTGCTCTCAAGGTCGTAATTCGGGCGAATGCACTCATTCACCTTATATACTCGCTCGAAAACAGCACCCACCGTCTCTACCTTCTCTTGAGCATCTTCCACTATAAAGTGGTCATCATCCAAGATGGCCTCATCCGGATCTATTCCTATTGTCAGAAGTAAGTCTTTGTTCTCTGTCGTCCTTTGGAGTTTAATACCCTGAAGGTCATTTTGATCTTTTCTCCTAAAAATTTTATTTATTTCCGGAAACATACTCGGGTTGTTGGACTGTACAGCCCGAATTTTTTTGTTCCAGAAAAGAGATATAGATATTCTGTAGTTTTCTTTTATTAGATGTTGGAGATTTTTGATCTGTGACTTCAGAGTTCTAATCTCCAAATCGTGTCGGTCAGTAAACCTCCTGTGCAAGAATTTGAGTCTTGACAGGAGTCTACTTTTTTGTTTGTAAAGTGCGTCTATTGTCGCGTTTCTGTACATGTGCGTAGAGTCATGTTACCTATATTTAGGAATTGTCCTGTCCATTGTACTACGGATTGCATCCTCCATACGTTGCAGGTACCCATCGATCTCAACGTTCGACAGATTCCTGTTGCATGGCGGCGCAATACCGTTCGAACGAAGTTCCCTTGAGACGGCACCGGAAAAGCGCGGCCAACGTGTCTTACCGTAGTTGTAAGAGTGCGTTGGCACGTATTCCCCCAGTTCCACAAGGTCGTTCGGAAGCAGTATGACGGCGGCAAGTCCACAGTGGTCACTGTCGTACTCAACCGTCGTCAAACAATTTTTCGTCCGTCGAAGAATGTCGTCGGTCAGTTTAAGTCTTGAGTCTAAAAGCAATAGATCCAAATAAGAGCCACTTCGAGGATATGAAGGCCTGTCAGTAGTCAGCAGATCGACTTTGCACTCAATGCTGTGGAGCCCCAGCCAATTGAATAGCTGGGTCCCCCTTGGATTGGCTAATTGATTTCCCCAATCTTGGTGTTTAGCATTGTAATCACCAGCCATAAGGAAAAAGTTTTCTTCTGAGTTCAGTTTCAGAGTTCGAAAAAGTGATTCGAGCTCTGTTATAAAACATGAGGGTTGAGAAGCCTCAGGCGCATAGATCGCGACCACATACAACCGCCTCCCCTGTTGGAGAGGGATGCATACGATACACGCTTCAAGCAACTGGAATCGGCGTACTTCACCGCTATATATTACCTTGTGAGCTATGCCCTTACGTAAGAAGATCGCAACCCCACCCGCGAAAGTCGAGTTGGGTCGGTCCCTCCTTACGATAATGTAATTGTTATCCGTCAATTTGTGATGCTGGTTTAGCCTAGTTTCGCTAACCATACATACATCTGGACGTTGGTCTTTTAACAACTCAAGGAAGTTGGCTCGTCGTTCTATCCTAACTAGCGAATTCACATTCACGGCTAGGATCTTAAAGGGCCTCTCCGGCAGCGCGCCCGTTAACCTAAAAATTGCGCAAGCGACGGCACTGCACGGTAGATCAAGTCCACCCTACGCGCCTGCTCACTTATTTGCCGCGATAGTTCGCTCATTTGTGCCTGAATGACACACAGAGCGACCATCACCTCTGACTCCCCAGTAGCTGCCTTTGACACAGATGGCTGTGCGGCCGCTTTCTGGGGAGGTTGAACCGTTTTCCCAGCTCCACCCGCCATTTGGGCGTAGGAAACTTGGGGAACGACGGCCCTTGGAGTCGGTCTGGCTGTTAGCCTTCCCTCGTCCTTGGTTACTGTTGGAGCAGCTTTTAATGATTTCTTTATTACCTGGTATCGAGGACAACCCCGATAGCTAGCAGGGTGTCCATCTCCACCACAGAGAACACATTTAAGTTGGGTCTTATCTTCGACCCTTGCTTCACCGAGCTTACACTCTTTTTCTTTGTGGTTCTCTCCACATTTTACGCACCTCGACTGCATTTGGCAGTTGAATGCGGCGTGCCCGAACCGTTGGCAACGAAGACATTGTAAAATGTCCCCGTGCCTGTTTATTTTTTCCCATCTTACCATCTGGTAGTCTAGGACGGAGATTTTCCTTAGACTCTCCAGACGGCTACTGGGTGATAGGGTGACGAGGAACATCGGCAATAGCCGCCTCTCCCGTCTAGCCTTAGTCGTGGTGAACGACTTGACCCCGATAAACTCGAGATCGTCGCTCGCCAACCTGCGGAGTTCCGCTAAGAGCTCCTCTGGGTCAGAGGTAGGCTCTACCCCTTTCAGAAGCATACTTTTTGGCTTCTCCTCTTTGGGAGTAAAAGTAAAATGTTCAGTGGTTGTTGTTTGCAACAGCGCCCGAACGATCTTATGGTCACCAATGTTTTCACATTGGATCGCATGTCGATCTTGTCCTAAACGTTTTATTTATTTATTTATTTATTTATTTATTTATTTATAGGGGGCACCCTGCTCTTAGCTGCTGTCTTCTTTGGCTGCTGCTCTTGTTGTGTTGGCTGTTGTTGTTGTTGTTGTTGTTGTTGTTGTCTCTGCTGCTGCTGCTTTGGCAACGTCTCTACTGGCTGCTTCGATGGCGCGGCTTTTTTAGCCGCGGTCCCCCGTTGCTGCTCTTTGGTAGCAGTTTTCTTTCCCTTTTTCTGCTCCACAGCTATTTTATTAGCTTTCGTGCCTTGTTGTTGCACAGGTGCAGTTTTCATATTTCCAGCCATTGTTGTTGTTGGCTGCTGTTTCTCGGCTGTTGTTTTATCTGCCTTTGACAACAGTTGTTGCTTTGCCTCGCTTTCTGCTTTCCTGCGGGCAACCTGTCTGGCTTTTATTTCTTCTATCTCCTTGTGCATTTTTTCCAAGGTGATTGACAACACATGTAGTCTCTTATCTTCTACATCGTTGTCATTCCGTTCCTCGTTCACACCGTCCCCGTCGTCTGCCAATGCAGCGAACGAGTTCCCACTACCGGTGTAACGGCCCTCACCACCGTTGGACTCGTATTCATATGTCGAATTCAGGCTTTCGATGCTCTCGCTGCTTGTCGACATCCCGTCATCGTCGACCTCCTTATCAGCTCCCTTTAACTTTTGACTACGGGAAGCCAAATTTGGCTTTGCTTTAATGCGCCGCCTCTTTTTTGCAGTTGTTGTTGCTGCAGTTGCTGCAGTTGTTGGCACCGCAATTTGCATTCCGGTTGTTACCGCTGCTTTGCTTGTTGTTGTTGTTATTTTCTGTGTTGGATTTTCATCCAACACTTTTTTTTGATGGTGATGGACCGGTACGGTCCATCACAAACGACTGTGTCGCTTTCTTTCCACTCTCTAATATTATTGTATTTTTTCCTTTATCTGAGCAATTTGCTTCAGAAAAATAAAAATTGCAATGTGCCCGGGTGGGAGTTGAACCCACGCTCCTCCACACTGGGTACCAGCAGCTAGACTCGCTCGGCTACTGCCTTGATTGAGTCTCACTGAACTTTTTATACTTTTGTATCACCCTCCACTTGAAAATATACTCACAGCTAAAGTCGTCAACACGTCTACTCACGATAGCTGTTGCTGAACGACTCCATCACAATAATGTTCTCGATGAGATGCGTATGTTTTTAAGCATGAAGAACATCTTTTAATCTGGTCACAAATAGAATTGTTGCTCGTAGATCCACCTGCTTTGTGGTTATCGAAACACTGTTTTCCTCTGAAGCTTCTATAGCAATTATCACACAAAATCTCAGAGGATGTCTTAACGCAAGCTGTTTCGTTTTGACATTGGGGGCAGGAACGTACACATCTATGATGCTTTTTCGTGTTATAGGGGACATGGCATATTTCACAGTAGTAACTACAACAAAATGCTGACGTCAACGATGTGATAACACAATAATGGTTCCTGTGATATAGCAAATTAATTTTTTTTTCTTCGAGACTATCATTTGCGGTAGAGACACCTTCAAAAATTATTTTTTTCCCTTTGGTGTCATACTCAAACACAGTGATCTTGTACCCTTTTAGGTGATTTTGGAATATTTTCAATTCATGAATCCCGCAACCATCCTCTGGTATACAAATTTCTGTTTGTTCAACGAGTCTCAAAGCTCTTTCTGTTTGAACGTTTCTAACATCCTTTCTTAATTTTTGAATGTTGATTTCTTTATTTACATATGCCATGGCCACTATCAATGCTCTTGGCAAACAGAGGTTGTCTTTATTTTCAATGCGTAAGATCCCCTTACGTTTAGCACATTCTTCGTCAAATGTGTTGTACATCGAAGAGGGCTTAATTGATCCTCTGCCTCTTGGCATTTTAACAGCCGTTACTTCCAGGCAAAATTGATCCGTGTTCAACCCTTCTGAATTGCTCTGAAATATACTGGCTATCATGGTCCATACATCGTTGAACGATAGATCTCCACAATCCCTGAAATTAATCCATCCACTTCCTCTCTCGCTTGAGAAATTCTTCCCACAAAAAGTTATCCCAATTTTATCTGTGGGGGCTAGATCACTTGTAGCTATCTTTAGCATATCGTTCACTGCCTCCTTTACCCACGAGGTTGGTTCTTCATTTTTGGGGATAGAGCGAATCTTGAATTCAATTTTTGCCCCTTTAAATTGAACCTTTTGTTTTGGGTTGTGATATCACTCACAATTTCGATTTTCTAAAAATAAACAAAAAAGCATTCAGAGAAGAAGAAGAACCATTTTCAATAAAAAACCAAAAACATTTTAAGTAATTTTTTTGAAATATTTATATTTTATGTTTTTTGTTTTTGCTCTATATAGTACATAGAATTATTTTTTCAATATTTTTTGTTGTGAGTTATAAATATTGTTTTGACTATCATAATAGTCATTAAAACTGAAGTTAGGTACTATATTTACCTCTTCGGTTATTTGAAGCTTTTGCTTCCTCTTTTGTTTTGAATGTTGCGGCTGTTGCTGTTGTTGTTGTTGTTGCAGTTGCAGCTGCAGCGGCTGTTGCTGTTGTTGTTGTTGTTGTTGTTGCAGTTGCAGCTCCAGCTGCATTTGCTGTTGCAGCTCCACCTGCTGTTGCTGTTGCTGTTGTTGTTGCTGCTGCTGTTGTTGTTGTTGCTGCTGCTGTTGTTGTTGTTGTTGTTGCTGTTGTTGTTGTTGTTGTTGTTGTTGCTCCTGAAATATTTTTCATAAATTAGTATTTTATTTTTATTAAATTATATTTCTTTCTATAACTTACCTTACTTTCCTTATCGTGAAAATCAATATGGAACGAGTTTGTTCCATATGGACCCACAACTTCAACGGATAGATTAGCTAGCCCCTCTATATCCTCGTCGTCCACCTGCGTTAGGCACCGCTTTGGGAGGTATACCTCACCGTCGTCCAACTCCAGCATGATGGACGGGCCATAATCAGATTCCTTTCTGAACCCTCGTACGATATTATATTTTTTCTGCAGCTCCAGCTGAGCCAGTCTTTTGTATACTTTCCTTTTCGATTTGACCTTTTTAGGTTGAGTTGATATTTTCGATTTTAACTTGCTTAAATATCCCGACATTTTTTGAGTAGATTTTAGATATATGAAAATAATAAAAAGAACTTCACTTTTTGACTTTTTCTTGAAGAAAAATTTTTATTTGAAAGACGCTCTACTTTTTATACTAAGTTCCCTTTTCCAAAATTTCAATGACATCCCCACTCTAATCTTGGAAAACCAATATAATTTGTTCATGGCTTGTGATCCTACAGGCTAGTCCAAGACTTCATCCATATAATCCAAACATATCGATTCTTGGTCACTGTGACACATTCAAGAGTACTCATAATCAAAATATACATTCATATGGAAAAGGAAACATAAACATAAAATAAGTTTTAATGACTTGATTTCATCTACAGCATGCCAAGAACTATAAGTTGATATGCAAGTTATACCACCCACAGTTCATACAATTCAGTTATCAATCCCTAAGGAACAAATACATAGCTTCCTTATTCTTTGTATCTCCAAGATACTTTGTTGCAAAAGCAACAATCAATTTCCAACGCAAAATGCATTTAAGCATTATGTGAACAAAAGAATACTTCGTTGACACTTTTATTCATCGCGTAGGCAGGTCGATTGCTTCCCTAGCTTATCTTAAAATTAAAATTTCAACTCCAAAAATATTCTTTGCTGCAGCACGCGGTGCGGCGTCCCCTTCAACAAGATCTAAAAATAGAACTAACAGCCGTAAGATTATTTTTCAAATTCAAATTTTCAGTTCTGAAATCTAACCCCCCAAAGTAAAAAATAAAAATCCGCAACCAACGGCCACTCGCTGTTTGTATGCAATTCTAGGTCAAGTTAAGTTGCAGAGCATCTTCTTGACAATACGCAATCTATGCACAATCGAACATCGCTCGAAATTCTCTACCTACACATTCTGGCTACCATACCATATCAACCCATCGAAATTCACAACAAAAAAACCCTACATACATTGTCATCATAATCTTTCCTTTCATATTTTACTTCCCCTCCCAGTCCAGCAAACACAATACGCAAAAACGATACTCCCAAGTCACAATTCCCTTCAACAAAATCTAAAAATAGAACAACTAACAGTGTCTATGCCTGAAAGAAAGAAACCTCATGATAAGCTGTAAAATGACATGCTGTTCATCCACAATCAATGCACAACCAAAAATCGATCGTGACAAATTCTCTATCTTAAAGCTAAACAAAAAAACAAATTCAAACCACCACCAACCGTCACACTTTTTATAAGCCTCAACATACCAAAAGATTCTATAAATAACTTGGCGGCAGAAATACATTTTTCAATTGATCATATTCCGATGTGTCTGCTGCTTCGCAGCAATATCCAGCTATATACAATCCAAATATTCTTCTTTTTTCTCAATGCATCAACAAATACCACACCATAATTTGTATGGTTTTTTCACAACCAGCAACAACTCAGCAAACATACCAAAAAGATTCTATAAATAACTATTTTTTGTTCGCATAAATACACTTTTTACATATCAATATACAACTGCCCCGATAGCCTAGTGCAAGTGTCGAACGCCCTTGGTCGTTCAGCAACAGCTATCGAGCGTAGACGTGTTGACGACTTTAGCTGTGAGTATATTTACAGGTGGAGTGTGTTAGAAAAGTTTAAAAAGTTCAGTGAATCAGTTTTAAATTCATTTTTATTGTTTTTCACTTATATCTACTTACTTGCTAACAAAAATGTTTAAACTAGCTTAAATAATAACTTAATTAACTTACTGACCCTAAGCGGGTACTCTAAATTACACAATAACTTATTTCTAATGCCTTTCGGCCTAAAGATATAAAATATATAATTCAAACTAGGGCTAATATTAAGAACTAAGAAAGTTTAAAAAACTTAGTTTTATCGATCAAATTTTTTCGTTTTTCTTAAAATTACTTACAACTAATTAAAACTACTTAAAACTAATTAAAACTACTTAAAACTAGAGCAGCCATAGTAGCTTTTTATATATTTTTTTTTTGTTTTTTTTGTGTTTTATATTTCTTTTTTTTTTTGGATTTTGTATTTTTTCTATTTTTTTTTTGATTTTGGGGACGCACAGTCTTTTTAAATTTTTTTTTTGATTTTGATTTTTTACAAATTTTTTTTGATTTTCGACGCAGCCATAATTTTTATAATTTTTTTTTTTTTTTTTTTGGTTTTTATAATTTTTTTTTGTTTGCCACTATGCCTACCCCCTATACCCTAAGTCTTACACACTAAACCTTTGTAAGCCAGCCATAGGTGACTCGCTATCCGTAACATTTTCCCGATGTTGCTCAGACAACCACCAGAAAATATTCGACGTTTTGATAATGTCCCGTCGATCGCGATCTGAAACCGCCCTACTGTACCGGAGGAGCTCTTCAACTTCTCCGCCTACTGCGGCAACGTCCCGGTTATAAAGGAGCCGTCGCTCCACGGACTTACGGCAGACGTGGTAGATTAACGGAACCGCCAATCTGTCCTGTATCAAACCTATCATGTCAAAATAGAGGAAAGCCTCCGGTGGGACAAATCCACTGAAACGTGTTCTCTCCATATATTCTATGTTGGGGTAGTAAGCCCCAAATATCAGGCCATTGTTCGAAGTCATCGCCCTTGCAACGTGACCCCGAGTCAGTTTTATCATGAAGTTGTCGATTCTGTTTATTTGAGCCCCGTTGTAAAGGACCTCATTAGGATAATATTTTCTGTACTCCGACTCTGATGTTCTGTGCAATCCAAGACAGGTACGCAGACACTGTCTCTCAAACACCCGAATCTTTTCCATCTGAGACGCTGTAACATTGAACCACACAGGGCACCCATAGACAATCATTGGCCTTATGAGGGCCATGTAGCAAATCACTTTCACTTTGCTGTCAAGTTGTCTGCTGTGAAACAGTCGCCTTGTCAGAGAAAAAGCTCCTCTAGCCCTGGCCAGAGCCGCATCCATATGTTTGTTAAAATATAGATATTGATCTAGCCAGATGCCGAGGTACTTGACTACTACTTTGCTTGGCAGTGGGTGGCCATGTAGATCAACGATCACCAGCTTTCGCCAGTTCTTTCTCGTATCCCATGAGGCCCGAGCCAACGGGGTTCTAAACACAATTGTTTCCGATTTCTGAAAGTTGATTTTCAACTTCCAGTCATCGCAATATTGCTGAATCTTATCGAAGTCACGCTGCAAAAGTATTCTGATAACCTCGATCTTTGGACCTGTTCTGTACGCGATTAGGTCGTCGGCGTACGCTATAGCATGGTGAAGGGAACCAATTAGATCGCCGGTGAAAATGCTAAACAAAATAGGCGAATTCACCGCCCCCTGTTGTAGACCGTTCTGTATTTTAAAAGTTCTGGTAGAAGTTATATTGCAACTTTTCACAACAAACGTTCTACCATGAAGCATGTCATTAAGAATATATAGCAGTGGTTTACTCATGCCATACCTGATCAACTTATAGAAAAGACCGTCTAGCCAAACGGTATCGAAAGCCTTCTCCAAGTCAACCAGACATGCACCCGTACACTGCTTTTTAGCTTTGTTCCATTGAATATCAGATACTAGTTTAGGCGCAGCATGTATGGTATCATGGCCCGCCTTAAAACCGAACTGATTTTCGGGAATAATATTTTTGTCCTCAGCCCATGTGGACAGAGCTCTATTGAGAACTTTCTCGAATACTTTGCTGATACTCGGAAGAAGACTAATTGACCGGAGATTTGCTGGATTGGAACCATCCTTACCTTTTTTAAGGAGAGGATGGACCACTGCCGTCTTCCAACGCACTGGATAATATGCATTATTCAGCGCATTGTTGAACAACGTGGTGTATATGTCCACCGCTTCCGAAGGGAGGTTTCGCAGCACAACATTGGGTATGCCGTCGACTCCTGCTGACTTCTTTTTCTTTATTTTGTGAAGGATGTCTACGAGGTCCATCTTAGAAACGAACAGGGTGTTATCCCCGTTTCGCTGGGCGATGACTGCATTTGTAAGTCGGTCGTCATTGAACCTAGTGAAACCAGGATTCTCGGATCGCCAATGCGAGATCTCGTCTCTAAGATAGAAGTGTCCAACGAAGGCTCTGTTCTCAAGGTCGTAATTCGGGCGAATGCAGTCATTCACCTTATATACTCGCTCGAAAACAGCACCCACAGTCTCTACCTTCTCTTGAGCATCTTCCACTATAAAGTGGTCATCATCCAAAATGGCGTCATCTGGATCTATTCCTAATGTCAGAAGTAAGTCTTTGTTCTCTGTCGTCCTTTGGAGTTTAATACTCTGAAGGTCATTTTGATCTTTTCTCCTAAAAATTTTATTTATTTCCGGAAACATACTCGGGTTGTTGGACTGTACAGCCCGAATTTTGTTGTTCCAGAAAAGAGATATAGATATTCTGTAATTTTCTTTAATTAACTGTTGGAGATTTTTGATCTGTGACTTCAGAGTTCTAATCTCCAAATCGTGTCGGTCAGTAAATCTCCTGTGCAAGAATTTGAGTCTCGACAGGAGTCTACTTTTTTGTTTGTAGAGTGCGTCTATTGTCGCGTTTCTGTACATGTTCGTAGAGTCATGTTGCCTATATTTAGGAATTGTCCTGTCCATTGTACTACGGATTGCATCCTCCATACGTTGCAGGTACCCATCGATCTCAACGTTCGACAGATTCCTGTTGCACGGCGGCGCAATACCGTTCGAACGAAGTTCCCTTGAGACGGCACCGGAAAATCGCGGCCAACGTGTCTTACCGTAGTTGTAAGAGTGCGTCGGCACGTACTCCTCCAGTTCCACAAGGTCGTTCGGAAGCAGTATGACGGCGGCAAGTCCACAGTGGTCACTGTCGTACTCAACCGTCGTCAAACAATTTTTCGTCCGTCGAAGAATGTCGTCGGCCAGTTTCAGTCTTGAGCCTAAAAGCAATAGATCCAAATAAGAGCCACTTCGAGGATATGAAGGCCTGTCAGTAGCCAGCAGATCGACTTTACACTCAATGCTGTGGAGCCCCAGCCAATTGAATAGCTGGGTCCCCCTTGGTTCAGTGAATCTCAACTAAGGCAGTAGCCGAGGTTATCTAGCAGCAAGTACCCAGCGTGGAAGGACCCGGGATCGATCCCCACGCGAACCTAAAAGTTCAACTTTTTTGGTTAAACAAAATTGCGGAGCAAAAAGAACGTGAACGTTTATTGAAAGAAATAAGAGAAAAAATTGATGTGATGGACCAGTCTGGTCCATCAACATCTGGTCAGGCGATGTTGACAACAACAACAACAACCACAGCAGCGGCAACAACCGCAATAAGAACAGCGGCAACAACCGCAATCAAGAGAAGGCGACGCATACAAGCGAAGCCGAATCTGGTCCGTCGCAAGCAAAAGGCGGTGGAGGAGAAGGAGGTTGAAGGTATGATGTCAACCAGTAATTCTGATAGCGAGGAAAGCCTTAACTCAACGTATGATTACGAGTCAAACGGCGGAGAAGGCCGCTATACAGGGAGCGGTAATTCTTTCGCTGCCCTAGCAGAGGACGAGGAAGAAAAAAATGAAAAAAATGAAAAAAATGAAAATGAAGATAAGCGACTACAATCGATTACTCTAATGATGGAGAAGCTTAGTAAAGAGATAAGCGAGATAAAGGCAAGGCAAGAGGCCCGCAGAAAAAATGAAAACGAGGCAAGACAAAAACAGTCTGTGCCAAAAGAAAATGCTCCAAAGTAAAATAGAGCACCTGCAGACAAAACTGCAACCAAACAGCAGTCAGCAGCAGCAAAACAGGCTGCTAATAAAGAAACTGCACCCGTGCAGCAACGCGGGACGTCAGCAAAAAAAGCTGAAATAAGTAAGAAAACTGCTACCGATGAGCAGCCACGAGGGACCGCGGCTATAAAAGCCGCGACAACGATCCCCAGCAAGAAGCAGCAGCCATCAAAGCAGCAACAGAGGAAACAACAACAACAAGAGCCAGCACAACAACAGCATCAGCCACAAGAAAAGACCACAAAAAAAGGCAGAGTGCCCCCGATAAATACCCACAGCATGGAGTTGAAAGCCACTATAAATCTGTGGAAGTCCGCCATTGGCGACAAATTTACTATAAAACGATTAGGTCAAGATCGGCATGCGATCCAATGTGAAAGCATTGGTGACCATAAGATCGTTCGGGAGTTGTTGAAAGTGACAGCCACCGAACATTTTACATTTACTCCCAAAGAGGAGAAACCAAAATCAATGTTATTGAAAGGGGTAGAGCCTACCTCTGACCCAGAGGAGCTCTTAGTTGAACTCCGCAGGTTGGCGGGCGACGATCTCGAGTTCATCGGGGTCAAGTCGTTCACCACGGCCAAGGCAAGACGGGAGAAGCGGCTATTGCCGATGTTCCTCGTCACTTTATCACCCAATAGCCGTCTGGAGAGTCTAAGGAAAATCTCCGTCCTAGACTACCAGATGGTAAGATGGGAAAAATTTAACAGGCACGGGGACATTTTACAATGTCTTCGTTGCCAACGGTTCGGGCACGCCGCATTCAACTGCCAAATGCAGTCGAGGTGCGTCAAGTGTGGAGAGAACCACAACGACAAAGAGTGTAAGCTCGGTGAGACAAGGGTCGAAGACAAGACCCTACTGAAGTGCGTACTCTGTGGTGGAGATGGGCACCCTGCTAATTATCGGGGTTGTCCTCGATACCAGATTATAAAAAAATCAAAAAAAGCTGCTCCAACAGCAACTAAGGATGAGGGAAGGCAAACAGCCAGACCAATTCCAAGGGCCGTCGTTCCCGAAGTCTCTTACGCCCAAATGGCGTGGGGGGCTGGGAAAACGGTACAGCCTCCTCAGAAAGCGGCCACACAGCCATCTGTGTCTAAGGCTGCGACTGGGGAGTCAGAGGTGATGGTCGCTCTGCGTGTCATTCAGGCACAAATGAGTGAACTATCACGGCAAATAAGTGAGCAGGCGCGTAGGGTGGACTTGATCTACCGTGCAGTGCCTTCGCTTGCGCAATTTTTGGGTTAACGGGCGCGCTGCCGGAGAGGCCTTTCAAGATCCTAGCCGTGAATGTGAATTCGCTAGTTAGGGTAGAACGACGAGCCAACTTCTCTGAGTTGTTAAAAGACCAACGTCCCGATGTATGTATGGTTAGCGAAACTTGGCTAAACCAGCATCACAAATTGACGGATAACAATTACATTATCGTAAGGAGGGACCGACCCAACTCGACTTTCGCGGGTGGGGTTGCGATCTTCATACGTAAGGGCATTGCTCATAATGTAATATATAGTGGTGAAGTACGCCGATTCCAGTTGCTAGAAGCGTGTATTGTATGCATCCCTCTCCAACAGGGGAGGCGCTTGTATGTGGTCGCGATCTATGCGCCGGAGGCTTCTCAAAATTCATGTTTTATAACAGAGCTTGAAACACTTTTTCGATGTCTGAAGCTGAACTCAGAAGAAAACTATTTCCTTTTGGCCGGTGATTACAATGCTAAACACCAAGATTGGGGAAATCGAATAGCCAATCCAAGGGGGACCCAGCTATTCAATTGGCTGGGGCTCCACAGCATTGAGTGTAAAGTCGATCTGTTGGCTACTGACAGGCCTTCATATCCTCGAAGTGACTCTTATTTGGATCTATTGCTTTTAGACTCAAGACTGAGACTGACCGACGACATTCTTCGACGGACGAAAAATTGTTTGACGACGGTTGAGTACGACAGTGACCACTGTGGACTTGTCGCCATCATACTGCTTCCGAACGACCTTGTGGAACTGGAGGAGTACGTGCCGACGCACTCTTACAACTACGGCAAAACACGTTGGCCGCGCTTTTCCGGTGCCGTCTCAAGGGAACTTCGTTCGAACGGTATTGCGCCGCCATGCAACAGGAATCTGTCGAACGTTGAGATCGATGGGTACCTGCAACGTATGGAGGATGCAATCCGAAGTACAATGGACAGGACAATTCCTAAATATAGGCAACATGACTCTACGAACATGTACAGAAACGCGACAATAGACGCACTTTACAAACAAAAAAGTAGACTCCTGTCGAGACTCAAATTCTTGCACAGGAGATTTACTGACCGACACGATTTGGAGATTAGAACTCTGAAGTCACAGATCAAAAATCTCCAACAGTTAATAAAATAAAATTACAGAATATCTATATCTCTTTTCTGGAACAACAAAATTCGGGCTGTACAGTCCAACAACCCGAGTATGTTTCCGGAAATAAATTAAATTTTTAGGAGAAAAGATCAAAATGACCTTCAGGGTATTAAACTCCAAAGGACGACAGAGAACAAAAACTTACTTTTGACAATAGGGATAGATCCGGATGAGGCCATCTTTGATGATGACCACTTTATAGTGGAAGATGATCAAGAGAAGGTAGAGACTGTGGGTGCTGTGTTCGAGCAAGTATATAAGGTGAATGAGTGCGTTCACCTGAATTACGACCTCGAGAACAGAGCCTTCGTTGGACACTTCTATCTTAGAGACGAGATCTCGCATTGGCGATCCGAGAATCCTGGTTTCACTAGGTTCAATGACGACCGACTTGCTAATGCAGTCATCGCCCAGTGAAACGGGGATAACACCCTGTTCGTTTCTAAGATGGACCTCTTGGACATCTTTCACAAAATAAAGAAAAAGAAGTCAGCAGGAGTCGACGGCATACCCAATGTTGTGCTGCGAAACCTCCCTGCGGAAGCGGTGGACATATACACCACGTTGTTCAACAATGCGCTGAATAATGCATATTATCCAGTGCGTTGGAAGACGGCAGTGGTCCATCCTCTCCTTAAAAAAGGTAAGGATGGTTCCAATCCAGCAAATCTCCGGTCAATTAGTCTTCTTCCGAGTAACAGCAAGGTATTCGAGAAAGTTCTCAATAGAGCTCTGTCCACATGGGCTGAGGACAAACATATTATTCCAGAAAATCAGTTCGGTTTTAAGGCGGGCCATGATACCACACATGCCGCGTCTAAACTAGTATCAGATATTCAATGGAATAAAGCTAAAAATCAGTGTACGGGTGCATGTCTGGTTGACTTGGAGAAAGCTTTCGATACCGTTTGGTTAGACGGTCTTTTTTATAAGTTGATCAGATATGACATGAGTAAACCACTACTATATATTCTGAATGACATGCTTCATGGTAGAGCGTTTGTTGTGAAAAGTTGCAATAGAACTTCTACCAGAACTTTTAAAATATAGAACGGTCTGCAACAAGGAGCGGTGAATTCTCCTATTCCATTAAGCATTTTCACCGGCGATCTAATTGGTTCTCTTCACCATGCTATAGCGTACGCCGACGACCTTATTGCGTACAGAACAGGTCCAAAGATCGAAGTCATCAGAATACTTTTGCAGCGTGACTTCGATAAGATCCAGCAATATTGCGATGACTGGAAGTTGAAAATCAACGTCCAGAAATCGGAAACAATTGTGTTTAGAACCTCGTTGGCTCGGGCCTCATGGGATACGAGAAAGAACTGGCGAAAGCTGGTGATCGTTGATCTAGATGGCCACCCACTGCCAAACAAAGTAGTAGTCAAGTATCTCGGCATCTGGCTAGATCAGTATCTATATTTTAACAAACATATGGATGCGGCTCTGGCCAGGGCTAGAGGAGCTTTTGCTCTGACAAGGCGACTGTTTCACAGCAGACAACTTGATAGCAGAGTGAAGGTGATTTGCTACATGGCCCTCATAAGTCCAATGATTGTCTATGGGTGTCCCGTGTGGTTCAATGTTACAGCGTCTCAAATGGAAAAGATTCGGGTGTTTGAGAGACAGTGTCTGCGTACCTGTCTTGGATTGCACAGAACACCAGAGTCGGAGTACAGAAAATATTATCCTAATCAGGTCCTTTACAACGGGGCTCAAATAAACAGGATCGACAACTTCATTATAAAACTGACTCGTGGTCACACTGCAAGAGCGATGACCTCGACCAATGGTCTGATTTTTGGGGCTTATTACCCCAACACTGAATATATGGAGAAAACGCGCTTCAGTGGATTTGTCCCACCGGAGCCTTTCCTCTATTTTGATATGGTAGGGCTGATTCAGGAAAGGTTGGCGGTTCCGCTGATCTACCACGTCTGCCGGAAGTCCGTGGAACGACGGCTCCTTTACAACCGAGACGTCACCGCAGTAGGCGGAGAAGCTGAAGAGCTCCTATGGTTCAGTAGGGCGTCTCAGATCGCGATCGTCGTGACGTTGTTAAAACGTCGAAAATGTTCTGGTGGTTGTCGGAGCAACAACATGAATTTGATATTGATAGCGAGTCATCAATGGCTGGCTTACACAGGTTTAGCGTGTAAGTCTTAGGGTATAGGGGGTGGGCACAGTGGCAAACAAAAAAATCACAAAAAATCCAAAAAAAAAAAACATAAAATCAAAAAAAACAAAAAAAAAAAAATTAAAAAATACAAAAATCCAAAAAAAAAATTACAAAATACAAAAAAAAAAAAACAAAAAAAAAACCAAAAGCTTCTGTGGCTGCCCTAGTTTTAAGTAGATTTAAGTAGTTTTAATTAGTTTTAATTAGTTTTAAGAAAACAAAAAAAAAAAAAAATGATCAAGAAAGCTTGTTAAGAGTATTCAGCAATACTAACTTGCCTTACTGTTTCATAAATACATTACTGCATATGCATACCTACCTTTGCACTTGTACATATACATACTTTGCTATCTCTTTTGTAAGCTATTGACATCATGTCATTGTAAATGAATTGAACTCTTTGATATGAATAAATACTCACTCTAGTTTTGTACTCCACAGCGGTCGGTTGTTCTTTTTTAATTGCTTATCTTAACAGGTTATGGGCCCAGACCCAAGTCCGCTGTGTGAACGGTTTTTTCTTAGTCAGTTATACTAAAGCGTAGAATTTTAAGAATTTTTATTTTACATATAATTCGGAATCGCAGTAATTAAGAATCTTTCTTTTTAGTATAAAATCAAAGAAATGGAAGTTCATAGCGATTATATGAAAATTGATAAGCTTTTGAGTGCAGACCAGTGGAGTACATGGAAATTCCAAATGAGAGTCATGCTATGCGCTAGTGAGTTGTATGATATTGTCACTGGGGTGATGAGGAGCCCCGCTGCAACAGAGGTTGAAAAGTTGGCGGAATGGGTAAAGCTAGATAGGAAAGCACAAAAAGTTATAGTGATGGGTGTTGGTTCTCAAGCACTTATCCATATAATGAACTGTTCTACTTCGCATGCCATGTGGAAAAAGCTAGAATCCGTTTATGAGCAAAAAGCCGCTACAAATGTGCATCTACTTCAACAAAAGTTTTACAGTTTTTCGAAAAATGCGTCTGATGATATTGCTACTCACATTTCTAAGCTTGAGTCAATTGCGCATCAATTAAAAGATTGCGGTGAATCAATTTCAGAGACCATGCTGATAACAAAGGTAATAATGACTCTTCCAAAAGACTACAACCATTTTTTTACTGCTTGGGAGTCAACGGCACCAAGTGAAAAAACGGTAGAAAATTTAACAGCTCGTTTGATAATGGAAGAATCGCGCTTAAATTTACAAATGCATGATGAAACTGAAACCGTGGCAACAAGTGCATTGGTTGCCAAAAGGGGAACACATTTTTCAAAGTTTCATCAAAAATCCAAGGGCAAGCCGGGGAAGTGTTTCCATTGCAAAAAACCAGGGCATTGGAAAAAGGATTGTCCATCAAGGCATGGAAATGGACATGGGCATGTTGCACAGAAGGAGTTTCATAGTGATGCTTTTGTTTGTACATTCACTTCAGGCTCTTCATCTGAAAGCAGGTGCAGTGATTGGTTTTTGGACAGCGGCGCCAGTGATCACATGACATTTCGTCAAGATTGGTTGGTAGATTATGTGCCGTTTGCAAGTCCGCAATTTGTTCGCGTAGGTAACGAAGAAACAATTAACACTATTGGTAGCGGTAAAATTAACATTCTTTCATACAACGGTGAAGTCTGGTTACCTAAATTCCTCACGAATGTTCTATATGTACCCGCTATTCACATAAATTTATTTTCGTCGAATGCAGCTATGGACAAAAACCTCAAACTAGTTTCAAATAAATTTAAGTGTCAGCTTTTGCAGGGTAAATGCACTGTGGCAGTGGGAGTGCGGGAATCATCACTTTTTAAGATGATGTTTAAGGTAAATGTGCCTGCAATAGCCAATGTGAGCGACAAAATTTATGATATACAAACTTGGCATGAAAGATTAGGACATCAAAATGTTAACTATGTTCGCAGTTTTTTGAAAGAGTGTGGTATAGATTTTCGTGACTCAGGCAACTCTTTTTGCGACGCATGTACCTTAGGAAAAATGCATCGGTTTCCTTTTGAAAGAAGTGGCAGTAGAGCAAGCTCGGTAGGGGAATTAATTCATGCGGATCTGTGCGGCCCCATGCAGAACATTTCAGTTGGTGGTTCCAAGTATTTTCTTTTACTTAAGGACGATTTCTCTAGGTATAGAATTTTATATTTCCTAAAAGAGAAAAGCGAGGTTTTAGAATGCTTAAAAACATTTGTAAGTAAACTGAAAATTGAAACTGGAATGACTCTTAAGACGATTCGGACGGACAATGGCTCAGAATTTGTGAATTCAGGTGTCAAGGAGTTTCTCAAAAAGGAAGGTGTTCGACACCAAACATCAGTACCCTATTCTCCACAGCAGAATGGTAGGGCTGAGAGAGATTTAAGAACAATCGTTGAGGCAGCCAGGACTATGATTCACGCAAAAGGACTATCTTCACGATTATGGGGAGAAGCAGTGAACTTTGCATGTTTTTTACTGAACCGTACGGGGCCCACTGATTCTTCTGGGAAAAATCCAATCGATTTGTGGATGGGAGTTGATCAGCAACCAGATTATAAGAACTTCAAGGTGTTTGGGGATGAATGCTATGCTCATATTCCTTCCCAGAAACGTAAAAAATGGGATCCAAAGTCGCAACGTGGGATCTTTATTGGATATCCAGAAAACACAAAAGGCTACCGTGTGTATTTCCCCTTAAGTGATAAAATCGAAGTGAATCGTGATGTTGTTTTTAGAAAATTGGGGAATGACACGGTGATTCTGCATGGTGAAATAACTGAAAATTCCGAAATTAAAACTGAAACAACAATTGCGCCAGAAAGCGAAACTGACATTTCCTTGGATTTATCCAAAGCTAAAGAAGATGAAGAGTTAATCACGGAAAAGGCAAATAAAGATAAGAAGGTGGCAGAATCTAAACCAATGGAATACATAAGTAGTCGTTTGAGAAGTGCTCAGAAAGCAGACGGAAATTCCTTAGTTTGCATTTTGGAAGCGGGGGCTTTTGTCGCCGAAAATTGTGAACCACGAAATTATGAAGAAGCTGTTGAATTAAAAGATAAGTCAAAGTGGCAAACAGCAATGGAGGAAGAAGTCGAGGCACTTAACAGGAACAAAACTTGGGAGCTGGTAAAACTTCCATCGGGCAAGAAAGTTATCGATAATCGCTGGGTGTTTAAAATTAAGCATGAAACCAGCAATGAACCAAAAAGGTACAAAGCGAGGTTAGTTGTTCGAGGTTTTTCCCAGCGGCATGGGATTGATTATAAGGAAACATTTAGCCCTGTAGCTAGATTTGGATCCATTCGCTCAATTCTTGCTATTGCAGCAAGCAAAAATATGTCTTTAAAGCAGTTTGACATTAAGACAGCTTTTCTTAATGGTGACCTTCAAGATGAAGTCTATATGCAACAGCCGATTGGTTTTGAAGATAAAACGGAGCGCGTATGTATGCTGAAGAAGAGTCTCTATGGTCTTAAGCAAGCTTCAAGATGTTGGAACATAAAGTTTTCAAATTTCCTGCGTGCGTCTCAACTTGAAGCAACCAAAGCTGACCCCTGTGTGTTTGTTGGAAAGCATATTATTATGGCTATCTACATAGACGATGGCCTGATTGCAGGTGATGAAGACGAAATTAATAAGCTCATCCAAGAAATGAAAAAAAAGTTCGAGGTGAAAGTGTTTGAAGCTCGTTGTTTCTTGGGGCTGGAGATCTGTAGGCGGATAGATGGTTCGATTCTTCTTCATCAATCTGCTTATGCTGATAGAATCATAATGAAGTTTAATATGAGTGAAGCAAATCCTGTTGCTACACCGGCTGATGGCTTAACATACAAGGATTCAACTGGTTCAGAAGAAGAACATAATTTTCCCTACAGAGAGGCGGTAGGAAGCTTAATGTATTTGGCGATTGGCAGCAGACCAGACATCTCTTTCGCTCTTGGGGTTGTTAGTCGACATCTGGAAAAGCCTAATACACAAGATGTCACCGCTGTTAAGCGTATTATACGATACGTGAAAGGAACAAGACTTCTTGGTATTCTTTTTAAATCAAATAATAAATTTACACTTAGTTGTTTCAGCGACGCAGATTATGGTGGTGATGTTGAGACAAGACGGTCTACGAGTGGTTTGGTGTTTTTACTGGGTGATTCACCGATATCATGGTCTTCACAGCGACAACAATGTGTTGCGCTTTCTACAATGGAAGCCGAATATATGGCAGGGGCAAACGCAGTGAAAGAAATTGTATGGTTGTTACGATTAATGAACGAGCTACTCATAGAAGGATGTCAAAAACCAAATCTATACTTGGATAACCAAAGTGCCATAAAACTAGTGCGAAATCCAGACTACCACAAACGAAGCAAACATATCGATGTGAAATTCCATTTCATCAGGGAGAAGTTCGCTGAGGGTATGTTTGAGCTCAACTATGTACCAACTCAAGATCAACTCGCCGATGTGTCTACTAAACCGCTGCCAAAGATGCGGTTTGAACTCCTAAGAAACAAAATCGGAACGCCACACTTATAAACTTCTGTAATTTTAACAAAACTTATTGCATATAATTTTTGAATTTTGAATTTTTTGAGTATTGTTGAAAGTGGGAGTGTTAAGAGTATTCAGCAATACTAACTTGCCTTACTGTTTCATAAATACATTACTGCATATGCATACCTACCTTTGCACTTGTACATATACATACTTTGCTATCTCTTTTGTAAGCTATTGACATCATGTCATTGTAAATGAATTGAACTCTTTGATATGAATAAATACTCACTCTAGTTTTGTACTCCACAGCGGTCGGTTGTTCTTTTTTAATTGCTTATCTTAACAAAGCTAAGTTTTTTTAAAAAAATTTTCTTAGTTTTAACTAGTTCTAGTTTGTAATTAATAAGGTATCTTAAGGCCGAAAGGCATTAGTAGTAAGATATTGAATAATTTAGAGTACCCGCTTAGGGTCAGTAAGTTAATTAAGTTATTATATAAGCTAGTTTTACACATTTTTGTTAGCATGTAAGAAGATATAAGATAAAGTTTATAAAAATGAATTGAAAATGAAATGAAAATGTCGAACGCCCTACACGCCATAGGCCCCAGTTCAAATCTCAGTCTTGGCAATGCATTCTTCTTTTTTTCTCAATGCATCAACATCTCCTTTTAAATCAAATATGTAACCAAATTTCTTACTAGAAACCACACCACACAAATAGATTTTTCACAACCAGCAACAACTCGCAAACATACCAAAAGATTCTATAAATAAATAAGTAGACTTTTTACACATCAACCTACAACTACCCCGATAGCCTAGTGCAACTGTCACACGCGCCTAGTGCAACTGTCACACAGAACAGGTCCAAAGATCGAAGTCATCAGAATACTTTTGCAGCGTGACTTCGATAAGATCCAGCAATATTGCGATGACTGGAAGTTGAAAATCATTTTCCAGAAATCGGAAACAATTGTGTTTAGAACCTCGTTGGCTCGGGCCTCATGGGATACGAGAAAGAACTGGCGAAAGCTGGTGATCGTTGATCTACATGGCAACCCACTGCCAAACAAAGTAGTAGTCAAGTATCTCGGCATCTGGCTAGATCAGTATCTATATTTTAACAAACATATGGATGCAGCTCTGGCCAGGGCTAGAGGAGCTTTTGCTCTGACAAGGCGACTGTTTCACAGCAGTCAACTTGATAGCAGAGTGAAGGTGATTTGCTACATGGCCCTCATAAGGCCAATGATTGTCTATGGGTGCCCCGTGTGGTTCAATGTTACAGCGTCTCAAATGGAAAAGATTCGGGTGTTTGAGAGACAGTGTCTGCGTACCTGTCTTGGATTGCACAGAACACCAGAGTCGGAGTACAGAAAATATTATCCTAATGAGGTCCTTTACAACGGGGCTCAAATAAACAGGATCGACAACTTCATTATAAAACTGACTCGTGGTCACACTGCAAGAGCGATGACCTCGACCAATGGTCTGATTTTTGGGGCTTATTACCCCAACACTGAGTATATGGAGAAAACGCGCTTCAGTGGATTTGTCCCACCGGAGGCTTTCCTCTATTTTGATATGGTAGGGCTGATTCAGGATAGATTGGCGGTTCCGCTAATCTACCACGTCTGCCGGAAGTCCGTGGAACGACGGCTCCTTTAAAACCGAGACGTCACCGCAGTAGGCGGAGAAGCTGAAGAGCTCCTCCGGTTCAGTAGGGCGGTTTCAGATCGCGATCGTCGTGACGTTGTTAAAACGTCGAAAATGTTCTGGTGGTTGTCGGAGCAACAACATGAATTTGATATGGATAGCGAGTCGCCAATGGCTGGCTTACACAGGTTTAGCGTGTAATTCTTAGGGTATAGGGGGTGGGTACAGTGGCAAACAAAAAAATCACAAAAATCAAAAAAAAAAAATTACAAAACACAAAAAAAAAAAAATACAAAATACAAAAAACCCAAAAAAAAAAATTACAAAATACAAAAAAAAAAAAAAAAATACAAAATACAAAAAACCCAAAAAAAACTACAAAACACAAAAAAAAAAAAGCTACTGTGGCTGCTCTAGATTTAAGTAGATTTAAGTAGTTTTAATTAGTTTTAAGAAAACATAAAAAAAAAAAATGATCATGAAAACAAAGTTTTTTAAAAAATTTTCTTAGTTGTAACTAGTTCTAGTTTGTAATTAATAAGGGATCTTAAGGCCGAAAGGCATTAGTAGTAAGATATTGAATAATTTAGAGTACCCGCTTAGGGTCAGTAAGTTAATTAAGTTATTATATAAGCTAGTTTTACACATTTTTGTTAGCATATAAGTAGTTATAAGAAAGAACAATAAAAAATGAATTTAAAACTGAAAACTGTCACACGCGCGACACGCAATAGGCCCCGGTTCAAATCTAAGCCACGGCAGTGTGCATTTTTATTTCAATTTAAATTAAATTCCACAATCACCCATAGCGCAGCGGCGGCCACCTCAAACAAAACATAAACCCATTAAACACCCATTAAACACCCCATTAAATAACACCGTGGTGACCTCAAACGAATTCAAGGGCACCATACCATACAAAATTTTCCCACGCCGTGGTCCACCAATACCTACTATTTCGAAATCGCTGCTGTAGCTTCTAAGTTCCCGTATACGTTCCCGTTACTGTGGGAATTTAGGGATGAAATATAAAGCCTATGTCCTTCCTTAGGTTCTAGACTATCACTGTACAAAATTTCATTTCAATCAGTTTAGTATTTTGGGCGGGAGATGGTAACATAAAAAGCCTAACAGACAGAGCAATTTTTGCCCTTATTATATAAATAAGGACTCCCATTCCCGTAGGAATATGGAGATGCGTTAAGGTTTATGTTACTCGGGGATAGTGTAGCATTCTAACTGTTTAGGAATCATTGATCTTTATATGGATTACTTATATCAATCAAGCCTTTTCAATCCATCCAATAATAATTAACATTCAACCATCATACTTTCGTAAATTCATACAGTCCATTACATTCTTGTCAAACACACTGTAAAAATACTCACTTCATGTTATTTTTGTACACATAATTGAACTTGAACTTGCTACTTTAAATCAACTGTTAACGTTCCTGCCTAAGCATTAATAGTATATACACACATTACACACATGTACATAGATCAAATGTAAAGTTCTGTTTATTTTCCATTCTGCTTTGATCGATCGTTCGCTGTACCTTCAAGCAGAACATTTGTTAAGCATCGATCTCTTTACCTTCGAACTATCGACAGCAGCAGATCGGAAGCAGACCCTGGTAACATTATATTAAATAAATTTGTTAATCATATTGAAAAAACCCATTGTGTTAAATTCATTTATTTCTTTTGATCCGAAACATTGGTCCTTTGGTCGCCGAATTATTTGAACAATCGTGCAAATATTAAAATCAAATATTATGAAAAGCGAGTAAATGATTTTGTTAAATTTTGTCATTTATAAACTGATGTAGTGACAAATATTCACACACATATATATATATAATTATATATCTAATAAATGAACAGAATCGGGGGTTCAATTTAAACAGTGGCTCAACTATCGAACGGTTTATTAATTAACTAACGTTTTACTAAAATTTGGGTGATTACTCAGTTATATTAATCCGTGGTAGGGCACACGGAATCGTGACTTTGCGAATTTAGTCGGAATATAATTTACGTGAAAATAGACAATCTCGTTCTTTTTCAATGGCAACTGCTTTAAAAACTAAGCGCGGTAATGCTAAGGGGCGTCTAACACGTGCAGCGGTATTCGTAGAGAAAATCAGCGAAAATACTTCGGTTGAGATGCTGGAAATTAGGTTAACCAACCTTGAGACCACATGGTCTGAATTCTCTTTTCTTCATAATGACCTGATTGGAAATTCAGAACAAGAAGAAGTTCAGGAACTTGAAATCGAATGTTCGTAATACGAATCCAAGTATTTTGCTTCAAAAGCCAAACTCGTTAAAGCTATTCGCGATAAAGAGCAGTTGAGTAATTCGTTACCAAGAGCTGATGCTTCAGCCATTGATCGTTTAGCTGAACAACAGTCAGCCTTTCTTGAAAAATTAAACTTGTCGTCGTCGACGCCGTCGTGTAGTCAACACATTGAAAACACTACAAAGCTTCCTTAAATTGTTGTGCCTATATTTAGTGGCGACTATAAGGATTGGCCAACTTTTCGCGACATCTTCCTCGGGTCAGTTGACACTAAGGCTAATCTTAGTCCAACGCACAAATTTCATTACTTGAAATCTTACTTGCGTGACGATGCTGCTAACCTTATAAGACATTTGCCAATTAATGATGTCAATTATACACAAGCTTGGGATCGGTTAGAAAGACGATATGATCGTGCTCAATTAATCGTTCAATCATTTATTGAAACATTTTTATCTCTCCCCACTGCTAATAATTCTAATGCACAAACCTTACGAAAAATCACTGACGGTGCTGATGAAGTGGTTCGCGGCTTAAATGCCTTGGGAAAATCGGGTCGTGACCCTTGGCTCATTTATTTACTCGTAAATAAACTCGATTCAGAGACAAAGCAATCGTGGGCTGAGCATAGCGGTGCGCGTGAAGACATTACTATTGTAGAGTTTCTACAATTCTTAGAAGAACGGTGTGACGCTCTTGAGGCATGTCAATCCTTAAATAGCAAATCGATTTCATCTCGGGTCAAACATTCAAATAACATTCGAGCTCATTTAGCTGGGAATTTAGATTCAGGTTCTACACTCAAGTGCCCAATGTGCCAAGAAAACCATATACTTCCCCAGTGTGCAAAATTCGTTTCATTAGACATCGAAGCTCGTCGGGACTTCGCAAAATCAAAATCATTGTGTTTTAATTGCCTTCGAATCGGACATTCATCAAAAAATGTCACTCTAGTTTTCGCTGTCGGGTGTGTAAAGCACGTCACCATTCGCTCGTGCATTCTAACGAGACAATCTATAACAATCGATCCACAATAGACACTTCAACCAAATCTCCGCCGTCGTCATTAAATCTCACTCAATCCGGATCTCCGGTTTCGCTTGTCAGTAACCATTCACTTGAAGTTAAAGTTAACTATCGCAAGAAAACTCTCCTCCCAACCCTCTTAGCAAAAATTCAGAACAATCAAGGAATATTTATAGATTGTCGAGTGCTTCTCGACTCCGGATCGCAATCGTCCTTTGTCACGGAATCGTTCGTTCAAAGACTCGGATATCCTCGAAAACATGCAAGAGTGCCTATTCTCGGGTTATCGTCTGCTAAGGTTGGGCATACAAAAGGACTCATATCGGTTACTCTTTACTCTCGCGTAAATCCGTTTCAGTTGTTCGTTGACGCTTATATACTCGATAATCTCACGTCAAACTTACCATCGAAATCTATCGACGTCTCTTCTTGGTCTCATATTTGTAAACTTGAACTCGCTGATCCCAGTTTTAATGTCGCTACTCCAATCGATGTTCTTCTCGGTGGTGACAAACTTTGGAGTATTTTGAAACACGGCCAAATTCGAGGTCCAACAGGATGCCCAATCGCTCAAAATACATCTTTTGGATGGGTTATAACCGGCCAATTCTTTGAGCAAGAAGAGTCGAATCACGTTGCATCGTTTCACACAATCTCGGACACAGATTCATTGTTAAAACGCTTTTGGGAGCTGGAGGAGGTCTTTTTAGGGGATAAGTCGGATGTTACTGATCCCGCAGAAAATCACTTTCGACAGACTTTTGCTAGGTCTTCTGAAGGAAAGTATGTTGTGCATCTTCCTTTCAAGGATCCAAATCCACGTTTCGAAAATACCCTCTCACTTGCCGTGTCGCGATTATACGCCATGGAACGTCGGTTTGCTCAAAATTCACAACTGAAAAATTTGTATTCGGAATTCATGCGAGAATATATCACATGACTCGTATTTCTCGCGAAGAACTCAAAACTTCAAATGCCAAGTGTTTTTATCTTCCCCACCATGCCGTTCTTAAACCTGACAGTTCGACGACCAAATTACGCGTAGTTTTTGATGGTTCTGCCAAGGATTCCACCGAGAAATCTTTAAACTCTACACTATTAATAGGCCCTCCTATTCAGCGTGACTTGATCGGCGTATGTTTACGGTTTCGCCAGCATCCTTATGTGTTTACAGCGGACGTTGTTAAAATGTTTCGCCAAATTTGGGTAGACGACGTGGATTCGAATTACCAAAGAATTGTTTGGCGCGATTCTTCTTCAAAGGAAATTGAGCATTTCCGCCTACGCACTGTAACCTATGGTACCGCTTGTGCTCCGTTTCTGTCGGTTCGTGTTTTAAAACAACTTGCTGATGATTATAAATCAGAATATCCAAATGCGGCTCGAATTTTGACGGAAGATGTATACGTTGATGACGTGATGACTGGAGCAACAACAACCAAAGAAGTCATTGCATTGAAAACTGAGCTAGTGGCGCTGCTTTCGATGGCCAAACTTGAACTACGAAAATGGAGCTCTAATTGTTGGCCACTTCTGGCTTCACTTCCAAAGGAAGATTGCGAATATGCGTACTTCGATGTCGAACGGTCAAATTCATTTGTGAAAGTCCTTGGTATGCATTGGAACCCCTTAACAGATGAATATTCATTCCGCATGTCAAACTCTCTACCGAACATTGCTCTGACTAGGCGGTCGTTATTATCGGAAGTAGCTCGCATTTTTGATCCGTTAGGGCTTTTATCGCCATCGGTAATACTGTTCAAAATGTTATTTCAAGAACTTTGGTCCTCGAATCTTGCATTAAGTTGGGATGACCCACTACCCAAAGAATTAGCTGATCGGTGGGAAACTTATCGGAGCGAACTTTCGTGTTTCGAACAAATTAGAATACCCAGAAGGTTATATTCGTCCCCATTCGCCGCGGTAAAGCTTCATGGATTCAGTGATGCATCCACTCTGGCGTACGCCGCTGTCGTATATGCTCGCTGTAAAACTATTGACGGAGCCTTCAATACAGTAATCGTTGCATCCAAGACAAAGGTGGCTCCTTTAAAGCCAGTTTCAGTTCCACGGCTCGAACTTTGTGGAGCTTTGCTATTAACTCGACTGTTTAATCTAATTAAATCATCAATGTCCGGAAACTTCGAAAAAATCGTTGCATGGTGCGATTCTGAGATTGTGCTGCACTGGCTGTCAGCACCCCCACGTCGCTGGAGTACATTCGTGGCCAACAGAACATCAACTATACTTGAATCTGTTCCAAGGAACTACTGGCGCCATATTCGTTCAGAGTTGAATCCGGCAGATTGCGCTTCGCGTGGCGTGCTTCCATCTGATCTGAAAGCTCATCCCCTTTGGTGGACCGGACCTCCATGGTTATTGCTGGAGGAAAACCAATGGCCAACATCTAAATTTACGATTCCTGAGTCTGACGATAATGAAGCTCTTCTGGAGATGCGACAAAAACCTCAACATGTACTTCATACTAAATCAACTGATTTCGACGTTATCGATTACATTATTAACAAAACTTCTTCGTGGCTTCGTATTCAAAGAATACTCGCATATGTTATTCGTTTTATCTTCAACTATTTGAGTAAAAGGGCCAATCGTCGAACCTCATATCTAACATCAAGGGAAATCTTAACCGCTTAAACAACCATCATTAAATCAATCCAATTAAAATCATTCAGTGAAGATATCCGCGCTTTAAAAATCAATAATACATTACCAACTAAATCTAAACTTCATAACTATACTCCATTTCTTGATAATAATGGTAACCTTCGAGTAGGAGGAAGATTAAAAAACTGTGATTTATCTTACAATATAAAACATCCCTAACAATAATCTTTCTTGTCTCATTGTAGAAGATATACACAACAGCAACTTGCATCCTGGCGTTTCGGCAACATTCGCCATTGTCAGACAGCAGTATTGGATCCTGGGCTCTCGTAACCTCATCCGCAAAATTGTTTT
Source organism: Melanostoma mellinum (assembly GCA_914767635.1). Taxonomy (NCBI): domain Eukaryota; kingdom Metazoa; phylum Arthropoda; class Insecta; order Diptera; family Syrphidae; genus Melanostoma; species Melanostoma mellinum. Next base: position 116,121,328 of record OU612059.1, on the reverse strand, counting down.
CAACTGCAACGTCTGCTTCAGACTACGAAAATCCACTACTACACAATTGATGGGAGATCTACCTTCACAACGAATATCACAAAGCCGTCCATTCTCACATACTGGGTGTGATTATGCTGGACCTTTCTGCGTAAAGTTTTCTAAAGGTCGCAATCCAAAAACCACTAAAGCATATATATGCTTATTTGTATGCATGGCTACAAAGGCTATCCATCTTGAGCTGGTCAGTGACCTTACCTCCGACGTTTTTCTTGCTGCTTTTCGTCGATTTGTATCCCGTCGTGGATTTTGTTCGAATGTATATTCAGACAACGGAACGAATTTCCAAGGCGCACGTCGATGCCTGAATGAAATGCAAAAACTAGTGATATCGGAAGCCTACAACGAAGCGATAGCAACATCACTTGCAAGGGATAACATTGCTTGGCATTTTATTCCCCCTTCATCTCCCCATTTTGGTGGCTTGTGGGAGGCAGGGGTAAAGTCTGTAAAGTTTCATATGCGACGAGTGATCGGAGCATCTATCCTAACATTCGAAGAATTATATACGGTTTTAACCCAAATCGAAGCGGTTTTAAACTCACGTCCCCTTTGTGTTATGTCTGATGAAGATTTAAATCCATTGACCCCCGGTCATTTCCTTATAGGTGAGCCATTGACTGCTGTTCCGGAACCTACAACACTAACAACCCCAATAAACCGTTTGAGGCATTGGAACCACTTACAAAATATGGTTCAGGGATTCTGGAAGCGTTGGCATATAGAATACCTCACAACTCTTCAAGAGCGTACAAAGTGGAAGGCCAAAACATCCAACTTTAACCCAGGAGACCTTGTGATTTTGAAGGAGCCTAACCTTCCGCCTACAAAATGGATTTTGGGAAAAATTGAGTCAACAACCAAGGGAAGTGATGGTCTAGTAAGGGTTGCAACTGTAAAGACAAGCGGTGGAATCTTCGTTCGTCCAATTACAAAATTAGCCCGTTTACCTATATCCTGAAACCTGTTCCAGGGGGGCCGGGATGTTTAGGAATCATTGATCTATATATGGATTACTTATATCAATCATGCCTTTTCAATCCATCCAATAATAATTAACATTCAACCATCATACATTCGTAAATTCATACAGTCCATTACATTCTTGTCAAACACACTGTAAAAATACTCACTTCATGTTATTTTTGTGCACATAATTGAACTTGAACTTGCTACTTTAAATCAACTGTTAACGTTCCTGCCTAAGCATTAATAGTATATACACACATTACACACATGTACATAGATCAAATGTAAATTTAATGAGGATTTTGTCTCCATGTTGTGTGTGTTTAATATAAAGTTAAATGTATTTCTAAGTATTGAAACTAAAAATGAAAACACTTTTTTGGAATTTTTGTTATTTATTAACCTTAATTACACAACATTAAATATTAATTAGCGATGCGTTTCGGAAATATTATTCCATCTTCGGGCTACCTGTTACAAAAACTTTTGTTTACTTTGCCAATTTTCCAGTTGTCAAGATTTTATTGTTGTTTTATTGCAGTACATGTTGTCTCTTTTTGTTATTTCTTCTTGTGTTGATAGCTGATTGCTGTATCGTATAGTGGGTTTTGTTTTATTGTTAATTTGTCATTTAATATATTGTCTCTATTTGCTTTGTATATCTCGTACTCTTCCAATGCGTCAAGTGTTGTTCCTTTCTTACATATATGTAATGTGTCTAGGTTAAATTCAAAGTTGGTGTAATTATGGTTGTTGTCTATTAGGTGCTGTGCATATGTAGATTTTGTGTTTTGTTTTGGTTTATGCTCCAAGAACCTGTCATAAAAGGTTCTACCTGTTTGTCCGATGTAACACACATAAAACATCTTCAAAATGACCCTACAAAAATTTACGTCAAAAACATTAATAACGCTATCAACAAGTGCAACTACATATTTACAGACATAAACAAAATAAGATTAAAACAACCAAATGCTCAAGCACCAAAATTCACTGGATTACCAAAAGTACACAAAACAGGGACACCAATAAGACCGCTCATCAATTACACAACAGCACCATGCTACAAAGTTGCTAAAATACTACAAAAAATAATAAAAGCCAATATAACATTAAACAACAACAAAAGCATCAAAAACTACACAGAATTTATAGAAACAACTAAAACATTAAATATACTACCACAGTACAAATTAATATCATTCGACGTAACCAACATGTACACAAACATACCTTTAGATGAAACAATAGAAATACTAAAAGAAAATTTAACTACCACAGCAACTATCAACCAAAAACAAATAGAAGAAGTAATAAACATACTACAAATAACCCTTAAACAGAACTATTTCACATTTAATGACAAATACTACACACAAGAAGAAGGACTAGCCATGGGTTCACCATTAAGCGGACTACTAGCGGACATATACCTCAACTACTTTGAAAATAAATATATATTATCAAAAAATCAATCCACACCAACAAAAAATAATATTTTACACAAGATACGTAGACGACACCTTCGTCATTTTCGACGGCACACTAAGACAAATTGATATATTGAAAAAATATATCAACAATATAAAGGACAATTTAAAATTCACAGCAGAAACAGAAAACAACAACTCAATTAATTTTCTGGATTTAACTATCACTAAAACGGACAACCTATTAAAATACAAAATATATAGAAAACCAACAACAACGGACATCACAATAAATAGAAACTCCCACCACCCACATGCACAAAAGATGTCAGCTTACAACGCCTTTATCAATAGACTTCTAAACGTTCCAATGAACGAAGAAGATTACAATGAAGAATTAAATACAATAAAATACATAGCGACAAAAAATGGATTCAACCAAGATGTAATAGACAAATTATTATACAAAAAGAAAAAGAAAATGAAAAGCACTACCAAACTTGAACACAAAACAGAGATAAAATATATATCAACAAACTACACTAATCTACTACCACAAACACTAAAATATGAACTTAATAAGCTCAACATTAAAATATCGTTCAAAACAAACAACAATATCCAAAAAATATTACAACCTAAACAAGTAAAAGACAAAAGACTATGCACAGGTGTATATAAAATCAAATGTAATGACTGCGACAAAATATACATCGGACAAACAGGTAGAACCTTTTATGACAGGTTCTTGGAGCATAAACCAAAACAAAACACAAAATCTACATATGCACAGCACCTAATAGACAACAACCATAATTACACCAACTTTGAATTTAACCTAGACACATTACATATATGTAAGAAAGGAACAACACTTGACGCATTGGAAGAGTACGAGATATACAAAGCAAATAGAGACAATATATTAAATGACAAATTAACAATAAAACAAAACCCACTATACGATACAGCAATCAGCTATCAACACAAGAAGAAATAACAAAAAGAGACAACATGTACTGCAATAAAACAACAATAAAATCTTGACAACTGGAAAATTGGCAAAGTAAACAAAAGTTTTTGTAACAGGTAGCCCGAAGATGGAATAATATTTCCGAAACGCATCGCTAATTAATATTTAATGTTGTGTAATTAAGGTTAATAAATAACAAAAATTCCAAAAAAGTGTTTTCATTTTTAGTTTCAATACTTAGAAATACATTTTACTTTATATCAAATGTAAAGTTCCGCTTATTTTCCATTCTGCTTTGGTCGATCGTTCGCTGTACCTTCAAGCAGAACATTTGTTAAGCATCGATCTCTTTACCTTCGAACTATCGACAGCAGCAGATCGGAAGCAGACCCTGGTAACATATATTAAATAAATTTGTTAATCATATTGAAAAAACCCATTGTGTTAAATTCATTTATTTCTTTTCATCCGAAACACTAACGATGGAAGAATTTTCGAAATCGGTGCTGTAGCTTCTAAGTTCCCGTATACGTTCCCGTTTCCATGGGAATTCAGGGATAAAATATGTTGCCTATGTCCTTTCTCAGGTTCTAGACTACCTCTGAACAAAATTTCATATCAATCCTTTCAGTTGTTTGGGTGGGAGACGGTAACAGAGAAAGTCGGACTGAGAGAGTGACTTTCAAATTTATAATATTAGTTAGGATTTTAACAAAGTCAAAACATTTGAACACAAAATTATTATTCAACCAAACTTAAACATGAGTCTTGTAATTCAGAAATAATAATAAAAGGCCTTATAATACAAGATATGGGACACCAAAGTAAAATTTAACTAATTGAGTATAAAAACAATCGTACTACGATTGCATTTTCAACTTTAATAATCATAAGTATACAGTAATTATTTTGTACTGTTTAATTAAACATAAAAACAAGAAATTTGAAATCTATACATATAATAAAAACGTAACAGTTTGTTTGTTTGTGCACGCTAGTCTCAGAAACGGCTTATCCTATCTAGATGGGGTTTTTAATTATATATTGTGTTAAGCTTCACTTAGTATTTAGTTTTTATTTCATGTCAATCGGTTGATAAACAAATGTTATGCCAATTCTTGCGGACGGAGTCGCTGGCACACCTAGTTGTTAATAAAATTATATGTGCCGATAAAAATAAAAATGATAAAAATTGTATACCTATGAATGAAATTGTTAAAGTGAAGTCACAGGAGAGTCTTCAATCTAATTAGTGGGGAGTTACGAATGTACCAAACACTCCACAGTTGATTTCTATTCAGACATCAAAACTTGCCACCTCAACGGTTTAAGAAAGAATTAACAAATGATCTCTACAGAGATACATGAATTTGCAACCTCAACGGTTTCATAATCTCACTGTAAACATCCGATGAGCGATGAGCATCACAGTCATAAATATATTCTGAATGTAAATACATACTATTGAGGCACAATAAAAGCATAGGCTTCATTGAAAATTGTATTTTGTTTCTAAGTGAGTTCTATTCTGAAGTTGAAATAAAGCGGTTGTTTGAGACCTAAAAGATATACATCTTTGTGTTTTTTTTTCTGAAGTTTGTTCTCCGCTAAAAGATGAGATCACCTCCACGTTAGGAGGTTGGATCTTATTTTTTTGTCTAACACGGGAAATTCTTCCTTAACTCGCACGTCAGAAGCTGTACCTACTTCTTTGGCATGCTGAAAGAATAAAGCTTAAGATTTCATCCCGCATGCAAAAACACTCATGTGAGAGGAATGTCAATAAATAAACACCCCTATTATGGAATCCGGCGAATGCTATTTAGCGTGAGTTTCAACCATTCGCGAAAATTTTGCTATTATGGAATTCGACGAAAGGAGTTGAATGATGGTCGGTAACAAAACCTGCACTACCGACTTTAATGTTCAACTTATTTGGTATTAGTGAATTCGCAAACCATTCGCACTCCATATAATTTTTTCCATTTCACATTCGCGACATTTTTGTAGCGAATCGAAATTCGTTAAGACAAAAACTTACTAAAAAACAACAAACAAAACATGAAAAGTGCAAATATGTTAGTTAAAATTTATGACATGGAATGTTCAGGTATTTATTTTACTTCTTTTTAAGAAAGCGGGCCACAAATAGGGAAAAATTTCGTAAAATAGTTGAGCTGATGAAAACTGAGCCCGATGTTGCAAAAAACTTAACAAAAAAGTATTCGGAGCAGCAACAATTTTGAAAAGGCTGCAAACATCACTTAATAGCATGGTTCCACCATTTATGGAAATTTTCAAATGGAAAAAAGTATATAGAAAAATTATGATGTGTATGCAATCTAATGAGTTTTATATTTGAATGTAGGCTCTCATCCGAAACATCCAAAATACTCTTAATTTGGTATCGCAATTCTATTCGAGTATATCTCCATGAGTTTTCTCTTACATCAAAATAATATGCAATTGAATCAACTATAAATATCACTTTTAACTTAAAACTGAAACTTGCTTATACATTTGTTTGCGTATCAAGTTAAATGAATTTTTTCGTTATGTCGACCAATGTCGACATAAATGACAGCAGCACAGAGTAGAACCCCAGAGGACAGCAGCAGTGAAAAACAATAAGGTAGTTCTGGTATTGATAATACAGCTCATTCGTCGAATTCACTAATACCAAATAAGGTGAATACGAATCTACCGCGAATCCTGTCAACTCCCCGGGAGTAAAATCCTGCGAATTCCATAATAGGCATGAAAATAAGAGTGACAGTATTTTTGAAATCGGTTGAGTATTTTTTAAATTCCAGTTCCTTTTCCCGTGGGTATATTGAGATGAGATGCGTTGGTGAGGGATAACTCAGTATTCTATCGGTGAACGAAGCAGTTTCAATGTTACCGTTCCCGTTAAAATGGGAATGAAAAGCATTCTAACAGTGATACAATTTTGAAATCGGTCAAGCAGTTTCAAAGTTCTCATCTTTATTCCATTCCCGTGAGAAAATACTTACTTACTTAAGGTGGCGCTACAGTCCGGGTCGGACTAGGGCCTCAACCAACATGCTTCTCCAGCCAACTCGGTCCCTAGCTAGCTGTTAAAGGCGGTCGTTATTATCGGAAGTAGCTCGCATTTTTGATCCGTTAGGGCTTTTATCGCCATCGGTAATACTGTTCAAAATGTTATTTCAAGAACTTTGGTCCTCGAATCTTGCATTAAGTTGGGATGACCCACTACCCAAAGAATTAGCTGATCGGTGGGAAACTTATCGGAGCGAACTTTCGTGTTTCGAACAAATTAGAATACCCAGAAGGTTATATTCGTCCCCATTCGCCGCGGTAAAGCTTCATGGATTCAGTGATGCATCCACTCTGGCGTACGCCGCTGTCGTATATGCTCGCTGTAAAACTATTGACGGAGCCTTCAATACAGTAATCGTTGCATCCAAGACAAAGGTGGCTCCTTTAAAGCCAGTTTCAGTTCCACGGCTCGAACTTTGTGGAGCTTTGCTATTAACTCGACTGTTTAATCTAATTAAATCATCAATGTCCGGAAACTTCGAAAAAATCGTTGCATGGTGCGATTCTGAGATTGTGCTGCACTGGCTGTCAGCACCCCCACGTCGCTGGAGTACATTCGTGGCCAACAGAACATCAACTATACTTGAATCTGTTCCAAGGAACTACTGGCGCCATATTCGTTCAGAGTTGAATCCGGCAGATTGCGCTTCGCGTGGCGTGCTTCCATCTGATCTGAAAGCTCATCCCCTTTGGTGGACCGGACCTCCATGGTTATTGCTGGAGGAAAACCAATGGCCAACATCTAAATTTACGATTCCTGAGTCTGACGATAATGAAGCTCTTCTGGAGATGCGACAAAAACCTCAACATGTACTTCATACTAAATCAACTGATTTCGACGTTATCGATTACATTATTAACAAAACTTCTTCGTGGCTTCGTATTCAAAGAATACTCGCATATGTTATTCGTTTTATCTTCAACTATTTGAGTAAAAGGGCCAATCGTCGAACCTCATATCTAACATCAAGGGAAATCTTAACCGCTTAAACAACCATCATTAAATCAATCCAATTAAAATCATTCAGTGAAGATATCCGCGCTTTAAAAATCAATAATACATTACCAACTAAATCTAAACTTCATAACTATACTCCATTTCTTGATAATAATGGTAACCTTCGAGTAGGAGGAAGATTAAAAAACTGTGATTTATCTTACAATATAAAACATCCCTATATACTACCTAACAATAATCTTTCTTGTCTCATTGTAGAAGATATACACAACAGCAACTTGCATCCTGGCGTTTCGGCAACATTCGCCATTGTCAGACAGCAGTATTGGATCCTGGGCTCTCGTAACCTCATCCGCAAAATTGTTTTCAACTGCAACGTCTGCTTCAGACTACGAAAATCCACTACTACACAATTGATGGGAGATCTACCTTCACAACGAATATCACAAAGCCGTCCATTCTCACATACTGGGTGTGATTATGCTGGACCTTTCTGCGTAAAGTTTTCTAAAGGTCGCAATCCAAAAACCACTAAAGCATATATATGCTTATTTGTATGCATGGCTACAAAGGCTATCCATCTTGAGCTGGTCAGTGACCTTACCTCCGACGTTTTTCTTGCTGCTTTTCGTCGATTTGTATCCCGTCGTGGATTTTGTTCGAATGTATATTCAGACAACGGAACGAATTTCCAAGGCGCACGTCGATGCCTGAATGAAATGCAAAAACTAGTGATATCGGAAGCCTACAACGAAGCGATAGCAACATCACTTGCAAGGGATTACATTGCTTGGCATTTTATTCCCCCTTCATCTCCCCATTTTGGTGGCTTGTGGGAGGCAGGGGTAAAGTCTGTAAAGTTTCATATGCGACGAGTGATCGGAGCATCTATCCTAACATTCGAAGAATTATATACGGTTTTAACCCAAATCGAAGCGGTTTTAAACTCACGTCCCCTTTGTGTTATGTCTGATGAAGATTTAAATCCATTGACCCCCGGTCATTTCCTTATAGGTGAGCCATTGACTGCTGTTCCGGAACCTACAACACTAACAACCCCAATAAACCGTTTGAGGCATTGGAACCACTTACAAAATATGGTTCAGGGATTCTGGAAGCGTTGGCATATAGAATACCTCACAACTCTTCAAGAGCGTACAAAGTGGAAGGCCAAAACATCCAACTTTAACCCAGGAGACCTTGTGATTTTGAAGGAGCCTAACCTTCCGCCTACAAAATGGATTTTGGGAAAAATTGAGTCAACAACCAAGGGAAGTGATGGTCTAGTAAGGGTTGCAACTGTAAAGACAAGCGGTGGAATCTTCGTTCGTCCAATTACAAAATTAGCCCGTTTACCTATATCCTGAAACCTGTTCCAGGGGGGCCGGGATGTTTAGGAATCATTGATCTATATATGGATTACTTATATCAATCATGCCTTTTCAATCCATCCAATAATAATTAACATTCAACCATCATACATTCGTAAATTCATACAGTCCATTACATTCTTGTCAAACACACTGTAAAAATACTCACTTCATGTTATTTTTGTGCACATAATTGAACTTGAACTTGCTACTTTAAATCAACTGTTAACGTTCCTGCCTAAGCATTAATAGTATATACACACATTACACACATGTACATAGATCAAATGTAAATTTAATGAGGATTTTGTCTCCATGTTGTGTGTGTTTAATATAAAGTTAAATGTATTTCTAAGTATTGAAACTAAAAATGAAAACACTTTTTTGGAATTTTTGTTATTTATTAACCTTAATTACACAACATTAAATATTAATTAGCGATGCGTTTCGGAAATATTATTCCATCTTCGGGCTACCTGTTACAAAAACTTTTGTTTACTTTGCCAATTTTCCAGTTGTCAAGATTTTTTTGTTGTTTTATTGTAGTACATGTTGTCTCTTTTTGTTATTTCTTCTTGTGTTGATAGCTGATTGCTGTATCGTATAGTGGGTTTTGTTTTATTGTTAATTTGTCATTTAATATATTGTCTTTGTTTATTCTATTTGCTTTGTATATCTCGTACTCTTCCAATGCGTCAAGTGTTGTTCCTTTCTTACATATATGTAATGTGTCTAGGTTAAATTCAAAGTTGGTGTAATTATGGTTGTTGTCTATTAGGTGCTGTGCATATGTAGATTTTGTGTTTTGTTTTGGTTTATGCTCCAAGAACCTGTCATAAAAGGTTCTACCTGTTTGTCCGATGTAACACACATAAAACATCTTCAAAATGACCCTACAAAAATTTACGTCAAAAACATTAATAACGCTATCAACAAGTGCAACTACATATTTACAGACATAAACAAAATAAGATTAAAACAACCAAATGCTCAAGCACCAAAATTCACTGGATTACCAAAAGTACACAAAACAGGGACACCAATAAGACCGCTCATCAATTACACAACAGCACCATGCTACAAAGTTGCTAAAATACTACAAAAAATAATAAAAGCCAATATAACATTAAACAACAACAAAAGCATCAAAAACTACACAGAATTTATAGAAACAACTAAAACATTAAATATACTACCACAGTACAAATTAATATCATTCGACGTAACCAACATGTACACAAACATACCTTTAGATGAAACAATAGAAATACTAAAAGAAAATTTAACTACCACAGCAACTATCAACCAAAAACAAATAGAAGAAGTAATAAACATACTACAAATAACCCTTAAACAGAACTATTTCACATTTAATGACAAATACTACACACAAGAAGAAGGACTAGCCATGGGTTCACCATTAAGCGGACTACTAGCGGACATATACCTCAACTACTTTGAAAATAAATATATATTATCAAAAAATCAATCCACACCAATTACACAAGATACGTAGACGACACCTTCGTCATTTTCGACGGCACACTAAGACAAATTGATATATTGAAAAAATATATCAACAATATAAAGGACAATTTAAAATTCACAGCAGAAACAGAAAACAACAACTCAATTAATTTTCTGGATTTAACTATCACTAAAACGGACAACCTATTAAAATACAAAATATATAGAAAACCAACAACAACGGACATCACAATAAATAGAAACTCCCACCACCCACATGCACAAAAGATGTCAGCTTACAACGCCTTTATCAATAGACTTCTAAACGTTCCAATGAACGAAGAAGATTACAATGAAGAATTAAATACAATAAAATACATAGCGACAAAAAATGGATTCAACCAAGATGTAATAGACAAATTATTATACAAAAAGAAAAAGAAAATGAAAAGCACTACCAAACTTGAACACAAAACAGAGATAAAATATATATCAACAAACTACACTAATCTACTACCACAAACACTAAAATATGAACTTAATAAGCTCAACATTAAAATATCGTTCAAAACAAACAACAATATCCAAAAAATATTACAACCTAAACAAGTAAAAGACAAAAGACTATGCACAGGTGTATATAAAATCAAATGTAATGACTGCGACAAAATATACATCGGACAAACAGGTAGAACCTTTTATGACAGGTTCTTGGAGCATAAACCAAAACAAAACACAAAATCTACATATGCACAGCACCTAATAGACAACAACCATAATTACACCAACTTTGAATTTAACCTAGACACATTACATATATGTAAGAAAGGAACAACACTTGACGCATTGGAAGAGTACGAGATATACAAAGCAAATAGAGACAATATATTAAATGACAAATTAACAATAAAACAAAACCCACTATACGATACAGCAATCAGCTATCAACACAAGAAGAAATAACAAAAAGAGACAACATGTACTGCAATAAAACAACAATAAAATCTTGACAACTGGAAAATTGGCAAAGTAAACAAAAGTTTTTGTAACAGGTAGCCCGAAGATGGAATAATATTTCCGAAACGCATCGCTAATTAATATTTAATGTTGTGTAATTAAGGTTAATAAATAACAAAAATTCCAAAAAAGTGTTTTCATTTTTAGTTTCAATACTTAGAAATACATTTTACTTTATATCAAATGTAAAGTTCCGCTTATTTTCCATTCTGCTTTGGTCGATCGTTCGCTGTACCTTCAAGCAGAACATTTGTTAAGCATCGATCTCTTTACCTTCGAACTATCGACAGCAGCAGATCGGAAGCAGACCCTGGTAACATATATTAAATAAATTTGTTAATCATATTGAAAAAACCCATTGTGTTAAATTCATTTATTTCTTTTCATCCGAAACACTAACGATGGAAGAATTTTCGAAATCGGTGCTGTAGCTTCTAAGTTCCCGTATACGTTCCCGTTTCCATGGGAATTCAGGGATAAAATATGTTGCCTATGTCCTTTCTCAGGTTCTAGACTACCTCTGAACAAAATTTCATATCAATCCTTTCAGTTGTTTGGGTGGGAGACGGTAACAGAGAAAGTCGGACTGAGAGAGTGACTTTCAAATTTATAATATTAGTTAGGATTTTAACAAAGTCAAAACATTTGAACACAAAATTATTATTCAACCAAACTTAAACATGAGTCTTGTAATTCAGAAATAATAATAAAAGGCCTTATAATACAAGATATGGGACACCAAAGTAAAATTTAACTAATTGAGTATAAAAACAATCGTACTACGATTGCATTTTCAACTTTAATAATCATAAGTATACAGTAATTATTTTGTACTGTTTAATTAAACATAAAAACAAGAAATTTGAAATCTATACATATAATAAAAACGTAACAGTTTGTTTGTTTGTGCACGCTAGTCTCAGAAACGGCTTATCCTATCTAGATGGGGTTTTTAATTATATATTGTGTTAAGCTTCACTTAGTATTTAGTTTTTATTTCATGTCAATCGGTTGATAAACAAATGTTATGCCAATTCTTGCGGACGGAGTCGCTGGCACACCTAGTTGTTAATAAAATTATATGTGCCGATAAAAATAAAAATGATAAAAATTGTATACCTATGAATGAAATTGTTAAAGTGAAGTCACAGGAGAGTCTTCAATCTAATTAGTGGGGAGTTACGAATGTACCAAACACTCCACAGTTGATTTCTATTCAGACATCAAAACTTGCCACCTCAACGGTTTAAGAAAGAATTAACAAATGATCTCTACAGAGATACATGAATTTGCAACCTCAACGGTTTCATAATCTCACTGTAAACATCCGATGAGCGATGAGCATCACAGTCATAAATATATTCTGAATGTAAATACATACTATTGAGGCACAATAAAAGCATAGGCTTCATTGAAAATTGTATTTTGTTTCTAAGTGAGTTCTATTCTGAAGTTGAAATAAAGCGGTTGTTTGAGACCTAAAAGATATACATCTTTGTGTTTTTTTTTCTGAAGTTTGTTCTCCGCTAAAAGATGAGATCACCTCCACGTTAGGAGGTTGGATCTTATTTTTTTGTCTAACACGGGAAATTCTTCCTTAACTCGCACGTCAGAAGCTGTACCTACTTCTTTGGCATGCTGAAAGAATAAAGCTTAAGATTTCATCCCGCATGCAAAAACACTCATGTGAGAGGAATGTCAATAAATAAAACACCCCTATTATGGAATCCGGCGAATGCTATTTAGCGTGAGTTTCAACCATTCGCGAAAATTTTGCTATTATGGAATTCGACGAAAGGAGTTGAATGATGGTCGGTAACAAAACCTGCACTACCGACTTTAATGTTCAACTTATTTGGTATTAGTGAATTCGCAAACCATTCGCACTCCATATAATTTTTTCCATTTCACATTCGCGACATTTTTGTAGCGAATCGAAATTCGTTAAGACAAAAACTTACTAAAAAACAACAAACAAAACATGAAAAGTGCAAATATGTTAGTTAAAATTTATGACATGGAATGTTCAGGTATTTATTTTACTTCTTTTTAAGAAAGCGGGCCACAAATAGGGAAAAATTTCGTAAAATAGTTGAGCTGATGAAAACTGAGCCCGATGTTGCAAAAAACTTAACAAAAAAGTATTCGGAGCAGCAACAATTTTGAAAAGGCTGCAAACATCACTTAATAGCATGGTTCCACCATTTATGGAAATTTTCAAATGGAAAAAAGTATATAGAAAAATTATGATGTGTATGCAATCTAATGAGTTTTATATTTGAATGTAGGCTCTCATCCGAAACATCCAAAATACTCTTAATTTGGTATCGCAATTCTATTCGAGTATATCTCCATGAGTTTTCTCTTACATCAAAATAATATGCAATTGAATCAACTATAAATATCACTTTTAACTTAAAACTGAAACTTGCTTATACATTTGTTTGCGTATCAAGTTAAATGAATTTTTTCGTTATGTCGACCAATGTCGACATAAATGACAGCAGCACAGAGTAGAACCCCAGAGGACAGCAGCAGTGAAAAACAATAAGGTAGTTCTGGTATTGATAATACAGCTCATTCGTCGAATTCACTAATACCAAATAAGGTGAATACGAATCTACCGCGAATCCTGTCAACTCCCCGGGAGTAAAATCCTGCGAATTCCATAATAGGCATGAAAATAAGAGTGACAGTATTTTTGAAATCGGTTGAGTATTTTTTAAATTCCAGTTCCTTTTCCCGTGGGTATATTGAGATGAGATGCGTTGGTGAGGGATAACTCAGTATTCTATCGGTGAACGAAGCAGTTTCAATGTTACCGTTCCCGTTAAAATGGGAATGAAAAGCATTCTAACAGTGATACAATTTTGAAATCGGTCAAGCAGTTTCAAAGTTCTCATCTTTATTCCATTCCCGTGAGAAAATACTTACTTACTTAAGGTGGCGCTACAGTCCGGGTCGGACTAGGGCCTCAACCAACATGCTTCTCCAGCCAACTCGGTCCCTAGCTAGCTGCCTCCAGTTTTGCACGCCAAGTTGGTTGAGGTCCTCTCCTACTTGCGTGCGCCACCTGAGTCGCGGTCTTCCTCTACTGCGCCGTCCCTCGGGATTGGATTCGAAGACTTTCCGGGCCGGAGCGTTGGTGTCCATTCGCTCTACATGACCCAGCCATCTAAGCCGCTGGACCTTGACTCGTTTGACAAGGTCAGTGTCGCTGTACAGCCCGTACAATTCGTCGTTGAATCTTCTTCTCCATTCTCCATCTATGCAGACGGGACCAAATATCACCCGAAGAATTTTTCTCTCGAAGCATCCTAAAGCGTTCTCGTCTGCCTTTGACAAGGTCCATGCCTCTGCGCCATATATAAGAACTGGGATGATAAGTGTCTTATACAGGGACACTTTAGTTGCTCGAGAGAGGACTTTACTACTCAATTGCCTTCTTAGTCCGAAGAAACAGCGATTGGCAAGAGTTATTCTTCGTTTGATTTCAGCGCTGGTGTCGTTGTCTGAATTAATAGCGGCGCCTAGGTAGACAAAGTCCTTAACTACCTCAAAGTTATAGCTGTCAATCGTGACGTTCTGTCCAAGATGTCGGTGTTGGGTGTCCTTTCTTGATGACAGCATATACTTGGTCTTGCCCTCATTTACCACTAAACCCATCTTCTTCGCTTCCGTCTCAATGCTCATAAACGCGCCATTGACATCACGCTGCGTTCTTCCAATTATGTCAATATCGTCGGCATATCCGAGCAATTGAACGGACCTTTGAAAGATTGTGCCTCTTGTGTTGACGTAGGAGTCTTGCACTATTCTTTCAAGAACGATGTTAAAGAAGTCGCATGACAGTGCATCGCCTTGCCTAAAACCTTTTTTGACATCGAATGTATCGGTGAGATCTTTTCCGACCCTGATGGAGCAGCGTGCGTTCTCCATCGTCATCCTACACAATCGGACAAGTTTGGTAGGGATGCCAAAACTAGACATGGCTCTATATAACTCCTCTCTATAGATGCTGTCATATGCGGCCTTAAAATCGATAAAAAGGTGGTGGGTATCGATTTGAAGCTCCTGGGTTTTTTCCAAGATCTGCCGTAGTGTGAAGATTTGGTCTATGGTGAACTTTCCTGGTCTAAAGCCGCACTGATATGGACCTATCAGGTTGTTGACGAATGGCTTCAGACGCTCACACATTACGGCAGAGAGGATCTTGTACGCGATGTTAAGAAGACTGATACCTCTGTAGTTGGCGCAGTTCAGAGGGTCTCCTTTCTTGAGGACCGGGGAAACGATGCTGAGGTTCCATTCATCGGGCATGCTTTCTTCCGACCATATTTTGCAAATGAGCTGGTGCATACTCCTGACCAGGTCATCGCCGGCCGATTTAAACAATTCGGCAGTGAGGCCATCAGCTCCAGCAGCTTTGTTGGACTTTAGCTTGGACACTGCTGTCTTCACTTCGTTCAGGTCGGGTTGGCGGAATTCTTGGTCTACGTCGCCTAAATCGAATGGTTCTATCTCTCTAACAGCGGAATTGGGTCCATCATCGCCGTTATAGAGCTTGGAAAAGTGGTCTTTCCATATCCTCAGCATAGACTGCGGTTCCACCACGATGTTCCCTTGATCGTCTTCAGCACTTCAGAGGCGGCATCTCTGATGGCTGATTGGCAGAGCTGCCACTGGTTCTCTATACTTGATGCTGGCGGCATAGGACTCCTTGAGAGGTTGTAAGAGACTCGATCGGAAAAAGACTTGGCGATCTCTTGCGATTGTAGTCGTCCAACGTCGAATTGTCTCACAGTATTTCCTTGTGTTGGCTTGGATCGGGATATCCGCAGTCGTACCTTGGCTACAACAAGGTAGTGGTCCGAGTCAATGTTGGCCCCTCGGAATGATCGGACATCCTCTATACTGGAGAAGTGCCGTGCGTCGATCGCAATGTGGTCAATCTGGTTGACGGTTGATTGATCAGGAGATTTCCATGTCCCTTTGTGGATATTGAGGTGCTGGAACCGCACCTTCATCCTTTTCCACAGAGGAAAAGGATGAAGACACCAAAGACGTATTCTACGAGCTCCTGGACAAAACATATGAGCAGTGCCCTGGCTATGACATTAAGATTGTTCTAGGAGATTTTAATGCCAAGCTAGGAAGAGAGGATATCTTTGGTGGAATAATCGGAAGATACAGCCTGCACGACAACACCTCCGATAACGGATTCAGGCTGATCGATTTCGCTGGGGGGCGAGATGTTCTGGTAGCTAGTACGCGGTTCCGTGAGAAAATGCGGATGAAATATAGTCTCTGTTACTCAGGGGTAAAGAAGGACTCTAACAGTGAAAGAATTTTTATATTCGGCAAAATATTTTCCAAGTTTCCGGTTCTGTTAGCGTTGCTGTCCCGTTCCCGTGACGTTTTAACTAATATTCAAGAAAAAACCTAACACTTCCTTATATAGTAAAGAAGATTTAAAAGCGTATAAAGATATAATGTATAATACCAATGCTTACAGAAGGTCTGACGATTCTAGAAACCAGATACTAGGTCATAGAGGATATAAATACAGGGAAATCATAAGTCACTTCACCTTCAATCGGTTCTGGATTGATGCAATTATCAAATAATAAAAAAAGATTTCTTCTGGGGCAATCCAAACGAACTCGTAGATCGTTTAAGGTTTCTTATTGCATCACAACAATCCGGTAACAATAATCATTCTAACGAGATTGTTTCAATTATTGAAGAATTAAAAGAGGCCAATATAGTTCAGTAAAAAAAAAAAGTATCGGACGTTTTCCAAATAGAACAGTGAAAGGGAGACCTGGACCCAGAGGAGTGAAAGGTAAACATCGTCCTATAGGATTGAAAGGAGGAAGAGAGTTGCCTGGTCCAGCTGGTAAAGGATTTGACAAAACTGAAAACGATGATTATAATTTAAAGAGGAATCGAATCGATTAAAATATTCCAGATCCCCGAAGAAAGTGATGATGCAGCTTCAAAGAAATATGTTGATGGAGTATGTAATCAACTTAGAACATATTTTCAATTTCAATTAGAGACAATCGAAAAAAATTCATCGACAGTACAAATAGTAATAAACACATTAAAAACAACCACGATGAAGCTCACTTTAATGACAAAAAAAAAATTACGTGTTTGAAAAATAAATATTTCTTATTGATATATACAATTTATTGAAATAAATATTAAAATAAAGCCTTTACACATACTTAGATAAACTATACCTACAACCTATAATAGAATAAGTAGAACAAATTGACCCCACCATTGTCATAAACAAATTTAAAATTTTCGGAGGAGGGGTGTACTCTCAATTGGACAGTGGACACTTATAAGATAAATAAAAGCAAAAACAATTGTTCAGAAATATACTGTGCAATGTCATCGATTTCATAGGACCCTACAGGAATTTCAATGACATGCTCTCCTACATGAAATAAATTGTTCCGTTCATCGACATTAGGTATAGAATTATATGTTTGTAAATCAATCAATCCACACACATAGCTCTGATCTGTGTTCAGAGGAGGAAAATAATCTGCAGTTAAATGTGAAGTGTCCCCACTTAAAGTAAGTGTAAACCTATTAGGTTGTGTGATAAGACTTTGCGAGTTTTTTGTTCATCGACTTCTTCGTAATGATTTTCAGTGGACTCATGTTTAAGAAATTTAACTCTTCATCTTTTAAACAACTTAGTTGAGTTTCAAATTCACAACCCCCTTTCGATTTTATTGCTATGCGAACATGGGTAACATCTCACATCCTTACCCTTCGGTATAGAGTAAAACAACCACATGTACCAACGACCTTTCATGCTTAGCTGTAAACGACTTGCTCATGCACTATCTATGCGTAATCAAATATCGGACGTGTCCAAATTCTTTGTCGTACCTACAGCCAAAAACAAAACAATATTCTCACTACGATCACCTACCGTCGACAAATTCCAAACTTATAAAAAATCAGCCACTTCCAAGCGCCAGCAAAATCTAAAACAAACAAAAAACCATAAAAAATACTCAATAGAAAACACCTTTGCCTTTATTTGTCTCTATTTTCTTTTCTCATATCCCAATCTCAGTCCTACCTATTCCTATATCTCAAAGTAAGTATCAACAAACTAAAAAAGTCTCACACCCCCGTTCTAAGATCTATCAACAGATCGTGTCTATTGTACGCACTACACACAACAATACATTTCATTTTTTCTTAACTCTCATGCCATCGTTAGTATCTTCAACCTACCAATTGTCCATGTGCCTCTAAACGCTATTATTTCCCTTTGTTCAGACCGACACCCTTATAATAATTTCCATCGATTTTCACAACAAAATATGCCTTTGCCTTTATATTGACATCATCATCTTTCCTTACAATGAGTATTGGTTTATTTTACCTTCCTGTGCTACACAGGGACAATAAAAATCAGCCACTTCCAAGCGCCAGCAAAATCTAAAACAAAAAAACCATAAAAAATACTCAATTGAAACCACCTTTGCTTTTATTGTCTCTATTTTCTTTTCTCATATCCCAGTCCCAATCTCAGTCCTACCTATTCCTATATATCAAAGTAAGTGTCAACAGATCGTGTCTATTGTTCGAACTACCTACACACAATATTACTTTTCATTTTTTCTTTACTCTCATGCCATCGTAAGTATCTTTAACCTACCAATTGTCCATGGGCCTCTAAACGCTATTATTTCCCTTTGTTCAGACCGTCGGCACCCTTATAATAATTTCTTTCAAGAAAAATCATAACATGGGTCATCATATCCTTACTCTATGGTATAAAGTAAAACAACTTCATAGCAAAGGCCTATCATGCTTAGGTGAAGAATGACCTGCTCATGCACTATCTGTACACATGATCTGCTCTGTTAACTGCTCTGATCTGCTCCAGATACTCGGTTTCAACATTGATCATGGATTTTATTGCTAAACGAACATGGGTCACTTCCTTAAAACGACTTGCTCAATGCTCATACACAATTCTCTAGCGTACAGCCAAAACCAAAAACAGTTTTTAATTTATGTAGGTAAAATTTTTTTATGTCATCCACATCATAAATTGATTCTTCTTACTATGCAATTGCAGCTTGTTTTATGTAAGGGCAAAACTCACACACAAAATTGAATCCGTCCTCAAGCTGACTTTACAAACACCACTTTATTTCGGGGGGGGGGGGGGGGGGGGGGGGGGGACTTTTTTCAACCCCCGACAACCTTAAAATAATTTCTTTCAAGAAATCACCATCTTTACTCTATAGCATATAATAAAACATACCAAAGACCTATCATGCTAATCTGTAAAATTTCATGCTCATGCCCAATCTATGCCCAAACAAATATCGAACGTGATAAAATTCTGTATCGTCAAGTATTAACAAATTACCAAAATCTCTCATCCTCGTTCTAAGATCTATCAACGGATCGTATGTATTGTTCAAAATACACACAGCTTAAATTTTTTTCCTTACCAATTGTCCACGTGCCTCTAGACGTTTTTATTATCCTTTGTTCAACGCCGACAACCTTATAATTATTCCTTTCAAGGAAAAACCATCCTTACTCTTTGGCAAAGAGTAAAACATACCAAAGACCTATCATGCTAAGGTGTAAAATGTACACACAAATATCGAATGACACCAAATTGCAAGAAAAAAATCCAACCATCACCAATCGCCAGTGAAATCTAATACAAAAAAAAAAACCTATTCGTTTGTTTCACTTCGTTTTGTGCACATAAAATATCTAAGTTTCAAATTCTAGCTGTCATATCAATACATCGATATTCACAACAAAAAAAAAAAAAGTCAACGTACCTCTATTTTGCCATCATCAACTTTCCTCACAATGAGTATTGGTTTATTTTACCTTCCTGTGCTACATAGATACTCGATTTCAACATTGATCATGGATTTTGTCGCTAAGCGATCGCTATTCGAACATGGGTCACATCTCACATCCTTACCCTACGGTATAGAGTAAAACAACCACATGACTACGACCTTTCATGCTAAGCTGTAAAACGAGTTGCTAATACAAAATCTTTGCCCAACCAAATATCGGACGTGACCAAATTCTCTAGCGTACAGCCAAAACAAAAAAAAACATTCCTACTACCCTCACCTACCGGCTCACAATTTCCAAACTTATAAAAAAAAAAATCAACCACTTCCGAGCGCCAGCGAAATCTAAAACAAAAAACCATAAAAAATGCTCAATAGAAACCATACCTACAACCTGTCTCACTCTAGACTATACCTCTCTCTGTCTCGCTCAGAATTCCCAGGCCCAAGTAACCCTTATCCTACTTACTTCGCAGACTTCGAAAACAATTCATTTTAAAAATAAAAAACAAAAGCGTATCGATATCAATCGACCGCCTAAAGCCTGCGCACGGCATACGGTAAGAAGCTTTCAAAAAGGGGGGCTCGATTGGAGGGGGGTGATGTAGCGAACCTACGTTACCTACATGCAAAATGGAACAGGAAAATTAGCTGAACGCAACAACACCTAAACGCAACTACATCTGAACTAACGAAATGACTCGAAATGCGCATGCGCGAGATGTGCACAAAAAACTCTTTCCGGCCTTCTGCCAGACAGACGGCCATTGTTCATTCTAATTCTGACACTGAAACTTATCGAAAATGCCGGCGTTGAATTGCCTTTAAAACTAAATCTCTTTAAGATACCTAGCTTACAGATTAAATTGAATTACAATAAATAGAAAAAAAACAAAGTTAATTTATATGTGATTAAAGTAAATAAAAGTAATAAGGAAACAACAAACAAGAGAATAAAGATTAATTGAGGACGCAGAAGAAGGGTACATAGAGACCAGGCAGGAGAATTGAACCAGCTAAGGTAAGCTACAGGTGGCTGTTTGAATAGCCATCGACGTGACCGTCAAAGGCGCGCAACTTAGAGGCGCATATATCAGTGCCCCAAAAGATTACAAGTCCTATTGTTTCTTTGTGGTATAACGGTTTATCTTTCCCCTTAATTTGCTTATCTTTTTTAAATACGGTATTACCTGGACTATAAATTTTAAGTACTGATCTATTCTTGTTATGTCTACTTAATTGGTTTTTTTGGTTGCGAATGATTTGGTTTTTTAAATCTGTGTTAACTATATCTTTGAAGCCAATTAAGTTTTGGTAATTGATTCTTTGTGTTCTTCCAAAGAAAACATCGGCCGGTTTTTGCTTCGTTACTGATTGGATAGTGTTGTTATATCTATCCGTTGCAATGCTTATAATTTCTTTTAACGTATAGTCTGGGTATTCTTGTTGAAGACATCTAATGATCTCTATGATGGTCGAGTGGACTCTCTCTACTGCACCATTTACTTCACTTTTTTGTGGTGGCGCTAAATACACGTTTACTCCAAGTCCCTCTATATAGTTAAGCACTATGGGACTTATGAAGCTACTTTCATTGTCTGTTAGCAGTATTTTAGGAATCGTGAAAAATTG
This sequence comes from Melanostoma mellinum, assembly GCA_914767635.1. NCBI lineage: Eukaryota > Metazoa > Arthropoda > Insecta > Diptera > Syrphidae > Melanostoma > Melanostoma mellinum. The sequence continues at coordinate 116,099,516 of OU612059.1, read as the reverse complement.
TAAAAGTTTAATTATCTTATTCCGAATATGCAATGCCGATTTATTTTTGATATGAAAGAATTTAGTATACATACTTGGTAAATTTATCAATGCATGTTATAAATTTTTCCTTTTTTATTTCTATGATGTTCATGTGTAAAATTTCAGTTGGATAAGATGGAATAGGGGTAGGTTGTAACTCGGGCTTCGGAGGGTGGCGATCGTATTTGTTGCGGTTACAAACTTCGCAAGAATTCACTAATTTTTTTACTGCTTTTGTCATTTGAGGGAAGTAATATTTTTCTAAAATTTGGTTTTTATTTTCTATATAATTCCTATGAGCACGCCTGTTTTCGTCTTGTATAATTTTAAATTTATTTTCTTCATTGCTTATATCTGTTACGATTCTTTGGGTTATTCTTATTTTGTATTTGGCGAATGAATTCTTGTAAGTTTCTTGCAGTAGAAAAATATATTTCTCTGGAATTTTAATTCCGTTTAATATATTGGGATTAAGTTTTTCTTTCAGGATGTCTGTTAGGGAGCTATTATTAAAATCTTTCATTTTGATATAGTGTCTACAATATTTTCTTCATAACAAATCATGTCATTACCTTCGGAAAAAATTAGTTGTTTCCTGAAGACATTCAGAGGTACCTCACAGTGTAGAATAAGATCACTGCTATCTTCTTCGGCACTGTAGATGATGTTAGGACATTAAGCACTGGAAGTCGCGAAAGGGCGTCTGCAACAACATTTGACCTTCCTGGCTTGTAAATAAGAGTGTAAAAAGAAAAGAAGGCTAGAATAGAAGAGTTTAACTTCTATTCTAGCCTTTCATCTTTTCAACTTTGCGTTGTTGTTTCGGTTGCTCAAGGCAAACGTTAACGGTTGATGATATGTCCCAAGCTTATCGAGAGACCATACTATTGCTAACATTTCTTTTTCAATAGTTGAAAGCCCCTCTTCAGTCTTGTTGAGTGATCTTGACATGAACGTGACAGGTTTATCCCTGCCTATTTCACCTTGAGACAGGACGGCTCCGATGGCATAGTTGGAAGCATCGGTTGTCAAAATGAATGGTTTTTCGAAATTTGGGAATATCAGAATGTCTGAAGACATGAGCATTTCTTTCAGATCCTTGAAAGCTTTTAGTGATTGTTGATCAAGATGAACTTCTATTTTCTTTGATTGGTTTGCTTTGATTTGAGCATTCTGACCTCGCGTCAAGCTTGTCAAAGGTTTTGTAATTTTTGCGAAATATTTGATGAATTTCCGGTAATATGAGTCTAGCCCTAAAAAATTTTTTAATTCTTTGAGATTTTGGGGTGGTGGAATTCCTTGAATCGCTGCGATTTTCTCGGGATCAGCCAGTATACCTTCTTGGGTAATTATGTATCCCAAGAAATTTACCTGTGTTTTAAGAAATTTTGATTTTTCTAGGTTTACTTTTAAGTTAGCTTTCTCTAGATATGATAGTACTTCGTCTAAGTTCTTCAAATGATCTGCTTTGTCTTTTCCAAAAGTTATAATGTCGTCTATGTAGACATAGCCAGTCGTATTTATAGTCCAATTCCAAAGTATGTCTAACTTTGGACAGCTCTTAGAACAGTTTCCAAGTCCAAATCGTATTTATAAACACTTTCATCGCTGTCTAAGAAATGTCTAACTTTAGACACAAATTTGATCATTTTATAAGACTTGGAAAAGCTGAAACACAAAGTCAAATCAGCTGTTTTTTGGGTCTAGTTCAAGTCCTTCGCCACTCTCTTTCAGAGCCTTATAGTTGTTGTACTCGTATACCAATACACAGACAATGGTACTGCACGGATACATCATGAACGCTGCCATTTAGTTTTTCATTCGAAGTTGACAGTTTTAGGGGTTGTTTAGACAACTGTTGGAATGCATTTATAAATACAAAATTGGCTAAGGCTTGTCCAACTCTTTAGACACCGTCTAGCTGGACAACTGTCTAAGGATGTTCTAAGGAAATTTTATAAAAACGACTGAGCATGTTTTTCAAATCAAGGGCTTTAAAACGTCATTGATCATTCTTTGAAAAATGGCCGGCGCGTTTTTAAGCCCGAACGGCAAACGAGTAAATTCGTATTTGCCATTTGCTGTAGAAAATGCCGTTTTTGGAATATCGTTATCTTTCATCTTTATTTGATGAAATCAAGACGTCAGACGTTGTGAAGAATTTGCATTCTCCTTAGCTTGCCAATGTGTTTGTAATATCAGGGATGGGGTAAGCATCTGGGATTTTTATTGCGTTAAGCCGTTTGAAGTCGATAACTAATCTATATTGCCTTTCACCAGCTGCATTCGCTTTTTTGGCGTCTATCCTGTTACCGAATATTTTCCGCGTACACGAACTTTACAACGATTCTTAATTACTGGGATCCGGTATCCCTCACCGCGAACAAAACGCACTTTACAATTAAATTAAACTATAACCGATAAACAACCCGGGAACAAATTAAAAAAAAAACCGAAAATTAAATTTGGGATATCAACAATCCCGACGTGCGCGACTCGAGTAAGGAGAAATGTCAAAATGACACAGGTTTGTTCGTGTTTCGGCAATCCAACAACACATACAGTGCTGTCTCCCGTAGCTCAGTCTGATGGGTGGGTTCGTTTTGATATTCCTTTTTAATCCGCTTTGATTAAAAAGGAATATCAAACAATTATAAATGTATCGCGATCTGAATTAAATATTATGTTTAGTGAGGAAAGTACAGAGGCGTACTTAGTCACTTATAAAATGGGCGCCAGGAAACCTTTTAGAGTGGTGGTTTGCCTTAACCAGAAGCTGAAATGTTTCAGGAAGAAAGAAAGAAAGAAAAATACGATAGTACTAAATAAAACAATAAGAAATTCCTGGAGGGAAAATTTAGAATTTTACTAGCGTAAGGGTGTCTGGGAAACCGTGGCCAAAGCCTGGATTAAAACCCAGAATCTTTTCAACAAAATGTAAAAGTATACAAGTAGTACAAATCCTTTTCGAGGTTGGCAGCAGGCCAAGTCTCGAAATAAAGAAAATGTATTAGAATATAAAAATAGAAGAAAAAAAGAACAGAACAACATTAAGAACATTAAGGCAACGCGAAAAATATTCGAAAAACCCTTGGAGATTAAAGGTTTTTCGATACACAACGAAATAGCAAAAAAAAAAAGATACTTAGCTCTGATTCCTGGTATGATTCTCCTACTCCTGGGGAAAACGCTTTCTCTGGTTCTACTCTTAGAAATTCCCAACTGGAATTCTCGCAAATTCTCCAAACTCTCCTTTATCACACAGAATTCCCAACTGGAATTTTGCCACTCGTTATCGCAAAAAAATTTCTCCTTTTTTATCAACAAAATTCGCAAAAAATCTTTTGGACGCTTTCTGAGGTAATCCTTCTTCTTCTCAATCTGAAGTCAAAGAGGCCATCAAGATGGCGGGTTTTTCTCGTCCATCCGGCATCGACCATATGGCCATCCTCATCACACCTTATTGCGTAGGATTGTTCGGTCTCACTTGCTCCGCAGCATCCCGCCATTAGGCTAAGATGTGCGAGTGAGATGTCGCGAATCAATCACCCGCGGTCCTTCGCGTTCAGGTGATATGACGAGTAGCCTAGTGGACGAGTTCAACCCCTTACCAAAAGTCTTACTCCGAAAAATTTATTTTAATCGCGCAAAGTCCCCGCCCCACATTAACCCAAACTAAAATACAAAGAAAAACGTTTTCTCAAAGAACGAAGAACCAAGAAGCTAATTTTTTTATAGATTGACGGAAAATTCCGTAGACCTTCGTCCAGATGAAAAGAGGGAAATAAAAACGGAAACACGTCTCAAATAATTCTTCTTAGTGATTTTCAATTTAATCTGAATTGCAAGCTAATCGAAAATGTATGTTGGTGTGAGTATAGTTTACACATTGTTGGACATGGGTAACAATCTTCATGTCTTTCTCCTTTTATCAACGTTTGCGTAGGCCACCTGCCGTACGACTATTGTGGACCGACCGTCACACAAGAAAAGTGTCTTCTGCTGTGCAATCTTTTGCATCGGGGAACAATATGACCTGAAAATGGCATTTCGAAAGTTTTAGAAGAACAGGTCTCTGGCTGATGGACCAGGTTTCAACTGAACTCTTCTACTACTTCCGAGCAGCTATGAATAAAGTTTATTAGCGGGAGAAGAACGGCGGATAGAGCTTGTTGTGGTAAATTTTACCGCAACAAATCCCACCCTCACCTCCTCGGAAGTGAGCTTACATTTCGTAAGAACTATAACAAACCTCCAAAAAGGTACCTTGGATTAAAAGGTATGGGATAAGGACTTTCCATCAGAAAAAAAAATTCAAATAACTCTCAAAACATATTTGCAAGTGCCAACAACTTATCTGGCTGTGAATTAAAAAATTATAAAAAAAAAAATAAGCTACGATAACGTTTATCGTTTTCGGATGCATCGTTATACGGTTTTAAATCTTTGACGTGCCAAGTCCCGCGCTCTTTATTATTATTATCTTGAAGTACGTATGTCCAAGGTGACACACGTTTCTCAATCAAAAACGGACCGACAAACTTCGGTGCTAATTTGGCTGCATAGTAATTCGCGGCATCCGATAACGTGAAGTTCCTTCGCCAAACCATATCGCCGACGTGATATTGTATATCACGTCGTCGAAGGTTATACGCTTCTGCAGCTCTCTTCGATGCTGCCTTCAACTTTGTCTCGATGTCTCTTCTTAGTTCCCGAAAACGTTCGGTGATCTCACCCAGATCTTGAACGTCTTCGGAACTCTCTGCTACAGTTGTTGCTTCCTGACCCGAAGTCACCATGTCGCTCCCAAAATTGGCGTAGTAGGGTGAAACACCCAAAACCTCGTGATGTGACGTGCGAATTGCACACGCCACCTTGCTAAGTTGTGAATCCCACACTCTGTGGTTTTCAGCAACGTAAGCTCGTAATGTCGTCTTTAGGATCTGATTGATCCTTTCTGCAGGGTTAGCCTGCGGATGGTAATGCGCCGTGAAGCGTAGTTGGGACGCATATGTGTCACACAGCGTTTTGAGGTCCTTAGAACGGAACTGTGTACCATTGTCACAAAAAATGACTTTTGGTATTCCAAAAAGTAGGAAACATTGTCTTCCAGTTCCCTACAAATTGCTTTAGCCGTAGCCGACCTTAGCGCAAATAGCAGTTGAAATTTCGTAAAGTAATCCACTACTGTTAATATATAAATAAAACCCCTACTAGATTTTGGAAGTGGCCCAACTAAATCTATGCAAATCATCTCCCAAGGTGATTTGACTCGTACCCTTTCCTTCATCAAACCCGCTGGCTTCTCATTAATTGGCTTAACCTGTTGGCAAACTTTACAACTCCTAACATATTTTGTGATATCGGCCCTCATCTTTGGCCAGTAAAACTTCGCCGCAATTCTGGCAAACGTTTTCCTAACTCCCATGTGACCCGCTAAAGGACCATCATGGTTTTCTTGTAAAATACCTAATCTCTCATTTTTCCCTATCACTCTCTTCCACTCCTGATTGTGTCATGAACTACTATATGATTGGGCTTTACGAGTTTGAACAACTTGCCTTGTTCAACCCTCCAAGCCGGATACCTAAGTGAATTTGTATTGAGTATTCAAGAGTAGACGTTGTGGGGTTTACTAGTGTCGAGAACTTGAATTTATTATTTGCTTCTTTTTACTTGCTATTTTTATTCACAATGTCTTGCATTTGTGGTCTTAAAGTAGAGCGAAATGCCGCAAAAATTGAATGTAATATTTGCAATAATCATTTTCATTTAAAATGCGTTAATTTACAACCAAGTGACAAAGACTACATGATAAAAAATCGTTTAGAATTTCGTTGTCCATTGTGTACCAAAAAACGACGAGAGTCATTACGCATTTCCCCAACGCAAAACAGTAACTCTCACTCACACACATCACCTAAGTACGGATCTCAAAATAATTTAAAACAACAAAAACGTCATCTGGATAAAACACCGTCACCGCATCAACCTTCACCCCCAACACCGCCACCAAAAGGGTCATCATCATCTTCATCAGAGCAAGATTCATATAACAAGCATCAACAACAGCATCGTCTCTCTGATCATGCGCAGTCATCTCCGCTTCTTCTATCGTCATCGTCACCATCTCAATCACAATCAGCCTCTGCATTGTTCACTGATAGCAGCAACTCCATGCATATCACGCTTGAAGTTGTGCATAAAGAAATTATGTCTTTAAGTAAAGAAATAATTTCTCTGAAGGAGATCAATTGCAACATGCTCTCACATATAAACATACTTGAAGAAAACAAGCGCTGCTTGACTAAAAAGGTAGATATGCTTCAGCATAAAGTAAATTTTTTAGAGCAAAGAGCATTTAATAAATGCATTGACATTGTGGGTATGCAAAATGTCAACAAAGAAAGTGTTTTGACCTCTACTTTGAAGCTATTTGGAGCTATAGAAGAAAGCATCACTGCCGATGACATTAAACACTGTTATGTTAAAACAATTAAAAGGAAGGTCACTACAAATAACAACAATAACAACATCTCAGCCTCGTCATCAACAACAAAAGCATATGATATCGTTTGCGTCAAGTTTAAAACAAAGGAATGTAAGCAGAAACTTATTGATAGTAAGAAAAAAAAGCATCTAACACCTAGTTTTCTTGGTAAACAACTTGGCATGAAAAACATTTTTATTAATGAAACGTTAACAACTTTTAATAGATTATTATTTAACAAAGCCAAGATTTTGAAAAATGAAAAAAAAAATACCAATATCTTTGGATTAAGAATGGAATGATTCTAATGAAAAGGCAAGAAGGAGAAAACACGACCTACTAAGGTAACAGACAACCTTTTCCCCTTCCTCAAAGTTTTGCGATAAAACTGCACCGATCCCATAATCTGAAGCGTCTGTTTGTACGACGAATGGTCGCTTAAAATCTGGGCATGTGAGTATAGGTACAGTCACCAAACACTCCTTTGCCTTCCTTAAGCTATCCTCAAATTCCGTTGTCCAACTGAACTTCCTATTTTTCTTTAGTAGGTTCGTTAAGGGCCTTAGCAACTCTGCGAAATTCGGTACGAAACGTCTGTACCATGAAACTGTCCCTATAAAGCTCCTTATTTCTTTAACATTCCTCGGTGCTGGAATCCTAACGATACTTTCTACTTTTTCTGGATCTACATGTAATCCGTTCTGATCAACTATATACCCTAAAAATTTCAAGGATGACATGCAAAAGTTGCACTTCTCCATGCTAACCTTTAAACCTGCCTCACATAATCTTTTTAAAACCTCATTCAAAATTTCGAGATGTTTCTCAAAAGTTTCTGAAATGATGATAATGTCGTCTAAATAGACGAAAACCAATGGCTCTAAATCGGCACCCAAAACCGTGTCGATGAATCTCTGCCACGTCGCGGGGGAGTTGTGAAGGCCAAAAGGCATTCTCCTAAACTGATAAAGACCCCTCCCAGGAACCGTAAAAGCAGCAAAGGGTTTCGATTCTGCCTCCATAGGTATCTGCCAGTAAGCTGACTTGATATCCAGTGAAGACAAGAACCTAGCACCTCGAAGCTTAGCTAAAATCGCATAAATATATGGAAGTGGGTACGCGTCCCTATCTGTATTCTTGTTTAGCTTCCTATAATCCACGCAGAATCTATAGGAGCCGTCTTTCTTTTTGACTAATATTATTGGAGATGACCAAGCACTAGTCGATCTCTCAATAACTCCTGCCTCTAACATTTCATTAAGTTCCCTATCTATATGCTCCTGCATTGCCAGGGAGACCGGATAATACCTTTGTTTTATCGGCTCCGCCGACGTTCTTATCTTATGTTCGACTAAAATCGTACACCCTAAGCCCTCAGGCATCTTCCTTAAAGATTCTTGAACTAATGTTTCTAATGTTTCTAATTCCCTAACACTCAATTCCGAACGTTCTGTAATAGAACAGATCCAAATTGAACTATCCTGTTCTGAAAAATTCCAGATACGAGACCTCAAATCCGGGACAATACCCGACAGCGCCCAGAAGTCTGCGCCGAGGATCACCGTATGTGGTAACGACGGAATGACTAAACAGTCAACTAATATAGCCCTATCCTCAACTAAAATTGGAAGAGAGATCGTCCCTACCTAACACTTCGACTCCTGTTCCATCTGCCAAGCACACGCAGTGAACAGTGTCCTTCCTACTGATTAGCCCTTAATTCTGCAGGATTTTCCATGCGTCCCTACCTATTATAGTTCGAGTAGCTCCTGAATCTAATAATCCTAAAAATCTCGAACCATAAATGCTAACTGTTAAATAAGGTCTCCTATCACTACCGTTTGCCTCTAAAGTGAACCCTAAATGAACCCTATCTGCCAGCTGGTCTCCAGCAGGCGACCCTCTCACTGTCTGCGGACTTCCGCCCTGCTGGCGCAGGAACCCGTTTCCCATTTCCCGAACACTTCCTACAATTTTGCCTAGTCACCGCCGCAGCCCCGCAACCAAAACAACGCCTAGGAGCGGAACAACTACTTGCAAATGGCCTGATCCATTGCAATTGAAACACCTAACCGAAGAATTCTGTCGAGATTGGTTTGACGATTGGGCCTGACGAGTGGTTACGTTGTTCTCCGCAACAACCGCAACCGAAGGATTCTCTACACCTACGTATGCTAGATCCGGTTCTAGCAAAGTCCTACTACTCTCTTACATTTGGTGGGGGAACATAAACCTCAACATTTGCCCTAACAGCTTCTAAATTCCGACCTAACGCAACCAAATCAGACACACAGCTTGGCTTAGCCAACCCCAGTTGGGTTTGATAGAAAGGTGTCAAGTTCCTCTGGATCATTGACAACTTCCTATTTTCAGAAATTGGATCATTCAACCGACCGAATAAATTTTGCATCGTAGCAACGTACACGCCTATCGTTTCATCCTTCCCTTGTGTGCGGTGCCTAATCTCATCGAGGAGCTGATCATCATAGTTAGGAGGTAGAAACTCTAGTTTCAACTCCATAACTAGTTCTGACCATGAATTAACAGAAATCCCAATCGCCCTAAACCAAATCAACGCTTTGCCTACAAAGAGCTCCACCGCTGCTCTAAGAAGATAAGCCTCCGAAATACCCCTAGCCTGTCTCATTTCCTCAACCCTTTCTAGAAATGAGTTCACTGAGGTGCCACAGCGCTCTCCAGTGAACTTCACTTCCCACTTCGCAATATTGTGAAATTTCCTATCTGCACTGTCCTGACTAACGATAGTATTTTCCCGAACACTAATATCTTGAGGTGCATCTGAATGCTGCTTTGCGACCTCACTACCCTTTTCTGCACCTTTATCCTGCACAGTTACTTCCTCTACTAAGTCCTCATCGTCATCCACATCCTCATCCTCATCCTCATCCTCATCCTCATCCTCATCCCCATCCAAAATACTCATCGCCATCACCACGTCATTCTTTAATTTCAATTTCACTTTCTCATCCTTCTCATTCTCAGGAATGCTCCTATCCAACCTACGCAGACACCATTCAACTTTGATCAAAATCTTCACATACTCCTTCGAAGTCTCTGACTTCGGAGGATTCTCTAACAACTTATTAATCTCAACCAACTTTTTCTCAACTGCCGCTGAATCCTGTTCGAAAGTGAACGGATATGCGGGTGACACAAACGAATTCCTACGCTCTAACTTTATAGCTACCCTAAGCGCTTTGCGCATGTCCTCCACAGTCCCTACATTCAACCCTCTACATTCAACTTCATAAATAATTTCATCCTGTTATATTATTAACCTGACTTAACTCCATTTTGTAACTATCTAAAAACTACCTAACCGATCTCGGAACAATCAATAAAAAAAAATAAAAAAGAAAAACGCAAAACAAATTAAAATAAAACAACTGACTCGCTAACTGTTCAAAAACCTAGTACGCTTTAAACAAAAGTGAATCCTACCAAACCTCGTTTGCCAAATATACAATTGTAACAACACGATAAAAAACAATTGAAATAAAATATAATAAAATGTTGTAAAAGAAATAATAAAAATGCTTAAAAAAAAAGAATGCAAACAGAACACAATAAATGATTCAAAAAGTTAAACACACCAAAAGTACTAAAAAGTATTTATACTTTCAGTAACAGCCCTGATTTTTGGTTTAAAAGATTTATTTACACTAATACTAACGAAACCACGTATGCGAAAATGGCGACTCTCGTATTTCGCGAAATGTCAAAAAGAAAATCAAAATAATCATTTTTATTCAAGCACTATCCAAACTATTAATTTAAATTGCAGCAGCAAAAAAAAAACAACAAAAAAAAAATCACAGTTTAAATCCTGACCACTGATGTATATATTCTTTGTGTCCACTGCCTTATTCCACAATGCTTGATCATCTTTAAGTCTTTTAATCCTGAATCCAATCTTCCAGATGTGATTAATAGATGTGTAAACTCCCCCGCACTCTAGGAAAAAAAACACAAAGTAAATATTTCTAACAATAGAGCACTTTTAAAGAAACTTCCCTAATCACAGCACACAAGGGAAGGGTATATGGAATATGGTACACGATATACAAAAAAAAATTGCACAAGTAAGCCCCACGTTGGGCGCCAATTGTTACCGAATATTTTACGCGTACACGAACTTTACAACGATTCTTAATTACTGGGATCCGGTATCCCTCACCGCGAACAAAACGCACTTTACAATTAAATTAAACTATAACCGATAAACAACCCGGGAACAAATTAAAAAAAAAATCGAAAATTAAATTTGGGATATCAACAATCCCGACGTGCGCGACTCGAGTAAGGAGACAGTGCTGTCTCCCGTAGCTCAGTCTGATTGGTGGGTTCGTTTTGATATTCCTTTTTAATCCGCTTTGATTAAAAAGGAATATCAAACAATTATAAATTTATCGCGATCTGAATTAAATATTATGTTTAGTGAGGAAAGTACAGAGGCGTACTTAGTCACTTATAAAATGGGCGCCAGGAAACCTTTTAGAGTGGTGGTTTGCCTTAACCAGAAGCTGAAATGTTTCAGGAAGAAAGAAAGAAAGAAAAATACGATAGTACTAAATAAAACAATAAGAAATTCCTGGAGGGAAAATTTAGAATTTTACTAGCGTAAGGGTGTCTGGGAAGCCGTGGCCAAAGCCTGGATTAAATCCCAAAATCTTTTCAACAAAATGTAAAAGTATACAAGTAGTACAAATCCTTTTCGAGGTTGGCAGCAGGCCAAGTCTCGAAATAAAGAAAATGTATTAGAATAGAAAAATAGAAGAAAAAAAGAACAGATGTGTGTCGTTTGAACACAAAGAAGAATTATATGTGGAAAGTTTCCGGAAAAGAATAAATAAGTAGGAAGAAAATTGAACGGTCGCGAGTCCCGCAATTTCGGGATAGGAAACGGTAGGGCAACGAAGGCCTAGCGGATCTATGTATTTGCCTAATTAAGGCAAGGCGAACAATATTCGAAAAACCCTTGGAGATTAAAGGTTTTTCGATACACAACGAAATAGCAAAAAAAAAAAGATACCTAGCTCTGATTCCTGGTATGATTCTCCTACTCCTGGGGAAAACGCTTTCTCTGGTTCTACTCCTTTATCACACAGAATTCCCAACTGGAATTTTGCCACTCGTTATCGCAAAAAAATTTCTCCTTTTTTATCAACAAAATTCGCAAAAAATCTTTTGGACGCTTTCTGAGGTAATCCTTCTTCTTCTCAATCTGAAGTCAAAGAGGCCATCAAGATGGCGGGTTTTTCTCGTCCATCCGGCATCGACCATATGGCCATCCTCATCACACCTTATTGCGTAGGATTGTTCGGTCTCACTTGCTCCGCAGCATCCCGCCATTAGGCTAAGATGTGCGAGTGAGATGTCGTGAATCAATCACCCCGCGGTCCTTCGCGTTCAGGTGATATGACGAGTAGCCTAGTGGACGAGTTCAACCCCTTACCAAAAGTCTTACTCCGAAAAATTTATTTTAATCGCGCAAAGTCCCCGCCCCACATTAACCCAAACTAAAATACAAAGAAAAACGTTTTCTCAAAGAACGAAGAACCAAGAAGCTAATTTTTTTATAGATTGACGGAAAATTCCATAGACCTTCGTCCAGATGAAAAGAGGGAAATAAAAACGGAAACACGTCTCAAATAATTCTTCTTAGTGATTTTCAATTTAATCTGAATTGCAAGCTAATCGAAAATGTATGTTGGTGTGAGTATAGTTTACACATTGTTGGACATGGGTAACAATCTTCATGTCTTTCTCCTTTTATCAACGTTAGCGTAGGCCACCTGCCGTACGACTATTGTGGACCGACCGTCACACAGAAAAGTGTCTTCTGCTGTGCAATCTTTTGCATCGGGGAACAATATGACCTGAAAATGGCATTTCGAAAGTTTTAGAAGAACAGGTCTCTGGCTGATGGACCAGGTTTCAACTGAACTCTTCTTCTTCTTCCGAGCAGCTATGGATAAAGTTTATTAGCGGGAGAAGAACGGTGGATAGAACTTGTTGTGTTAATTTTACCGCAACAATCCAAAGTGGCGAATTATAAGGGCTTTTAGATGGCCTTATGACACCATCGACTAGCATTTAATTAATTTGGGACTCGAGTTCCAATCTTAAGTTGGGGGGGGGGGGAGTATGGGTAGGATTTTGTATATATTCTGAAGATGTTGTTGCACCCTTCTAATACGCAATGTTTTGGTCGATGTTTACCGACACCTATATAAAGTTTACAGTGCAAAGACACTGGTAATGGAGTGAAGGTCACAAAAACTTTCTTTTTTGATTTTTAAATCACAATACTCCAACTAATAATAAATTTCTTTTATTATTAAAAAATTTTTTCATTTAAACATTAGCCAGACCACGGGCAAACATATTTTAGGTGCATGAATGTAACCACATTCCCCTAGAAATATAAAGTTTACAGTGTCTTTGCACTGTAAACTTTACAGTGTCTTTGCACTGTAAACTTTAAGGGTGCAACAACATCTAACTGATGAGCCCATTGTTGCACCTGGGCGAAACGCATAATGGAGTGAAGGTCACAAAAACTTTCTTTTTTGATTTTTAAATCACAATACTCCAACTAATAATAAATTTCTTTTATTATTAAAAAATTTTTTCATTTAAACATTAGCCAGACCACGGGCAAACATATTTAAGGTGCATGAATGTAACCACATTCCCCTAGAAATATAAAGTTTACAGTGTCTTTGCACTGTAAACTTTATATAGGTGTCGGTAAACATCGACCAAAACATTGCGTATTAGAAGGGTGCAACAACATCTAACTGATGAGCCCATTGCTGCACCTGGGCGAAACGCATAATGGAGTGAAGGTCACAAAAACTTTCTTTTTTGATTTTTAAATCACAATACTCCAACTAATAATAAATTTCTTTTATTATTAAAAAAATTTTTCATTTAAACATTAGCCAGACCACGGGCAAACATATTTTAGGTGCATGAATGTAACCACATTCCCCTAGAAATATAAAGTTTACAGTGTCTTTGCACTGTAAACTTTATATAGGTGTCGGTAAACATCGACCAAAACATTGCGTATTAGAAGGGTGCAACAACATCTAACTGATGAGCCTATTGTTGCAACTGGGCGAAACGCATAATGGAGTGAAGGTCACAAAAACTTTCTTTTTTGATTTTTAAATCACAATACTCCAACTAATAATAAATTTCTTTTATTATTAAAAAATTTTTTCATTTATATATTCTGAAGATGTAGTTCTAATTTCTGCACGGACACTTGTATCTATGATACCACTGTCTGAAATTGGTCCGAATAGTTTATCATACTTATTCAACAGGTTTTCAATATTCTCGTAACCAGGATTAGTCTGAATGCTGTTTACCTGTTTTGATTCTTTTTCTTTTAGATTGATTTTAATTTTTGGGGATATGGTAAGAATATTATTTTTCCTGTCTATAATGGCTTCTAGCTTTTTGAGAGTCTCATCGCCTATGATACCATCAAAGGATGTCAATCCTGGGAGAACAAAGAAGTCCATAAGGGCATTGTTACTTACGGATTAAAAAAATGAACTACTAACTTTCCTAGTTATTTCTAACTGACCGGTGGCAGACTGAATTTTAAATGGAGAAGCAACCGGAATGCTATTTTCAGCGATTTTTTCGGATATGAAATTCTTGTTTGCCCCAGTGTCTATCAAGAATTTTAGTACTTTTCCATCTCTAGTAACATACTCTAAGTATGGTACGCTAGAGAGGCTTGTGTCATAAAATTTACCTAAGTGCAGTCTTCTCCGTTTCCTTCTTCGCAATCTTCTGCCAAGTAGGCGCGGAAATAGTTTTCATTTAGTTCTTCTTGTAACTCGTTTTCCTGTTCTGTGATGATATCAGTTGCGAAGAGGCGTTGTTGTTTCCTGGGAAGGTTTTCGGAACTATTGAATCTCTTTTCTTTGTTATTATTTGCCGGTCGATTCATGTAATTAATTTGTCGGGTTTGTACCGATTTATCGATTTCCATCGGTTGTGGTGGTTTAGGGTTAGTCGGCCTTGGAGGTACTGGGCTGTTACAAGTGGGTCTTGGGTTGGGATAACGTTCAGTATTATACAACTGTATTCCCTCATTTGGTGCTAATTGAGGAATTTTTTGTTTTGGTTGATATTTTGAAGGAAACATTTGATTAATAGGGGACGTAACAGCATTACTAAAATTCTTTTTATGTATCGAAAAATTTCTGAAATTTAGATTTTGGAATTCTTAGCAAGAAGTGTAGGCTTCTGGAAGTGTTTGTAGTTTCTGGATAGCCAGCATCTTAGAAATGTCTCCATTGAGACCCCTTATGAAAATGTCCAAAGCTCTGATCCTATGACTTTCTGTAAGAGCGAAAACTGTTTCCTGCGAGTAATCTTCGGTTTTAATTTTATTTATTAGCAAGGACAGTTGATGGTTAACCCTAGCGTAAAATTCGTCTATAGTTCTAATTCCCTGGCTCATTCTATTTAGTTCGTGCTCCAATGTTCGAGCATCCCGTTTGTCTGCGTAGTGCAGAGATAAACATTTTTTTATGGCTGCCTAGTCACTATCAAAAATGTTGTAGGAAATGAGGGTTGCGTCTGCAGGACCTCTTACCTTTTGCCGAATATGTTGCAAAATGGCCCTATAGATGGGTTTGCCTTTCACGATTTCATAGTCATTAAGTATTGACTCTACATTGTGAACCCATGAAATATATTGTGCTTCATTCCCGTCAAATACTTGGAGATCCCTAACTCCATCAGGTAGCTTCCTGATATCGGCTAAGTCTTGCTCTGACTTTGGGGCTTGTAGGGTTTGAGGATTCACTTGGGGTGGAATGGTCCTACTTTCCAGTTGTAATAACCGGTTATTTATTAATTTAATCTGTTCGATTTGAGCATTTACTGCTCCTGTTAACTGCCTTATGGCTTCTGACAACTCTTCGTTTGAGGCCATGTTTTAATAAAGGAAAGGAAAGGATATAATTTAGAAATAATTGAAGGATGGAGGAGAATGAATTGGCTTAAATAATTTTTTTTGGTTAAAATATCTAATGTTTAAATGCAATATTTCTAAATTTTTATGGTATAGTTTGAGATTTTATACTTTTTTTTTATTTAAAATATCTTTTTACTTGTAGAATTTTTTCAATTGTCTTCAAAAAATTAATTTTATTTTATTTGAGATTTTTATACTAATGTTTAATACTAAAATGCTTACAGGATGATTCTCTGCATCGTTGGGGTTCCACGTTCTCCTTTTTGTTGTCCACTACTAAGGTACGGATGATTCCACGGTTTGATGCAAATCAGGAACTCACTTCTTTTGGGTAAAAAGTCTTTCACAGAATTTGAAGTCTTTCACAAATCACTTGAATGATTGTCTTTCACAAGTCACTTGAATGATTGTCTTTCACAAATCACTTGAATGACTTTAGTTTTTAATCCACACATCTGCGATTACTGGAGAAGTTCTTACGCTCTCTATTTTAATCACGCTAGTAAGATTCCCGATTATTTGTTTTTAAGTCACATTGACTGAGTTCGCGGCGCAATTCAAATAAATGATTGTTAATCAAAACGACAAACTAAGATTCTTTTTGTGTTTTGTAATGTTCTAAATAGAAGAAGAGTTCTTATGTTTCTTCTCTTATTTTTTAGTCGCAGAAGAGTTCTTGGGTCTATGAAATAACTCCCACGAAATAAGTCCCACTTTTAAAAACGAAATAAGTCCCACCAAAAATTGCTATTTTGAAAGTGGGAGTTATTTCGTTTTTAAAAGTGGGACTTATTTCGTCAATTGGTGGGACTTATTTCGTTACACGTTTTTATTTTAAGTGGGACTTATTTCGTTTTGAGTGGGAATAAATTCGTTTTGTAAAGTGGGAGTTATTTCATACCCCTAAATTTATAATTTTTCTTATGGAAAAAGTTATTGTTGTCCCTTTTACGAAATGTCCAATATTAATTAATTTGGGACTCCAAGTTCCAATCTTAAGTTGGGGGGGGGGGGGGGGGAGTATGGGTAGGATTTTGTATATATTCTGAAGATGTAGTTCTAATTTCTGCACGGACACTTGTATCTATGATACCACTGTCTGAAATTGGTCCGAATAGTTTATCATACTTATTCAACAGGTTTTCAATATTCTCGTAACCAGGATTAGTCTGAATGCTGTTTACCTGTTTTGATTCTTTTTCTTTTAGATTGATTTTAATTTTTGGGGATATGGTAAGAATATTATTTTTCCTGTCTATAATGGCTTCTAGCTTTTTGAGAGTCTCATCGCCTATGATACCATCAAAGGATGTCAATCCTGGGAGAACAAAGAAGTCAATAAGGGCATTGTTACTTACGGATTTAAAAAATGAACTACTAACTTTCCTAGTTATTTCTAACTGACCGGTGGCAGACTGAATTTTAAATGAAGAAGCAACCGGAATGCTATTTTCAGCGATTTTTTCGGATATGAAATTCTTGTTTGCCCCAGTGTCTATCAAGAATTTTAGTACTTTTCCATCTCTAGTAACATACTCTAAGTATGGTAGGCTAGAGAGGCTTGTGTCATAAAATTTACCTAAGTGCAGTCTTCTCCGTTTCCTTCTTCGCAATCTTCTGCCAAGTAGGCGCGGAAATAGTTTTCATTTAGTTCTTCTTCTAACTCGTTTTCCTGTTCTGTGATGATATCAGTTGCGAAGAGGCGTTGTTGTTTCCTGGGAAGGTTTTCGGAACTATTGAATCTCTTTTCTTTGTTATTATTTGCCGGTCGATTCATGTAATTAATTTGTCGGGTTTGTACCGATTTATCGATTTCCATCGGTTGTGGTGGTTTAGGGTTAGTCGGCCTTGGAGGTACTGGGCTGTTCCAAGTGGGTCTTGGGTTGGGATAACGTTCAGTATTATACAACTGTATTCCCTCATTTGGTGCTAATTGAGGAATTTTTTGTTTTGGTTGATATTTGGAAGGAAACATTTGATTAATAGGGGACGTAACAGCATTACTTACATTCTTTTTATGTATCGAAAAATTTCTGAAATTAAGATTTTGGAATTCTTAGCAAGAAGTGTAAGCTTCTGGAAGTGTTTGTAGTTTCTGGATAGCCAGCATCTTAGAAATGTCTCCATTGAGACCCCTTATGAAAATGTCCAAAGCTCTGTTCCTATGACTTTCTGTAAGAGCGAAAACTGTTTCCTGCGAGTAATCTTCGGTTTTAATTTTATTTATTAGCAAGGACAGTTGATGGTTAACCCTAGCGTAAAATTCGTCTACAGTTCTATTTCCCTGGCTCATTCTATTTAGTTCGTGCTCCAATGTTCGAGCATCCCGTTTGTCTGCGTAGTGCAGAGATAAACATTTTTTTATGGCTGCCTAGTCACTATCAAAAATGTTGTAGGAAATGAGGGTTGCGTCTGCAGGACCTCTTACCTTTTGCCGAATATGTTGCGAAATGGCCCTATAGATGGGTTTGCCTTTCACGATTTCATAGTCATTAAGTATTGACTCTACATTGTGAACCAAGGAAATATATTGTGCTTCATTCCCGTCAAATACTTGGAGATCCCTAACTCCATCAGGTAGCTTCCTGATATCGGCTAAGTCTTGCTCTGACTTGGGGGCTTGTAGGGTTTGAGGATTCACTTGGGGTGGAATGGTCCTACTTTCCAGTTGTAGTAACCGGTTATTTATTAATTTAATCTGTTCGATTTGAGCATTTACTGCTCCTGTTAACTGCCTTATGGGTTCTGACAACTCTTCGTTTGAGGCCATGTTTTAATAAAGGAAAGGAAAGGATATAATTTAGAAATAATTGAAGGATGGAGGAGAATGAATTGGCTTAAATATTTTTTCTTTGTTAAAATATCTAATGTTTAAATGCAATATTTCTAAATTTTTATGGTATAGTTTGAGATTTTATACTTTTTTTTTATTTAAAATATCTTTTTACTTGTAGAATTTTTTCAATTGTCTTCAAAAAATTAATTTTATTTTATTTGAGATTTTTATACTAATGTTTAATACTAAAATGCTTACAGGATGATTCTCTGCATCGTTGGGGTTCCACGTTCTCCTTTTTGTTGTCCACTACTAAGGTACGGATGATTCCACGGTTTGATGCAAATCAGGAACTCACTTCTTTTGGGTAAAAAGTCTTTCACAGAATTTGAAGTCTTTCACAAATCACTTGAATGATTTTAGTTTTTAATCCACACATCTGCGATTACTGGAGAAGTTCTTACGCTCTCTATTTTAATCACGCTAGTAAGATTCCCGATTATTTGTTTTTAAGTCACATTGACTGAGTTCGCGGCGCAATTCAAATAAATGATTGTTAATCAAAACGACAAACTAAGATTCTTTTTGTGTTTTGTAATGTTCTAAATAGAAGAAGAGTTCTTATGTTTCTTCTCTTATTTTTTAGTCGCAGAAGAGTTCTTGGGTCTATGAAATAACTCCCACGAAATAAGTCCCACTTTTAAAAACGAAATAAGTCCCACCAAAAATTGCTATTTTGAAAGTGGGAGTTATTTCGTTTTTAAAAGTGGGACTTATTTCGTCAATTGGTGGGACTTATTTCGTTACACGTTTTTATTTTAAGTGGGACTTATTTCGTTTTGAGTGGGAATAAATTCGTTTTGTAAAGTGGGAGTTATTTCATACCCCTAAATTTATATTTTTTCTTATGGAAAAAGTTATTGTTGTCCCTTTTACGAAATGTCCAATATTAATTAATTTGGGACTCCAAGTTCCAATCTTAAGTTGGGGGGATGGGGGGGTATTGGTAGGATTTTGTATATATTCTGAAGATGTAATTCTAATTTCTGCACGGACACTTGTATCTATGATACCACTGTCTGAAATTGGTCCGAATAGTTTATCATACTTATTCAACAGGTTTTCAATATTCTCGTAACCAGGATTAGTCTGAATGCTGTTTACCTGTTTTGATTCTTTTTCTTTTAGATTGATTTTAATTTTTGGGGATATGGTAAGAATATTATTTTTCCTGTCTATAATGGCTTCTAGCTTTTTGAGAGTCTCATCGCCTATGATACCATCAAAGGATGTCAATCCTGGGAGAACAAAGAAGTCAATAAGGGCATTGTTACTTACGGATTTAAAAAATGAACTACTAACTTTCCTAGTTATTTCTAACTGACCAGTGGCAGACTGAATTTTAAATGGAGAAGCAACCGGAATGCTATTTTCAGCGATTTTTTCGGATATGAATTTTAGTACTTTTCCATCTCTAGTAACATACTCTAAGTATGGTAGGCTAGAGAGGCTTGTGTCATAAAATTTACCTAAGTGCAGTCTTCTCCGTTTCCTTCTTCGCAATCTTCTGCCAAGTAGGCGCGGAAATAGTTTTCATTTAGTTCTTCTTCTAACTCGTTTTCCTGTTCTGTGATGATATCAGTTGCGAAGAGGCGTTGTTGTTTCCTGGGAAGGTTTTCGGAACTATTGAATCTCTTTTCTTTGTTATTATTTGCCGGTCGATTCATGTAATTAATTTGTCGGGTTTGTACCGATTTATCGATTTCCATCGGTTGTGGTGGTTTAGGGTTAGTCGGCCTTGGAGGTACTGGGCTGTTCCAAGTGGGTCTTGGGTTGGGATAACGTTCAGTATTATACAACTGTATTCCCTCATTTGGTGCTAATTGAGGAATTTTTTGTTTTGGTTGATATTTGGAAGGAAACATTTGATTAATAGGGGACGTAACAGCATTACTAACATTCTTTTTATATATCGAAAAATTTCTGAAATTTAGATTTTGGAATTCTTAGCAAGAAGTGTAAGCTTCTGGAAGTGTTTGTAGTTTCTGGATAACCAGCATCTTAGAAATGTCTCCATTGAGACCCCTTATGAAAATGTCCAAAGCTCTGTTCCTATGACTTTCTGTAAGAGCGAAAACTGTTTCCTGCGAGTAATCTTCGGTTTTAATTTTATTTATTAGCAAGGACAGTTGATGGTTAACCCTAGCGTAAAATTCGTCTACAGTTCTATTTCCCTGGCTCATTCTATTTAATTCGTGCTCCAATGTTCGAGCATCCCGTTTGTCTGCGTAGTGCAGAGATAAACATTTTTTTATGGCTGCCTAGTCACTATCAAAAATGTTGTAGGAAATGAGGGTTGCGTCTGCAGGACCTCTTACCTTTTGCCGAATATGTTGCAAAATGGCCCTATAGATGGGTTTGCCTTTTACGATTTCATAGTCATTAAGTATTGACTCTACATTGTGAACCCATGAAATATATTGTGCTTCATTCCCGTCAAATACTTGGAGATCCCTAACTCCATCAGGTAGCTTCCTGATATCGGCTAAGTCTTGCTCTGACTTGGGGGCTTGTAGGGTTTGAGGATTCACTTGGGGTGGAATGGTCCTACTTTCCAGTTGTAGTAACCGGTTATTTATTAATTTAATCTGTTCGATTTGAGCATTTACTGCTCCTGTTAACTGCCTTATGGCTTCTGACAACTCTTCGTTTGAGGCCATGTTTTAATAAAGGAAAGGAAAGGATATAATTTAGAAATAATTGAAGGATGGAGGAGAATGAATTGGCTTAAATATTTTTTCTTTGTTAAAATATCTAATTTGAAATGCAATATTTCTAAATTTTTATGGTATAGTTTGAGATTTTATACTTTTTTTTTATTTAAAATATCTTTTTACTTGTAGAATTTTTTCAATTGTCTTCAAAAAATTAATTTTATTTTATTTGAGATTTTTATACTAATGTTTAATACTAAAATGCTTACAGGATGATTCTCTGCATCGTTGGGGTTCCACGTTCTCCTTTTTGTTGTCCACTACTAAGGTACGGATGATTCCACGGTTTGATGCAAATCAGGAACTCACTTCTTTTGGGTAAAAAGTCTTTCACAGAATTTGAAGTCTTTCACAAATCACTTGAATGATTGTCTTTCACAAGTCACTTGAATGATTGTCTTTCACAGATCACTTGAATGACTTTAGTTTTTAATCCACACAACTGCGATTACTAGAGAAGTTCTAACGCTCTCTATTTTAATCACGCTAGCAAGATTCCCGATTATTTGTTTTTAAGTCACATTGACTGAGTTCGCGGCGCAATTCAAATAAATGATTGTAAATCAAAACGACAAACTAAGATTCTTTTTGTGTTTTTTAATGTTCTAAATAGAAGAAGAGTTCTTATGTTTCTTCTCTTTTTTTTTAGTCGCAGAAGAGTTCTTGGGTCTATGAAATAACTCCCACGAAATAAGTCCCACTTTTAAAAACGAAATAAGTCCCACCAAAAATTGCTATTTTGAAAGTGGGAGTTATTTCGTTTTTAAAAGTGGGACTTATTTCGTCAATTGGTGGGACTTATTTCGTTACACGTTTTTATTTTAAGTGGGACTTATTTCGTTTTGAGTGGGAATAAATTCGTTTTGTAAAGTGGGAGTTATTTCATACCCCTAAATTTATATTTTTTCTTATGGAAAAAGTTATTGTTGTCCCTTTTACGAAATGTCCAATATTTCGTAAAAGGGACAACCATAATTTTTTGTCCTTATCTCTCATGGCTCTTCTTGCTTGTATACGATTTTTCTTTATTATTCCTCTGCTTTGATTATTCATATTATTCGACGTGTGTTTTTTTCGAAGAGTCAAATACTTATTATTTGAAATCGCATTAAACAATGAAAAAGTGGGACTCATTTCGTTTATGAAAGTGGGACTTAATTCATTTAAGAAATATATTATTCAAGGGGGAGTTATTTCATTTCAAGTAAATTTTTAAATCATTTCATTTTGGTGGGACTTATTTCGTTTTCAAAAGTGGGACTTATTTCATTTTTTTAAGCAATTTTTGGTGGGACTTATTTCGTTTTTAAAAGTGGGACTTATTTCGTGGGAGTTATTTCATAGACCCAGAGTTCTTATGATTCTTCTTTTTTTTTTAGTTGCAGAAGAGTTCTTATGTTTCTTCTTTTTTTTTAGCTGCAGAAGAGTTCTTATGTTTCTTCTTCTAAAACTGCTCGGGCGCCAGTTATCACTTCGCTTCACGAGGTGAAAAAAAAACACTTTGTTGATTGATTGCTACCACAAAACTGAATTTTATTTACGATCAACATTCTTTTTATAAATTAGTTATTGCTTATACAATATACCAAATTCCAGGAAAATGGTTGCTACAAAGTAAACTAGGTTATTGATGGATATGCTTATCCAACAATAATTACAAATTACAATATAGGTAATTCTTATGATTTCGCAATTCAATTGGATTGGGTACTAGGTTGGGAAATGGTAATGTGCTTACTGTTGCTATACAGAATGACCGCAACGCAACACGTTTGGGGTTAATGGCAAGTGCCGTGTTAACTTGAATACTGTTTTCGACTTCTTCTTTTACATCGTCCATCAGATTTGTTTCTGTTTCATCTGTTATGTATCCGTAATCGATTGCAATGTTGTGTAAGGCACAGCATACATTCACAATTTGCGTTCCTTTTTCAGTTTTTTTTTCAGTTTTAAATTCATTTTTATTCATTCTTTCTTAAAACTACTTATTTGCTAACAAAAATGATTAAACTAGCTTATTTAATAACTTAATTAACTTACTGACCCTAGGCGGGTACTCTTAATTATACAATAACTTATCTCTAATGCCTTTCGGCCTAATGATCTAATATCTATTTCTAAATATAACAAGTATTAAGGCCAAGAAAATTTTAAAAAAACTTAGCTTTTTCGAACCTTTTTTATGTTTTTCTTAAAATTACTTAGACTAATTAAAACTACTTAAAACAAATTAAAACTACTTAAAAACTACTTAGAACTAGAGCAGCCACAGTAGCTTATATTTTTTTATTTTTTTTTTTGTTTTTTTTTTTGTGTTTTATAATTTTTTTTTGGTTTTTGTAAGTTTTTCTATTTTTTTTTTGGATTTTGGGACGCAACAATAAGTTTTTACATTTTTGTTTTGATATTGATTTTTTACATTTTTTTTATTTTCGACTCAGCTTAATTTTTTAGTGTTTTTTTTTTGTATTTTTAAAATTTTTGATTTTTGGTTTTTTTAGTTACGTTTTTTAAATTTTTTTGGTTGCCACTGTGTCTACCCCCTACACCCTAAGTCCTACACACTAAGCCTGTGCAAGCCAGCCATTGGCGACTCGCTATCGGTTTCATTTTCTGTCTGTTGCTCAGACAACCACCAGAACTGTTCTGACGTTTTAACAACGTCCCGTCGATCGAGATCTGATACCGCCCTACTGAACCGGAGGAGCTCTTCAGCTTCTCCGCCTACTGCGGTGACGTCCCGGCCATAAAGCAGCCGTCGTTCCACGGACTTACGGCAGACGTGGTAGATCAACGGAACCGCCGATCTGTCCTGTATCAAACCTATCATGTCGAAATAGAGGAAAGCCTCCGGTTCAGTCGATCTTTGACTTTCGAGCAGGAAAGACTTCAGCGGAGAAAGTGTTAGTAAAAGTATTTTTCCAAGTGAGTGCAATTTTAAGTGCAAACCTAGATATCGTTTTGTTAACTGAAAAGTTAGCACAGTGGTAGAGTGGCGGACTCTCAGGACACTCAGAGGCGACAAAAATTTTAGAGGCTTTTTTTCATAGTCGGGCGGTTGAAAACGTCATTGATTGGGAAAAAAAGCAGATGGTAAAAGAGAAGAGGGCAGGGGCATCGAAAGATGCCTCTGCGAGTAAAGAATTGCTGGAATCAACAAATTCTACAGCAGCGGCAACAACAACAAATACAACAGCAGCGGCAACAACCGCAAAACCGATAGCGGCAACAACCGCAACAACATCAGAGGCAGCTGGAACTGCAGTTAAGAGGAGGCGGCGCCTAAAGGTAAAGCCGAATTTAGTGCCCCGAAAGCAGAAGGCGAAGGTAGCGGCAGAGGGGGTCGAAGACGATTCAATGTCAACCGACACAGAAAGTATAGTAAGTCTAAATTCGACTTACGATTACGAGTCAAACGGTGGCGAGGGCCGTTATACAGGTAGCGGCAATTCGTTCGCTGCCTTGGCAGACAACATAGACAACAACGACAATAAAGATAACAACGACGAAGAAGAAGAGCGGATGCGGTTTCTCACCGAGACGCTGGGAAAACTAAGCAAAGAAATTGCCGAAATAAAAGAAAGGCAAGAGGCTCGCAGGCGAGCGGAGAGGGAGGCGCATCAACAACAGTCGCAGTCAAAAGTTGATGCGCCAAAACAACAGCGACCAGCAGCAGCAGAAAAAACTGCAAACAAAAAAACTGCGCCCGTGCAGCAACGCGGGACTATAGCTAAAAAAGCTAAAGTAATCAAGAAAACCGCTACCAATGAGCAGCCACGAGGGACCGCGGCTATAAAAGCCGCGACAACGAGACGACGTCAGCAGGAGCAGCAAGCAGAACAGCAGAAGCAGCCAACAGAGCAGCAGAAACAGCCACATCAACAACAACCAAAGAAGACCAGAGTGCCCCCCATAAATACCCTCAATATGGAGATGAAAGCCACCAAAAACTTATGTAAGTCCGCCATTGGCGACAAATTTAAAATTAAACGATTAGGTCAAGATCGACATGCGATCCAATGTGAAAACATTGGTGACCATAAGATCGTTCGGGAGTTGTTGAAAGAGACTTCCACCGAACATTTTAGTTTTACTCCTAAAGAGGAGAAACCGAAAACAATGCTACTGAAAGGGGTAGAGCCTACCTCTGACCCAGAGGAGCTCTTAGTTGAACTCCGCAGGTTGGCGGGCGACGATCTCGAGTTCATCGGGGTCAAGTCGTTCACCACGGCCAAGGCAAGACGGGAGAAGCGGCTATTGCCGATGTTCCTCGTCACCTTATCACCCAATAGCCGTCTGGAGAGTCTAAGGAAAATCTCCGTCCTAGACTACCAGATGGTAAGATGGGAAAAAATAAACAGGCACGGGGACATTTTACAATGTCTTCGTTGCCAAAGGTTCGGGCACGCCGCATTCAACTGCCAAATGCAGTCGAGGTGCGTAAAGTGTGGAGAGAACCACAAAGAAAAAGAGTGTAAACTCGGTGAGACAAGGGTCGAAGATAAGACCCTACTGAAATGTGTACTCTGTGGTGGAGATCGACACCCTGCTAACTATCGGGGTTGTCCTCGATACCAGGTTATAAAGAAATCATTAAAAGCTGCTCCAACAGTAACTAAGGACGAGGGAAGGCAAACAGCCAGACCGACTTCAAGGGCCGTCGTTCCCCAAGTTTCCTACGCCCAGATGGCGGGTGGAGCTGGGAAAACGGTATAACCTCCCCAGAAAGTGGCCGCACAGCCATCTGTGTCAAAGGCAGCTACTGGGGAGTCAGAGGTGATGGTCGCTCTGCGTGTCATTCAGACACAAATGAGTGAACTATCACGGCAAATAAGTGAGCAGGCGCGTAGGGTGGACTTGATCTACCGTGCAGTGCCGTCGCTTGCGCAATTTTTAGGTTAACGGGCGCGCTGCCGGAGAGGCCTTTTAAGATCCTAGCCGTGAATGTGAATTCGCTAGTTAGGATAGAACGACGAACCAACTTCTTTGAGTTGTTAAAAGACCAACGTCCTGATGTATGTATGGTTAGCGAAACTAGGCTAAACCAGCATCACAAATTGACGGATAACAATTACATTATCGTAAGGAGGGACCGACCCAACTCGACTTTCGCGGGTGGGGTTGCGATCTTCATACGTAAGGGCATTGCTCATAATGTAATATATAGTGGTGAAGTACGCCGATTCCAGTTGCTAGAAGCGTGTATTGTATGCATCCCTCTCCAACAGGGGAGGCTGTTGTATGTGGTCGCAATCTATGCGCCGGAGGCTTCTCAAAATTCATGTTTTATAACAGAGCTCGAAACACTTTTTCGATGTCTGAAACTGAACTCAGAAGAACACTATTTCCTTTTGGCCGATGATTACAATGCTAAACACCAAGATTGGGGAAATCAATTAGCCAATCCAAGTGGGACCCAGCTATTCAATTGGCTGGGGCTCCACAGCATTGAGTGTAAAGTCGATCTGCTGGCTACTGACAGGCCTTCATATCCTCGAAGTGGCTCTTATTTGGATCTTTTGCTTTTAGACTCAAGACTGAGACTGACCGACGACATTCTTCGACGGACGAAAAATTGTTTGACAAAGGTTGAGTACGACAGTTACCACTGTGGACCGAATTTTGTTGTTCCAGAAAAGAGATATAGATTTTCTGTTATTTTCTTTTATTAACTGTTGGAGATTTTTGATCTGTGACCTCAGAGTTCTAATCTCCAAATCGTGTCGGTCAGTAAACCTCCTGTGCAAGAGTTTGAGTCTTGACAAGAGTCTACTTTTTTGTTTGTAAAGTGCGTCTATTGTCGCGTTTCTGTACATGTTCGTTGGATCGTTTTGTCCATTGTACTACGGATTGCATCCTCCATACGTTGCAGGTACCCATCGATCTCAACGTTCGACAGATTCCTGTTGCATGGTGGCGCAATACCGTTCGAACGAAGTTCCCTTGAGACGGCACCTGAAAAGCGCGGCCAACGTGTCTTACCGTAGTTGTAAGAGTGCGTCGGCACGTACTCCTCCAGTTCCACAAGGTCGTTCGGAAGGAGTATGACGGCGGCAAGTCCACAGTGGTCACTGTCGTACTCAACCGTCGTCAAACAGTTTTTCGTCCGTCGAAGAATGTCGTCGGTCAGTTTCAGTCTTGAGTCTAAAAGCAATAGATCCAAGTAAGAGCCACTTCGAGGATATGAAGGCCTGTCAGTAGCCAGCAGATCGACTTTACACTCAATGCTGTGGAGCCCCAGTCAATTGAATAGCTGGGTCCCCCTTGGATTGGCTAATTGATTTCCCCAATCTTGGTGTTTGGCATTGTAATCACCGGCCAAAAGGAAATAGTTTTCATCTGAATTCAGTTTCAGACATCGAAAAAGTGTTTCGAGCTCTGTTATAAAACATAAATTTTGAGAAGCCTCCGGCGCATAGATCGCGACCACATACAACCGCCTCCCCTGTTGGAGAGGGATGCATACGATACACGCTTCAAGCAACTGGAATCGGCGTACTTCACCACTATATATTACTTTATGAACAATGCCCTTACGTATGAAGATCGCAACGCCACCCGCGAAAGTCGATTTGGGTCGGTCCCTCCTTACGATAATGTAATTATTATTCGTCAAATTGTGATGCTTGTTTAGCCTTGTTTCGCTAACCATACATACATCAGGACGTTGGTCTTTTAACAACTCAAAGAAGTTGGCTCGTCGTTCTACCCTAACTAGCGAATTCACATTCACGGCTAGGATCTTAAAAGGCCTCTCCGGCAGCGCGCCTGTTAACCTAAAAAGTGCGCAAGCGACGGCACTGCACGGTAGATCAAGTCCACCCTACGCGCCTGCTCACTTATTTGCCGTGATAGTTCACTCATTTGAGCCTGAATGACACGCAGAGCGACCATCACCTCTGACTCCCCAGCAGCAGCCTTTGACACAGATGGCTGTGGGGCCGCTTTCTGGGGAGGTTGTACCGTTTTCCCAGCTCCACCCGCTATTTGGGCCTAGGAAACTTGGGGAACGACGGCCCTTAGAATTGCTCTGGCTGTATGCCTTCCCTCATCCTTGGTTACTGTTGGAGTAGCTTTTAATGATTTTTTAATAACCTGGTATCGAGGACATCCCCGATAGTTAGCAGGGTGTCCATCTCCACCACAGAGAACACATTTCAATTGGGTCTTATCTTCGACCCTTTCCTCACCGAGCTTGCACTCTTTTTCTTTGTGGTTCCCTCCACACTTTACGCACCTCGACTGCATTTGGCAGTTGAATGCGGCGTGCCCGAACCTTTGGCAACGAAGACATTGTTAAATGTCCCCGTGCCTGTTTATTTTTTCCCATCTTACCATCTGGTAGTCTAGGACGGAGATTTTTCTTAGACTCTCCAGACGGCTACTGATGGGTGATAGGGTGACGAGGAACATCGGCAATAGCCGCCTCTCCCGTCTGCCCTTAGCCGTGGTGAACGACTTGACCCCGATAAACTTGAGATCGTCGCTCGCCAACCTGCGGAGTTCCGCTAAGAGCTCCTCTGGGTCAGAGGTAGGCTCTACCCCTTTCAAAAGCATACTTTTTGGCTTCTCCTCTTCGGGAGTGTAACTATAATATTCTGTGGTTCTCTTAGCAAGCAACTCCCGAACGATCTTGTGGGTGTTTAGCCGGGGCGCCCTGCTCTTATCAGCTATCTTCTTTGGCTGCTGCTTTTGTTGTGTTGGCTGTTGTTGTTGTTGTCTTTGCTTTGGCACCGTCTCCCCTGGCTGCTTCGATGGCGCGGCTTTTTTAGCCGCGGTTCCCCGTTGCTGCTCTTGGGTAGCAGTTTTCTTTCTGTTGTTTTGCTCCACAGCTATTTTATTAGCTGTCGAGCCTTGTTGCTGCATGGGAGCAGTTTAATAATAATTTCAGTTTAAATATAATTTCTCCACGGCTAACGACAACGCATGTAGTCTCTTATCTTCTACATCGTTGTTATTTCGCTCCTCGTCCACACCGTCGCCTTCGTCTGCCAATGCAGCGAACGAATTCCCACTACCAGTGTAACGGCCCTCACCACCGTTGGACTCGTATTCGTAAGTCGAATTCATACTCACGATACTCTCGCTGCTGGTCGACATCCCGTCATCGTCGACCTCCTTATCAGTTTGTTTTGCTTTTTGGCTACGGGAAACCAAATTTGGCTTAGCTTTAATGCGCCGCCTCTTTTTTGCAGTTGTTGTTGCCGCCGTTGCTGCGGTTGCTGGCTACGCAATTTGCATTGCGGTTGTTGCCGCTGCTTTGCTTCTTGTTGTTGTTCCAAGTGTTAGATTTTGCTCCAGCATTTTATTCGATATTGATGGACCAGATTGGTCCATCACACACACCTCTGCTACTTCCTTTTCGTTCCGTAAACTAATTTTCTCTTTAATCTTGGCTATTTTCTTATATTAAAGAAAAAAAGTAGAGTGCCCCGGCTGGGAGTTGAACCCACGTTCCTCCGCACTGGGTACCAACTGCTCACTTCATTTTCATTTTGAATTCATTTTTATTCAATTTTTCTTATATCTACTTACATGCTAACAAAAATGTGTAAAATTAGCTTATATAATAACTTAATTAACTAACTGACCCTAGGCGGGTACTCTAAATTATTCAATATCTTACTACTAATGCCTTTCGGCCTTAAAATACCTTATGAATTAAGAACTAGAACTAGTTAAAACTATTAAAATTTTTTAAAAAACTTTGTTGACCAACTGCTTTACACGTTAGGCTACTGCCTATATTTAAATTCACTGATTTTATACTTAGTAAAACACTTTCTCACTTGGAACTACACATCTAAAATCGTCAACACGTCTAAGCTGTTGCTGAACGACTGAAGCGTTCCTTTTTCGGGACTATAATGCAGCTGTCGTGCGCTGAGAAGACAACGATACCAATTTTTTAGAACACCAATCGTTCTTTCGACTTTTGTTGAAGCGTGCTTTAAGTTGAAAACACTTTCAGGGCTTCCTTCTTGCGTGGCTCGAAAAGGAGTTATTGAAAATGGTTCGAGTGGGTATCCTGCATCACCTTTTTGATAAACAGAGTGTTTAATTTTCAATATTTATTATTAAAGAAATTCAATTACCTAAAAGCCAGCTATTTGTTTCACCACTATTGAAGTTATCCTGCAGCATTCCCCTTACTTCACTTAAGCTCCATGCCATTGCGTCGTGACTGGCTCGTGGTTGTCTTGCATCAACATACCGAATACGCATTTTATGATCGCACACTTATATTTTAAATTAAAAAAATTGCTTTTTGGAAAAAAACGAAAATGCTTACCAACATCGTATTGAGGCTATAGAAACCTTTTCTGTTGTAAAAAGAGTGTTGAAATTTTTTTTAGGCGTGAATATTCGCACATGTGGCCATCAATACATCCGATGACACCGGGAAATCTCGTCTTATTGGTTGGTTGAGCAAGTCCCAAATTGAAGTCATTCCCGGCGCCGTGTTGGTAACTTCCTTCAGCTAAAATTCTTAAGGTGACTGCAAGCCTCAATGTTATTTGAATTGATGATGAACGATGTCGAATCCTTGTTTCATCACTTATTTCATCCAACAAATATTTTAACGCTTCTTTTGTCAATCTAAGGAATTGGAATCTGTTAAAACGTAAAAAAGTTTTATTTAAAAGTAACTACATATTAGGATTAAATGTGAACTCACTTTGAATCAGGCATGTCGAATTGATTTGAGTTGTGCCGTATCTGTTTTCTTCTTATAACCAATCTTTCTTTCAGAACTCTTTCTTCTTCATCTTCACTTTCACTACTTGTGCTGTAGTACATTTCTATACTTATCATTTTAATATTCTATTTACGAGTATTTAGGTGCTAATAAATAAACAACCGCATTCGAGTTCTAAACAATGATTCTTTATTGAAAATTTCTTTCAATTTCTTTGATTTCGACAGATGTTCATGCATTTGTGCATCTCTGCACTGGCAGGGATCATGTAGAAAATCTGCACCGAAAAAGGCTGTATCTATGAACCTAGACGCTGCCAAAAAAATCAACCGAGGTTTATTGGCATCACTGCCATTTTTCGATAGACACACTGAGCCAAAAAACATCACCATATCAACAAAAAAAGGCTTTGAATCAAAGAAAAAAAGCAATAATTTAGGACTAAAAGCGTTTTTCTTAGAGTCAAAGCTGCAACGCTTTTGAATAAAAATTAAATAAAAATTCCATTTGAAATAAATTCGTTTTGACAATGATTTAAACTACAAAAGACCTGTAATTTTAAAAACTTTTGGCTCTGATTTAATTATGGATGGCTTTTCTTTCAAATGCTCACTGACCATAAATAAAAGACAATGTGCACTAATTCTAAATCGAGATACTCTGAAATCAAAACTTTGATTCATTCAACCTATTGCGCTCGCTGCTTTAATTTAAATAAGGGTTGAATTCGATTTGAATCAAATATGTTTTCAACTAGTAATCACACGTGTGGTAATTTCGAGTATTACCAAACTAAAATAATTGAAAAAATTTAAATAAAAAAAAAACAAATTTGTGGAATTAAAGTTACATAATTTATTTATACTCAAAAAAGTGCTATTAACTAAGCATATATGTGCATTATTTATAAAGCTTAAAAATATTTATTTCTAACAAATGTTTATTTAATATTTATATAACGAGTTAGAAAATTGGAAAATTGTAAAGATTCTTTAATTGCAAGAGACTGAGGTGGGTTTAGTCAGTTAGACTTACATAGCATAGTTGTGAGAAATGCGCTAGGCCCTGGGGCTCCTCGCTCTGTTGCGCCACCATATTTATTTATTTTTTTATATTGAACGGCATATTTACGGGTGTTACAGCTTTTCATACGGTTTTTTTTCTTGTGTGGCTTGACGACAAAGTAAAGTTGGCGTCACTCTCCATCTCTTTCTTTTATCGCGCAATAGTCCGAAATACAATAATTTTTGTAAAATTCAAGTCATTTGGCGGGATAATCTTTGTTCAACAAAGTTCTTGAAAAAGAAAAAAAAATCAGTCGTTTCTAATAGGATTTTCTGAAAACCAAATCCAAAACTTTTTTTTTGTGCTGCTCGTGCTTTCACCTCTTGGTATTTTTGGTGGTAGTTTCTTATTCGTGGCGTGACTTCGTATACAGTTTCAAAGCTGTAATTTTGAGTACAGTTACCATCACGCTATTGTATTGTTTTTATAACGTAAAGGAAGTTTTTTTTTGGTGTAGCGTTACAATTCCATTTCGTCAGTTATCAACGGTGCTGGTCCTCAGGTTCCATTGGGACACATAATTTTTTTTTAATTCTCTTGAATTTTGTATAGACTTCGTTCAATAATTCATTTGAATTTAAACTCATTTTGAAAAAATGTTCTCAATAAACTTGTGCATCCTCTTGAACTCTTCAAAATATTATTAGAAAATATTTATTACAACAGGTTTCCTCGCGTTCTTGGAACCTCTTTAAGATTCTTTTGCAATCATTCCTCATTACATTATAAGTCTCCTTATAGACATTTTTCTCACTCAGTTCCGTTATATAGTTCTATTGAATTTGAACTCATTTTTGAAAAGTTTTTCTCAGTTCAATGCCTTCTCTTGAACTTTTAAAAATATTATTACTTTTTTTTAAATTTTTTTTTTTTTTTTTAATCTCATTTATTACAGCAAGTTTCTTCGCGTTCTTGGAGCTTCTTTAATATTCTTTTGCAATTATTCCTCATTACAGGATAAGTCTTCATATAGACAATATTCTTACTCAGTTTTTTGATACCGCTCTATACTTCAATTGAATTCAAACTCATTTTGAAAAGTTTTCCTCAGTGAACTTGTGAATTCTCTTGAACTCTTCAAAATATTATTACTTTTTTTAAATTTTTTTTTTTAAAGCTCATTTATTACAACAAGTTTCTTCGCGTTCTTGGAGCCTCTTTAAGATTCTTTTGCAATCATTCCTCATTATAGGATAAGTCTTCTTATAGACAATTCTCTAACTCAGTTTTTGATACGGTTTTCACTCAAAAATTCTCCAACTTTTTTTTTAATGATTTCAAATCATTCCAAGTTCAGCAACACTCCTCTCATTCAATAGTTTTTTTTTCTAAATCTGAATTAAATTCTCGGCCTGCTGACTCACTATTGGAACTCAAGTTTGCAACTTGTTGTAATTGATTCCAAATCATTCCAAGTTTTTGCATCACTCCTCTCACTCAGTTTTTTTTTTTTTTTTTTTTTTTTTGAACCTTTATAGATAGATAGATAGAACCTTTATAAGGCTCTCGGCCTGCCGACTCAAAAGCTAAGGTCTAACGATACACTTCCACATTTTTTCAAATTTTTTTTGTTGAAAATGTCACAATTGGACGACCTAATCTTTGCAGCAGATTTGCTTGTCAAATTTTATGCCTCAGCAAAAGAAGTGCCTGAGAACCGTCATTCAATTGCGACTTTGGAAGTTAGAAAGACCGAGTTAACAGATCTATGGCAAAGTGTAAAAGAGAGTTATGCTAGATGCGTTCAGTATGTGCCAACTGAAGATGATGTTTTTCCCCTCGATATGGATGCCATCGAATCCAAGTATAAAAACAGCAATGAAACCCATGATACAACTAATAGAGATAGCGCATCATGGAGTTTATTTTTGTCTCGTCTCTCGTACGTCATAAACACAAATGGATTTTGACGTTTTGCATTCAGTATGTAAAATGTACAACACAGGTAACAAACAAACAAGCTGAAAAATGTTTTATTTCATATTTATTTGATTTATATATTTTTTTTTTATTCTAGGTATCATCACAGTCGCTGTTTTTATAAGAAATCTTCCCGCGAATGCAAAATATTATCGTGTATACCACCACAGTGCCTGATTTCATAAGAAAACTTCCCGAAAAAGAATTTATTACAAAATGTTATTGTGTTCATGTCGACTGCTCTCTATTGTTAGTGATTTCAGTGTTTTTATCTTTATCCTGCAAATTAATTTAAAAAGGTGAATAAAAGAATAAGCGTGTTTTTAGTTAATAATTTTTTGTATTTTCGTTTTCGTGAAAGTTTGTTCTCAACGATTTCTCTGTTGAGTTTTTTCATTCGGAAGTACATCCGGGAGCGAAAGAATAATTTTTTTATTCGGTCGTCGCAATCGAAGTTTGCTTTCGCTGAAACCTCTATCAAATGCCTGATGTAGTTTGGACAGATGTACAGTCCTCAGCCTTCTCCATTAACAGCGCTAAAAACATTCTCTAGAGAAGCAAGTTGGCTCATCATGGTCGCACTTGGCTTACACAGGCCACCTTCGTCCAAGTGGTTAACCCAGGAATTTTCGAGTGCATTTCCTTGCTCAAGGTTGGGTATTATGTCCTTGAACCGGTGACAAATGTAGCCTGCCAAGTTTTCTAAGCCATCGTACTGAAATTGCAGATTTTCATCTTCCAAATCATTTTGTACATTTTTGTTGGCTTTGACAATGTTGAAGATCCTTCCTAAAATATATATATTAAGTGTTTACATGAGTCGTGTATGTGATTAAAGCCTTACCTGAGAGAGAAGTTTCTTCTAAATTTAAATCCGGAGTATCCGACGTTCCCATTCTCGGAAAGAGCACTCTAATTGTGGCCAAGAATATACGACCTGAGCCTGTACTTGAATTCTTGGCGATCAGGGTGGTCGTGAAGTCAACCTTTAGCCCTTATAACGCCGAAGAAGTTTTCATTTCAAGTTTTGCGTTCAACCGAATATATCAATTCTTACCTATTTGCAATGGTAGTAAGGAGTTTTTTCCTTCAACCCGCATATTGACGATCATTTCCGTCATATCGTCCAGTATTTTATTTTGCGATCCCAAGTGTAGTCCGTATGCATGGACTCTTTCTCGGGAATCGCTATAAGGTGATCTGACGTTCATTACGTCGAACCAATCATTCGTCTGCAAAACAATTTAGTAAGAATGTTTATGTAAAATGTATCATACTTAATGTTTATGCTCGTTTTATTAAATTACTTACGTATTTGAACAATTTATAGGATTCTTCCCAAGTTTCATCAACGATATACCCAAGATCAACAGCTCGGGATAAAGCTCTAGCCACAGTATGGGAAAATAATTTTGTCGCAAGTTTTACTTTTTGCCTTTCGGCTTGAACAACACTTAAAGTTTTTGATGATATCTTATGGGTTATGCTCAACTCTCCCGAAGTTAATGAAATGAGCTTAACAAGTATATCTCTTTTTACTTCCATTCCGTTCATGACGAATCCATGATCAACAAAACACATAAATTTTGGTTTCTTTAAATAAAAACCTAATAAGAAAATAAGATAATTGGTGAAGATTGTTTTTTTATGACTTACTTACCATGGTTTTTCCATGGTGACATTGAGCTCAGTATAGAGTCCTTTGTTAGCCTCACCTAAACCACTTGTAATCGCAACAACTTTGAAACCACAAGCACCAACAGTATCAACTATACTGAACAAAATGCTTTTCGTCATTCTACAATCAAACTCGTAGAAGATTGGTTGCTTCCATTTTCCTACTAAACCTGTTGTCAGGATAATATGTAAGTAATCTTAATTAAATATGAATTTGATACTCAGATACCTCTAAGCATCCCAACTTGCACGTAAGATGCTGGTTTAAGGGTTGTGTCCGTCGATCGGTCATAGCAGTATGCTTCCTTCACCTTCATTTCATCGAAGCTTAGAACGCAGAGCTTTTGGTTTTGTGTTAGCTCCTGAGCTGCCTTCATGATTTTTGTTATTGGCATCATTATACCTGGTGTTATATCCAGCTCCTGAGCCCAAGTTTGAAGGGTTCTGATTGCAGGAAGAGGAAAGTTCTTCCTTCTTAGCAACTTAAAAGCTCGAGAGCTCGATGAATAGAGCGTTATAGATCGAGCTACATCCTCTTCCGACCATTTTGACCGCTTCAACCCTAGTTGAAGTTTTTTTATTTGGCCAGGAGTGAAAATTGTCATAAGCTGTTTTTCTTAGTGGGATTTTTGGAACTCGGCCCTGGTCAATTTAGCTTCCAATGTTTTTATAA
Organism: Melanostoma mellinum; assembly: GCA_914767635.1. NCBI lineage: Eukaryota > Metazoa > Arthropoda > Insecta > Diptera > Syrphidae > Melanostoma > Melanostoma mellinum. The sequence goes on along the minus strand of OU612059.1, from coordinate 116,063,389 downwards.
TTTTGTCGCTAATCATTTTCCTCCCTCAAAGTCTTTCTAAGAAATATACATTGAAAAATTTAATATTTTGTAAAAAGCCTTAACTACTATGAAGACGGTACATTTTTTATAATTTAGTCATTATGTATTAACAATGTACTTACACTTGTTCAGTAAACTCGTCTGTTTGCTCATGTTGCATTGTAAGCTGAGGTAGTAGAATGTTTTCCTCGAAGCCATCATCGGCATTTTCCATTGCGATCTCATTTTCAGACTCGAACTCTTTGGAAACTTCGAGTAATTCTTTCACAATTTCTTTTTTCTTTTTTAAGTCCATTCGCTTTGTACGCTCTGTCGAATGAACAACGCTCTGTACAGAGTCTACGGAAGGTTTATTTAAGTGAACAGTAGGAATTGCATCAGATTTCAGAATATGAAACCTTGTAAACCCTATTAATTTATAATTCTTCTTAAATTTTGTTGTGAATTTCTATCGCTTACCTTACCCATTTTAAATTTTATATTATTTATGAAGTCTTCCCTCACAAAATGCAAACTGCAGATCCTAGCAGTTAGGATATTGATTTTATCTTTTCGTTTGCAGAACAAGGTCCACTGCTTCGAAAGATTTAAATTTCCTTTCGGAAATTTGTGAAAACTTGTATCGCATTTTTTTCCGCATGTCGTTATTACATCCAAATACTGAACAGCCACCCATTTTTGTTATTCTTAAAGCCTGAACTACATCGAAACACAAAGTAAAAAGTTTCCTAAAAAAGTCAAAAATATATCCGAACTTCTCTATCAAAAACAAATTTGTATTTCTTCCTCTCAGTTTAAAAAAGTGTGTTTGAAAAAAGCTAGCACATATCGAAGCTTTCACTTTAGGCAATTTTTTGAAAACAAACACAATCAAATAATTTTGTTTATTTTTCTTGAAAGGTAGCGCTTTCATCACTAAAATCCTGTTATTTTCACAACAAAAGCTCTTTCATAGTTTCAAACCTATTTTGAAAATTATAAAATTGAAGGAAATGTCAACTTTGTTTTCAAATTTTAAAGTAAATTGAGGCGTATTCAATTAAAATTATTGAACTTTAACCATAGCCAGCTCCCAAAAACAGAAATTTTTCTTATTTGACAAGTTGTTTATTGTTTTGTTTTGAAATATTTGCTTCCAATGTTTTTATAATTTTGTCGCTAATCATTTTCCTCCCTCAAAGTCTTTCTAAGAAATATACATTGAAAAATTTAATATTTTGTAAAAAGCCTTAACTACTATGAAGACGGTACATTTTTTATAATTTAGTCATTATGTATTAACAATGTACTTACACTTGTTCAGTAAACTCGTCTGTTTGCTCATGTTGCATTGTAAGCTGAGGTAGTAGAATGTTTTCCTCGAAGCCATCATCGGCATTTTCCATTGCGATCTCATTTTCAGACTCGAACTCTTTGGAAACTTCGAGTAATTCTTTCACAATTTCTTTTTTCTTTTTTAAGTCCATTCGCTTTGTACGCTCTGTCGAATGAACAACGCTCTGTACAGAGTCTACGGAAGGTTTATTTAAGTGAACAGTAGGAATTGCATCAGATTTCAGAATATGAAACCTTGTAAACCCTATTAATTTATAATTCTTCTTAAATTTTGTTGTGAATTTCTATCGCTTACCTTACCCATTTTAAATTTTATATTATTTATGAAGTCTTCCCTCACAAAATGCAAACTGCAGATCCTAGCAGTTAGGATATTGATTTTATCTTTTCGTTTGCAGAACAAGGTCCACTGCTTCGAAAGATTTAAATTTCCTTTCGGAAATTTGTGAAAACTTGTATCGCATTTTTTTCCGCATGTCGTTATTACATCTAAATACTGAACAGCCTCCCATTTTTGTTATTCTTAAAGCCTGAACTGCATCGAAACACAAAGTAAAAAGTTTCCTAAAAAAGTCAAAAATATATCCGAACTTCTCTATCAAAAACAAATTTGTATTTCTTCCTCTCAGTTTAAAAAAGTGTGTTTGAAAAAAGCTAGCACATATCGAAGCTTTCACTTTAGGCAATTTTTTGAAAACAAACACAATCAAATAATTTTGTTTATTTTTCTTGAAAGGTAGCGCTTTCATCACTAAAATCCTGTTATTTTCACAACAAAAGCTCTTTCATAGTTTCAAACCTATTTTGAAAATTATAAAATTGAAGGAAATGTCAACTTTGTTTTCAAATTTTAAAGTAAATTGAGGCGTATTCAATTAAAATTATTGAACTTTAACCATAGCCAGCTCCCAAAAACAGAAATTTTTCTTATTTGACAAGTTGTTTATTGTTTTGTTTTGAAATATTTAACTGTCAAAAAGCTTTTTGGAGTTTTTCTAATGTTGCCAACAGGTGTCAAGCAGTAATATGTGTGTATTTTAAAAGCTTTTACTTTTTTTAGTTTTTTACTTTTTTCACTTTGTGTTTCGATGTAGTTCAGGCTTTACACTTTTTAATAATAATTTCACAACGCAAAACTGAAACTCAGAATCACAGAAACAGAGAGAAATTTTGCGCCAAAAATACTTACGTATCTCATTTTTGTGTGTATGTGACGTTACCATATTTTGACAGCCAATACCCCACAAGCGCAATTCCATATCTCTATTAGTTGTTTCATGAATGAAACCTATATCAATTGCTTAGGATTATTTCTCGAGCTTCAAGCAAAACTGAAACCTGATCCTACTGTAGTGATCGAAGAACTGCACTCAGCTACCAGTGCTCCGCAGAGATCAGGGTCTTCCCATTGCATCAAATTACCACCATGCGATACAGAAGTGTTTCGCGGTAATTACCTGTCCTGGCCGGCATTTCGGGATATGTTTGATGCCATGTATATTCAACACCCAAAGTTGGGTGAAGTGGAAAAGTTATTCCATCTTCGTTGTAAAACAAGAGACGATGCTTTTAAAACGATCAGTCAATTTCCGTTAACAAACGCTAGTTTTGCACTTGCCTGGGCTGCTTTGCGTGCTACATATGAGAATACTCGTTAATAATCAGTTCAAAAATATTTTCAATTTGCCTGTCGCACACGAAGAAAGCTCGAAATCCATTCGAAGCCTTCAAAGCAAAATAAATGACTCTCTAGCTTTACTTAAAGCTCATCACGTTGATACAAAAAATTGGCATCCAATCCTTGCTTTCGCCTGCTGCAATAAGATGCCCCAAGTCACACTATCTCTTTGGGAACAATCTTAAGATGATCCCAAAAAAGTACCAACCTGGAAACAGTTGGACAAGTTTTAAAGTTCTTCCTCAAAACATTTTGCCTCCAATAATCAAGTCACACTTCTCATAAGCCTAACAAGGTGAATGCATTTCTTGCGTAGGCGGGAGGAACCAGATGTAAAATTTGCTCGGCAGAGCATACCATATATGAGTGTCCAAAATTCTCAGCACTACCAGTCTCATCCCGAATCGAAATTGTAAGAGAAAAGAAAATGTGTAATAATTGCTTGGGCACCAGTCATCAAAAGGCTTCGTGTTCTAGTAAACATTCGTGCAGTGTGTGCAAGAAAAGACACCATACACTTTTACATCTTGCAACCAATCCCACTTCAGCTACAAATTTTCAATTTCAATTTCAATTTATTTCATTAAGAATATCTTTTACTATAGACCTAACAATCTTTAGCAGTAAAAGTTTATAATATGACAGTAAACATTTCAAGTATTGCAATATGTATAATGATTAAGTTAGTTAACATTATTAAACAAAAGTATCAACTATTTAGATTAGTTATAAGAAAAAATAAAAATTTTAAGAAAAAAAAAAAAAATATAAGAAATAATTAAGCATGGGCCAAGTGTTTCAGAAGTTCGTCGCTGAAATTGTTTCTGGAGTGCAGCACTCGTAAAGGAAGAGGCAAGCGATTCCATAGTTGGATAGAATGAACGAAAAATTGCCGTTCAGATACTAAATAATTAAAACGAGGCTGAACTATTGAAGAAGATCTCACAGATCTACAAAAACTTAATTTATCAAAGAGATACTTTGGCTCTTTCGTTAAAATAATTTTCCGTAAAGACATTATTGTTAAATATTCAAAGTATGTAACGATGGAGCAACCAAGAATATTGTTCACGTAAGGCGAGACATGATCGTAACGTTTAAGCCGATAAATGTAGCGAACAAGGTTATTGAATGCGACAGTAAGCTTTCTTTTATTTTCATAGCTGCAGCAAGAGAAAATTTCACAGCCGTATGTTATTAACGGAATAATCAATGATTTAACTAACAACATTCTCGTTCTTAAGGGTGTAAAATCCTGCGATGCTGATAAATTTCTAAGGCATCCATAAACTTTTCCGATAGCAGATTGAATGTGAACATCCCAGCTTAACGTACAGTCAAACCAGATTCCAAGATTTTTTCCTTTTTCGATAAACTCTATTTCGGATGTTCCCAAGAAGATTTTCGGAAAATAACTCAGATCCAATTTCTTTCTATTGATTATAAGACACTTGGATTTGGTAGGGTTTAGTTTTAAGAAATTTGACTCTGCCCAATTGAGTATTCGGTTTAGATCGCTGTTCAATAGATGAGCTCCATGCTCAATAAGTCCTAGTTTACAAGATAGGTATACTTGCACGTCGTCGGCATACAAATGATAGATAGAATTTTTGACACAAACACCAATATCATTAATGAACATGGAGAAAAGTAAAGGACCCAAAATAGATCCTTGGGGGACTCCTGAAGCAATTTTCAAAAAATCAGACCTCCTTCCATTAATGTCAACTGCTTGAGTTCTTTCATAAAGATACGAAGGGATCAGGCTTAATGCAGGCAAAGAAAACCGATAAAAGTGTTTAAGCTTATGTAGTAAGCGAGAATGATTGACGGTGTCGAAGGCTTTCGAAAAATCTAGAAGGGTCAGGAACGTAACTTCATCATTATCAATAGACATTCTTATATCATCCGTTACTTTTAAAAGGGCAGTAATTGAACTATGCTTCGGACGAAATCCAGATTGATTATTAATTAGAAGATTACTTCTATTTATATAGAATGAAATTTGTTGATGAGCAAGTTTCTCAAAAACCTTGGACAAGTAGGGCAAAATAGATATCGGCCTATACTCCGGTTTTGACAGACGTGATCGTTGATTTTTCTGAATAGGAAAGACTTTGGCTGACTTCCAGGCTTCGGGAAATTTACATGTTTGAACTATATTGTTAAGAATAAAGCTCAGAAATGGAAGTATGTAAGGTAAAATGATTTTCACAAAGTTGGGATGAATTTCATCAAAGCCCATGGATTTCGATTTAATGTTTAAGATGGCTCTTACAATATCAGTCTCATCAAATATAGAAAAACTAAAGAGATTTGAAGTACTACTTATTGAAGTTAAGTCGCTATTTGGAAACAATCTAGAAGAAGATGTTGGAGTGGATTGCATTCCAACGAATTCACAATTAAGCTCGTCAGGATCAATGTTATTCAAATCATGGCAAGTCAAATTTAAGAGATTGCAGTTTAGATCACCACATATAATTATATTTGCAAAAGATGGGGAGTACACTTCCAGAGCTGAGAAAAGGGGTTCAAAATTTATGGAGTTGTTTGGTCGATAAACCGTACCCACTAAGGTCTTTCTTTCAACATTAGTGATCTCAATAAAACAGAATTCTATTTGCTGCGATGGGGTGGAAGTAGCAATAACCCTACAGTGAAGGCCAAGACGAACATAAATCGCCACTCCCCCGCCAATTCTATCATGTCTGTCACACCGAAAAATTTTGTAGCCACTTAGAGCATAAATTTCATCACCAACATTTTCGTTAAACCATGTCTCTGATACGCAAACAATATCGACTTTAGATTGCACAAATAATTCCCGAAATTCGTCTATCTTGGGAAACAGACTCTGCGCGTTAATATGACAAACACTGAGTCCCTGAGCCTGCTTTCCAAGAATCTTTATCATGGCTTGCAAGTTATCACTCGTTCCACCAACCCGAGCATCCGCATTATCTTCCATCATGTTCAGATGTACGAAAAATCCCAACTAAATGCTCTCAAAACACACAAAAATTATTATGCGCACCCAAAAAGAACGATATATTAATGAAAAACTTGGCTCGTGATGCAAAAAAGAGAAAAAAATAAAGAAATAAAAGCAGTAAAGAATTGAGATGATATGAATAATAAGAAAATATAAAGAAAAATAATTGATTTAAGAAATAACAAAGATAAAAAATCAAGAAAATAATAATGAGAAAAAAAAGTTAACTACGCAGTCTTCTACAGATTAGGCTCTCCAGGAAGAATGTTTGTTGAATTTGTTTCTTTATCTCTGTTGCGATTATCATCTGTGACGGTTAATGCATTCAAGTTGTCGTCTGTGGTTATTAAAAGAGCTTTATCAGCAGCTGTTATCTTGATGAATACTCTTCCATCTCGAGTAAATACATTGAAGAGCTTTTTTTGTCTCTTAAATTGAAGAGCTTTTCTTAGTATCAAATGGTTTGATCGCGTTAAGCCCTCATTTAAATATATTGGACAATCGGAATCAATTCCCACGTCACTCAAACATATGTTTTTGTTTTTGTTAATCCGGTACTGATAAGTTGACGCAAGTAATGATCTTTTGTCCATTATATTTTTTAAGTGAATAAAAATCACAGTATCCTTGAAATTCCCTTCTTTTGTTTTTGCACGATAAATTTGTTGTAGATCAGGTGCCGGAACGCATTGAATTGATTTGCATAAGGTTTGAAATAGTTCACACAAATTCTCGCCATCTTTCACAGGAACACCACGTAGGATTGCCACATTGTTTACCTTTTCTCTTTCAAGAAAGTCGATCCTCTCAGCAAGTTTTGTGATATCAGCTGGTATAGAAGATGCATGTAAAAGATTGGGTGCATTTTCGAGAGAATCTACTCGAAGCGATAATTCCGAAATTGCAAGACTTGTATTGGCAAAGCGTTGTGTAAAATCATTTTCCATTTTGTCGAGTTTATCAGATAACGTTCTAGTATTTCCTGAGATGAGATTTTTGAGATCATCATATTGATTTCTTATTCCCAAGAGAATAGATTTAATGTCAGCATCTTCGTTGATATGTCCTCGAGTAGTGGGAGAATGCGTAGGCTTTGTATTACGCGTTTCACGGCTGAGTTTTTGTTGTTGGTTTGACATTTTATGACACTTAGGTAATGACAAATGCAGAGCAAGAAAAAGAACCAAGGAAAGAAAAAAGGTTTTTTGGCCTTAAAAGTTCACTTTTATAAATGTTTTATCAATTTGGATACGTATTTACTGATTAAGAACTAGTTTTTAGCTCTTTTAACTTTAAGTATGAAATATAATTACATTAAAACTTGAAAACTAGACCGCACGATTTAACCACGTTGTTTACTCATGCAAGTGACACATGTCAACATCAAACTTCAAATACACATATACAGTCCACTTCTCAACCACAGGCTATACAAAATCGTCAAATGTCTGCATCCTCTCAACCTTTCTCTCCTCAAGCAACATACCAAAATTTTAAGGTGACCTCTAGCAAAAGAATTCTTTTGGCTACTGCCTTAGTCAGTATTGTAGGAAAAGAAACAGTGCATATTGTGACAGCACACATTTATCCCGGTTCCCAAAATATCCTTCATTTCGGCAGCAGTGCAAAAACGTCTGAATTTACCATGGGTCGACAAAAATACTACTATTTCTGGAATTAGTGGAAATCTCTCCAAGAAACTTTGCTCTTTTGCAATTACCTCTGCTAATCCGCCTCAAGTCATATCTCAGCTCAAGCTATTGTGCTTAAAACTCTCACTAACAATCTTCCAAGTACATCCTTCTCGGTAGTCAATCCTTCCATTTTCGAAGGCCTCCCGTTGGTCGATCCCACTTTTAATAAATCCTCTCAGGTGGATCTACTGATCGGTGCTGATCTTTATCCATCAATAATTCGCAATGGGATTAAACATATTTCCGACTCACTTCTCGTTCAAAACACTATGTTTGGTTGGATACTGTCAGGCCCAGTTCCATATTCGTTTAAGTCTTTCAACACTACTATCATTTCCGATAGCACTTCTTGCACTTTAGATATGTACTCAAATGCACAAATTTTGGGAGATTGAAGAACTACCCTCTACAGTTGTTCGTTCGTCAGAAGACTGTTTCTGTGAAGAACTCTATAAAAAACCTCTTCCAGACGTGCTGATGGTAGATTTTTTGTCCGACTACCATTTAAGCCAAAACCTTCAAATACCACTCTCGGTCACAATCGGTTTATCGCCCTAAAACAGTTTTCTAGAACTGAAAAATCGTTAGCGTCAAGAGCAGATTTAAAATCACAATATAACAAAGTCATATCTGAGTACCTTTCTCTTGGTCATATGAGAAAGGTTACTGCATTGGAGCGTATTGAAAACGGTCTAGTAAAATCCTTTTATCTTCCGCATCACGCGGTCATAAACCCAGAGAGAACTTCGACAAAAGTACGTGTCGTTTTTAACGCCTCCAATGCCTCAGCAAATGGTGTCAGTTTGAATGATTTAATGTATCCTGGCCCTATTTTGTAACAAGACTTATCATCTTTAATAATTCGATGGCGTTTTTATAAGTATGTGTTTAATGCGGACATAGAAAAAATGTACCGCCAGATTCTGATCGACCCTCGAGATACTCCTTTTGAACGAATTCTTTTTCGCACTTCTCCTCTTTTAGAAGTTGAAGATTTCGAGCTATTAACTGTCACGTTTGGCGTTGATTGCGCTCCTTACCTGGCTATCCGCACCCTTCTCTAGTTAGCACGGATAGGTAAAAGTAATTTTCATCTTGCCTCAAAAATTCTCCACTCAGGGTTTTACGTCGATGACGTTTTGTTCGGCGCTCATAGCATTCATTCCGCTAAAAAAGCACAATCCGAGCTTATCACTCTTCTTAATTCAGCAGGATTTCGACTTCACAAGTGGACCTCAAATGTTTCTTGTTAACTTGACCATTTACCTCGCGAACATATTCTCAATGATAATTTTTAAAAGCTCGATGCTGACAGCAATTCCAAAACCTTAGGAATACGATGGCATGCCAAGGAGGATAAATTCTACTTTGTCATTCAACCAATTGTTTTATCCGAAAGTCCCACTAAACGCGAAGTATTTTCCCATACAGCTCGCATATTTGACCCAGCGGGTTGGCTAGCCCCCGTAGTAATAGTCGCAAAAATGCTCATGCTCGATCGATCCTCTCCAACCTGAGCCTTTTAAAATCTGGAAAACTTTTGCCCTTTCGTTAACCGATATAAAGAAAATAAAAATACCTCGATGGGTTGATTATTCTCCATCGTCAGATATCCAATTTCATGGTTTCTGCGACTCTTCCGAAAAAGCGTACGCCGCACTATGGGACGAAATGAGCTTTAGCGTCTCATAAATGGTTTTGAAAAATTTTACAAATCGAAAAATCTAAAGATGAGGCCTTAAACTAGAAAACCAGCTCTTTTCGAAACAGTAACTGTTTTTTTTTTTTTTTTTTTTTTTTTTTTAAATTGCTGATCAAACCTGTCACATTAATTTGATTATAATTTCCCTTTAAAGAGTACAAAGTTTGAAGTGAAATACTTTGTAGCTTCCTGAATACAAGTAATTGATGTTATATATTTTTGGAAAGGTCGTTTTTTTTCTTTATAAAACAGTTGTTTTTATTTAGATTTAGTCCAACAGTCAATTTAAAGAAAAAAAAGAAAAATAACCTTTTATGTGCTTTGTGATTTTTTCAATTAAGGTTTCCTTTGTTACCTCCACCTGCCTCCACCTCGGGACCGATTTTTTTGAATTTGTTTGTTATTGTAGATCTTGAATCAAAAATAACCTCGTCCGCATACGTCCGCCTTTTTTTTTATAAGCAAAAATGTTTAAAAAGTGAATTTTTTTCTTTATGATTTTGAGTTTGTAGCTCTTTAATTTTCATTACAATGATAGAAAATATTGAAATTCTGCTCATGCTTACTACCTAAGTAGTTAAAAATGAATAATGGTTAAAAAAAATCATACGAAATGGTTCTCCTTACAAAATACAAGTCATACAAGTGACATAATTATTACTAAATTTCATCACAGTTTTTTTTTAAATGGTTGCTCCAAAACAAAAGCGAAATAATTTTTAATAAATAAATTGAAGTATCACTTTTCTATAATATGTAATAGCCTCCTTTCAACCTCATATGACTATACTTAAGATAACCATACAAACTGACTTGTTTTAACAAGGCGATAAGAGAGAAATTAGTCATCCACCGAGAAAAGCTCTGAAAAATGTTCACGATCAGCTCCTTTCATTTCAAGTCTAGGAAAAACCAGGACATAAAAAGTGTAAGAGTTGTAAGATGTAGCTAAATTGCCTTTAGAAACAAAGAGTTAGATATTAGTGCTTCCTCAACCTTCTAAAAGTTTTACGATTCGAAAAATCGCAAAAATTTCTTTGGTAGTGGAAAAGTATGTTGCAATAAGGACTTTCTTAGGAAATGAGAGGGTATTCGTTTAAATATCTTAGTTTGTATGTTCAGTTACAGACACTTCTGTGATGCTTTTGTCATACTAGTACTCTCTACGCGTCTGATACTGAACATACAAACTAGGATATGGAAACGAAAACCCTCTCATTTCATAAAAAACTCTCTGCTCTCCTTGTAAACTAAATTTCACTTTGCTACGATGCGATGACGGTAATCCGTGTCGACTTCGTTCCGAAAAATATTTTTCTTCATTTGTCGGTCGATGGAAACCTAACTGAACTTAAACAATCTCAAACTGAATTTTTTTTTTTTTAGAAATAACAACGTGTTTTATATGAAATAGAATTAAAGCAACAGTTGAGAAAACCTCAAAAATCTGGGACATCCTACTACATATACATTAAATTTTCTAGTGAAAAATTGTTGGTTCATGGAAATAAAAAAAAAAGAGGTTGAAAATGACTCTTGGAACACAAGTTAGGATATTTATATATAACCCTGGGTGCAAAGGCCGAAGAATTTACATTTTACCAAAAAAAAATTTTTTAACCAAAAAAAATCAAAAGGAAGCTATGGCAACCCTACCAGGTCAAAGTTTTTAGCATAATTATTATTGATACTGCCTAGAAAATAAATAAAAGGCTTTTTTTTACATAAATATCTTCTCTTGTTTAAAAATTCAATGTAAAAATTATATTTTATAAAATTTTTTATATACTCATGACATTGACGAATCTCAAAAAACTTTGTAAATTTATATTAACTATATATTCAAGATGATATGTTTCAAATTTCACTTAATTCGATGAAGAAACAAAAAAGTTGCAGATTTATGAGACGCTCAACCTCGTTTCGTCCCATAGTGCGCCGCCACCTTATATCTTCGTGTTCGTCAATCCAACGGAGTTTTTAACTCTCGCTTGCTCTGCGCAAAATCTTAAGTTGCACCAATCAAAACTGTGTCTTTACCACGCCTTGAGTTGTGTGGTGCACTTCTACTTTCCAAATTAATAAAAATTTACGTCTCAAAGTTCCCTGTTCACGCCCATCAGACTTTTTTATGGACCGATTCGTCCATTGTTTTAGCTTGGCTCAAAAAACCACCCTGTGTGTGGAAAACATTTATTGCAAATTGTACTAGCGAAATATTAGAAAATATGGGAAATGTCACTTGGAGACACGTGAAATCTGCTGAAAATCCAGCTGATTTAGCCACTCGGGGTTTAATGCCTTTGGACTTGATGCATAATTCATTTTGGTGGTATGAGCTCTCATGGATTTGCCAACCAATCTCCCTATGGCCACAAACACCTACTATCGCCTCCCGGGTCGAAGATCTCGAACAAAAGCCAGTTGTCTCCTTGATAGCCAAACAAGATTCAGAAGATATTCTTGATCGTTTTTCATCCTTACCTCGTGCTATGCGTGTACTTTCCTTCATATTCCGTTTTTACTTTAAAATCTCAAAAAGACAAAATACGCAGTTCACGTCTCATGACATTACTCCTCAAGAAATGCAATTTGTACAAAAACGTTTTATAATACAAGCTCAAAAAAATCACTATCCAACGGAACATTCTCTTTTGATGGAAGGCAAACCCATTCTCCAAAAAAGCTCGATCATTTGATTTAATCCATTCCTAGACTCAGACCATCTCCTTAAAGTCAACGGTCGACTATCTCAGTCCGATCTTTCCTATAATGAACGACATCCTCTCATTTTGTCTCATAGGTCAAGATTTTCGTATCTCTTCACTCAATTCACTCATAAAATTTCTCTACATGGTGGCAATTCTTTAATGCTGCGACTTTAACGACAAAAGTTTTGGATTCCCAAACTTAAAAATCTCATAAAACTCTACATACGACAGTGCAAAACCTGTGTTATTCACAAAAAAGTGTTAAGCAAGCAATTGATGGCTGCTTTACCACCTGAACGATGAACCTTTTCGCCACCCTTCACTCTTTTACAGGAATCGATTTCGCTGGCCCTTTTGTAATAAACGTCTGTGTGTTCGTCTGTTTTTCAACTAAAGCCATACACCTTGAGGCCGTCAGTGAATTATCGTCTGAAGCATTCCTGGCTGCATTTGCGCGATTTGTAGCAAGACGCGGTTTACCGAAAGAAATATATTCGGACAACGGTACCAATTTTACTGGTGCTGACGCGATTTTACGCAAAGAATTCAAAAAAATTCTCACTTCTAGTCCTCAAAAGACTCAATCCTCCTACGGTATTCAAGGCCTTAAATGGAATTTTATTCCTCCAGGTGCTCCACATATGGGTGGACTCTGAGAGGCTGGGGTCAAAAGCTGCAAAAGTCACCTTCGGAAACTGGGGACCAATACTCGACTCACTTTTGAAGAATTCTCAACGGTCTTAGCTCGCATTGAAGCATGCTTAAACTCGCGAACAATTTCATTCATGTCAAATGATCCTTCTGATCTATTGGCTTTAACTCCGGGTCATTTTATTCGCTGTAGTCCACTTTTAGCCGAGCCAAATTTGGCTGGCGCCAATTTGTGCCTCATCAATCGATGGGAAAAAGTGAAATACCTCTACCAACAATTCTGTCGTAGATGCAAAGACGAGTATCTAAAAGAATTATATCAAAGACATAAGTGGCAATCACCTCAAGAAGATATCAAGTTAAATGACTTATGTCACTTTCCATTGGACGAAAAGAATCGTCCAGGAGCGTCCAGAAGCATTCTCAAACCGTTCCATTGGTGCAAAAAGATCGCTTCTCATGATTCTGAGGAGTGACAGCCGCATCTCGATTTGAAGTGAGAATCGACTCAGAAGCACTAACACATGTTAAGCAAATTTCAAAATGAAAAATTTCTACAAGGAATATTTTCTAATAGCCATAGGTGTTTCACTTACACAAAGAAAAATTCGTTTAACTGAATAGAAACAATTTTGGGTGTTCCATTGGTTTTTAAAATGAGTGCTTCCACGAGTGAAACCAATGGAAAGCGCCATTAGTAATTATAAAAAACGAAAATCTTCCATCCAGTGATGGGCAACTTGGGCGTGTTGTAAATGTACACCCCGGCGGCGGCGCTGACCGAAAAGTTAGAGTGGCGACGCTCCGAACGCAAAACGGTGAAATTAGCCGTCATGTTGTCAGGCTGTGTCTTATGCCTATGAAATAACCAGAACAACTTTTGGTTCTTTAAAAATCATTATGAAAAATCATAATGCAACATTTTATATTTTTATGTGCCTTTCAATATCATATAAAAATGAAATCTTAAACTCGCTCTCTTTTTAATCAGTTCATTCAAAAAATTTTTTTTAACGTGTTGTAAGGTGGTTTTTTGGCGCTATATATAATATTAATTTTTTCATAATTAATAATAGTTTTTGGCGCCTCCCGCTCTCAATCATAATAATTTTTCTCTACAAATTGTATATTTGGCGCCTAACGCACTCATAGCTCTTTACTTGGCGTATAACGCGCCAAGGGGGGCAGTAATGTTCATGCATTTGTGCATCTCTGCACTGGCAGGGATCATGTCGAAAATCTGCACCCAAAAAGGCTGTATCTATGAACCTAGCCGCCGCCAAAAAATCAACCGAGGTTTATTGGCATCACTGCCATAAGCCTTTTGTTCGGTTTTTTGACAGCCGGTTTTTCGATAGACAGCATGAGGATAATGTCATGCATTATTAAATTAGCAACCACCTGCACAAGTTCGCCTCTAATTTATTTGTCCTCAAAAAGAAAACTTCAATTCCAAATTTTTACAATTAAAATAAAATTTATACTTTACGAAGAAAAGAAAGAAAAAAAATCTTTTAATTAATCCAAGAAAATTATCAAGAAAACAAAAAAAAAAAGGAAGAGACGACCACGGCGACGTCACGACAGAGTGTTTGGCCGCCTCACATCAAAGGAACACTCCAAGTAAGTGTATAATTCCAATTCCTGCGGGAACAACAGATGTTTATTAGTTTTAAGTCGTTTTAGTAGTTTTTAAATCTATTACGTATTTTTCGTGTCGAAGAAGTTGTAGAATGCCATTTAAGAAACGACATGACAGAGAAAACGAGAGTTGACGACGGCGACGACACGAAACGAGATCGGTAATAGGGGTGACTGTTGCAATTCCGCAGCAAACTTCTCGAAATTAATCCGAACGTGAAAATTATTGTCAAAGGTGACAAAATGCAAATAAATAGCCACACATTTATTTAGAAATATTGAAGTGGATTTAATGTCAAAAGTTCTACGGAGTTGAAATTTTTTATCAAGCAGATGTTTGGTGACAGATCGTCTGGATTCTTGGACTGCGGCGAGGGAGTAAAATTTGCACCAACTTCGATCTTGCCATCTTCTTTTCAATCTTCCTCTAAACCAATGATACTGCCACCTGTGAGTCCACATTCACAAGTAGTAAGTAGGGGTTCCCAATAGGAAGAATCTGTCGTCTGCCACAATATTAAAATTAACAATAATTTACAAACTTTAAAAATTGTATCGTATAATATTACGGGTCAAAAAAGTAAGCTTATACAACCTGATTTAGAAACTTTCTTAGAGGAAAAAACGAAAGTGATTGTATAAAATATTTCAAAAATTTCAAAATAATGTGTTCACCTGCAACTAGAACAAAAATCCACGGTAGAGCTATTGGAGGAATTTTATGTGGTGTCAGAAAAACTATAAATAGCAATTTTGTCAATCTTATTTTTTTAGAAAATAGAATTATTTTTCCCATTTTTAATAATAATTTAAAATACTCAGTAATTCCGGTGTACTTGAACTGTAATAACTGGCATAGTGACTTTGACTACTTAAGTGATTACGTGAATAACAATAATCTGGAGAACATCATGATCATTGGAGACCTAAACGCAAGTATTGGAAGATATCAAAATCCTCCAAACTATGAATTACTGTCGCAAAACGTACTTAATGTTGCTAGAAACTCCAAAGATGAACAGTTTAATGGGAACGGACGACTTCTAACCGAATTCTTTGAAAACTTTGGACTGTTTGTAGTTTGTACTGAATGGTTCGACGAACACGGAGAGTTTACCTTTATCAGCGGGCAAGGACAGTCAGCGATCGATATTTGCGCAGTTTCATAGCGTGGCTAAATACAACCCCAAACTTCAAAGTCGGCAAAGCGAACTTCTCTGCACACCTTCCAATAGAAGTCAATGTTAAATTCTTTGATGTAGCTAGCCAAAGTATTTCACATAATTTTCAAAAGTTAAGATGGAAAGAAAACAATGCTACCCTTTATAAATTCCTCTTGGATCATCACTTTAGCTCCCTCCCTCCCCATGCCACAACCGGAGTAGAACATTTAGATGAACGAATAACAAGTCTAATTCAAATCTCAGCGACATTTGCTAACAATAATAACTCTTATTCCTTTACTCCTAAGAACGTATGGTTTGATAATGATTGCAAGAAGCTCTGCAGCCTATCATTTGTGTATCTCAAACCAGGGCCGGAGATAAGGAAAATTTACAATTACCAATATCTTAAATCTAGAAAAAAAATTGTGCTTGTTGTGTTTTTTCATTATTTATTTGATATTTTTTCAAAATGCATTAACTTTTAATTGAATATTAGATTTAGAATCAGATTCATTATCATCATCATCACTTTCACAGTTTTCAAAAACACCTTTGAAATAGGATTGATTTCTAGAAGTATTCGATTCAGTTGTATGCGAACGATTTCGGCGCGATGTTGACATCCATTTTGTTATAGCATTTCTTGGATTCCATCGTTCAAGAACAGGCATGTTGAAATAAATATATAGATATTTATTTTCGGTTGGAAGTGACAAACTCGAGCGAATGTTAGTTTTCAGCAAATTATTTGCGCTAATACACCTCTCCACATCCGCCGAATGTGGAGTGCAAGCAACTACGCGTGCCAAAATCGTTACCATTTCTCGAAAATGAATTATTCGTTCCGGCGAAGCGAGATGCTCCAACATCATGTTTAACGGTAATTCTCTTATACGTTTATCTTGACACAAATCTCCGTACTGGAGATAAAGAGATGCCAAGCTTAAATCTGGGCAAACCAATTTATGCACTTCCTCAATTGCATCCTGATTCTCGAATTGGGAAAAGTTTTCAAGAGCCGTCAGCAAATCTTGGTTTCGAATTTGCAATCTTTCTATTAAAAATTTGTTGAGTGAATCAATGACATCTGTTTTGAACGATGCAACATCTTTAGTAGCTGATGCTGATCTGCAGTTGATCGTTGGTTCTTCAAGCTCAATATCACCGATAAATTGTTTTTCATCATTCGCTACGATTTTGCTTGTCAATTGATCTTCAAATCCGCTTGGAATTGGTTCAGTTTTTAATTTTTCTAGCGCTGCAATAACATTTTTCACGAATTCAGACATACTTATTAGTGTCAATGAAATTGATTGTATTTTTTTATGAAACCGCTGGAAAACGAACAAAGTGTCTGCAATAAAAGCCATTTTTTTTTTAATTCTCGATGTCTGTTAAATGCTTATGGAAGCCTTGCTCTTGTGCGTTATTGTTTGTTGCAAAATACTTCACCAATGCACGCCAGTTGACAATAACAGCTCGAACTGATTGATAAGAATACTCTGTCCAGCGCACAGTAAAGATCTTAGGCATTGACAGCAATTTTAGACCGATATCGGATGCAATTTCCTTCAATTCCACAGAGCGAATGGCAGAAACATGAAAGTACGAAGCAGTGCGACTACATATATTTAGGATTTTTTTAGATTCAGCTACTTTGTCAGACAAATCACCAAACACCAAATCAGCTCGATGAGCGTGACACCATATTTTCAGTAGTAGTAAACACGATCCAACTTTTTGAATTTCATTCTCCAAGAATTTCCAGAGACCCCCCCGCTCTCCACTGTTAACATTGGTGCCAACTGCGCAGATGGAAGAAGTTTTTATTAGAATCACATTGTAGACAAACTCGTGGTCAAAAAGGTCTTCCATTGCACCGAGTGCAGTTTTGAACAGTCCGACTGCTTCTCGTTCCGTTTGCTCTTTCACGCCGAGAAATATGAGCTCGGATTGTCCACAAGATGTTACAATTTTGGCCAGCACATATATTTTGTCAATTTGACTGCGGTCGATTGAACCGTCAATACGAAGAGAAAGAGCTAAACAATTCTCGATTTTATTTTTCAAAGCATCCAAATCTGTTTCGACTATGCATGACATGATTGATAAATGTGATTTGTTGCTTATGTATTGTAGGCTCAAATTCTTTGGAATGATATCAAGGTTTTCATTTGTGATCGATTTGCCAACTCCACGCGGATAGTGTTAAACGTTTTGCGTCGGTGAAAATCTGAATCAATAATTTACAAATATTTGTTGTTGATGTTGCGTCCGAATCTTCATTTCTCCTTGCTCTTTTGAATAAATCGGATAGATTGTCTTGCTTCAACGTTGAATGATTCTTTTTATTATTTCTTTTCATTTTTCACATTATTTTTTTTCGACAGGATGTTTTATGAATGTGACGATCAAACAAAAACCAATGTCTATGACATTTGTTTGAAGTTTTGGTTTCTGTCAAATGTCATTGATATTGGGCACGTTCGTCACAAGTTAGATTTTCAGATTAACTTACTATTCTCGGCCTCTGATTGGCCAGACGTTAAGTTTTTCAGTTGACAACTCATCAGCTGTTAGTTTTTACCGATTCAGTTTTTCAGTCAGGAAAAGAAGGCTGAAAATCTTGATTCAGTTTATTAAGCTGTCAGATGCGATAAGTGACATCAAAAAATTATACTCGTCAAGTGATGGTGATTTTATTGTGCGTGATTTTTACTGAAAAAATACAATTAATTAATTCTAACTCCATTACTGATTGTTTTTTACGCTTCTGAAATGTTTTTCCCAGTAAAGTCCACAAGTTAATGAATTTTTTTTGACATAAGCTCATCAAAATAGTAGCAACTGAACTATCTTGTTAGATAACCGTTCGACGCAAAACTGAATAAGTTTTTCAGTTAATCTTAAAATCTGAATTGCAACGAACGCGCCCATTATAAAATGTTTATGTCGATTTACAGATTTTCGGTTAGATAGTTTGATTCAACAGAATTTATACAATAGAATGCAAAATAACAATTACCAGAAATCCGATTTACAATTACCAATTTCGATTTACAATTACCAAAAATGATACCAATTACCAGCTATTTCCGGCCCTGTACTCAAACTATTGATCCACAAATGTATTGTTCTTCAAAAGTATTTACCTTCTGACCAATTGGATTGAGAACAAAAACCTTCTCAGTATGTTCCAAGCCGGTAATCGTGCTGGTTACTCAACGTTGGACCATAAATTTGCGTTAACAAGTATTGTCGAGAAATCTATTGATAAAATGAAAAAAAATCACGCTTGCTTCGTTGACTTCAAAGCTGCATTTGATAAGGTGAATAGACAGGCGTTGTTGTACAAGCTTTCAATTCTTCGAATCTCTCGGAAATTCCTGCAGCTATACTTCAACTTCCTTATCTCGTCAACTGCTCTGGTATGGGATGGGTCGCATCTGTCAGATTGGTTTGAAACGACAGCAGGTGTCCCGCAAGGCTGCATTTTAAGCCCAATCCTGTTTGCTTTATTAATTGATGATATTTCCGATGTTCTTCCAGGAGGAATATCTTTTGCTGACATTCAAGTAAGTCTTGCTCTATGCTGATGACTTAGTATTGCTGGTAGAAAACCCTTTTACCCTTCAGCTACAAATAAACAGGTTAAATACATTCTGCGAGAAATGGGGGTAAGTCGTCAATACAAGCAAAACTAAGGTGATGATATTTGAGACTCGTCAAAGAAGAAGGCTTTCCGAAGAGAATTGGTTACTTAATAATATTGCTATTGAAGTGGTGCAGAAATTCAAGTATCTGGGAGTTTTAATCACACACAATCTTTACTTCGCAAAGCATGTTAAGGATAAGAGTAATGAGGCTAAATTGGCTTTGAGCTTAATGTGGCCCAAGTTCTTTGCGAACCAAGAAACTGATCTGGTGTCAAAATTTCGTGTGTTTCGCGCGGTTGTGAATACATGCATGTGCTATGGTACCCCGGTTCTCGGATATACTTATATAGAGACGTTCGAGGCTCTACAAAGATATTTCTTCAAGCGGTTATTTAGATTGCCAAATTCAACGCCAAATTATGCCATCTACGTTAAATCTGGATTATCGCCTCTTTACATTGAAAATCTAAAATCAAACTCCGACTATTTAACAAGAGTGATGAGAAGAAGTGGAAGAAGTCTTCATAAATCAATCATGGTAAGATTGTTGCAAACGAGAGCTTCACCATTTAAGGATTGGAACGAG
Organism: Melanostoma mellinum; assembly: GCA_914767635.1. Classification (NCBI taxonomy): domain Eukaryota; kingdom Metazoa; phylum Arthropoda; class Insecta; order Diptera; family Syrphidae; genus Melanostoma; species Melanostoma mellinum. The sequence continues at coordinate 116,043,553 of OU612059.1, read as the reverse complement.
TTAGCCCTAGCCCACGGAACTAATCTTCCCCTAAGTGAAACAAACGTTGATGATTGGCCGGGGTTTTTTGCTAATGTCGTCGCTAAAATTGATGAAAAAATTTACACCCATCATCTATCTAGAGCAACTGAAACAACATCTAGAAATATATATAAGAACCTCAATCACCAGTTACCTTCGGAAGCGATATATTTTTCTACTGAATTTTCGGCCGAAGCTATAAGCTACATATTCAGAGTTCGTGTCGAACTGTTAAACTTAAACTTTATGGCCCAACGAGCTGACTTGCCACAAATTTGCGATCTTTGCAACAGAAGAGAGAATGAAGGTACAATCCATTTTATTGCGATCTGTCCAATGCTGCAGGAAATACGACGGTTGTATATCGAATCAAGTCATCTCATCCTAAATCAACACTATGAAATACTCAATGGAGCGCTAGGATGGTCTACCCTCAATAAGTACTGCTAACACGCCTTAGCATATCGCAATAGTTATGTTACTTTAAACAGCAGCTGCTGCAGTTCAAGCACCAACATTGTTGATGATATCTTTTGTGTATCAAATCACTTTAAAATTGAAAACATATACCTAAATATATTTGTGTTTCAAATCATTTCAAAATTGGTATCTTTTTGTGTTTCAAATCATATTAAAACTGTTAAAATTCTTAATTGAATTGTGTAAATCTGATTTTGAGTTACTTTATGCTTTTTTGAATATGTATAATGTATACACTTTAGTTTCGTATTTGAAAAAAAAAATTGTTATTCTTATTTATTGTATTTCATTTTTATTCTTTATAACACTAAATGAAATGTCATATGAGGCAGACGGCAGAATAGGCCATGCCATTATTCTTAAGCAAAGAAATATTGTTAAACAAAATTTTTTGTTAATAAAGAAGTTATCTATCTATCTATCTATCTATCTAATTCATTTATACACAACTGGAGACCAAAACCAACAAGAACTTATCAACTTTTGGTCAGTGATTTTGGTGCAATGCTCGCAAAATGGAGATGAAATAAAATCTGTTACTGAGGGACATAAGGACATTATTTTTTTAAAGGAATTTTACGGTTAAGCAATTCAAAGGCTCTCCTGTATTGACCGATCTTAAACCATTTTCGACACTGATAGCCCAGTCAAATATGGATAAGAGTCAACCTCGGAATCAAAGATAATAAGTTGTAAATTGGTATAAGCCTTTGTTTTGTCTTTTTAAATGTTGTCTGAGAAGTAAAAAGTGCTAAAAAATAAAAAATAAGAACTAAAGTTTGTGAAGAATTTTATACTATTGTGACGATGCGTCACATTTATATTTTCTTTTGCCACCGCCGAATTGCCGAAACCTCACCCTACGACCAGATAATCACAAAGGCCACACGTAAGACATGGGCACATAGAAATAAATTACGCAGCCAAGTGAAATCATACACCGCATCACAACAAACACCGAAAACCCATTGTGTGTGCATATACATTATTCGGTTGGTGCACATCACGACTGCGGCTCTATGCAAAAATTAATTCAACACAACAGCGACAAGCACTCTGCCAGCTGCGATGGAATTAATTTTTTTCATGTGCGGTGGTAGGTAACCAACGATAGGTAAGCGTGTGGTTGGGTGGAACAATGTAAAGATTTCACTTATTCGTATACCTCACACTCACTTGTGGGGCAAAACATTATAAGTACAAGTGAAATTTGTCGAAAAATTCAGAGAAGCAATTACCATTATTAATTGGGGGAATACCTCTTTAATAATATTGTTTTCGTTTCTCTATCCCTGCTGCGTACCTTGGAGTTATTCGACGGTGACCAACACACGGGTCTCTCAAATAATTCCGTCCCTGCTCGGGCGCCAATTTGTGAGGCTTCTTTGTCCGTGGCTGGGGTAAAACTCAGCGGACCCAAGGTTTTTCCCCGAGGAAGCTCGAAGACTCGGGCTGCTTTAATCCAACTTCTGAATAAATAGGCGAAACACGGTAAATACGAATTATAATGTTTTCTTTCAATAGCTGGGTAATTCAATTTACAAAGCTTTACAAGAGTGTTCAAAAGTCTGTTGTCGGGCGGAAAATGCAATCTCTTAACTGCTGGCACGGTAGGGGCGACAATTGCTCCGAGATCGGCCTCTGGCTTTCCTTCTGGATCGATGGAGGTCGGTGTAATCGTCTTGGGATGGTATGGCCTTGTTTGGCTACTTAAGACTGGATCCGCTCCTGGAAATAAATAAATTTAAATATTAGGAACGTTGCCCAGATTATGGCGCACCGCTTCTTGAAATGGACAGGGGGACGGAGTGGCTATCATAAAAACCACAGATGGTGAATTAGACCAATGAGACCCGTATGTTGGTCACCGTTGACAAATTCAAAGTTGACGAGGAGAAAACAGGGAATTTACCAATGAGACCGGTATGTTGGTCACCGTTGACAAATTCAAAGCTGGCGAGGAGAAAATAGAGAATTCACCAATGAGACCGGTATGTTGGTCACCGTTGACAAATTCAAAGTTGACGAGGAGAAAATAGAGAATTTACCAATGAGACCGGTATGTTGGTCACCGTTGACAAATTCATAGCTGGCGAGGAGAAAATAGAGAACTTACCAATGAGACCAGTATGTTGGTCAACGTTGACAAATTCAAAGTTGACGAGGAGAAAATAGAGAATTTACCAATGAGACCGGAATGTTGGTCACCGTTGACAAATTCAAAGCTGGCGAGGAGAAAATAGAGAATTTACCAATGAGACCGGTATGTTGGTCACCGTTGACAAATTCAAAGTTGACGAGGAGAAAATAGAGAATTTACCAATGAGACCGGTATGTTGGTCACCGTTGACAAATTCAAAGTTGACGAGGAGAAAATAGGGAATTTACCAATGAGACCGGTATGTTGGTCACCGTTGACAAATTCAAAAATAATTGGGAATTATTTGAGAGACCCGTGTGTTGGTCACCGTCGAATAACTCCAAGGTACGCAGCAGGGATAGAGAAACGAAAACAATATTATTAAAGAGGTATTCCCCCAATTAATAATGGTAATTGCTTCTCTGAATTTTTCGGCAAATTTCACTTGTACTTATAATGTTTTGCCCCACAAGTGAGTGTGAGGTATACGAATAAGCGAAATCTTTACATTGTTCCACCCAACCACACGCTTACCTATCGTTGTTACCTACCACCGCACATGAAAAAAATTAATTCCATCGCAGCTGGCAGAGTGCTTGTCGCTGTTGTGTTGAATTAATTTTTGCATAGAGCCGCAGTCGTGATGTGCACCAACCGAATAATGTATATGCACACACAATGGGTTTTCGGTGTTTGTTGTGATGCGGTGTATGATTTCACTTGGCTGCGTAATTTATTTCTATGTGCCCATGTCTTACGTGTGGCCTTTGTGATTATCTGGTCGTAGGGTGAGGTTTCGGCAATTCGGCGATTCGGCGGTGGCAAAAGAAAATATAAATGTGACGCATCGTCACACTATACAACTTTTATCAAGGTGCAAGTCTTATTTAAGCAATAGAAACCGAGATTTTCACCAAAAACACGATAGCACTTGTGACTTTTCACTCAACATTTAAGACGACAAAACAAAGGCTTCTACCAATTTACAGCTTATTATCTTTCATTCCGATGTGAAACCCTTAATATCACTGGGCTATTAGGACATTTTTGACAAAATATTGTAGATGCGAGTTTCTGCGTGAAAACGTTAACAGTTGTTAGCACGTACATATAAAAACTTTTGAAAAGCAGATTGAGGCACGAGTACGATAACTTTGGGGACAAGAAATAATAGCGGTTTTTAGTGGAGGGGTTCAATACAAGCATTTTTTACTATGAGAGGGGGGGGGGGTCTATCTCCCCACGTTTAGGAGGTAGGGGCAATTTTATAAAAATTTACTTAAAATCTAAAAAAAAATATTGTAGAACAACGGGAAAACGTACAGATACAATTTATGCTTTAAATAAAAGTCAGAAATCTGCACTTTTTAATAAACTTTAAATGAACTGATTTCAAATTATAGTTTTTGAAATAACTGACTTCAAAGTCAAAATTTAGGAAAAAAATTTAAAAAAAATCACTTTGAGTATTATGTTTCTCGTAATTACAAATGTCAACAAAAAAAATTTGATGTAGTTAGTTGCTTTAATAAATTTTTTGTCAAACGCTGCAAACTACTTTTTTTTATGTCTTATAGTTTTTGAGATAATTGAAAAATAGTAAAACTATTGAAGTATGCAATATTTTCATACTTTTTTAAACTTTTTTCAGTTCAATCAAATAACTTACAGCTAGAAAAACAATTGCTATTTTCTTATTTAGCATTAGAAGCTTAGCCCTGCGGAAAGAGGGTTAAAATCATGAGCCCCCGCGAAGCGGGCCACGCGGAAAGTTGTTGCATACGGAAATTAACTGCACATAAGCACCTGTCTGATGAATTTTTATACTTTTATACTTTTTTCAGTTCGATCAAATAACTTGCAGTTAGAAAAACAATTGCTATTTTCATATTTAGCATGAGCAGCTAAACCCTGCGGAAAAAGGGTTAAAAAATGAGCCCCCCGAAGCGGGCCATGCGGAAAGTTGTTGCATACGGAAATTAATTGCACTTAAGCACCTCTCTGATGAATTTTTATGCTTTCACTAGTCTATTTCCTAACATTATTGTAAATTCGTACGTATTTCCATAATTTTTTGAAAATATTGCATACTTCAATAGTTTTACTATTTTTCAATTATTTTTTAATTTAAGACATAGAAAAAAGTAGTTTGCAGCGTTTGATAAAAAATTTATCAAAGCAACTAACTACATCAAATTTTTTTTATTGACATTTGTAATCACGAGAAACATAATACTCAAAGTGATTTTTTCAAATTTTTTTTCCTAAATTTTGACTTTGAAGTCAGTTATTTCAAAAACTATAAATTGAAATCATTTAAAATTTATTATAAAGTGCAGATTTTTGGCTTTCATAAAAAGTATAAATTGTATCTGTAAGTTTTCCCGTTGTTCTACATTTTTTTTTTGTTTTTAGATTTTGAGTAAATTTTTATAAAATTGCCCCTACCGCTTAAACGGGGGACATAGACCCCCCCCCCTCCCATAGTAAAAAATGCTTGTATTAAACCCCTCCACCAAAAACCGTTATTATTTCTTGTCGCCAAAGTTATCGTACTCTCCCCCAGATTGATATTTTGCAGATAGACTTCAAGTTTTTGTTTTAACTCCACTTTGACATTCAAACATTAAGTGGCATTTTGTGCTAACTGCAATATTAATTTAATTTTTTTAACATCTCAAATCTTTATTTATCTTTTTTCTGACAGGCCTAGCTCGTCGCAAGATGAAAACTTATCGGAAGCTTCCTTTAAAGCCGAGTATATCGGAAACCGATCGGAATGTATTCGATACCGGAAATATTGCGCTGAGAGCATGTTGGACTTCATGTCAACACCTGCTTACAAGATTTTGAAGACATCGAGCAAATTGATATGAAGAATGAAGTTAATCAATTGAAAACATTATCCGACTAGGATGGCTACGCATTCACTTCTCAGATTACCCGAATGACGGCGTGTATTTTGATAAGATGTTAGTAGTCTTCATTTAATTTGTGGATCAAAGAATGAAAAAGTTATACTATCAGAGAAGCGTGGCTTAAGTCAATAAAGTTCAACAAATAAAACTAAGTAAATTTCATTTAAACATAGCACATGTTTTTAATTAATACATTTCGATGAAATAGGGTGTAGTAATAGCCTCCTCTTAGGAACAACCTATACCGATATATTGATTTACAGTGCGTTTATGAAGTCATTGAAGAATTTACGGTACCATCATCAAACATTATTATATGTGGTGATTTCAATAGCGATTTTTTGACCGATAAAAGGTTGAGTGATAATATGAGTTCTTACGATCTACACCCTGTGAATATGTCCGTTCCAACACATTTTATATCCTAGCTAGTCCTTACTAATAATATTATAAATTTGAAAGTCACTCTGTCTGTCCGGCTTTCTATGTTACCGTCTCCTGCCCAAACTACAGAACTGATTTAAATGAAATTTTGTACAGAGATAGTCTAGAACCTGAAGAAGGACATAGGCTATACATTTTATCCCTATATTCCCACGGGAATGGGAACGTGTACGGGAACTTAGAAACTGCATCACCGATTTCAAAAATTTTTCCACCGATAGAATGCTTCACTATCCCAGAGTAACATTAACTTCCCCATATTCCTACGAGAACGGGAGTCGTTACTTTTATAATAAGTGTGAAAGAATCTCTGTCTGTCCGTCGTTCTATGTTACAATCTCTCGCCCAAACTAATAAACCGAGATAAATGAAATTTTGTACAAAGATTGTTCTGAACTTAAAGACGGACATAGGCTGTATTTCATTCGAATATTCCCAAGGGAACCGGTCCTCACTATTATTATAAATGCAAAAGTAGCTCGTCTGTTAACCTTTCTATGTTACCATCTCCCGCTCAAACTAATGAACAGATTAAAATTAATTTTTGTACAAAGATTGTTCTATGTTTATAGTTTCTATATACAATGGCTAAGTTTAGTTTATTGAACATATGGAAGTACAAGTAAGACAAGAAAGTATCTTATAGTACAAAAAATAAATAATAGGACTGATGACTTAAGGTACATGAATGATAATATAAATAATACGACAAAATAATATTATGATAATAAATGAATAATATAAAGTACGACAATATTACGATTGACCTTAATGTATGTATTTTACATCTCCTTTTCTTGTAATTTAAAATAAAATATAACTGCAAAAAAAGATATATTTTTGAAAACAGAGAATCAACCTTAAAACTATTGCATATTGCTGTCTAGGAAGTAATTCAACATTGCGTTCTTAAATTTATGACTAGAAATAATTTGTTTAAATGTAAAAGGTAGACTGTTCCAAAGTCTGTCAGCATGAACAAAGAATAATCGCGAAGAATTTAAGTATTTTGTTAGTGGTGGGATGAGGTTTAATGTTCCAAGAGAGTTACAATGTTGTATTTTTCAAAGAGGTAGGATGGAGTTTGGGTTATTTATAGTTTGTGCAAGTACTACACTTTATGTTTAAAAATTGTTGAAATGAGCACCCAAGGACTCTATAATGAAGGTGCGATATATGGTCATGACGTCGCAGTCCAAAGACATATCTCAACATATCATTAAAGGCCACTAACAGTTTATGATACTACTGGGAATCTGGTTTACAATATACAACTGTTCCGTAACTAATCAGAGGCAACAACAGGACATTTATCAGCCTAAGCTTCGTATTTCCGGGGGTAAAGCTGGCAAACAGCCAGAGTTTTCGTAGTCCACCATAAATTTGCCCAATAACACAATTAATGTGATCACTAGCCGATAAGGTGCAATTTATTTTGAAGCCTAAGTCGGTTACCTTGTCAACTGTAACGAAGCGTTTAGCTTCGACACATGCTGATTACCCAATACAATACACCACGAGTCAAATCGTGCACATCTCTCCCGCAAGCAGCAGTAAGGGTAAGGTAAAAATAATATTATTCACTTGGAATAATATTAAAAATATATAGAGTCTTAAGTATTGTGCCACCAGGGGCAACGACTAATACCTGGGATCATTAGGATATACTTCCTATTAACCAGCGCCTGACAGAGGGCCTTAGAGAAACCTGTCACCCTTTTGAATTACTGCCAGGTATTTTTATACCTGTGAGCCGATTGCCACCAGGGGCACCGACTAATACCTGGGATTCATAGGACATACTTCCTATTAGAAGTGCCTGACAGAGGGCCTCAGAGAAACCTGTCAACCATTGAATTACTGCCAGGTATTTTATGCCTGTGAGCCGATTGCCGCCAGGGGCAAAGATTAATACTTGTGAGCCTAAGCAGCGCCTGACAGAGGGCCTTAGAGAAACTTGTCAACCTTTTGAATTACCGTCAGGTATTTTTATACGTATGAGCCGATTGCCACCAGGGGCACCGATTAATACTTGTGAGCCTAACCAGCGCCTGACAGAGGGCCTCAGAGAAAACTGTCAAACATTGAATCGCCGCCAGTGGGCGCTATACCTGTGAGCCTCCTAACCAGAACTCTTTGGGCTTCGGGGATATATAGTTCTGTTTCTTTTTACAGAAGGACGACGCGGACCTTCCTTTTATCGTAGCCTGTGGACGACCGACCGCCGATATCCCCGACCGCCGCTGCCGTTGTAGCCGCCCCTTGTAATTCCGAGAAGCATTCTAACTGGGAGGCCTATTGCTAATACCGCCGAAACCACACCTGAAGCAGCCGACATACCGTCGCCGTTGACGCTTAAAGAGCGTCACGACCTTATTTATACCGGACCTACCGAACGTGTTCTAACCATTTTGTCATTTGTTTTTTATTATTTATCTTCAGAGAATTGGTGAAGAAATAAAGAATTGTTACAAGAAGCTGAAGTTTAACGTGTCTTTCTTCAGGAAGAACCCTGGCGTGCCGTGAGCTTTTACCCTGGCTGGAAAAGCCAAAGCACGTCACACAACAAAATGAATCTGAGAACTTCCTAAGTACACCGACGGAATATTATCAGGATTGTACTTTTTCTTAGATATAATCATGGCTTGACACTTTTTCAAATTTAAAGAAAGCCCATTTGCAATTGACCATTTTAAAATTGCACTTAAATCTTCATTAATACGGCATACTTAATCTTCTACCAGACCGATCGGCCTGGATAGATAAATTTGCACATCATCTGCATACAAGTGAAAAGATACATTTTTACAAACTTTGATCAGATCATTTATGAAAACGAAAAATAATAAAGGACCCAAAATGGAACCTTGGGGCACACCAGCAATCAAGTTTTTATAATGCGAAGATTTGTTTTCAACTGTCACTTTCTGCTTACGGTTACAAAGGTAATTATTTATAAGACACACAGCACTTTCACCTAATCCAAAATATGTACTAAGTTTCCGACACAAAATTGTGTGGTTTACATTGTCAAAAGCCCTTGAAAAATCAAGAAGGCAAAGAATGGTCACATCCTGCGAGTCAAATTTCAATCTTATATCATCTAAGACTAACAATAGCGGTTTCGCAACTATGTTTCGCTCTAAAACCCGATTGGTATGGAGACAAAAGACTATACCGATCAAGATAAGTATTCATTTGCTTAGCTAAAATTTTTTCAAAGACTTTTGACAAACATTGTAAAATGCTAATGGGTCGGAAATCATTACGGATTTGCTTTCTTAGCTACAGGCACAACCTTGGCCACTTTCCAGCTGTCAGGAAATGAAGAAGACATTATACAAGAGTTGATTATAGGTCCGTTCGTTGAACTTTCCACAGGGTTGACCCAGGTTTTCTTGACAACGCTATTAGCTGTCAAAAAACCTGGGTTTTACACTCCTCTGAAAACGCTAAACCTCAAAACACCACACATATCTGTCATTAAAAAAAAAAAATACATGCCATTTGACAGCCCTCAAATCACCACAGCAAAAAGCTAGAGCGAGTTGGGGGAAAACCTATGGTAAACCTATAGCTCCAAAAACACTCAATTTGACATTCAGGGCGAATTTAGGTTTCTCAAAAAACGTTTTGTGGCGACCCTAGGGCAACCCCAGGGCGTCAACGAACAAACCTTATATGTGTAAGAGAACTCAAGATGTGAGGCAAAATAATTTTTATAAAAGAAATAGGAATCCCATCTTCGCCTATAGCATTCGATCTAATTTCATGAACAATTTCCACAACATCCAATTCACAAACAGTTTCAAAATTAAATTCAACACCTCGCTCACACACATTCACAATATCAAATACAAAACAGGTATCGCTTACAGTGCTCAACGCAAAGGCATTGTTGAGATCATTAGGATCCGGTATATTGTTTAGCGAGTACCTCTTTCCTATTTCTAATGATCGCAAATTTGACCAAAGTTTTTTTGACGGCTGATCTATACTAAGCATCGACAGGTAAAATTGTTTTTGGCTCTTCGAATCTAAGCAGTTGTTTGACAGTAAGGCTCCCAGAAATACGACGTTTGGTTGACTTTCCACCTGTGGTACAGCTTTCTGCGTTTTCGTATTGAGTTGTTAACCTCAGATGTAAACCAGGGAAAATTTACATTACGAACATTCACAGACCTAAAGGGAACACGATTATCAAATAACTAATATATTGTAATGTGCACCCAACATTTCATGCTAATTTCCTAATTGAAAACGTTAAACCGAAAACACAAGTGCTGGCAACGCTATAATGGAATGCTATAATGGAAGACGTTGTTTGTGAGTGAGTGTGTGTGTGCCGAAATACCGGGAGGAGAACTTGTCTAGACGTTATGGTTTATAGCAAAACTACCAGAAAGCTCTCGATAGTTCACAGTTCTATATAAAGAGGGAGCTGACGCAACCAGGAGTCAGTTTTATTTAGAAAGTGATAGTGTGAATATTGAATAAACGTATTTGAGTTGAGTTTGAATAAAGTGTATATCAAAAGTAGATACTGAATAAAAGTGGTAGAATTAAATTGAAAGGTAGAGTTTTATTTTTGCGAACCAAGCGCACGTTACATTGGTGTCAGAAGTGGGATAAATAAAACTTATTTGAAAAAAAAAAAACGAGTTCACTAGTAAAGTGTGGAAAAAAAAAGTAAAAAGAAAAATTAAAACAATATACAGTGAAAATGGGTAAGTTGTTAGAAGAGCTCAACTGCATTGAGCTTAAAAGTGAGTTAGGTAAGCGAAATCTTTCTAGAGCGGGATCGAAAAACGAGCTCGTCCTGCGCTTGCGTAACTATTTGGAACAGCAAGGGGAAGACGTAAACACTTTTGTTTTTGAAACAGAAGTGGAAGAAGAGGAAGTAAGTGAAAGTGTAGATTTTTCTAGTATGATGAAACTTTTGTTAGAGCAGCGAAACGAGGAAAAGAAAGAACAGCAGAATGTTCTGGAACAACTTGAAGCACAACGAAATGAGCAAAAGAAGGAACAGCAGAATGTTCTCGAACGACCCGAAGTACAACAAAAGAATCTGGAAGAGCAACGAAACGAGCAAAAGAAGCTGATTGAAGAACAACGAAAAGAACAAAAGAAAGAACAACGGAATATTCTCGAAAGACTTGAGGCGCAACAGAATGTTTTGGAAGGTCAGAAAAACATTCTAGAAAGAAAATTGGGTAGCATTGAGAAAAATGTTTGTGGCCTAGAAAAACGCATTGAATGTGTTGAGAAACGATTTTCCAAGCTTGAAAGTCAATGCGAAAGCCAGCTTGCCACTTTGGAGAAACGAATCGAAAACATGGCTAAAGAACTAGACCAGATGCGGAAAATGGAGCTACGGAAAACTTGTGGAGATTGTCTAACGCAAAGAGAAGTACAACGACCAACATTCGACGGACAGTCGTCTTGGTCAGTTTACAGGACACAATTCGAGGCAGCTGCGACAGCAAAGGGCTGGGATGACGAAGACAAATACATAGCATTGACTCTTGCTCTTAGAGGACCAGCAGCTGAATTACTTCAAACTTTTCCAGCTGGCAAGACCGACGATTTCAGTTCTCTCGTGGCAGCTATAGATAAACGCTTTGGTTATAGCCACTTGAAAAAAGTCTTCCGAGTCCAACTCAATAACAGAGTCCAGAAAAGGGGTGAAAGTCTACAGTAGCTCCAAGCAGACGTCGAAAGACTGGTTCACCTGGCATACCCGGATGCTGGAGAAGAAATCATCAACCAGCTTGCTGTTGAGTCCTTCGTTCGTGCCATTTCTGACAAACATCTTCAGAGATCTGTGCGAACTGCTAGACCACAAAATCTTTCTGAAACTCTAGAATTTGCATTAATGATGGAAGCATCTGAGCAAGCTTATCAAATGGTGCGTTTTCAAAGAGAAGCCATAGTCGAGGCTGGATCATGCCCAGGAGTTAAGCTACAAAGGAACCAGTGGAACGGACTTGCCAGATGTCGGAACTGTAATAAGACGGGGCACTTACAGCGACAATGCCGGTTGCCAGCAATCAAAACTGAAACTGCTTGTCGACGTTGTGAAGTCCCAGAAAATCAATCCACGAGGTGTAGAGTAAGACCGCAGTCTTATCAATACCGAATTGGACATCAGGTTGAAAACCCTTAATGGAATTGCTGGCGGAAAGTAGAGACCAAGACTCAGCGGATGAGAATGGAACCCATATTCGGATGGAACAAGGAAGAATTGAGGTCTGCTCAAAAGAAGGATCCAGACATCGGACCGATTCTCAAATGGAAAGAGAACAACACAAAACCTGTCTGGAACGACATTTCTGACCAAAGCCCTGTTGTCAAAGCTTCGCGTGCAAGAAGGCGTACTGCAGCGCAAATGGGAATCTCCTGACGGTAAATCTTTTGTAATGCAGCTTATTGTTCCTCAATCGAAAATCAAGGAGGTTTTACAAAAGATGCATAGGAGCCCTACAGGAAGCCACCTGGGAGTCAACAAGACGCTGGAGAACGTGCGAAAACGCTTTTACTGGCTGCATGTTAGAGGTGACGTGGAGAAGTGGTTCCGAAATTGTAATGTCTGTGATTCAAACACAGCGGTGGGTAGGCTTACAGATAGACCTAATAGAACAGGGACATGGGCCACAGTGTATGGCGACCGGATGAAGACCCGGTATGACACAAAAGCGACAACGGCAGGATTCCAAATAGGAGATCGTGTGTGGCTTTATAATCCTCATCGTCAAAAGGGATTGTCACCGAAACTTCAGCAGAACTGGGAAGGTCCTTATACTGTTGTCACGAGGATTAACGACGTAGTTTACCGCATCCAAAGAGGACTAAGAGGCTTGTTAAAAGTAGTGCATTGTGACCGGCTGCATCGATATAGTGGGGAGGCTGCAAATGGAATTATTCGGGACGAACAATCTTAAGGAGGGGGCAGTGTAATGTGCACCCAACATTTCATGCTAATTTCCTAATTGAAAACGTTAAACCGAAAACACAAGTGCTGGCAACGCCATAATGGAATTCTATAATGGAAGACGTTGTTTGTGAGTGAGTGTGTGTGTGCAGAAATACCGGGAGGAGAACTTGTCTAGACATTATGGTTTATAGCAAAACTACCAGAAAGCTCTCGATAGTTCACAGTTCTATATAAAGAGGGAGCTGACGCAACCAGGAGTCAGTTTTATTTAGAAAGTGATAGTGTGAATATTGAATAAACGTAATTGAGTTGAGTTCGAATAAAGTGTATATCGGAAGTAGATACTGAATAGAAGTGGTAGAATTAAATTGAAAGGAAGAGTTTTATTTTTGCGAACTAAGCGCACGTTACAATATAGAGGATTGAAAAAAATCTACTTTGTCATTCAAATTCGGAAAGTAATGGCATCTAATCCATTCAGTTGAACATGCATCTAACTGAAGTGCGTGGTTTTCTATGGACTTAAAATTTTTGAACTGGAAATTCAGTGGGGACACTGAGCGAACGAATTTTGTATTATAAGCACGGAAGACTATATCATGGTCAGAAATACCTTCTATCGATAGTTGGTTCTGCAGAAGAACATTCATAAGGTCTGAAACAATGATTAAGTCAGGGAGACTAAGTCTTGTGTTAGGACCAAAACGAGTAGGATATTTATTTACTACTCTAAGCCCAAAAAAGCAACAAAATCACGAAGTTGGTAAGATCTTGAATCAATTTTTAGAAGATCTGCATTAAAATCCCCACATAAAATAATATGCTCATAAGTCGAGGTAAATTCTTGTAGCACTGAGAAAAACTTTCAGGAGAACAACTTCGATTAGGATTATATAGATAGATAGATAGATAGATAGATAATGCGATTTATTTACTGTATCTATTATTACAAAATATTTCAAAAAGACAAAACAATCGTCAAAGCTTGGCTATGCGCCGTCTGCCCGATTAACATCATTTAGATATGTAGATAAATATTGTGATATTATGTACATTTTTAAAAAATCTACTTGTAAGTTTTTATTTATTTGTTTTTGTTTTTTTTTTCTTTTTTTTGTATTTGTAGTTAATCTAGTTTTTTTATTAAAAGGCTTCATTAATTATTTGATTTCTGTATAACATTGCGATTTTATAGAATTTGTAGAATTGGTTGTTATTTCTTTCACAGTTTAGAATGGCTAAGACTTCTTGTTCTGGTATGTAGTTGGTGTTAAAGATATCTCGTCTGATTTCACATAGAATAGGACATTTTCAGGAAGTGCAAATCATCAGCTCACCTCTCATTTTAAAGATGGTTGAAATTAAATTGAGATCGTTTTCGGGACGGAAATAGTTTGCATCACAAAGATTATAGTTGAGCCGGCTGTAGGTTTGTCTAAAGATAGAAGATGAAGCTTCGTTTATGAACTCAGACCTTAGCTGTTCATCCGTCATGGAAATCATTTCAAGAAGCTGTTTTCTATTTTGATTTTCGTTTCCATCAAATAATCTAAGACTTAAGTCGCATCTGTTTGCAAGCTCCTCCAATTTCTTATACCAATGATTGTTTTCGAATTGATTGAAGTGCCAACATTTTTGGATACCTTTCCTCTGGCATATTCAGAACCTTTATGATGTATTCGGCATGCAAAGTTAATGTTTTTATGAAAAGTGGTGACAATCCTGTTTCAATTGGAATCATGTAGTTCGGTGTTGTTTTTGGAAGTCGGAAACATCTTTTAATAAAATACCGCAATAGTTTTTCAACTGATTCGTATTTTACGAAACCCCAAGCTTGAGCTGCATACAACATTATAGATTCTGCTACTGAGACAAAAACATTGTATTTCACAGTGTGACTAAAGCTTTGTTCGAAAAACATTTATTCCAAGTGGCGTTGATTGCACTCTTGGCTTTCATCAGCTTATCCTTTAGATGAGTTTCCATATTGAGATTACTGGTAATAATCATCCCAGATATTTGTAGGAATTCACGATTTCGATCTCTTCTCCGTTGAAATGCCATTTTCATCCCTCGCGTTTCGCCCTGAACCTTCTCTAAAGATCATCACCTAAGATTTTTCCAGATTGACTCTTAAATTCCACAATTTGCAGTACGCTTCAAGGCTGTTGATCATTTGTTGGAGCGATTGGGGTGTATACGCAAATAACGCCACGTCGTCTGCAAACAGGAGAGCTTTGGTGACTTTTCTCGATACCTCTATTCCGCAGGGAAGAAATTCGATGAGGTCGTTAGTAAATAACGCAAAGAGACTCGGACTCAGTGTGCAGCCTTGTTTTACACCCATTTTACATTCAAACCGGTCTGAAATTTCTGTCCCATTCCACACTGCAGATATATTCCTGCTATAGATATTTTCAAGGACCTTACCGAATTTGGCTGACATTCCGAATCTGTATAGTTTGAAAAAGAGGGCTTCACGATCAATTGTGTTAAACGCAGCCTTAAAGTCTACAAAAAGAACGTATAACTTCTTTCTTTGATCGATAAAGTCGTTGGCTATACTTTGAAGGACAAAGATGTTTTCGATAGTCGAATAGCCACTGCGAAATCCTGCCTGAAATTCTCCAATCAAATTGTTGCTTCCTATCCACGTTGTTAAACGATCGTTCAGTAGAGCTGAAAAAACTTTATATGAAGCATTGAGAAATGATGTTCCACGATAGTTTGGTGGGTCAGATATATTTCGTTTCTTGTGAATAGGGCAAATTAGACTCTTTTTGAGTTCTTCTGGAACTTCTCCCATGTTCAAGATTTTGTTGTATACATCTAATAAGCTATGCTTTAGTTGCTCTGTCCCGTACTTTATAAACTCAACAGGAATTCTATCTTCGCCTGCAGCCTTGCCATCTTTTAGTTTATGTAGCACTCTTTGTAATTCATCGATGGATATAGCAGAGTCTAAGATATTATTTGTGAATGCTGGTTTCGCGTAATAGATATTAGGGGCCCTTGCTTCAGGTGACAAAAGCTGTTTGAAATGGTCATGGAAAGTGGTGACGTTGATTTTTTGACTTATTTGAAGCTTTTTTCCGTTCAGTTGGTTTAATGATGTCCAAAACTCATTTGTGCTCCTACACGAAGTCAGTTTCAGAGCTTCATTTTCAATTTTCATTTCCTTACACAGCCTTATGAATAAAGAATTTGCATTTATATACAATCTTTTGAAAAAATTGCAATTATATTTTCGAAATATTTGCAGCCACCCGAACGAATCGCTACGAGCTTTTTCACATTCAAGGTCGAACCATTTCTCTTTGCGCCTAAAAGATTTATATGATGAACGGTTTTCATGTGGATGAGGTCGTACTTTTTTTCTAAGGCTACGAGTTTGGAGGTTAGTATAGCATTTTGCTTTTCGATGTTTTTGTTGGCGGTAGTGAGAGCATCGATGTCACTTTTTTTGCTACATTTTCTATCTTAGCCTCCATAATTGATCCCAGCATTTCGAAGAGTTCTGATTTTGTCATTGAACCGACTAGATCCGTAGCCATGGCAGGCGGTTGTAACTTTTTTGATGAAGGTGTTTGGGGAGAAATTTCTTGTGCTTTTCTTTTGTTGAACATGTGGGGTTGGTATATGCGTTCGAGAGGTATTGTTCACTGGATTTCAAGGAAAAATGCAGAAGTTTTTTTATACTATAAAACTCACTTGTTATTAACGAGTAACTGGTGGGTTATGTATAAACGCAAGTTCAAATGTGTTAAAACTTTGATTTTCGAGCAAATATACTAAAAAAAGACTTTAAAACTTAGGAGCCTAAATCACAACAACTTTTCCAACTCAGTTGACAGATGTCAATCCAACAATACCAAGAATACACTTTGTGTTGCAATCTGAAACTTCTAAAAGAATGAATTCAGTCCCATACTGTATGGATTTATCAATAACCATTGTCAGTCGTATTTATAATCCCATTCCAAAGTATGTCTAACTTTGGACAGCTCTTAGAACAGTGTCCAACTCCAAATCGTATTTATAAACACTTTCATCGTTGTCTAAGGAACGTCTAACTTTAGACACCGAAATTGGTTGTCTAAACTATGGCTAAAGTGGCATTTGCTACAGCAAAAAACGATTTTGTCGAACATGTTATAAAACACTGTTGAGAGCTCTAAGATCGAAAAAAATAAGTAGTTTGAGGTGCAAAAATACTACTTTCAACATTTTAATTTATAAATTGCACAAATTTCATCGTTTTATGAGACTTGGAAAAGCTGTAACTCAAAGTCAAATCAGCTGCTTTTTTGGTCTGGTTCAAGTGCTACGCCACACTCTTTCAGAGCCATTTTGTTGTTGCACTCGTATATCAAAACACAAAAAATGGTACTGCACGGATACATCATGAACGCCGCCATTTAGTTTTTCATTCTGAGTTGACAGTTTGAGAGGATGTTTAGACAACTGTTGGAATGCATTTATAAATACGAAATTGGCTAAGGGTTGTCCAACTCTTTAGACACCGTCTAGTTGGACAGTTGTCTAAGGGTTTTCTAAGCAAATTTTATAAATACGACTGTGTATGTATACAGAAACGGGTATACTATATTTCGTCAAAAATGTTTTGACAAAAATCGTTTCGCGGTGTATCATTTCGCAATTTTTGTTCTGCAAA
This sequence comes from Melanostoma mellinum, assembly GCA_914767635.1. Taxonomy (NCBI): domain Eukaryota; kingdom Metazoa; phylum Arthropoda; class Insecta; order Diptera; family Syrphidae; genus Melanostoma; species Melanostoma mellinum. Next base: position 116,025,941 of record OU612059.1, on the reverse strand, counting down.
TCATTATTTGGCATATTGTCGATTAGCATTTTACATTTCAGCAGAGCACGTTTTGCATTTTATTGTTTCGTCAAATAATTGCTTGGCAATTTTCATTTAGCAATTTTTGTTCAGCAATTGGTCATTAAATGGAGCATGCATGTGTCGAAAAGGATGAAAGAAAATTTTTGAAAAATTTTGAGCATTATGGAAGTACTTGCGAACATAAGAAGCACTACCCCGCCAGGCAGTTCCATTGCTATGCATGGAGCTGATCCTGGACCGAGCAGCAATGTTCGGGTCAGAGCTATACGGATTCCGGGGGCTAGCAAAGTAATGCGACGAGTTGGACGAAAATTTAGAGTCGCGAGTTGGAACGTTGGAAGTATGACTGGTAGAAGTCTTGAACTCGAAGAGATGATGAGAAGGAGGCGAGTGGACATCTTGTGTGTTCAGGAAACGAAATGGCGAAACACAGCAAACAAAGCCCGTTTCTTAGATGCAAAGACCAAGGCTTACAAGATGTTCTACTATGGAACGGAACAAGGTAGGAACGGAGTCGGTATCATCCTTGACCAAAGTTTATGTAACAGCGTGTTGACCATTTTGAAGTCCAGTGACCGTTTGATGTCTCTTAAATTGGTGATGGAAGGAAAGGTCTGGAATATAATCAGTGCATATGCTCCCCAAATAGGGTGTGAGCAGGAGGAAAAAGATGCATTCTGGCTTGATTTTCATAACCTACTTAAGAACATCCCAAAAGAAGAGTATTTGTTTGTTGGAGGAGATTTGAATGGACATGTCGGGAAGACAAACGAGGATTATGAAGACTGCCATGGAGGTTTGGGATTCGGCACCAGGAACACTCCTGGTGAAGATATTCTAAGTATGTGCAAGTCATACGGTCTAATCGTACTAAATACCATGTTCATCAAACAAGACCGACACCTTATCACTTACAGCAGTGGAGGAAATGAAACCCAGATTGATTACCATTTGGTAACCAATTACATGAAATCTCGGGTGAAAGACTGCAAAGTGATACTAGGAGAAGCTGCCGCTCAACAACACCGTCTTCTTTTAACAGAATTTTTTACGGATGCGGTAAAGGAAGTCAAACAAACAAAGGCTCCTAGGAGAATCAAGTGGTACAATCTGGAGAAAACCAAAGGACAGCAATTCATTTCGTATATGCAAAGTCAGCTGTGTAATACCATCGACGCAGTTTCAAATGCAATCACGGCACAAAATATGTGGGATCGCCTACAACGAACCTGCTTAGAGAGAGCCAAATCACTGTTAGGAGTCTCAAAAGGACACTACCAACAAGCTAAAGAAACCTGGTGGTGGGATGATGAAGCTAAAGCAGTGATTAGAAAGAAGAAAGCAGCTTTCCAAGCTTGGTCGAAGTGCCCCTCAAGAAATACAAATGAAAAAGCGCGTTTCAAAATGGAATACAAGAGCTGCAGAAAAGAAGCGAAGAAAAAGTGCGCCCAACTTCAAGCAAAAAGCACGGAGGGCCTGTATCGAGAGCTGGAAGAGATTTCTGCCCCAGCTGCTGAAGCAAATCAGACAATCCAAGAGCTAAGACAAAGCAACTTGAATAAGGGAGCAACCATTTTCAAAATAGCCGCTCAGAGAAGGAGAAATGCGCAGGAGATTCGTTCGCCGAAGTTCATCAATGATGCTCAAGGAGTGCTACTTGTGGATGACGACAAAATTCTTCACAGGTGGCGACAGTATTGTGATGATCTTTTGAATGAACAGTTTCCTCGGCGCCACTTTCCAACAGCTGCACCTAACTTTACGGAAGTATCCGACGTCACAGTCGAAGAAGTTAGGGAGGCAGTTAAGAACTCCAAAAAAGGCAAAGCGATTGGGCCAGACGAGGTACCATATGAGTTTTGGAAAAATATGGGAGACATCGGGTTAAGATGGCTCACGATTCTCATCTCCAAACTTGTAAGAGGTGACAGTTTGCCTAATCAATGGAGGGAAAGTTTTCTTCTTCCAATGTACAAGGGAAAGGGAGATACCAGAAGCTGTGACAACTATCGTTCGATCAAGTTGATGTCCCACACTATGAAGATCGTTGAGCGGGTTTTGGATAGCCGACTGCGGAAAATAATAAGGCTGTCTGATGACCAATGCGGGTTTGTCGCGGGTAAGTCAACTACAGACGCAATCCAAAGCATAAGGATCATTATGGAAAAACACCGAGATGCCTTAGAGGATTTGCATATTGTGTTGGTTGACTTCGAAAAGGCATTCGATCGACAACCACGAGATCTGATATGGGTGGCCCTCAGACACCGAGGAGTTCCTGAAGCCTATGTGCAAATAATTATGGACATGTACGAGGGAGCAGTTACAAAAGTGAGATGCCCAGCTGGAGTCACCGAAGAATTCCAAATAACAGTAGGTGTACATCAGGGAAGTGTCTTGAGTCCACTGCTCTTTATTGCTGTTCTGGATTATTTGCTCGAAGGAAAAGTAACGGACAATAAAGTACAACAATTATTCTTTGCTGACGATGGAGCCATCATAAGCGAGGATCCTACATCCCTGCAACGAGCACTTGACGTTTGGATTGATGTTCTGGAAGGAAATGGGTACCGTATTAGCGCTAAAAAGACTGAATACCTGTGCTGCCCTTTTTCTGATCCAGACAAGCCTATTCCAGACATTTATTTGAATGGAAATGTGCTTCCCAAGTGTGAAAAGTTTAAATATCTGGGATCTATGATCAATAGTGAAGCATCTTGTGATGACGACATCAATCATCGAGTAAGCGTAGGGTGGATGAAGTGGCGAGAAAACTCCGCTATCTTCTGTGATCGAAAAATGCCCCCTAAGCTGAAGGGAAGACTCTACACAGCAGTTGTCCGTCCAGCTCTGACATACGGTTCACAATGTTGGACAATGTACAAAAAGTATGAGAGCAAATTGACGGCAGCCGAAATGAAGATGCTTCGGATGACAGCAGGAGTAACAAAGCTTGATCGAATTAGAAGTACTAAGATCCGTGGAAGCCTTCATGTCAAAAGTACCATCTTGGACAAAATTCAGCACGACCGGCTCAGTTGGTATTGTCATGTTCAAAGGAGAGATCCGCAGAACCCCGTCAAAAAGGCAATATCGTACAACGTTTCAACAAATTCGCGACGAAAAAGAAAAGGCAGGCCAAAACACTCCTGGTACAAGCAAATGCAAAAACAGCAGCATTTGGTTGGCCTCAGACATGGAACAATCCAAAACCGGGAGGCTTGCCGACGATTTCTGAGGTCAACGCGGCGTACCCCACAGGCGGATCACTAGTGTGAAGCAGCAAAGTGGGAGAGTTGTGATCGCTTCAAGATCACTACTCGTAACGCCGAAAATGAAGAAGAAGAAGAAGAATTGGTCGATAAGACTTCCCTTGATCCGCAATTTCTTATTTGGCATTTCATTGTTTGGCTTTTTTTTATTTGGCATTCGATTTTTTCGCAATTTTTTTTGATTTGCATTAAATAACAAGCTTTAAAATTTCGCGCGAAATTTTAAAGCTTGTTATTTAATGCAAGTCAAAAAAAAATTGCGAAAAAATCGAATGCCAAATAAAAAAAAGCCAAACAATGATATGCAAAAAAAAATTATCACACATTCATACTGTACAAATCGTTATTTGGTTATACTTAGCTTTTTTAACAACCAGTGAGATGTCTTATTTTATGGAAGAAAAGTATTTTCCTAGAACTCTCTGAGGAATTTTTTTTTTTTTTGAATTTGAAGTGTTTTTTATTCCATTACTAATAATAAATATACATAAAATTTATACAAAAAACGTTTGAGCATGGTTTTATATGCCGTCTGCCGGACTGACAATTAATAATAATTTAAATTATATTTCCTGTTTACATTTTTTTAATTTCTGACAATAGCTTTAAGCAAAATAAGACAATTTGAAAAGTAGCAATTATTAATGGTATACTTAAAAATTCTCACTCATTATTTTATTGCGGTACGTTGTAGCTGTTTTGGAGTATTTGAATAGCTTATCCACATCAAGTTCATTTAACTCTTTTATAACCTCCTTTTCTGAAAGATAACTTTTTCCAAACACCTGTATTCTTATTTCTCTCAAGATCGGACATTTTCCAATAAAATGCAAGACGTCTTCTCGTTCTCTCAAATTACATAACTCGCAAAAACAGGGTAGGTCTTCTCTATGTGGCACGTAATTGAGATTTAAAATCTCTCCTCGCAGCCTTATGATCATTGATATCATTTGTATACTGTTTTCATCTTTGAAATAGTTCTTGTCTAGCAAATTGTGGTTCAAGCGACTATACACTGATCTATGCACCTATGATTCAGCTTCTTCTTGGTACTTCAAAACCTGCATCTCATCCACTTTCTCAATTAGCTGATATAAAATGGAACGCCAGTTGGGTAAGTTTCCAATGCTAAGATCAACCTCCATCTTGCATTGAAGAGCTAACTCCATCCATACTGCGTACCAGCTTAGTTTTTGTTCCACCGCTTTCAGAGCTGCTATCTTAGGTAGACGTGTATCTTCCATATCCATAACCTTCATGACATAGTCCATCTGCATCCTCAACGTTGATCGGTAATAAAATTAACACTTAAGAACTAAGGTGAGATCGTTTTTTAACTAAATAAAAGCAAATTAATTAATGACAACGGTGGGTGGTAAAATGCAACGGACACCAGTTAAAGCAAATAGCAGCAATATGCAACTTGATACAGGTTCGAAGTCAAAACGTCACCGGTCAATGGAGTCTTCACCGAAGGAAGATAACTCGCAACAAAGTGCGAGCGTTTGTATGCCAGCGCACGATTTAAACACGCTAATAGCAAACACAATGTCCTCACTTCTGGACGAAAAGTTTAAAAACCTACCAACGAAGTCGGACTTTGAGGGGATATCAAGGAAAATCAAAACATTACAAATTGCAAATGACTCATTGCAAAACCAGCTGCAACTTGTTGAAGCCAAATGTGTTGCACTTGAACGTCAAGTTGAATTTCTCGAAGCCAAGGCTAATGAAAAAAATGTTATAATTCATCTACCAGCAAATAACAGCTGCTCAACAGAAAACCCAACCGATAGAGCGAAAAAACTTTGTTTGGATCTGTTACAGACAAATAACCCGGCGGCGATTACTTCGGTACGAATACTTAACACAAAAAATATGAAATCAACAGATATTAAGTGGAAATGCAAAACAAAGACCAAGTAGGATGCATCTTAAGATCTGCAACAAAACTAAGAGGCACAGGCATTTCTTTACAAAGGGATTATCCTGCTGCAGCACGACAAAGGCGAAGACGTTTACAGAAACTTAACACAGAAATTTTTAAGAAAAATAAAAACATAAAAACACAAATTCGCGGGCATCATCTGAAAATTGGTGAACATCAGTTCTATTATGACAGCAAAAAAATTTTGAAATGTGACGATGACAGAGATAGAATGACAGCACTACAGAAAATCATCGGTGACATCCAGGTTTCCAGTGATCCTCAAACCGTTTCGGGGATCCCACTTTGTTTTTAATTGTAATGCCGTCTGCCACTGTAGTCATAGTTTGTTAAATAGTACTAAGGAAATTGAATTAATGAACATAAAAATTTTATCTTATAATATTCATGGTTTAAGTAACAAGAATCTATTCCCTGAGTTTTTTAACTTTATAAATCAGTATGAGATCGTCTTTTTGTTTGAAACATTTGCAACAAAGGAAAATTTAAATAGTTTTGGAAGAGAATTTTTAAGTTATAATTATGAGTGGATACCTGCAATAAAAACGCATGAAAGGGGACGAGCCAGTGGTAGTTGCTGTTACGGGTATAAAAGGAATTTGAAAAATAAAGGAATTATATGTAGTTTTCACAAGGCAAACGAACTAGTGTTTCTGGACTTACAAATCGACCAAGAAAAATATCTGTTGTACCCTAGTAACTTAAATTGTAACAATTGGGAGGTGGATTTCCAACGTGTATCAGCCCATCTGAATCTATCGTATAACCCAAATATTATGATAATAGGGGATTTAAACGCAAGAGTTGGAAAAGAAGAGGGTGCGTGTAACAGTCTTGAAGGTAAAATCCGCAGATCCAAGGACACAGTTACAAATGCAAGAGGTAAAAAGTATTAGAGCTGTGTGATACGTATGGTCTGAGAATTTTAAATGGAACGAGTCTTGGAGATGTAGAAGGAGAATTTACGTTCATAGCTGGTCAAGGAAACTCAGTTGTGGACTATTGTTTAGTGGGTGGAAGCTGGAATAAATGTGTTAAGGATTTTGAAGTTAAACAGGTACCTTTCTCTGATCATTTACCGATCGTTGCTGTTTTTGTACACAAATGTGAAATTGGAGAAGATAATCGTCCTCTGCTACCACTTCCGATGCTTAAATGGAAAGATTTTATGGGTGTCAGCTATAGAGAAAACCTAGACATGAAGGTGTCCGGGGCGGAGCAAATTGATTTTACAACACTGGAAATAGCCATGAAAGAAGCTGCTCCAAGTACAAGGTTCAATGCAAATGGAAAACCTCAATCGGCGCCATGGTTTGATAAGGAGTGCATCAAAGCACGAAATCTTTCATTTAAATGGATCATGCTTTTTAGAGAAAACAGCACACCTATACGGAAACTTTCCTATATAGAATCAAATCGTCGATATAAGGAGATTTGCAAAGAAAAGAAAAAAAACCATTTGGAAATGGAATCGGCAAAGTTAGCAAAATGTAAAAGTTCCAAGGACTTTTGGGGATTAGTTAGAAAACTCAATGGAACAGTGAAGGTTATTAACAGGAATCTAAGCCCTGAGGTTCTTCGGAACCATTTCATCGATCTACTGAATCCGATAGAAGCAATGTATTCATTCCATTATGCCCCGCCGGAAATTAAAAATGAAACACTGGACGCTGTAATTACACAAGAGGAACTAAATGAAGCACTCTTATACTTAAAAGACGGTAAAGCAGCTGGATCTGATAAAATTCCAGTAGAATTTTATAAAAACGGTTCTGATCTAATGAAAAATAAGCTATGCCATTTGTTGAACGAAGTATACAATAAGGGGACAGTGCCTGAAAGATTCAAAGAAGCTCTGATCTTTCCAGTTTTTAAGAAGAGAGAACACGCAAATCCGGAAAATTACAGGGGAATTTCGTGTCTGAATTCTTCATATAAAATATTTACGGCTATCCTCAAGCGACGATTGGAGGAGTGGATAAGGCAGAAAAACGTGTTAGGGGAACACCGACAGGATTTAGAAGAGGATACTCTACAGTAGATCAAATATTTGTTCTCACTAGTATTGCGGAATCGTACCAAAAGCAGAACAAGAAGCTGTATACCTTCTTTATTGATTTTAAAGCGGTGTTCGATTCAATAGACAGACAGGCGTTGTTATACAAACTTTACGGGAAGGGAATCTCGTGGAAGTTTGGTAAAGTTTTACAAAACTTATATACGGGTACTCAATCGGCAATATGGAATGGTGAAGAGCTTTCGGAGTGTTTCGCAACTAAATCAGGAGTCAAATAAGGATGTGCTTTAAGTCCAACACTCTTCGCGCTGTTCATAGATGACTTATTGGATGAACTCCCAGGTGGTGTTTGTTATACGAATACTTGCATTAAAGGCCTCATGTTTGCGGATGATGTCGCACTGATGGCAAACTCACCGGATAGTCTTCAACTTATGATAAATCGACTTGGTGATTACTGTAAGTTGTGGAATTTAGTAATTAATCGAGAAAAATCCAAGGTTATGATTTTTAAAAAAGGAGGAGGGGGAAGGAGAAGTCATAGGGAAAAATGGCATTACCTCGGAGAAGAACTAGAGTTGGTGAGTGAATTCAAATACCTTGGTGTGCTACTAACATCGAGCCTAAATATGAATAAACACTTGGAAGAGAAATTGGCAAAAGCTGAAGTCGCAATCAACTCAACCTGGAACAGATGTTTTGCCAATCGCTCAATTGCTCACAGCAGCAAATATAAGGTTTTTAAAGCCGTCGCAGAATCGATTTTGTTTTATGCTGCTCAAGTATGGGGCTACAAACAATATGATATGGTGGAAAAACTCTTAAGATTCTACATTAAATGCGTTTTCAGTATTCCGACCAATGCTCCCAATTATCTACTGATGATAGAAAAAGGTCTATCACCGCTGTATATACAAACTCTCTGAGGATATTAAATGCTTTCCGATAAATACTGAAACTATAATCAAAGAATGTAGAAAAACAAATTTCGAAAGTAGCAACTTCACATATGGTTTAATTTACTTTAATGAAATAACTGGAAACAGATTTAAGAATGTACTTTTTGAAGATAACAAGTTCATGCATAAGTACGGCAAAACAATCTATTCGCGGAACAATAAAACGGCGAAACGATCATTTGCGAAATAAACACTTGACCAAGTAACTTAAAGCGAAGTAAATGAAGGGCATTCAACAATTTGCCAAATGATGTTTGCGTATTGTCCCAAAATCATTTCAAACTGAGCTGAAAGAATGAAATGCCAAATAATAATTGCGTAGTAATAAAAAGACAAAATGAAAGAATGCAAAGTGTTATTTGCCAAACAAGGTTTGCAAAACAAAAAAAAGTCGAAACGACCACGGCGAAACAAAGAAATGGCAAACGTCTTCTGCCGAAATATAGGTGACCCATATAGAAACTATAGTACTTCCATCAGATAGCTTCTTTTGTCACCTGCATTGGCCGAGTGGTGCGCTGAAATCACTTAAGTAAAGAGAGCATAAGAGAGACAAACAAGAGAGAATTAATCGCTTAAATTTCAAATAGTGCCAAGACCCATCAAGAGGACCAAAATCAGAGCAAATTATTTAAGGTGGGGAACAAAATCGAAGACAACAGAGAACGTATAGAGAATCATTATTTCAGTAATCATATCATATCATAAATCATAACCCATAAGCAAAGCAGAAATCCAAGCAAATTATTTAACGTGGGGAGGAGAATCGAAAACACAAAATAACGTATAGAGAATCAGTAATCTAATGGTTAAAAAAAGCAGAATAGGTGTGAGAAATTAATTACATGAATTGTTTTGTCTTTCTTTTAGGGTGGGGTATAGTGGTGGTAGTAGGCCAAGAAAGATTTTATGTACAATTGAACATCTGATCATACCGTTCTGTTTGAGGTACTGAAATTTCAATTTGAAGGGATTAAATGAAATTGCTACGTTGCAAAATTTCATGAAAAATGGAATTTTGTATTGATGAAGCAGAAACTTTTTTTGCATTTTGAATTTATTATTTTATATTTGAAAAATGATATTGAAGAATATTTTTTTGTAAATGTTTGAATAATAGTTTACAAAAGTAAGTATAGAAATGCAAAATTATGTAAGATAAAAACGAATCTGAAAAGGGTGGAAAACGTTAGTATTTTGATGAATAGATTTCTTAGAAAGAAAACTATAGGCAACTCCAAAATAAGTGTATTTTTTCCGGATCACCCAGGAGGTAAAATACAAGATTCGTTTTTTTTTAATGAGGTTCCCCAGGAGGCCTGCCTCACTAACAACTTTGCATGCTTGATTTGCTTGATTTGTAATTGATATAGAAATCAATACACAAAACGTAAAACTATATCACAAAATAACATAAATAAATTCAAATAACTTATAAAAATCATCTCATCATCTCCTCGTTCACTCATTGCAACCATATAGGTAATTCACACAAGTCATGTCATATGGTCATTGACTTATGTCAATAGCACACAGTAACGATGCATTTGAGAAGCTCGTTACATGCTTTCCATTTATCTCCCCAGCACACCGCCACCGCCATCCAGCGGATAAAAGAACGCGCTTAGCCAACGCATGAACCGGAACTATTCCCTCGCTTCCCTAGTGCACGAACCGGATATTCCCGTGACTATACGATTCACAAACCGGAGCTAATTACACAGCAAAATAATAGGGGGAAAGCTTACCTACCAAAGATCGTTTTCTACCATGCGTGGGGGAAATATAATACACATCGACCAAAATACCGAACTCCCCATGCACAAGCAGCGAGCAACAGTCGTTCAGCAACAGCTATCGAGTGTAGACGTGTTGACGACTTTAGCTGTGTTTTTACAAGTGGAATAGTGTTTGATTAAGAGTATAGTTTTACGTTTGATTAAAAGTTTAAATTCAGTGAAATTTAACAAAGGCAGTAGCCTAACTAGTCAAGCAGTAGGTACCCAGTGCGGAGGAACGTGGGTTCAACTCCCAGCCGGGGCATTCCAATTTAATTTTTATTCTTGCTTTTAAGCAAATCCCAGAATAAAAGAAAACAACTGAGTTTGGGTTGAAAAAAAGCGACGAGTCGTCTGTGATGCACCATCCCGGTCCATCAACACCAAAAAAAGTGTTGGATGAGAATTCAACACTTAGGATAGCAACAACAACTACAAGAAGCAAAGCAGCGGCAACAACCGCAAAGCAAATTGCAACAACAGCAGCGACAACAACTGCAGCAAAGAAGAGGCGGCGCAAGGTGCAGCCCAATCCAGTGTCCCGCAAGCTGAGACTAAAGGGAACCGATAAGGAGGTCGACGAAGATGGTATGTCGACCAGTTCGGAGAGAGTTAATAGTCTTAATTCAACATACGACTACGAGTCGAACGGTGGCGAGCGCCAGGGCCGTTACACCGGCAGCAGCAACTCTTTCGCTGCGTTAGCGGAAGACGATGACGATGAAAATGATAACGTTATAGGAGAAAACGAAGAAGATAAGCGACTCCACGAGCTAACAAAATCCGTGGAGAAGCTGTCTGCCGAAATCGAAATGATAAAATCAAGGCAAGTGGCCCGCAGGCAAGCCGAATGCGAGGCCAAACAACAGCAACGATTGCCAGCGGTAGGAAAAACTGCCAATAAACATCAGCAGCCGACAACAACAAAAGCTGTAATTAATAAAACTGCGCCCGTGCAGCAACGCGGGACCACAGCTAATACAATAGCTGATAAAAATGCAAAGAAAACTGCTACAAAAGAGCAGCAACGAGGGACCGCGGCTAAAAAAGCCGCGCCATCGATCCCCAGCCAGCAGCAGCCAGCCGAGAAGCAGCAGAAGCAACAACAACATTCACAACAACAGCAGCAGCCAAAGAAGACCACAGCGAAGAGCAGGGTGCCCCCTATAAATACGTTAAAAATGGAATTGCAAGCCACAAAAAGCCTGTGTAAGTCCGCCATTGGCGATAAATTTGTTATTAAACGTCTAGGTCAAGATCGACATGCGATCCAATGTCAAAACATTGGTGACCATAAGATCGTTCGGGAGTTGTTAGCGAAGACAACCACCGAATATTATAGTTATACTCCCAAAGAGGAGAAGCCTAAATGTATGCTTTTAAAAGGGGTAGAGCCTACCTCTGACCCAGAGGAGCTCTTAGTGGAGCTTCGCAGGTTGGCGAGCGATGATCTCGAGTTTATCGGGGTCAAGTCGTTCACCATGGCCAAGGCTAGATGGGAGAGGCGGCTATTGCCGATGTTCCTCGTCACCCTATCACCCAGTAGCCGTCTGGAGAGTCTAAGGAAAATCTCCGTCCTAGACTACCAGATGGTAAGATGGGAAAAAATAAACAGGCACGGGGACATTTTACAATGTCTTCGTTGCCAAAGGTTCGGGCACGCCGCATTCAACTGCCAAATGCAGTCGAGGTGCGTAAAGTGTGGAGAGAACCACAAAGAAAAAGAGTGTAAACTCGGTGAGACAAGGGTCGAAGATAAGACCCTACTGAAATGTGTACTCTGTGGTGGAGATCGACACCCTGCTAACTATCGGGGTTGTCCTCGATACCAGGTTATAAAGAAATCATTAAAAGCTGCTCCAACAGTAACTAAGGACGAGGGAAGGCAAACAGCCAGACCGACTTCAAGGGCCGTCGTTCCCCAAGTTTCCTACGCCCAGATGGCGGGTGGAGCTGGGAAAACGGTATAACCTCCCCAGAAAGTGGCCGCACAGCCATCTGTGTCAAAGGCAGCTACTGGGGAGTCAGAGGTGATGGTCGCTCTGCGTGTCATTCAGACACAAATGAGTGAACTATCACGGCAAATAAGTGAGCAGGCGCGTAGGGTGGACTTGATCTACCGTGCAGTGCCGTCGCTTGCGCAATTTTTAGGTTAACGGGCGCGCTGCCGGAGAGGCCTTTTAAGATCCTAGCCGTGAATGTGAATTCGCTAGTTAGGATAGAACGACGAACCAACTTCTTTGAGTTGTTAAAAGACCAACGTCCTGATGTATGTATGGTTAGCGAAACTAGGCTAAACCAGCATCACAATTTGACGAATAATAATTACATTATCGTAAGGAGGGACCGACCCAACTTGACTTTCGCGGGTGGGGTTGCGATCTTCTTACGTAAGGGCATAAAGTAATATATAGTGGTGAAGTACGCCGATTCCAGTTGCTTGAAGCGTGTATCGTATGCATCCCTCTCCAACAGGGGAAGCGGTTGTATGTGGTCGCGATCTATGCGCCGGAGGCTTCTCAACCCTCATGTTTTATAACAGAGCTCGAATCAATTTTTCGAACTCTGAAACTGAACTCAGAAGAAAACTATTTCCTTATGGCTGGTGATTTCAATGCTAAACACCAAGATTGGGGAAATCAATTAGCCAATCCAAGGGGGACCCAGCTATTCAATTGGCTGGGGCTCCACAGCATTGAGTGTAAAGTCGATCTGCTGGCTACTGACAGGCCTTCATATCCTCGAAGTGGCTCTTATTTGGATCTTTTGCTTTTAGACTCAAGACTTAAACTGACCGACGACATTCTTCGACGGACGAAAAATTGTTTGACGACGGTTGAGTACGACAGTGACCACTGTGGACTTGCCGCCGTCATACTGCTTCCGAACGACCTTGTGGAACTGGGAGAGTACGTGCCGACGCACTCTTACAACTACGGTAAGGCACGTTGGCCGCGCTTTTCCGGTGCCGTCTCAAGGGAACTTCGGTCGAACGGTATTGCGCCACCATGCAACAGGAATCTGTCGAACGTTGAGATCGATGGGTACCTGCAACGTATGGAAAATGCAATCCGTAGTACAATGGACAGGACAATTCCTACATATATGCAACATGATTCTACGAACATGTACAGAAACGCGACAATAGACGCACTTTACACACAAAAAAGTAGACTCCTGTCAAGACTCAAATTCTTGCACAGGAGGTTTACTGACCGACACGATTTGGAGATTAGAACTCTGAAGTCACAGATCAAAAATCTCCAACATCTAATAAAAGAAAACTACAGAATATCTATATCTCTTTTCTGGAACAACAAAATTCGGGCTGTACAGTCCAACAACCCGAGTATGTTTCCGGAAATAAATAAAATTTTTAGGAGAAAAGATCAAAATGACCTTCAGAGTATTAAACTCCAAAGGACGACAGAGAACAAAGACTTACTTCTGACATTAGGAATAGATCCAGATGACGCCATTTTGGATGATGACCACTTTATAGTGGAAGATGCTCAGGAGAAGGTAGAGACGGGTGCTGTTTTCGAGCAAGTATATAAGGTGAATGAGTGCATTCGCCAGAATTACGACCTTGAGAACAGAGCCTCTGTCGGACACTTTTATCTTAGAGACGAGATCTCGCATTGGCGATCTGAGAATCCTGGTTTTACTAGGTTCAATGACGACCGACTTGCAAATGCAGTCATCGCCCAGCGAAACGGGGATAACACCCTGTTCGTTTCTAAGATGGACCTCTTGGACATCTTTCACAAAATAAAGAAAAAGAAGTCAGCAGGAGTCGACGGCATACCCAATGTTGTGCTGCGAAACCTCCCTTCGGAAGCGGTGGACATATACACCACGTTGTTCAATAATGCGCTGAATAATGCATATTATCCAGTGCGTTGGAAGACGGCAGTGGTCCATCCTCTCCTTAAAAAAGGAAAGGATGGTTCCAATCCAGCAAATCTTCGGTCAATTAGTCTTCTTCCGAGTATCAGTAAGGTATTCGAGAAAGTTCTTAATAGAGCACTGTCCACATGGGTTGAGGATAAAAATATTATTCCAGAAAATCAGTTCGGTTTTAAGGCGGGTCATGATACCATTCATGCCGCGTCTAAACTAGTATCTGATATTCAATGGAACAAAGCTAAAAAGCAGTGTACGGGTGCATGTCTGGTTGACTTGGAGAAGGCATTCGATACCGTTTGGCTAGACGGTCTTTTTTATAAGTTGATCAGGTATGGCATGAGTAAACCACTGCTATATATTCTTAATGACATGCTTCATGGTAGAACGTTTGTTGTGAAAAGTTGCAATATAACTTCTACCAGAACTTTTAAAATACAGAACGGTCTGCAACAGGGAGCTGTGAATTCGCCTATTTTATTTAGCATTTTCACTGGCGATCTAATTGGTTCTCTTCACCATGCTATAGCGTACGCTGATGACCTCATTGCGTACAGAACAGGTCCAAAGATCGAAGACATCAGAAGTCTGTTGCAGCGTGACTTCGATAAGATTCAGCAATATGGCGATGACTGGAAGTTGAAAATCAACTTTCAGAAATCGGAAACAATTGTGTTTAGAACCCCGTTGGCTCGGGCCTCATGGGATACGAGAAAGAACTGGCGAAAGCTGGTGATCGTTGATCTACATGGCCACCCACTGCCAAGCAAAGTAGTAGTCAAGTATCTCGGCATCTGGCTAGATCACTATCTATATTTTAACAAACATATGGATGCGGCTCTGGCCAGGGCTAGAGGAGCTTTTGCTCTGACGAGGCGACTGTTTCACAGCAGTCAACTTGATAGCAGAGTGAAAGTGATTTGCTACATGGCCCTCATAAGGCCAATGATTGTCTTTGGGTGCCCTGTGTGGTTCAATGTTACAGCGTCTCAGATGGAAAAGATTCGGGTGTTTGAGAGACAGTGTCTGCGTACCTGTCTTGGATTGCACAGAACACCAGAGTCGGAGTACAGAAGATATTATCCTAATGGGGTCCTTTACAACGGGGCTCAAATAAACAGAATCGACAACTTCATGATAAAACTGACTCGGGGTCACACTGCAAGGGCGATGACTTCGAACAATGGCCTGATATTTGGGGCTTACTACCCCAACATAGAGTATATGGAGAGAACACGTTTTAGTGGATTTGTCCCACCGGAGGCTTTCCTCTATTTTGACATGAAAGGTTTGATTCAGGATAGGTCGGCGGTCCCGCTCATCTACCACGTCTGCCGTAAGTCCGTAGAACGACGGCTCCTTTACAGCCGAGACGTTGCCGCAGTAGGCGGAGAAGTTGAAGAGCTCCTTCGGTTCAGTAGGGCGGTCTCAGATCGCGATCGACGGGACGTTTCTAAAATGTCAAAACTGTTCTGGTGGTTGTCTGAGCAACATATTGAAAATTTTACTGATAGCGAGTCGCCAATGGCTGGCTTACAAAGGCTTAGCGTGTAAGTTCTAGGGTATAGGGGGTGGGCACAGTGGCAAACAAAAAAATAACAAAATCCTAAAAACAAAAAAAAAAACAAAAACAAAAAAACAAAACTTAAAATAAAAAAAAAAATACAAAAACTAAAAAAAAAAACAAAAAAAATTACAAAATACAAAAAACCAAAAAAAAATAAAAAAATACAAAATACAGAAAAAAAAACTAAAAGCTACTGTGGCTGCTCTTGTTTTAAGTAGATTTAAGTAGTCTTAATTAGTTGTAAGTAATTTTAAGAAAAACCAAAAAATTTGATCAAAAAAAAAACTAAGTTTTTTTTAAATTTTCTTAGTTCATAATTCTAGTTATAGGTTGAAATATATATTGTATCTTTAGGCCGAAAGGCATTAGAATTAAGTTACTGAATAATTTAGAGTACCCGCCTAGGGTCAGTAAGTTAATTAAGTTATTATATAAGCTAGTTTTACACATTTTTGTTATCATGTAAGTAGATATAAGAAAATTAAATTAAAATGAATTGAAAATGAAATGAAATGAGCAGCGAGCAACATGACCGTCGGCAGAGCTTGATGGTAGGTTTCAGGTACGATATAGCTATGGCATATATCCAAACATAATGGGTAACTAATAAATATAGTGTGGGATATGGCTATGGCGTATAGTCAAATACCATGGATAAATGATAAATACGGTGTATGGTATGGCTATGGGGTATAGCCAAATATAATGGTGAGGTATCGTAAACCATAGGGAGACATGGTAAGATGTGCATGGGAGTGGGGATATCCCATTGTTCATATGGGTTCCCATATGATTCCATGGTAAGCTACAAGTATAAAAGGAGCAGCTTGAGACAGGAGAAATCAGTTCGCCGGCACCGGCCAAGAGGTGCAGTTCACTAAGAACAATTCCCTAGAAGGAAATAATAACCAGTAAGTCGTTGGATTGAGTAAGTTTGTTGCCTTAAAATTAAATTTCATAAGTATTGTGCCACCAGGGGCAAAGACTAGTACCTGTGATCCCCCAGAGCTATTGCCTGGGATCTTACCTACCAGGGGTTTCGGCCGCCTGTGTTTCTCACCTACCGGGGGTTTCGACCGCCCGTGTTTCTTACCTACCAGGGGCTTCGGCGCCTGTGTTTCTTCCCTAGCAGGGGCTTCGGCCGCCTGTGTTTCTTACCTACCGGGGGCTTCGGCCACCTGTGTTTCTTACCTACCGGTGGTTTCGACCGCCCGTGTTTCTTACCTACCGGGGGCTTCGGCCGCCTGTGTTTCTTACCTACCGGGGGTTTCAACCGCCTGTGTTTCTTACCTTCCAGGGGCTTCGGCCGCCTGTGTTTTTTACCTACCAGGGGCTTCGGCCGCCTGTGTTTCTTATCTACCGAGGGCTTCGGCCGCCTGTGTTTCTTACCTACCGGGAGCTTCGGCCGCCTGTGTTTCTTACCTACCGGGGGCTTCGGCCGCCCGTATTTCTTACCTACCAGGGGCTTCGGCCGCCTGTGTTTCTTACCTACCGGGGGCTTCGGCCGCCTGTGTTTCTTACCTACCAGGGTTTTCGGCCGCCTGTGTTTCTTACCTGCTAGGGTCTCTAGACGCCTACGCGCTTCGACATTACCTACGGCTACCTATAGGGTGGATGCGCCGTACGGGATCGTGCCACTAAGGGCATTAACCATAAATTCCAACAATTACTAATCCGTTTCATTCCTTAGAGCCTACCAGTCACAAGGTCAACTAGGCTAGGGTTGACACCAGCCTGGGAAATTAGAAGCCGATTACGATCCTCGCAGCCGTAATCGAGGCATACCGACCGACAAAGTTGCCACCAGCCTGGGAGATTAGAAGCCGATTACGATCCTCGAAGCCGTTATTGAGGCGTACCGACCGACAAAGTTGCCACCAGCCTGAGAGATTAGAAACCGATAACGATCCTCGAAGCCGTAACTGAGGAAGCACAAACCGACAAGTTAGCGGCAGAAACAATACCAGACATACATTTCCTGATAAATTGTTAATTATAATATAAAATCTACTGAGTTAATAATAAAAAGAGAGAGTTTCTTGACCTTTGTGAAGTTTTGGCGTTTTCTTCACTAAAACCTTGGCTAGCCCTGAGTATTACCTCGGCTGGGAAATTAAAAACACGTCAGAATTTGGCGCCCGAGCAGGGACTATTAAGGTCCAATCCGTGATAAAGAAACTCTCTTCGAACTGTAAATCAAACCGAGTAAAAAGTTAAATATGTCCAACTCCGAGGAAAGCTTCGACGTGTTCGCTAGCATAGGGGCAATATACTTGCTCAGCAAGCCAGAGCTAGTGACACGCATGAGCCAACTAGGACTTGACACCGAAGGCACATTGTCTGTGCTACGAGCTCGTTTCAGCGGTTACATTAAAGAGGTTAGGCTCCGTAAGTCCACACAGGATCTGTGTGCGGATTTAGAGAAGGCTGTAACCGAAAGGGAGTACAAGCAAGTGGCCACACCCGAAAACGAAACCGAACCGAAATCACCGATGTATACAGAGATCCCCTTTCAGGTACCATCTTACGTACCACCTCCTGCCGTTTCACCCGCCGAAACTGAACAGTCAAATAACCCAGCAACGTCCAATGTCGTGTTCTCCGATGAAATTCTGGCCTCACGCCCAATCGAACCAGCGCCAACTGGGCCACCTTTCCGATTGACCGGTAGATTCATACTCAGCTACGAAGCTGAGTTAATGAATAACGTTCGTAAATGGGGACTGAGGTTTGACTCCTCAGGAAATGCGGTCGAATTCCTAGACAGACTAGAAGAATTAACCGCGTGTTACGACATACGCCCCGACGACATCATCAAAGCTTTGCCTTAGATCTTACGCGGTACCGCTTTAGAGTGGTTCCGCATAAATAAAGAGCGCCTAAAGACATGGACCCAGTTCCACACCGCGTTCCTAGACCATTATTTACCGGCTAGTTACCTCTGCAAGTTAGAGGAAGAAATAATGAGGAAAAAGCAAGGGCTGCGCGAAAAGGCCAAGGATTTTATACAGGCCACACAGTACCTGGTTTACCGGCACCCACGTATAAATATTGAGGATAGCATTGATCGCATATACGATAGTTTACGACCAGAATATCATTTGTATATTAAAAGACGCGACTTCAATACACTCGGCGAGCTGATGAAACTAGCCGAGGAGTATGAATATATACGCGGAGAAGACCGTACTCCTCGTCAAGCACAGCACCACGTTGCTCCTGCACCTCGTCCCGTACCTCCCCGAAACATTCACAACCCATTCGCCTCAAACCGACCGCTTCCCGATAGCCGAGCGTTACCTCCACCACGCCCAAACTTCCACCGTTCCGATCCACCGCCACCAGCACCGCCCTTCGGTCAATACGACAGGGAGACGCACTGCTGGAATTGTAAGCAGCGAGGTCATAGTAAAAGTAACTGCTGGAGGCCGTTCCGTCTCTTTTGCTTATATTGCGGAGAAGACGGACGGCTAACAAAGGACTGCGGTTGCCATCCGAATAGAGCTGCCATTATGTCCAGTCAGCAGCCTAAAACGCAACGAAAAGGTCCGCCACATAACCAGACTGTAGCGCTTATCGAGACGACGCAAGGGTTCGCCCAACCAGCGGTTACAGAAGCGAGTACTGACCCCAGATGTTTCGTGACTATACGAGTGGGTGGTCAGGCCATCAAAGCACTACTAGACACCGGGGCCACGAAATCGTTCATTAATGGGAGTACCCGACGTTTGCTACGCCGCCTTAACGTTCCCGTTCGATATCAACCGCACCAAACGCATTTAACCAACGGTGAAGTAGTGGTCAGTCGGGAACATTATCCGGTGGCAACGACTATCAAGGAACGAACCATCCACGGAACCGTAACATATATGAAGCAACTAACCGAGGAGATGGTGATCAGGGTAGATATATTGAGAGACGCTGACTTTCGTATGAGTCTAAGCGGTGTGGAAATACCATGGCTGCCTACACAGGATGCGACGAAGAAAGTCGTGACTGAGCAGCGAGAGCACTTATGTGCTTTGGGAGGTAAACCATTAACCGGTTCACAAGAACGGGAACTGCAGTTGTTGTTAGACGGACTGGAGGAACTGCCTAAATTTGAATCTCTGCCAAAAGTAACGGATACCGCCATGCATTATATCAAACTAAAAACCAGCCAGCCGTTTAAGCAAAGGTATTACCCCAAGAATCCCGCTATGCAGAAGGTGATTGATGATGAGATTATTGAACTACTCCAAGACGACAAAGTAGAACCGTCCAAAAGTCCGTACAGCTCGCCCATCGTACTCGTAAAGAAGAAAACTGGTTCATGGAGAGTGTGCGTTGATTACCGCCAGTTAAACAGTATAACAATCATGGACGCGTACCCTCTTCCCCAGATTGTAGCTATATTAGACAAATTGAAACAAGCCAACTTTATATCGACCATTGATCTCAAGTAAGAATACTGGCAGATCCCTTTGCACCCAGAGTCTCGAGCTTATACCGCATTCACTGTACCAGGACGTGGATTACTTTCTTACTTACTTAGGTGGGCATTACAGTTCGGGGTGAACCTGGGCCTCAACCAACATCCTTCTATAACGACTTCGATTTCGGGCGAACTCTCTCCAGTTTCGCACTCCAAGTCGGTTGAAGTCTTCATCCACTTGATTGCGCCACCTAAGACGAGGTCTTCCCCTTCCACGATTTCCCTGCAATGTGCTTTCGAACACCCGACGAGCCGGAGCGTTTGGGTCCATCCGCTCAACATGGCCCAACCATCGTAGCCTCGCGATGCGTACTCTTCTGGCTATGCCCATGTCGCGGTACAGCTCATACAGCTCGTTGTTTTATCTTCTTCTCCACACATTGCCTTCGCATACGGGACCAAAGATCATTCGGAGAATTTTTCTTTCGAAACGACCAAGGGTTTCCTCATCCGCTTTCGATAAGGTCCATGCTTCCGCGCCGTAAAGCAGGACTGGGATGATTCATTTTTTTTTTTTTTTTTTCATTCATTTCATTTATTTATTTCGAAAATAGTTACATTAACTGGGATACATTAAGATATAAATCTTATAGAGCATCAATAAATTTTTAACTTGTTTGAGTAAATGACGGAAAAAAAAAGAAAAGAAATTAATTAAAAACAAAAATCAAAAAATTCGATGTTATTCAAAAAGAAAAGTAGAAGTTACTATATAAATAAAACTAGCAATTATAAGAAAAAATGAGAAGATAAGATTATTTAAAAATAGGTTATTATTGAAGGTGGTGTGATAAGTGCAAAAACAAATTCCTCTTAAAGGCCGCCGGTGCTGCTGTTCGTTGCAGTTCATTTGGGAGCAAGTTCCACAAACGAATTGCATTAACGTAAAATGAACGTTCCGCAATGTTGTGAGAAAAGTTAGGCAAAATTAGCTTTAAACCTCTCTGCGACTGGGCAAAATGCAATGTTTCTCTAAGATAGCCAGGACACAAATTATGGATGATGCTATGGAGCCTCAACAAGGTTCTGAAAGTTAAAAATTCATCTAATTCGATACCAAAAAGAGTGTGCCGTAAATGAGACACACTAGTGTGTCGGGGTATATTATAAATAAAACGAAGACAATCGTTAAACGCAACATTAAGTTTGCGTTTACACTCACAGTCCAAAACAGAATACACAGAGCAATTAAAAGTAAAGTATGGCAATATCAAAGACTTTATTAGTTTCTTTTTCATGTTAGGTAAAAGCAAAGCAGAGGATATTCTGAGACTTCGTAATCCTGAGTATATTTTCCGAATTGTATCTGATATTGCCTTACAACAACTAAGATTGCCCTTAATCTTATATCCTAGGTAGGTTACATCATCTACATAAGCTATTATTTCATTATCAACGACTACCACAGGAAAATCTAAGGGGTTACACGCATATCTAGTGCATATCATAGCTTCAGACTTAGAAGGATTAAGTTTCATGCTGTTTTCAACAGCCCAACAATGAAGATTACTTAAATCATCATTAAGTCTAGCTATGCAGTCCTCCATCAATCCAATAGGGCGAAAAATATAGAGAATAACGTCATCAGCATACAAATGAACTTGGCTATTGTAAATTATGTCAGGGAGATCTTTTATAAACATCGAAAAGAGCAGAGGCCCCAAAACTGAACCTTGAGGTATTCCCAGGTTGGTAACTAAGGGATTGGAGATACTAGCTTCAGTTTTAATCCTTTGCACTCTATTCGCTAAATAATTACAAAGCATTTTCACTGATGAATTTGAAAAATTAAAATTCTGTTTGAGTTTATTGAGGAGGATAGAGTGGTTAATGCAGTCAAACGCTTTCGAAAAGTCCAGAAGAACAATTACACCAAAATTGTCAGAATCAAGAGCATAACGAATGTCCGATGTCACTTTGATAACTGCGGTTTCACAGCTATGTTTATTGCGAAACCCAGACTGCCATTTCGAAAGGAGGCCACGATCATTCACATATTTCTGAATTTGGTCATGCATAATTTTTTCAAGTACCTTACAGGGAAACGACAGAATACTAATAGGTCTGTATTCTGCAGGATTGGACGAGTTTGCTTTTTTAGGGACTGGTATAATTAATTAAGGTCTTATATAAGGTTACCTTGGTGTTTCTGGAGAGGGTTTCGTTGCTCAATTGCCAATGGACGTGGATTATACCAGTGGAAAGTCATGCCGTGCGGATTGAATTCTGCCGCCGCCACATTCCAGCGGATGCTAGACAGCATCATTGGCCCAGATATGGACGAGTATGCGTTCGCTTACCTGGATGACATCATCGTTGTGAGTGGCACGTTCAAAGGGCATTTAAAGCACCTGCGGGAAGTTTTCTCTAAATTGCAAGCGGCAAACTTACGCATCAACCGTGAAAAGTGTGAGTTCTGCAAGAACCAGTTAAAATACCTGGGTCACGTGGTGAACGAACAAGGTATTAGTACCGACCCCGATAAGATCGCCGCCGTACAAGATCTGAACGCCCCCCGGAATGTAATGGAGTTAAGACGAGTTATGGGAATAACTTCCTGGTATCGCCGATTTATAAAAAAAAATTTCTCAAGTGGCAACACCCTTGACCAAGTTACTCAAGAAGAGCCAAGAATGGACATGGGGAGTAGAACAAGAGCACGCTTTCTCTGAATTAAAGAAACGTTTGACCGAGGCACCTGTCCTGATGTGTCCGAATTTCGATTTGCCGTTTACGTTGCAAACGGACGCTAGTCAGTACGGATTAAGGGTGGTTCTGTCGCAGCAGACCGAAAAACAGGAAAGGGTAATCGCTTACGCCAGTCGCTTGCTCACCGACCTAGAAAAAAAATATTCCGTAACCGAAATTGAGTGCCTGGCCATACTGTTTGGAATACGCAAAATGCGACCGTATCTCGAAGGTTACCACTTCACCGTCGTCACCGATCAACATTCCTTGAAATGGTTACACTCGCTTGATAATCCATCCGGCCGACTGGCACGATGGGCAATAGAGCTACAGCAATATGATTTCGACATCAAATATCTGAAAGGCGCCATGAACGTCGTTGCTGATGCTCTATCGAGAAACCCCTTGCCCTTTAATCCAAGCGATCTGTCAATCATCTGTAGTGTTACCGACGATTGGACTGTGCGACGCGCCAGGCAGATAGAACGTAACCCTTCGCAATATCCCGAGTACCGCATCACCGACAATAAATTATACCGTAAATTTTCCGCTCATCCACTCTCGAGTCAAGAAGAAGATTGGAAGCTATGCGTACCATTCACCGAACGAAAAAAGATAATGTTTGAAAATCACGACGCCACGACAGCTGGGCATCTTGGTATTGCTAAAACAGCAGATCGCATTATGAAGACATATTACTGGCCGGGGATGTATCGAGATATTACGCGTTATATAAAGAAATGTGCAGTATGTCTAGCCTATAAGGCACCGCAACAAAAACCTGGCGGGCTAATGCATACCAACATACCTAACACTCCGTGGGATACGGTATGTGTAGATTTCGTTGGTCCCCTTCCACGTTCCATGAAAGGTCATACCATGATGTTGGTAATGGTAGACCGCTTTACTAAGTGGGTGGAGGCGGTGCCTTTGAGATCGGCAACCAGTCAGGCCGTAGTCAAAGCACTAAGAGAACGCATCATAACACGTTTCGGAGTTCCCCGCATTCTACTCTCCGACAACGGCAGAAAATTTACCAGCACTATCCTAACCGAATTCCTACGCGACTTAGGAGTACAACAACGTTTCACCGCCCCTTACTCTCCGCAAGAAAACCCAACTGAACGTGTCAACCGTGTGCTAAAAACAATAATAGCACAATACGTACACAACAACCACCGCACATGGGATGAACATATACCTGAACTGACTTTCGCGATAAATACAAGTAAACAAGAGTCAACCGGTTTCTCTCCTGCTTTCCTTAATTTTGGCAGAGAACTCACCGCCCCGCACCAACCGAATGTATCTACCACCGACCACAGCGAAACTCCATCGGTTAAACGAGAGAGAATGAAAATGCTTTACCAGCTGGTAGTAAATAATTTGCAGGTAGCGGCACAAAAACAAACACGGCATTACAATCTAAGGAGAAGGGCGTGGCGTCCCAGTATTGGCGAGCAGGTATATAAGAGAGTTAGAGTACTCTCCTCTGCCATCAACCACTTCACCGAAAAATTAGCGCCGAGATATGAGGGACCGTTTGAAGTGGTTCGATTCGACTCTCCGGTCATTGTCGTGTTAAGGAGTGCAAAAGGGCAAGGAAATCTGTTTCGCGCCCATATAAAGGATGTACGAGGTTTCGCAGCTGACGACGTAGACGATATAAGGGTAGCAGATAAATTTTATTCAGTCGTCGATCGGTAGTCAACCAGAGTCAATGCAGAAGACAGAAGGCGCAGAAGGCGTTATGGACGCTACACAACCGTGGGATCGGGTACTTACTAGGCCGATGAAAATGAACGCTCCCAGCCGTACTGCCATCCTGTTGCCCTACTTACCAGTCACCAGTAGTACGCATCCAGGACCGAGGGGCACCCCAGCGGCCAAGGAAAGTACCAAGCGAAAGGTATCCAGAGTTCCCATTACGGCACCAAAAAGGGTCGGCCCACAAACACCGCAACCCAAGCCAACCTCCCGGGGAACACCATCTGCAGCAGCGGGTCCAAGCCACAGCATCAGCCAAAAACCAAGCACAAATAGCCAGCCACAAACACCGCAGCAAGCGCCAAACTCCCGGGGAACACCATCTGCAGCAGCGGGTCCAAGCTACGGCATCAGCCAACAACAACCAAGCCCAAGTAGCCAGACACAAACACCGCAACCCAAGTCAAACTCCCGGGGAACACCATCTGCAGCAGCGGGCCCAAGCCGCTCAACAAAGATACCAATAATCGGAGGCAAGGCGGCTGTCCCACCGAAAGGACCAGTGCAAACAGGCGGATCGGGAATACGTAAACCACGCTCAGCGGCCCCAAGAAAGGCCAATCCACCGACGACCAGCGCACCCGCAGCAATGGAGCTCTTTTTGCCCAGTTCAACCCCGTCAGTAGCCGGAAAAGTCACACGCCAGCCGCAGTGTCAACAATAGAAAGCAACAGGCCAACACAATCAAGACCCGAGGATAAGAAGGATCACGACCCTTTCCGAGGAATCGACATCCGTCGGCATGATTACTACAATCCAACTCGGCGCTGTCAATACCTCATATTTAAGCGAAGGAGTGGCATAGTCGAGTGCCGAATCATGAACCGAGGGGAAGCCA
This sequence comes from Melanostoma mellinum, assembly GCA_914767635.1. Lineage (NCBI taxonomy): Eukaryota > Metazoa > Arthropoda > Insecta > Diptera > Syrphidae > Melanostoma > Melanostoma mellinum. Next base: position 116,000,703 of record OU612059.1, on the reverse strand, counting down.
CCCTCACGCACCGTCAATCCGGGCGCTTCAAGCACCTAGTATTCGATCCATAAAAGGAAAACCCCACCATAAGGGCATTATTCTTGACATTACCACGAAGGTATCCTACGATATTTCTTTTTAAGCTATTTTTTTTTTCGTTAATTACTTCGTTATTTCTTGGATTACTTTGTTTTTTATTCATTACTATGTTACGGTAAATTTTCCCGCAACAAAAACCATTCTTGCATTTAGTTATTTACATTTCAATATCCTTCTCTTTTCCTCAAACCCTTCCCTATCATTTCTTCGTCCCATCATTTCTCCGTGGTTTGCTCTTAGCAATGTGATCGAAACATAGCTTTGAGCAAATGACAAAATAGGTGCATGTCGTAATCAGCGGACGAGCTGAACTGATGTCGGCGTTTGGTGTGTCGAGCCAGAAGCCTCTGGAGACTCGCACATCATTTATTAAATTGAATGTCATCCATACTTCGTCAATCACAAACATCATTATACTCATTCATCGACATTCACATATCATCATTTAAACATACTTACATCCATATACCTATAACATCATTATCATCTTTACACTCATCATCATGCACACATCTCATCACACACACTACACAAGCAGGATATATCACACACAACACTATACACATACATACACATATCACAGGTGTGAACAATTGAAATGGCACGTGTGGAAGCCATACTTCGTTATGAAACACACTGTGCAGCGTAGTGCTGCAAGTGTAGACATCCTAAATTTAACCTTTGTTTTGTAAAACCAAATCATAAGAATGAAACGTTAATAGTTTTCCCTTCTCCCCAAATCTGCGCAAAGATCCACCGAATAGGGTAAAGTAGTTCATTTTGGTTTTATTAGCTTTTCCTCCCTTCTTCAATTTTCGAAAAGTTGTAACATTGAGAATTTTATCCTTTCCCTGACTCAGTAGAATATATTGTAGAGTAACTGGGAAAATGCCCAGATGTATTATTTTCAACTTTCAGGAACTTTCATTTTTCTCGACATGTTTTATGGGAGGGGTCTGATCTCGACTAATGAGCTGGATAAGTTTTGGGAACAAACCCCCAACAACTTTTTCAGTTCAATGTGCTTGGAAAATTGTGCGAGTGAAAGGTTTCGCTGGAATTCGACAACGGAGGTGCTTGTCAGCTATAAGGCTGCATGTGCTAGAAAGCCGTGACAGAAAACCTCGAGACACGATTGGCTGATTGTATGAATGTGTGCGTGAATTTGAAAGTCGAGAAAGGACAAACTGACAAGATCAAACACTTCTTGGTTGACCTAGAAAACAACAAGTGGTTCATTTTGCGATTTTTAATTTTTTTGAGAAAAATAGAAAGTTTAAATAGTGAAAGTTGGAGATATTTTAAAAATAGTTTTGTAGAGTAATTTGTTCAAATTGTTAGAAAAAAGGTTTAGAGTCAGTGAAAGGATTAGAATTGAGAAAGCAGGAGAAAACGTCAGACGGACGAACATAGAAAATTTGAAGGAGGAAGGAGTAGCTGAAAAAAAAAGATAAGTAGAGTTTTTTTAGTTTTTTTAGTGTTGTCAAAATTAAGATTCGGTTGTTCTTTGCCAACGAAATTCTCAAAATTGTGAGACACGCGACCCTGTTTAATTTCATTTTAATTGTTCTTTTCGGGAAAGAACAATTAACGTTTCATTCTCCGGTTACTTTCATTTGATTACCTTTTGAACGGTTCACCTAACCGTCCACCATTGTAATTTTATAATTGAAAAGATTTGGGTTTTTAATCCCACTCTTTGTAAGGTTTTCCCAACACAGAACACAAAATAAATAGCATTAAATCCCTTTGGGAATTTAACTTGCGTATTTTAATTGATATTTTAACATTTCAGCCTTTATTATTGGTTTGGGAATTTCACCTAAAAATTTCCTGGCGCCCATATTTTTCCAGTACACCCGGTACTTGGAAAATACTTTAAATTCGTCTTTTATTTATTACATTAATCGGTTCTTTTATTCGCGATCGATCGTCTTAATCGCGCTACGCTATCATTACATTGTTTACGAACCCAGCCCAGCTGAGTTTAGCCGTGGTGTCAGCAGCCTACCTGCTGAGTGTTACACTTTTACTTATCAGCGCGATTGACAGTTCGTTTGTTTACCTCGCGGCACACCGGTTGTGCATTTCTTTTAATCGTTCTAAATTTCGTTTGCTTAATTTAATTAATTGGATCCGGAAAATCCAATCGCGTTACAAATAGTACAAATAATAGTTTCGTTCATCGTAAAGTTAATTTATCGCGAAATAAAAGTGTAACAAATTGGCGTCCACAACGTGGGGCTTCGTGCAAAATATAATATACCTACATTGTGCATACATAGTTTATGTACATATTGCTGGTACTTGGTACCAATATCTGTGCTTTAATATTTAAAGATTTAGGGAAGTAAATCGTGTTTTGTGTGGTGTTCTTTTGATTTTCCTTGTAAAAGAATATTTTACTTTTGTTTTTCTTATCCCTTAGGTGAGGTGAAAATTGTGGAATAAAGTGCGAGTTTGTTTGACAGCGTGATCTTTGTTTGGACAGCGCAACTGTGGGAAATCTTATACGATAGGAATTGTTTTATTGGTCTGTATACCACAGAACCAGACAAGTGAGTTGTTTTAATTTTTATTATTGCATTTGGATACTGTGTGAGGTGTTTGGGTGGCACTTAGCACCCATTGAGAGTTTTTTATTTAATTTTTCGGGCAAGTGAGGTTGTTTGCACACAAAAGTGCAAATTTAGATTACAGTAGTTGTTGTTGTTTTTGTGCGTGGTTTTCGTGGCCAATAAATAAGCTCATTGCTCGCACGGTTGGCGAGTAGGAAATTTGACAGGGTGTTTTGGTTGTCGGTTGCAACCAACGCGTTGATTTTGTTTTACTTTTTTATTGCTTTTGTATACTTTCTTTTATTATTATATACCTATAGATTTTATTAGTGATTTTATCAAAATTATTATTTTGAGTAACACTCTTTATACATAACTAGCCGAAAATACCCGGCGTTGCCCGGGTTTCTTTTTGCGAAGGCTTCTTATCACAAAGCTGGAAGTATCCAAAGACGAAAAATCCAATTTTTATTTTTTTTTATCTTTACCTCTTATTAACTTCTGTTTTCTGTACAATTGTTTTATTGCAATAACATCAAAATGAATTTAAAGATTTCCAGGAAGCGTCTGAAGGAAACCCAATGGAAGAAACAATAATCAACAAATAAGAGCACCTCAGCTTAGAAAATTAGCTCATTTGTCATTTAGAGCCAGTTTTTCAGTGCAGAGTTATCCTGTGGTGATAGTTTTCGAGTTAGCCCAGACGATCATGAGTTATGTCAGAGTTAACTCCTCACCAGAGATAAGAAATTAATTAGATGGCAAACCTTTTCTTCTCTTGCCCCGCAACAACCATTTGTTTACATTGTTGTTTTTGTAATCACATCCTCTGTCTGTGAATACGTGGAAGCTGTACTCAAAGTGGTAGTAGTGAGATTTGCTGTAAAGGTGAAGTGGAAGCTGTACTCAAAGTAGTAGAGGTGAAATCAGCTTGTAGGCAGTTTCAATGTGTGTGTGAAGTTTGCCATCTAATTAATTTCTTATCTCTGCTCCTCACCATAGGATAGAAAAATATGAAAGACAGAATGAAAAATTTTAACTCACCATGAGTTTCAGCAATTTGCCATTGACATTTTTCTGAATTACGTCAAATTAGCTCATTTGTCATTAAGAGCCAGTTTTTCAGTGCAGAGTTGTCCTGTGGTGAGAATTTTCGAGTTAACCCATACGATCATGAGTCATGTCAGAGTTAACTCCTCACTATAGGATAGAAAAATATGAAAGACAGAATGAAAAATTTTAACTCACCATGAGTCTCAGCAATTTGACATTGACATTTTTCTGAATTACGTCAAATAAGCTCATTTGTCATTTAAAGCCAGTTTTTCAGTGCAGAGTTGTCCTGTGGTGAGAATTTTCGAGTTAACCCATACGATCATGAGTTATGTCAGATTTAACTCCTCACCATAGGATAGAAAAATATGAAAGACAGAATGAAAAATTTTAACTCACCATTCAATGTTTGCTCACCATGAGTCTCAGCAATTTGCCATTGACATTTTTCTGAATTGCGTCAAATAAGCTCATTTGTCATTTAGAGCCAGTTTTTCAGTGCAGAGTTGTCCTGTGGTGAAAATTTTCAAGTTAACCCATACGATCATGAGTTATGTCAGATTTAACTCCTCACCATAGGATAGAAAAATATGAGAGACAGAATGAAAAATTTTAACTCACCATGAGTCTCAGCAATTTGCCATTGACATTTTTCTGAATTACGTCAAATAAGCTCATTTGTCATTTAGAGCCAGTTTTTCAGTGCAGAGTTGTCCTGTGGTGAGAATTTTCAAGTTAACCCATACGATCATGAGTTATGTCAGATTTAACCCCTCACCATAGGACAGAAAAATATGAAAGACAAAATGAAAAATTTTAACTCACCATGAGTCTTAGCAATTTGCCATTGATATTTTTCTGAATTCCGCCAAGTTAGCTCATTTGTCATTTAGAGCCAGTTTTTCAGTGCAGAGTTGTCCTGTGGTGAGAATTTTCGAGTTAACTCATACGATCATGAGTTATGTCAGAGTTGACTCCTCACCATAAGATAGAAAAATATGAAAGACACAATGAAAAATTTTAACTCACCATGTGTCTCAGCAATTTGCCATTGACATTTTTCTGAATTATGTCAAATTAGCTCACCTGTCATTTAGAGCCAGTTTTTCAGTGCAGAGTTGTCCTGTGGTGAGAATTTTCGAATTAACCCATACAATCATGAGTTATGTCAGAGTTAACTTCTCACCATGGGATAGAAAAATATGAAAGGCAGAATGAAAAATTCTAACTCACCATGAGTCTCAGCAATTTGCCATTGTAATTTTTCTGAATTATGTCAAATTAGCTCATTTGTCATTTAGAGCCAGTTTTTCAGTGCAGAGTTGTCCTGTGGTGAGAATTTTCGAGGTAACCCATACGATCATGAGTTATGTCAGAGTTAACTCCTCACCATAGGATAGAAAAATATGAAAGACAGAATGAAAAATTTTAACTCACCATTCAATGTTTGCTCACCATGAGTCTCAGCAATTTGCCATTGACATTTTTCTGAATTGCGTCAAATAAGCTCATTTGTCATTTAGAGCCAGTTTTTCAGTGCAGAGTTGTCCTGTGGTGAGAATTTTCAAGTAAACCCATTCGATCATGAGTTATGTCAGATTTAACTCCTCACCATAGGATAGAAAAATATGAGAGACAGAATGAAAAATTTTAACTCACCATGAGTCTCAGCAATTTGCCATTGACATTTTTCTGAATTACGTCAAATAAGCTCATTTGTCATTTAGAGCCAGTTTTTCAGTGCAGAGTTGTCCTGTGGTGAGAATTTTCAAGTTAACCCATACGATCATGAGTTATGTCAGATTTAACCCCTCACCATAGGATAGAAAAATATGAAAGACAAAATGAAAAATTTTAACTCACCATGAGTCTCAGCAATTTGCCAATGACATTTTTCTGAATTCTGCCAAGTTAGCTCATTTGTCATTTAGAGCCAGTTTTTCAGTGCAGAGTTGTCCTGTGGTGAGAATTTTCGAGTTAACCCATACGATCATGAGTTATGTCAGAGTTGACTCCTCACCATAAGATAGAAAAATATGAAAGACACACTGAAAAATTTTAACTCACCATGTGTCTCAGCAATTTGCCATTGACATTTTTCTGAACTACGTCAAATAAGCTCATCTGTCATTTAGAGCCAGTTTTTCAGTGCAGAGTTGTCCTGTGGTGAGAATTTTCGAGTTAACCCATACGATCATGAGTTATGTCAGAGTTGACTCCTCACCATAGGATAGAAAAATATGAAAGACAGAATGAAAAATTTTAACTCACCATGAGTCTCAGCAATTTGCCATTGAAATTTTTCTGAATTACGTCAAATTAGCTCATTTGTCATTTAGAGCCAGTTTTTCAGTGCAGAGTTGTCCTGTGGTGAGAATTTTCGAGTTAACCCATACGATCATGAGTTATGTCAGAGTTGACTCCTCACCATAAGATAGAAAAATATGAAAGACACAATGAAAAATTTTAACTCACCATGTGTCTCAGCAATTTGCCATGACATTTTTCTGAACTACGTCAAATAAGCTCATTTGTCATTTAAAGCCAGTTTTTCAGTGCAGAGTTGTCCTGTGGTGGGAATTTTCGAGTTAACCCATACGATCATGAGTTATGTCAGAGTTGTCAGAGTTTACTCCTCACCATAGGATAGAAAAATATGAAAGACAGAATCAAAAATTTTAACTCACCATTCAATGCTTGCTCACCATGAGTCTCAGCAATTTGCCATTGACATTTTTCTGAATTACATCAAAATAAGCTCGTTTGTCATTTAGAGCCAGTTTTTCAGTGCAGAGTTGTCCTGTGGTGAAAATTTTCGAGTTAACCCATACGATCATGAGTTATGTCAGAGTTGACTCCTCACCATAGGATAGAAAAATATGAAAGGAGTTGTCCTGTGGTGAGAATTTTCGAGTTAACCCATACGATCATGAGTTATGTCAGAGTTGACTCCTCACCATAGGATAGAAAAATATGAAAGGCAGAATGAAAAATTTTAACTCACCATGAGTCTCAGCAATTTGCCATTGACATTTTTCTGAATTACGTCAAATTAGCTCATTTGTCATTTAGAGCCAGTTTTTCAGTGCAGAGTTGTCCTGTGGCGAGAATTTTCAAGTTAACCCTTACGGTCATGAGTTATGTCAGAGTTGACTCCTCACCATAGGATAGAAAAATATGAAAGACACACTGAAAAATTTTAACTCACCATGTGTCTCAGCAATATGCCATTGTCATTTTTCTGAATTATGTCAAATTAGCTCATCTGTCATTTAGAGCCAGTTTTTCAGTGCAGAGTTGTCCTGTGGTGAGAATTTTCGAATTAACCCATACAATCATGAGTTATGTCAGAGTTAACTTCTCACCATGGGATAGAAAAATATGAAAGGCAGAATGAAAAATTCTAACTCACCATGAGTCTCAGCAATTTGCCATTGTAATTTTTCTGAACTATGTCAAATTAGCTCATCTGTCATTTAGAGCCAGTTTTTCAGTGCAGAGTTTTCCTGTGGTGAGAATTTTCGAGTTAACCCATACAATCATGAGTAATGTCAGAGTAAACTTCTCACCATAGGATAAAAAAATATGAAAGACAGAATGAAAAATTTTAACTCACCATTCAGTGTTTGCTCACCATGAGTCTCAGCAATTTGCCATTGACATTTTTCTGAATTACGTCAAATTAGCTCATCTGTCATTTAGAGCCAGTTTTTCAGTGCAGAGTTGTCCTGTGGTGAAAATTTTCGAGTTAACCCATACGATCATGAGTTATGTCATAGTTGACTCCTCACCATAGGATAGAAAAATATGAAAGGCAGAATGAAAAATTCTAACTCACCATGAGTGCCATTGACATTTTTCTGAATTACGTCAAATTAGCTCATTTGTCATTTAGAGCCAGTTTTTCAGTGCAGAGTTGTCCTGTGGTGAGAATTTTCAAGTTAACCCTTACGGTCATGAGTTATGTCAGAGTTGACTCCTCACCATAGGATAAAAAAATATGAAAGACAGAATGAAAAATTTTATCTCACCACTCAGTGTTTGCTCGCCATGAGTCTCAGCAATTTGCCATTGTCATTTTTCTGAATTATGTCAAATTAGCTCATCTGTCATTTAGAGCCAGTTTTTCAGTGCAGAGTTGTCCTGTGGTGAGAATTTTCGAATTAACCCATACAATCATGAGTTATGTCAGAGTTAACTTCTCACCATGGGATAGAAAAATATGAAAGACAGAATGAAAAATTTTAACTCACCATTCAGTGTTTGCTCACCATGAGTCTCAGCAATTTGCCATTGTCATTTTTCTGAATTACGTCAAATTAGCTCATTTGACAATTAAGAGCCAGTTTTTCAGTGCAGAGTTGTCCTGTGGTGAGAATTTTCAAGTTAACCCTTACGGTCATGAGTTATGTCAGAGTTGACTCCTCACCATAGGATAAAAAAATATGAAAGACAGAATGAAAAATTTTATCTCACCATTCAGTGTTTGCTCACCATGAGTCTCAGCAATTTGCCATTGTCATTTTTCTGAATTATGTCAAATTAGCTCATCTGTCATTTAGAGCCAGTTTTTCAGTGCAGAGTTGTCCTGTGGTGAGAATTTTCGAATTAACCCATACAATCATGAGTTATGTCAAAGTTAACTTCTCACCATAGGATAGAAAAATATGAAAGACAGAATGAAAAATTTTATCTCACCATTCAGTGTCTGCTCACCATGAGTCTCAGCAATTTGCCATTGTCATTTTTCTGAATTATGTCAAATTAGCTCATCTGTCATTTAGAGCCAGTTTTTCAGTGCAGAGTTGTCCTGTGGTGAGAATTTTCGAATTAACCCATTTTTTTTTTTTTTTTTTTTTTTTTTTTAACTTGTAGGGTGAAGGTGAAAATTACCTTTACAAGCACGTCGACCTGAAAGATCTTTTGTGCTGTTCCCTTAGGTTTAATTACACGAAGTGTAAAGGTTTGTTCATTCGAAGCTGAGGTCATGTAAGAACCTAAGAATCTTCGAGGAAGAGGTGTTTCTGATATCAAGGGGACAGGGGAACCCTTTATTGAATATTTTAAGCCTGGATCTAGCTACGGCAGGGCATTCACATAAAATGTGTTCAGCTGTTTCTATGTCTTCAAGACAGAGACGACAGGTGTCATCTTGGCTGATGCCCATGTTTTTAAGATGATACTTGAGAGAGCAGTGTCCCGTGAAGAAGTCCGTAAGTAACTTTGCGTCACGTTTACTCATGTCAAGAATTTCTTTCATACGTTTGTGGGATAAGTCAATGAATAGTTTTGACTGACGATGACCATTTGAGTTGTTCCAGGTGCTGATCATGTTCTGTCGTTCCCAGGTAGCTAATTCGTTTTTAAGGCTACTTATTGGGAGACCACAGTAGGGTTCGGGGCCTTTGAATTGAGACTGAGAGCCAAGTCTAGCAAGTCGGTCAGCCTCTTCGTTTCCCGGTACGCCTTCATGACCAGGCACCCATGAAAGAGTTATTTTATTGTGAGTAGCTAATTGAAGTAAACAAGTCAGGCAGTTCCAAACTAGTTTGGATTCGATTTTTGTCGAGGACAGAGCCTTTAGTGCTGCCTGACTGTCAGAGCAGATTAGGATGCTTGATCTTCGGAGGTTTCTTCTAATGCATTCCCTAATGCAGAATTCTATAGCCATTACCTCTGCCTGAAAGATAGTAGTTGTGTTACCAAGGGATGTAGATGATTTAAAGTTGGGACCGTAAATCCCTGCACCTACACCGTTGTTTGTTTTTGAACCGTCAGTATACCAGATGTATTGGAAGTTATTTGTAAGAATTACAGGGTTCTTCCATGCTGAGCGGTTTGGAAAGATTACTTCGAAGGGGTGGTGTAACATTATGCGTTTAGGCATAAAGTCCGAGGAGTGTGCTGCAGGCGATTTCAGTATTGGGAGCACCTGCAGAATACTCATATGTCCTTGTAAGTTTTCCTTCCTTGAGTAATTAGTGAGATGAAGCTTTAGTCCGCTTAGTGCAGCAGTCTTCTTTACTCTTTGATGTAGCGGAGGAAAATTTAATAAACTTTCTAACGCTAAAGTTGGGCAGGTGCGCATTGCACCTGTGATACCTACACAGGTTAGTCTGCTTGATTGATGAATTAACCCATACAATCATAAGTTATGTCAAAGTTAACTTCTCACCATAGGATAGAAAAATATGAAAGACAGAATGAAAAATTTTAACTCACCATTCAGTGTTTGCTCACCATGAGTCTCAGCAATTTGCCATTGTCATTTTTCTGAACTACATCAAATTAGCTCATTTGTCATTTAGAGCCAGTTTTTCAGTGCAGAGTTAACCCATACGATCATGAGTTATGTCAGAGTTGACTCCTCACCATAGGATAGAAAAATATGAAAGACAGACTGAAAAATTTTAACTCACCATGAGTCTCAGCAATTTTCCATTGACATTTTTCTGAATTACGTCAAATAAGCTCATTTGTCATTTAGAGCCAGTTTTTCAGTGCAGAGTTGTCCTGTGGTGAGAATTTTCGAGTTAACCATACGATCATGAGTTATGTCAGAACTAACTCCTTACCATAGGATAACTCTTCAATGAAAATCTGGCCCTTAGCAAATGGCAAAAGGAAACCTATCATTGCACTTACTTTCGGCGCTGATTGAAAAATTATTACTCACCCCTCTATATGTGCACTCACCACAACTCTTACATTGCGATTACTTCATCTTCGATCGCCTCTACATAACAAAACCTCTTGCGAAGTGTCAAATCCATGACCGAGTTTCAACACCACTCAAAAAATGAATTTCACCGACATGTCATTTGAAGGACATGGAATTTTTGGTCTACGTTGGATGTGATGCTGCTGGCTGAGACCACAGGTGAGTTTTCAAACGACTAAAAGTAGATATCTGTCAAATCATAAACAGCTGAAAAAACGGAACCAAAACAAACCAAAAGAAAATAGCATTCCACATAATTTTCTTTGAACAATTTTTTTTTTCAAACTGCTATGTACTTTATATCCAACAAAAACCCAACAAACTACAACCCAGAAAGCAAAACAAAATGAGTCAACAACAAAAAATGTCACGAATCGCCTTAGATACTTTCTTGAACGCACCCATTTTTCTTTTCACTGATTATTCCTGTTTCCATGGAGTTGACAAAGTCAACCTTGGTTCAACCCACTATGGAAACAGAGTATGGGCTGCAATTCTGATAATTATTATTATTCTAAACGTCATTTGGAATGTAAACAAAGGTTGGTAAGTACGGGAAATTTTTTAAATTGTAAGATATCTAAAATAATTGTTATTTTTTAGGTTTTCAGTATAGCCTATAACCAACCCATGGTTATAGGCTACCCAATGGATAAATTTTCAGGCCAATTAAACAGGTAAGTTTAACGTTTACCTCTTTCTTAGGAATTTTTGGCGCGTGCAAACAAAAAAGCTATTTTATATAGTAATAATGTAGACTATATATTTTTTCTATTTGAGTTTTTATTCTTATTTTGGTTTCTGAGCATACTTGGTTCGAAACTGAGTTTTGTAGTAGTGTCACTTGACATATATTTTTTTTAGTTTTAATATTGTTTCAAGGTTCAAGCATCCATTTGGAGCTTGATTCGGTTATTTAAAAAAAAAGAGTTTTTTTTGAGGTTTAGATTATTTTGCTAGAACTATTTTTAGTTCGTTCCCCATTTATTATTTTGGTTCAAAGTCAGCTTAGTTCAATATGGATATTTATAGATTAGCGCAAGATGAGCTTGCATATGAGATGGAGTGTAGGGGATTAGAGGTAGGCACCGTAGATGAGATGAGAAAATCTCTAAGAGGAGCTAGATTGCTTGAGCGTAGGGGTTCGTTAGGTACTCCCGCACAGTATCCGTTCAGTTTTGAACAGGATAACGAAGCGGTTGAGAAAAAGTTAGGAGAGATAGGGAAAATTTTAGAAAGTAGACCAAAAAGTTGGAAGTGTAAAGAGTACTTGAAGAGTTAAGCAAAGGTAGAGTGGGGTATAGGTAGGCTAGATAGGTCGCAGCCAGAAGATGGCGAACAGGAAAAATTAAAGTTAGGACTAAAGAACAAACTCATCATGGCATTAGCGGACTTGGAGGAAGTCCTAGATTCAGAAGAAGTAGGAGACGCGAGAGAAGATGGTAGTCAGCTATCAACCGATAGTCTGAGGGCTTCAGCGGCAGGACCAGCGCCATCAGCAGCATCAACAGGAACACCAGTACCAGCATCAACATCAACAGCAGCAGCAACAACAACTTCAACATCAGCAGCACCAACTTTAACACCAGTCGTAACTGAAAATAGGGAAGAAAATATAGCTAGGGAAATTAATGTTAATAGGATAGATGAGAATAGGGAATTGAATAGAGAAAGGGTTTATGTTAGTGAAAGGTTTGAAAACTTAGCTAAGTGGGATGTCAAGTTCACCGGAGAGCGTTGTGGTGCTTCCGTGAACGCATTCCTGGAGAGGGTTGAGGAGATCCGTCAGGCTCGGGGAGTGACGGAAGCAAAGCTGTTGCGGTCGGCAGCAGATTTGTTTGTAGGTAGGGCTTTGATATGGTTTAGGGCAGTTAGGGTGTCGATAGGTTCGTGGCAAGAACTCGTCAGCGAGTTAAAGCTGGAGTTCTTACCACCAAATTATGATGATCTTTTGTTAGATGAGATTAGGCGTCGTACACAAGGCCGAGATGAATCCATCGGAGTCTATGTGGCGACAATGCAAAACATGTTTGGAAGGCTTTCCGAACCCATCTTGGAGGGGAGAAAGTTAGGAATGATTCAAAAGAATCTGACCCCTTTCTACCAGACGCAGCTCGGATTGGCTAATCCAGCTAGCGTTTCCGAGTTGGTTAGATTAGGGCGCAATTTGGAGTTCGTCAGGGCTAACGTGGAGTCATACGTTCCACCGCCCAATAGTAGAAGTAGGAACCTACTTGAGCCGGATCTGGCTTATGTAGGAGTTGAACCCCCCAGAGTTTCGGTGGTTGAATCAAACAATCGAACTCGACAGGTCGTGCAGGAGTCGAGTCCTAACTCGAGTTTCAGGTCAGCGAGGCCGGCTGTAAGGAGAGTTGCGGTTGTTGAGGACAACACCCAATCTCATCCGCCCGTCAACTTATCAAGGTCGTACAGGTGTTATAATTGCAATGGAGAAGGCCATCTTGCAAATAGGTGTTCCGCTGTTAGGCGATGTTATGGGTGTGGGAAACAGGGGGTTACAAAGAGTAACTGCCCGCAGTGTTCGGGAAACGGCAGACGCACTCTCGGGTCAGTAGGACGAGAGCGCCGTTAAATGCGTCGGGGTTGCCTACTGGTAACCAGTCGGCAGGAGTTAATTTGAGTTTCGCGCTTGAGCACGTAGGCAGGGACAAGAGACCATATATAGGTGTTAGCATTTATGGGATTAGGTTAGTAGGGCTTTTGGATTCGGGCGCTTCTCGCACAATCATATGTAGGGATGGATGGAAAATTTTGCAGGGCTTAGGTATAAAGTCAGGCACTAGCAAAGTAGGTAGTGTTAGTTTGGCTGATGGTGCAGGAGTGCAGGTGGAAGGTGAAGTTTCACTTCCAATTAAAATTAAAGGCAAGGTAGTTTTAGTAGGGTGTTTAGTTATACCTCATCTTCCTCATAGTCTGATTTTAGGAGCCGATTTTTGGGCTTTAGCGGGAATAGTCCCGGATTTACAATCAGGGGAATGGGAATTTTCGAATCAGAATTCGTTGAATTCGATTTCCCATTCTGAGCATTTGACTGAGGTAGGAGAGGTAGAAAAACAACAGTTAGAAAGATTTTTAGACAGGACATTTAAAGAAATGCCTGAAGGATTAGGGTGCACACAGATGGTGGAGCACAAGATTAGGATGAAAGCTGAACCCATTAAGCAGAGATATTATCCGGTATCTCCTGCCATTCAGTCTTTCATAGATAAGGTATTAGAAGAAATGTTAGCAGAGGGGGTTATAGAAAAATCTGACAGTCCATGGGCTTCACCCATTGTCATGATTAAGAAGAAGGATGGTACGTATAGGTTTTGTGTAGATTTTAGGAAGTTGAATGCGGCTACAGACAGGGACGCGTACCCCCTCCCCTACATAACAGCAATCCTGGATAAGCTGAATAACGCCAAATTCTTGTCTTCTTTGGACATCAAGTCGGCCTATTGGCAGATTCCGATGGAAAAAGAGTCAAGAAAGTATACTGCCTTTACGGTACCTGGCCGCGGTCTTTTTCAGTTTTTACGAATGCCGTTCGGGTTGCACAATGCTCCCGCAACTTGGCAAAGATTTATAGATAATGTTTTAGGACCCGAGTTAGAACCATATGTCTTCGTGTATCTGGATGATATCATTATCGTCACAGATACATTTGAGAAGCATATGGAGATTTTAGAAGAAGTCTTCAGAAGACTTATGAAGGCAGGTTTAAAAGTTGGTAGGGAAAAATGTCATTTTTGTAGGCCATCTCTGAAGTTTTTAGGCTATGTTGTAGACCGCAATGGTTTACACATGGATCCAGAGAAGATAGAAAGCATGTTAGGGATTCCTTCGCCAAGGAATATTAAAGAGGTTAGGAGTTTTATCGGCACGGTGTCCTGGTATAGGCGATTTATACCAAACTTTGTGAGTTTGGTGAAGCCGTTGTCCGATTTACTTAGGAAAAACAAGAAGTTTGAGTGGAGTAGCACTTGTGAGGAAAGCTTTAGGAAAGCTAAAGAGTGTTTAGTGGCAGCACCCATTTTGACGTGTCCTGATTTTTCGAAGCCGTTTGTCGTTCAAACGGATGCTTCTGATTTTGGGATCGGGGCTGTTTTGAGTCAGACCTTCGAGGAAGGTGAGAAGGTGATTTGCTATTTGAGCAGATCACTTAATAGGTGTGAGCGGAATTATTCCACCACAGAGAAAGAGTGCCTGGCAGTTTTGTGGGCGATAGAAAAGTTGCGGCCTTATCTGGAGGGAGTTAAGTTTTCGGTAATTACCGATCACTACTCCTTGATTTGGCTTAGCAAGTTGAAGGATCCAGCGGGAAGGCTGGCGAGGTGGGCTGTACGTATGCAGCATTTTGACTTCGATATCATCCATCGTAAAGGGAAGGATCATGTAGTGCCGGACATGCTCTCTAGGAGTGTGCCAGTTGTTTCTGGGATTTCCGAGCCAACAACCGACCCTTGGATTGGAAAAATGATATCGGAGGTGGAAAAGAAACCGTTGTCTTTTCCAGCGTGGAGAGTAGAAGACGGGAAATTATATAAGTTTGTTAGGTCAAGTCATGTGTTAGTCCATGACAGTAGTAGCGAGTGGAAACTAGTAGTAGGTAGGGAAGATAGGAAAAAGATTTTAGTTGAGAATCATGACCATCCATTAGCAGGGCATATGGGGGTAAAGAAAACATTTGCTAGGATAGGAGAAAAGTATTACTGGCCTAAGATGAGGTCAGATATTACTAAATATGTTAGGTTTTGTAAAGTGTGCCAAAGCGTGAAGCCGATTAATGAGAAACCGGCTGGGTTGATGACGGAGAGGAAAGGGGTTACCGACCCTTGGGAAATGGTGTGTGTGGACTTAGTTGGTCCATTACCAAAGTCGAGTAGGGGTTTTATTTATATTTTAACTGTTGTAGATTATTTTACTAAGTTCCCCCTTTTGTTCCCTTTAAGGTCAGCTACTGCAAAATCTGTTTGCAAGGAGCTGGAAGACAATGTCTTCTTGTTGTTCGGCGTACCTAAGTTTGTTGTCTGCGACAACGGTCCCCAGTTCAAGAGTAAGGAACTGAAAGCGTTGTGTGATGCCTACGGTTCGTCGATTCGGTTTACCGCGCATTATCATCCGCAAGCGAATCCCGCGGAACGTATTAATCAGATTATAAAGACTACACTTAGGGCTTATGTGTCAGAGAATCATAGGGTCTGGGACTCGCAACTTGCGAAAGTAGCGTGCACGAAGTTTTAGGAGTTTCACCGTATTACGCGAATTTCGGTAGGGGAATGGTGACGTTTGCTGGTTCCTCCACCGCAACGGCCATTCAAAATAGTAGGGATAGTGATAGGGACCAGAGTAGGAATAGCGATAGGGACTTCAGTAGGGAACAGTTTAGGAAGCTTAGGGAACAGATAGCAATGAGATTAGAGTTGGCGTCTAAGAAGGCGGCGAAAGCCTATAACCTTCGACGCAGGGACGTTCAGTTCCTTCCAAACGAGTTGGTTTGGCGACGGAACTTCGCGCTTTCCGATGCAGCGAATTATTACGCTGCAAAGTTAGCTCCGAAGTTTGTGGGCCCGTTTCGGGTGAAGAAAAGAGTGTCGGCTTGGACATACGTTCTCGAAGATGCCAATGGTGTCTCTCGAGGAACGTGGAATGTCAAGGACCTCAAACCTTATTCCGACGACCCTGAAGAGAGGGCGTAAGGTAGTCGCGTAGCAAGGATGTGCTCGCAAAGAAATACTGAGAGCAGTAAAAGCTCTGTGATGTGCTCATACTCTCGCCAGGAGCGATTGAGTTCTGGTTGTGTTGTCTGCTAGTGTGTGCTCCATTTGGTTGTGTTGTCTTACCTTTTCCTTTCCTGTTACTTCGGCTTTTCTTTCGAAAAGCCCAGTTTCTCTCTTTGGTAGGTAAGGGTGGAATTTGTTACGGTAAATTTTCCCGCAACAAAAACCATTCTTGCATTTAGTTATTTACATTTCAATATCCTTCTCTTTTCCTCAAACCCTTCCCTATCATTTCTTCGTCCCATCATTTCTCCGTGGTTTGCTCTTAGCAATGTGATCGAAACATAGCTTTGAGCAAATGACAAAATAGGTGCATGTCGTAATCAGCGGACGAGCTGAACTGATGTCGGCGTTTGGTGTGTCGAGCCAGAAGCCTCTGGAGACTCGCACATCATTTATTAAATTGAATGTCATCCATACTTCGTCAATCACAAACATCATTATACTCATTCATCGACATTCACATATCATCATTTAAACATACTTACATCCATATACCTATAACATCATTATCATCTTTACACTCATCATCATGCACACATCTCATCACACACACTACACAAGCAGGATATATCACACACAACACTATACACATACATACACATATCACAGGTGTGAACAATTGAAATGGCACGTGTGGAAGCCATACTTCGTTATGAAACACACTGTGCAGCGTAGTGCTGCAAGTGTAGACATCCTAAATTTAACCTTTGTTTTGTAAAACCAAATCATAAGAATGAAACGTTAATAGTTTTCCCTTCTCCCCAAATCTGCGCAAAGATCCACCGAATAGGGTAAAGTAGTTCATTTTGGTTTTATTAGCTTTTCCTCCCTTCTTCAATTTTCGAAAAGTTGTAACATTGAGAATTTTATCCTTTCCCTGACTCAGTAGAATATATTGTAGAGTAACTGGGAAAATGCCCAGATGTATTATTTTCAACTTTCAGGAACTTTCATTTTTCTCGACATGTTTTATGGGAGGGGTCTGATCTCGACTAATGAGCTGGATAAGTTTTGGGAACAAACCCCCAACAACTTTTTCAGTTCAATGTGCTTGGAAAATTGTGCGAGTGAAAGGTTTCGCTGGAATTCGACAACGGAGGTGCTTGTCAGCTATAAGGCTGCATGTGCTAGAAAGCCGTGACAGAAAACCTCGAGACACGATTGGCTGATTGTATGAATGTGTGCGTGAATTTGAAAGTCGAGAAAGGACAAACTGACAAGATCAAACACTTCTTGGTTGACCTAGAAAACAACAAGTGGTTCATTTTGCGATTTTCAATTTTTTTGAGAAAAATAGAAAGTTTAAATAGTGAAAGTTGGAGATATTTTAAAAATAGTTTTGTAGAGTAATTTGTTCAAATTGTTAGAAAAAAGGTTTAGAGTCAGTGAAAGGATTAGAATTGAGAAAGCAGGAGAAAACGTCAGACGGACGAACATAGAAAATTTGAAGGAGGAAGGAGTAGCTGAAAAAAAAAGATAAGTAGAGTTTTTTTAGTTTTTTTAGTGTTGTCAAAATTAAGATTCGGTTGTTCTTTGCCAACGAAATTCTCAAAATTGTGAGACACGCGACCCTGTTTAATTTCATTTTAATTGTTCTTTTCGGGAAAGAACAATTAACGTTTCATTCTCCGGTTACTTTCATTTGTTTACCTTTTGAACGGTTCACCTAACCGTCCACCATTGTAATTTTATAATTGAAAAGATTTGGGTTTTTAATCCCACTCTTTGTAAGGTTTTCCCAACACAGAACACAAAATAAATAGCATTAAATCCCTTTGGGAATTTAACTTGCGTATTTTAATTGATATTTTAACATTTCAGCCTTTATTATTGGTTTGGGAATTTCACCTAAAAATTTCCTGGCGCCCATATTTTTCCAGTACACCCGGTACTTGGAAAATACTTTTAATTCGTCTTTTATTTATTACATTAATCGGTTCTTTTATTCGCGATCGATCGTCTTAATCGCGCTACGCTATCATTACATTGTTTACGAACCCAGCCCAGCTGAGTTTAGCCGTGGTGTCAGCAGCCTACCTGCTGAGTGTTACACTTTTACTTATCAGCGCGATTGACAGTTCGTTTGTTTACCTCGCGGCACACCGGTTGTGCATTTCTTTTAATCGTTCTAAATTTCGTTTGCTTAATTTAATTAATTGGATCCGGAAAATCCAATCGCGTTACAAATAGTACAAATAATAGTTTCGTTCATCGTAAAGTTAATTTATCGCGAAATAAAATTGTAACAACTAAGTTACTTTGTTCTATACAAAAAAAAAAGGAGATTATTTACAATAAAATGGTTCCAAAAAAATTCCTAGTTGCGTATACTTCAGGAGCAGAGGTTAAGAGGGAAGTAGTTTGTTGTCATTCCAGGCCCAATGGTTAGACGAGGAGGTTCTCGTCTCCGAAAGGGGGAGGATATGTAACGATGCATTTGAGAAGCTCGTTACATGCTTTTCCATTTATCTCCCCAGCACACCGCCACCGCCATCCAGCGGATAAAAGAACGCGCTTAGCCAACGCACGAACCGGAACTATTCCCTCGCTTACCTAGTGCACGAACCGGATATTCCCGTGACTATACGATTCACAAACCGGAGCTAGTTACACAGCAAAATAATAGGGGGAAAGCTTACCTACCAAAGATCGTATTCTACCATGCGTGGGGGAAAAATAATACACATCGATCAAAATACCGAAATCCCCATGCACAAGCATCGAGCAACACGACCGTCGGCAGAGCTTGATGGTAGGTTTCAGGTACGATATAGCTATGGCATATATCCAAACATAATGGGTAACTAATAAATATAGTGTGGGATATGGCTATGGCGTATAGTCAAATACCATGGATAAATGATAAATACGGTGTATGGTATGGCTATGGGGTATAGCCAAATATAATGGTGAGGTATCGTCAACCATAGGGAGACATGGTAAGATGTGCATGGGAGTGGGGATATCCCATTGTTCATATGGGTTCCCATATGATTCCATGGTAAGCTACAAGTATAAAAGGAGCAGCTCGACACAGGAAAAATCAGTTCGCCGGCACCGGCCAAGAGGTGCTGTTCACTAAGAACAATTCCCTAGAAGGAAATAATAAGCAGTAAGTCGTTGGGTTGAGTAAGTTTGTTGCCTTAAAATTAAATTTCTTAAGTATTGTGCCACCAGGGGCAAAGACTAGTACCTGTGATCCCCCAGAGCTATTGCCTGTGATCTTACCGCTTCGGTTTCGGCCGCCTGTGTTTCTTACCTACCGGGGGTCTCAACCGCCCGTGTTTCTTACCTACCAGGGGCTTCGGCCGCCTGTGTTTCTTACCTACCAGGGGCTTCGGCCGCCTGTGTTTCTTACCTACCGGGGGCTTCGGCCGCCTGTATTTCTTACCTACCGGTGGTTTCGACCGCCCGTGTTTCTAACCTACCGGGGGCTTCGGCCGCCTGTGTTTCTTACCTTCCGGGGGCTTCGGCCGCCTGTGTTTCTTACCTACCGGGGGTTTCGACCGCCCGTGTTTCTTACCTACCAGGGGCTTCGGCCGCCTGTGTTTCTAACCTACCAGGGGCTTCGGCCGCCTGTGTTTTTTACCTACCGGGTGCTTCGGCCGCCTGTGTTTCTTACCTACCGGGGGCTTCGGCCGCCCGTGTTTCTTACCTACCAGGGTTTTCGGCCGCCTGTGTTTCTTACCTGCTAGGGTCTCTAGACGCCTACGCGCTTCGACATTACCTACGGCTACCTATAGGGTGGATGCGCCGTACGGGATCGTGCCACTAAGGGCATTAACCATAAAATCCAACAATTACTAATCCGTTTCATTCCTTAGAGCCTGCCAGTCACAGGGTCAACTAGACTAGGGTTGCCACCAGCCTGGGAAATTAGAAGCCGATTACGATCCTCGCAGCCGTAATCGAGGCATACCGACCGACAAAGTTGCCACCAGCCTGGGAGATTAGATGCCGATTACGATCCTCGAAGCCGTAATTGAGGCGTACCGACCGACAAAGTTGCCACCAGCCTGGGAGATTAGAGGCCGATTACGATCCTCGAAGCCGTAACTGAGGAAGCACAAACCGACAAGTTAGCGGCAGAACCAATACCACACATACATTTCCTGATAAATTGTTAATTATAATATAAAATCTACCGAGTAGAGAGTTTCTTGACCTTTGTGAAGTTTTGGTGTTTTCTTCACTAAAACCTTGGCTAGCCCTGAGTATTACGTCGGCTGGGAAATTAAAAACACGTCACAACACACACATCTTAACGTGCTCTATTGTCTTACCCATGCCCGAAACAATAGCCACAGAAAAAGCTTGCCTATGCTGTGGAGAATGAAGGAATGAAAACCCATAAGAAAAAACAATATGTTGTCTTCTTTTAGTTAAATATTAAACATTGATTAAAAACAAAATCTATGTTCTTTTTAAAACAACACCGTGAAGTCTAGTCACATTCATTAACGAATCAATAACATAACCACCTTATGGACTTCACTTTATTTAATTTTGCCCGCTTCTTCTTTATTCTTTTCTCATAGATAAGAAACAAAAACAAACGTCAAAATCTTGGATGCATTTCGGCACTTTACAATGCCATCTTCAGCACGTCTTTTTATTGACTAAATACTAAGTACATAATTATTAACAAAGCTTTCCAATAACAAAAATATATAAGAGTGAGAAACTGCATAATGCAAACTAACGCAAAACATTTTGTTGATTTTGTCTTCTTATGATGCTAAAAAGAGATGACTTGATCGGTGCATCCATTGTGTTCATCAAGATGTTGTTGTTTTTGTGCATGTACAGGCTCTCATACGCGTCTAAAAATCTGTCGTCGCTTACATGCTTGATGAGCTTTAGGTTTTCTTTCGTCACATTATGTCCATTCTCAATCATGTGTAGGGCTACCGCTGATTTATCAGGTTTATTTAACTTTTTGTTTGCAAGATGTTCATTAAACCTTGTTTCAATGTTTCTTTTGGTTTGTCCATAATATTTTTGTTCACATTCATTGCATGCAATTTCTTTTGCTTTGCTACCTGCCATACTCCATTGTATACACCGCTGGCTCACAACCCATGGGTCGCGACCCAAAATTGGGTCGCCAAGCTATTTTCGGTGGGTCGTGAGCACATACTGACGTACTGAAAAAAATCTTATAATTTGAAAAAAATGAATATGTATATATTGTAACGTGCGCTTAGTTCGCAAAAACTTCACTTTTCTATTTAATTCTACCACTCTTATTCAGTATCTATCTTTATTTGATCTCAACTCGACTTTTGGAATATCACTTGTACACAACAGTTTACTCTTAACTTTATCACTCTATAATCAAAACTGACTCTGGTTGCGTCAGCGGCCTCTTTATATAGCAGTGTGAAACATCGAGATCTTTCTACTAGTTTTGCTATAAACCATGATGTCTAGACACATTCTCCTCCCGGTATTTCTGCACACACACACACTCACTCACAAACGACGTCTTCATTATACCATTCCATTATAGTGTTGCCAGTTGTGTTTTCGGTTGAACGTTTTCGATTAGGAAATTGGTATAAATGTTGGGTGTACATTACAATATATATATTCAAGTATATAAAAAATCTTATGCTGGCATATGTGTTGTGTCGCAATCGCTTGTGTGTGTTTTATAAGAGAGCGAACACATTTGTCTTATATAATATACAGACAATCAGTTGCAACACAACACAACACAAAACACCACGACAAACAAGAGTGTTTCTTGTTTTAAGTATAATAATCACCCTTATTGGGATAGGTGTTTCACAAAATTTTTAAACGTTAAAAGAGTGTTATATTTTCCTAGTCGGAGAGTGAAAAAACTATATCAAGTTACCTTTTTGTCTTATGAAACCGTTGAACAGTGAAACAAATACCTAAACGTCGATAAAGTGCAAAAGTCATTTCTGTTACTGATTTTCTTTTATTTAATAAATATTGTAATGTGCACCCAACATTTCATGCTAATTTCCTAATTGAAAACGTTCAACCGAAAACACAAGTGCTGGCAACGCTGTAATGGAAGACGTTGTTTGTGAGTGAGTGTGTGTGTGTGCAGAAAAATACCGGGAGGGGAACTTGTCTAGACATCATGGTTCATAGAAAAACTACCAGAAATCTCTCGATGTTTCACACTCCTATATAAAGAGGGAGCTGACGCAACCAGAAGTCAGTTTTGATTATAGAGTGATAAAGTGAAGAGTAAATTGTCTACAAGTGATACTCCAAAAGTCGAGTTGAGATCGAATAAAGTATAGATACTGAATAAAAGTGGTTGAAATAAATTGAAAAGTGAAGTTTTATTTTTCGAACTAAGCGCACGTTACATTGGTGTCAGAAGTGGGATAAAACTTATTTGACTAGTAAAGTGTAAAAAAAAAAAAAAGTAAAAGGAAAAATAATAATTATATACAGTGAAAATGGGTAAGTTGTTAGCAGAGCTCAACTGCATTGAGCTTAAAAGTGAGTTAGGTAAGCGAAATTTTTCTAGAGCGGGATCGAAAAATGAGCTCGTCCTGCGCTTGCGTAACTATTTGGAACAGCAAGGGGAAGACGTAAACACTTTTGTTTTTGAAACAGAAGTGGAAGAAGAGGAAGTAAGTGAAAGTGTAGATTTTTCTAGTATGATGAAACTTTTGTTAGAACAGCGAAACGAGCAAAAGAAGGAACAGCAGAATGTTCTCGAAAGACTCGAAGTACAACAAAAGAAGCTGATTGAAGAGCAACAGCAGAATATTCTCGGACGTCTGGAAGACCAAAGAAACGAGCAAAAGAAGGAACAGCAGAATGTTCTCGAAAGACTCGAAGTACAACAAAAGAATCTGGAAGAGCAACGAAACGAGCAAAAGAAGGAACAACAGAATATTATCGAAAGACTTGAGGCGCAACAGAATGTTTTGGAAGGTCAGAAAAACATTCTAGAAGGCAAATTGGGCAACATTGAGAAAAATATATGTGCCCTTGACGAACGAGTTGAAGGTGTGGAAAAACAGCTTTCTGTTGTAGAGAATCGTTTGGAAAGCCGATGCGATAACCAGTTCTCTGTTCTGTCCAAGGAATTAGACCAGATCCGGAAAATAAAA
Source organism: Melanostoma mellinum (assembly GCA_914767635.1). Taxonomy (NCBI): domain Eukaryota; kingdom Metazoa; phylum Arthropoda; class Insecta; order Diptera; family Syrphidae; genus Melanostoma; species Melanostoma mellinum. The sequence goes on along the minus strand of OU612059.1, from coordinate 115,977,395 downwards.
ATTCGAGAGTCTGCTGGGGAGTTTGCAAAGAAAAAGGAGATGAAACCCCCAACATTTGATGGACAGTCTTCTTGGCCAGTCTACAAGAGACAATTTGAGGCAGCCGCGACAACAAATGGCTGGGATGACGAAGACAAGTACATAGCACTGACTCTTGCTCTTAGAGGACCAGCAGCTGAATTACTTCAAACAGTTCCAGCTGGTAAGAGCGGTGATTTCAATTCTGGCAGCTAAAGATAAACGCTTTGGAGATAGCCACTTGAAAGAAGTCTTCCGAGTCCAACTCAATAACAGAGTCCAGAAAAGGGGTGAAAGTCTACAGCAGCTCCAAGCAGACGTCGAAAGACTGGTTCACCTGGCATACCCGGATGCTGGAGAAGAAATCATCAACCAGCTTGCTGTTGAGTCCTTCGTTCGTGCCATTTCCGATATACATCTTCAGAGGTCTGTGCGAACTGCTAGAACACGTACTCTTTCCGAAACTTTAGCATTCGCATTGACAATTGAAGCAGCAGAACAGGCTTCTCAGGGAGTACATCGACTTAGAGAGGCCATAGTCGAAGAATGCTAGTGCCAAAGAGCTGCAATACAAAAGAACCGGAGCGAACTAGCAAGATGTTGGAACTGCAACAAGACCGTGCACTTACAGCGTCAATGCCGACTACCACCAAACAAAGCCAGTTGTCAACATTGTGGAAGCAAGAGATCCAACAAGCAAGGTAACAACAACTCCAGCGTTGCCTATTAGCCCGTTTCCCATCAGGGAAACGAGTAAGAACCAACTTCGAGGGGCAAAGGCTGGTTTCTTGTATCGATGGCCCCAAAACCACCATCCAGGTCTCCCAGACCAAACGAGACAACAAAAGTATGACCGTTGAGACTACTATTAACGGGAACAAACATTTGGCTACCATTGACACCAGTGCCACAGCATCCATAGTACGTCGAGACCTGGTAAAGATGACGTGGCTTCATAACACCAATAGCTACCGTCTAAGAACCGCAACGGGAGAAGCAGCAAGAGTATATGGAGAAGTGTGTCTCAAGATCCGACTAGCCGATCTAGTGTTTACTCATCAATTCCTGGTGGCAGATATATGTGACGAGTGCATCATTGGAATCGACTTTATGAAACAGCACGGAGTTATTTTGGATATCGGTAATCAAGTTTTGAAATACCAAAATAAAGAAATTCCAATGACCTATTCGAATGAAAATACGTCAACACTGAGGACTGTCATCACGGAAGATCTGATTCTGCCTCCTTCTTCTGAAGTGTTCGTTTGGATAAAACTGGAAGGTGAGTTTGGAAGCCTTCGATACCTCATGGTGGAACCAGACCCAGAGTGTTCCTCCCAAAGCGTCATCATTGGGAAAACACTGGTAGCACCGAAAAACAAAATGGTCCCCGTAAGATTACTAAACACCAGACCGTACGATGTAAAGTTGAAGAAAGGAGAAGTCGTTGGACGTTGCGAATCGGTTGCAGAAATTACAAAGATCACAGACGAAGCCCCGAGAAAAACTATAACTCCGGAGGAGCTCAAAACCATCAGAGCTAAAATACTGAATTCATCCAACCTTGATCACCAACAAACAAGAAAGTCTCCTACAAGAGTACACTGACATCTTCGCATCGCAAAAGGGACAATATGGTAGGACACAGTTGGTGCAGCATCGCATCAACACAGCAGATGCAAGACCGATTCGTCAACCCGCAAGACGTCTTCCACTGGCCAAACAAGGTGAGGTTGAGGAAATGATAACAGCAATGAAGAAGGACGGTCTTATCGAAAATTCCAAAAGTCCTTGGGCATCACCAGTGGTGCTAGTGAAAAAGAAAGACGGAAGCACTCGCTTTTGTGTAGACTACCGAAGGCTGAATGATGTGACTAAGAAAGACAGCTATCCCCTGCCCAGAATCAGTGATACCCTGGATGCCATGGAGGGAGCCCAGTGGTTCTCGACGCTGGACTTGAAGAGTGGATATTGGCAAGTTGACATCCACCCTGATGATCGGGAAAAGACGGCGTTTTCTACAGGTAATGGGCTCTGGCAGTTCAAAGTTATGCCGTTTGGGCTATGCAACGCTCCGGCAACATTCGAGCGTTTGATGGAGTGCGTTCTTCAAGGACTGACGTGGAAAGCTTGCCTAGTCTACTTGGACGATGTCATTGTTTACGGGAAAACATTTGACCAACATTGCAAGAACCTAAAAGCCGTGTTTCAGAGACTTCGAGAGGCTAACCTTTAACTGAATCCGGAAAAATGTGCACTTTTTAAAACCGAAGTTAAGTATTTGGGACACATCATCTCTTCCCAAGGAGTGAAGACTGATCCTGAAAAAGTTGACTCCGTCAAAAATTGGCCAACACCACAGGACAAACATCAACTCCGAAGCTTTCTTGGTCTTGCCACATATTACCGACGTTTTGTTAAGAACTTTGCTGGAGTTGCAAAGAGTTTACATCAGCTCACCGAAAAAAGGAAGCAGTTTAAAAGGTCAGGTGAGTGGGAGAAATCTTTTCAGGAACTCAAATACCGCCTCTGTAACGCTCCAGTGCTGGCACATCCAACACCTGGCAGAACGTTCATCATCGACGCTGATGCAAGCAACGTTGGAATCGGGGCGGTACTATCCCAAGTGCATGATGGCGAAGAGAAAGTGGTGGCATATTACAGCAAGGTCCTCTCGAAGCCCGAAAGAAACTACTGCGTGACCAGAAGGGAACTGCTAGCTCTTATCTTGGCAACAAAGCTTTTCCATAAGTACATCTATGGACAGAAATTCCTTCTGCGGACAGACAATGGTGCTCTGAACTGGCTGTTGAACTTCAAAAATCCAGAAGGTCAAGTCGCAAGGTGGATAGAAAGACTGCAGACTTATGATTACCAGATTCAACACCGCAGAGGAAAGTTGCACTCAAACGCCGACGCATTATCCCGAAGACCTTGCAAAGTGGATTGCAAGCATTGTAGGCGGCAAGAAGAAAAAGAAGATATTACCGCTCAGCGACTAAGAGCTGACCCAATATGCGGATGGAGCAATGAGGAAGTGAGGACTGCTCAACAGGAGGATCCAGATATCGAACCCATTCTCGCATGGAAAGAAAATGAAGAGAAACCTGAATGGGGAGACATTTCTGACAGGAGTCCAGTTGGGGACTCACTATATGTGCAAGAAGGTGTCCTCAGGCGAAGATGGGAATCCGCTGACGGTAAGTCATATGTGATGCAGCTGATCGTACCGCAATCGAAAGTCAGTGAAGTTCTTCGGGAGATGCACGACGGACCTTCTGGAGGCCACATGGGAGTAAACAAAACACTGGAGAAGGTGCGACATCGGTTCTACTGGTTACATGCTAGAGATGACGTGGAGAAGTGGTTCCAAACATGTGACAAGTGTGCTGCAACCAAAGGACCGGGTAGGAAGATTCAAGGTAAAATGCATCAGTACAACGTTGGATCGCTTTTTGAGAGGATTGCAGTAGATGTGGCTGGGCCTTTTCCAGAGACCAACGCTGGAAACAAGTACATTCTGGTTGTAATGGACTACTTTAGCAAGTGGCCTGAGGCGTATGCCATCCCAAATCAAGAGGCCAAAACGGTGGTTGCCCAGATTGTGTTTAACTGGGTGAGTAGGTTTGGTGTTCCTATGGAACTCCATTCCGACCAAGGGAGGAACTTTGAGTCAAACATCTTCCAAGGAGTGTGCGGACTACTTGGCATTAAGAAGACTAGAACCACACCGCTTCATCCACAGTCTGATGGGATGGTTGAAAGATTCAACCGGACCTTGAAAGAACACCTCACCAAGGTCGTAGGCGACTACCAAAGAGACTGGGATAGGCACGTACCGCTATTCCTGATGGCCTATAGAAGTGCAGTACATAGCTCGACAGGACAAACACCATCTGACATCCTGTTCGGGAAAACCATGCGGCTGCCCAGCGAACTTAAATTTGGATGCCCCACAGAGTAGCCACAGGACACGAACGAGTATGTGGACGACCTCAAGGAGAGACTCGCTTACATCCATAAAAGAACAAGGGAACGGATGAAAACCTACAGCGACCGGATGAAGACACGGTACGACACAAAAGCGACAACGTCAGGATTCCAAGCAGGAGATCGTGTGTGGCTTTATAATCCTCATCGTCAAAAGGGATTGTCACCGAAACTTCAGCAGAACTGGGAAGGTCCTTATACTGTTGTCACGAGGATTAACGACGTGGTCTACCGCATCCAAAGAGGACTAAGAGGCAAGTTAAAAGTAGTGCATTGTGACCGGCTGCATCGATATCGTGGGGGAGGCTGCAAATGGAATTATTCGGGACGAACAATCTTAAGGAGGGGGCAGTGTAATGTGCACACAACATTTCATGCTAATTTCCTAATTGAAAAAGTTCAACCGAAAACACAAGTGCTGGCAACGCTATAATGGAAGACGTTGTTTGTGAGTGAGTGTGTGTGTGTGCAGAAAAATACCGGGAGGGGAACTTGTCTAGACATCATGGTTCATAGAAAAACTACCAGAAATCGCTCGATGTTCACACTCCTATATAAAGAGGGAGCTGACGCAACCAGAAGTCAGTTTTGATTATAGAGTGATAAAGTGAAGAGTAAATTGTCTACAAGTGATACTCCAAAAGTCGAGTTGAGATCGAATAAAGTATAGATACTGAATAAAAGTGGTTGAAATAAATTTAAAAGTGAAGTTTTATTTTTCGAACTAAGCGCACGTTACAATATTGTGTTTCGAATTGCAAAAATTTGTAAAAACTGTTCAAAAAAGGTAAGGTATTGAAACTTTTATTCTGTTTTTGTTAAAAAAATGTTGACTAGGGATTTATTTTATTGGGACCAATGGCAAAAAGAAAATATTGTGAAGACTATTTAAAATTCTGTATCACTTCAGTAGTTAGTTTTGGTATGTTCTGGCGCAGGTGGCTGTCCCGGCACTCCAGGTAACCCAGGTGGTCCCGGCACTCCTTGCAACCCAGGTGGTCCCGGTTCTCCATTCTACCCACGTGGTCCAGTTGGTCCTGTTAGTCCTCTGACAGGAGTTCTATTTGAAAACCTTCCGAACTTATCTACACTCATTTTGTTTTTTACTCGATAATATTAGATTCTTTTAATTCTTCGATAATTGACACAATTTCGTTGGAATGATTATTATGTCCTGCTTGATGTGAAGCGACAAGAAGTCTTAATCGAACTACAAGTTCATTGGGATCATCCCAGAAGATATAGTCTTTTTCTTTCTTAGATTGTTGCATTAATCCATTTCCTGTATGCGAAACTGGAGTAGTAGTATCTGTTAGTAGTTTGCTTATAATTTCTTTATATTTACTTCCACGATTTCCTAAAACTTGTTTTGTAGAATCATGAGAACGTCGATGTGCATTAGTATCTTCCAATATATCCTTATATATTTTTAAATCTTTCTCATTATATATATTTTGGGAGGGTTTTTTCTTGAATATTAGTTCATATAAACCGTTTGAACCTTCATAGATTTTATTCTTTATTTGTATATTTCTTCCTAGAATTTTAAACTCTCCATCCCCGATGAACAACTTGCCATTCTTTTCGTGAACGCCATATATATTGTCAAAAGCACTAGACTCATTCAAAAATAAATCTATATACTTCTGCGATATTTCATCGGATTCATTGTCGTCTATTTGGTCGGTTAAGTGACGAGCTTTGTAACGACCACGTACTCGTTGTCTGCTTTCTCTAAAATGCTTGCTTTTGGGTGTAGTTGAATAGTTTTTCGGAGTAATACTACTGATGCTTGCAGCAGGTGTGGCAAAATCATCATCAAAATTTTGTTTTGATTTAGCTACAGGAGTTTCAAAATAGTTTTGCTGTTCATTTGATTTCTCAACTAACTCTTTCATAGGGTTGGTAATTGGTTTAAAGGTTTCCTCTAATTGAGTTTCGAATGCTTCCTTTCCATTTCTTAGAGCTTTATATTTCTTTCGTAGGGCATCAGTAGTTTTAATGAGTTCACTTGTCAGTTCCTTATTTAAATTCGTCATAATGAAGCTGTATTGTTTTTACAACAGACTGTAAATAAGCTTCGTATACTATGAAAGAATCTTTCAATCGGTTTGAAATTGAATTTTATGTTGAATTTACTGCTTCTGATTGATGAACATCGATTTTTAAACCGATTTGAACGACTTCGAACTTCTACGGATTGTGCGTTGAACTGTTTTGAGCTGCTCTCATAGTACATTACTTTACGTATGTTGTAAACGGTAGAAAGAAATGTTTTTTATATTTGGCATTTATGAACTGCTTTGAAACAGCCTTTTTCTGTTTTTGAACTGCTTTTGAACTGCTTTTGAACTGGTCTGAACTGCTTTTGAACTGGTCTGATCGGCTTTTGAACTGGTCTGATCGGCTTTTGAACTGGTCTGATCGGCTTTTGAACTGGTCTGATCGGCTTTTGAACTGCTTTTGACCTGGTCTGAACTGCTTTTTTCTGTTTTTTACTGCTTTGAAACAGCTTTTTTTTCTGTTTTAAACTGCTTTTTTCTGTTTTTTACTGCTTTGAAACAGCTTTTTTCTGTTTTAAACTGCTTTTTTCTGTTTTTTACTGCTTTGAAACAGCTTTTTTTCTGTTTTAAACTGCTTTTTTCTGTTTTTTACTGCTTTTGAACTGCTTTTTTTACTGTTTTTACTGCTTTTTTCCGTTTTTTTACTGCTTTGAAACAGCTTTTTTCTGTTTTTTACTGCTTTTTTCTGTTTTTTACTGCTTTTTCTGTTTTTAACTGCTTCTTACTGTTTTTTTTACTGCTTTTGAACTGCTTTTTACAGGTTTTACTGGTTTTGAAGTGCTCTCATAGCACATTAATACACGTATGATGTAAACTGTTATAAAGATCTGCTTTTTATAGTTTCAGGAAATGATCAAAGCCCTTCCTATATCGACCTTCTTTCAAAGGACTGTCTTTTTCAATTACCAAGAATCCATATTCATCATTCCAACATTCTGCACATACCTTTTGAAATATATTAAATGTCATATCAGAATTAACATGATCATTATAAATATGTTTCAAGTTCATATCGTCCTGTTTGAAAACAGTTAAAAAATTTGCATTGTCGCGTATAAGATGCTTTGGAATTCTTGTATATGTTTGACATAGATAAAAACTATCAATGAGATGATGTCGTCCCATACTAAAGTAAGTTCGTATAGTATCTTGTTTTTCACATGCAATATCATCAAAGATAAAGACTGAATTGGGTTTTGCTTCTTCAGGTGGTATAACTTCACTGTTGTTGGAAAACGTAAAGAAACCCATTTCTTTGATTGGCTTGATAGCTCTTCGTAAAAACTCATACTTTGGTTGATGTAATGACTTTGAATAAATATATATGTTTTCAAATCTTAAACCGTTAGGATGTTGTAGTAAACTCATCATAGCATTTGTTTTTCCACAATTTGAGGGACCCGTAATTAAACCTCTTATGCTATTGGGTAATAGTTTTCCATGTTTTCTTGACTCATTACTTTTAGTCAAATCCAAATTTTGTATTGGTAAAAGTTGTTGTTGTTTCACGAATCGCATGATGAAAGATACTAAGCAATTTCCTTTAAATACAAAGGTTATATCAAAAAAATAGTCATAACATTGTAAACCGTCCTATTGAGTACATAAGTTTATTTCTATAAAAATGCTGGATTTTTCAAAAAAACATATCAGTCAACAAAGCATCGTTAGAGGAGACGGTTTAGTAAACTCTATAATCAACAAATTACCCCTTGAACTTCATCTTCCTGGCTATCAATATTGTGGACCTGGAACAAAACTAGAAAAACGATTAGCAAGAGGAGATCCAGGAATTAATTTGCTTGATCAGGCATGCAAACAACACGATATATCTTATTTTAAATTTAAAAATACATCTGAACGTCATACAGCAGATAAAATCTTAACTGAGAAAGCTTGGAAACTAGCGACATCTAAGGACACTGGTTTAGGTGAACGAGCGAATGCTATACTAGTTACAAATCTAATGAAAGCTAAACTTAAATTAGGTATGGGTTGCTCTAACAGTAAGGAAAAAATGAAATCAAAAAATAAAAAAGAGAAAACCAAGAAGAGAATCACTTTTAGTAGAACAATTAAAAGTCTTGGAAAAACTATTCAAAGAAAAAAGCCACATAGTCTCGAAAAAGCTATCAAAATAGCATTGTCAGCTGCTAAGAAAACAATTAATAAAAATGAGCACAATATTAAAACACCAAGAGTTATTTCAGTACCGAAAATTGGTGGTGTCATACCATTTCTTGTTCCACTCTTTGCTGGACTTTCAGCTCTCGGAGCTTTATCTGGAGGTGCTGCTGGTATTGCTAAGGCTGTCAACGATGCTAATAATGCTAAAAAAGATTTAGATGAGAAAAAACGGCATAATGGAAAATTGGAAGCTATTTCAATGGGTAACGGTCTACATTTAAAACCTTATAGAAAAGGACTTGGGCTTTATTTGCGTCCGCATTCAAAAAACTTATAAATTCGTTACCCAAACGTGCCTTGAATGAGATGGATTTGAGAGCTTTTGCCATGAGGTTAATACCACATTTTCGGGGAGTTTTCATGAGTGATAATTTACCGGAAAGTAAACCCTTAAGAAATGAATGTGCAATAGTGAATTTAGATTCCTCAAATGGACCAGGAACACATTGGGTAGCGTATTATAAAAAAGGCGGTCACATCGAATATTTTGATAGTTTTGGAAACCTTCAACCACCGAACGAATTAATTGATTATTTAGGCGATAAGATTAAATATAATTATATTAAGTATCAAGATTATAACTTTTTAAATTGTGGACACTTATGTTTAAAGTTTCTATATGATCACTATTATGAATAAATAACAAACATTTTGTAAAATTATTTTCATTGTCTTTTTTATTGTCATGGCGTTCACACTCACACTGAGCGGAAATACTTCTCATTTGACTGCGGAATATTTTCCACCTTTAAAATTGGATCGGGAGTACGTTTGTGGTTTGATAGATTTTCAAACATATAACTCTATACCTAATGTTGATGAACGAAACAATTTGCTGCATATTGGAGCACATGTTATTGAAATTCCAACAGGCTCATATGAAATCGATGATATTTATTCTTTTATTAACTATGCATTAAAAGAAAATAATTTTCCCATCTCCATGAAAATTGAAGCTAATAATAATACATTACAATGTGAACTGATTAGTACAGAGACTGTACATTTCGAGAAAGATCGATCTATAGGAAAATTATTGGGATTCAGTAAACGATCTTTGAAAGCTGATTTATTACACACTTCTGATTTACCTGTTGACATAAACAAAGTGAATGTTATACGAATTGAGTGTAATATTATTTCTGGTTCATATTTTAATAACAAACCAATGCATACGATACATGAATTCTCACCAGAAGTAGGACCGGGATATAAAATCATTGAAGTTCCCAGAAATGTCATCTATTTACCAGTGAGCGTCAAACAGTTAAGTTCGATTTCATTGAAGCTTGTTGACCAGGACGGAGATTTAATAAATTTTAGAGGAGAAACAATTACCATACGTTTACATTTAAAACCATTAGGAGGTGCTACATAATGTTAATATATAATAATATAATCGACCGCAAAAGTGATGATTCTGTTAGTTCTACAAGAGCAGCAAAACTGACAAGACCGAAGCTCTCATCTGAAAATAAATCGTATCTCCAGTCCTTAGGATTTGTTTTAAAATAAAAATATAATAACAAATAAAATAATAAAAAAAAATAATAATAACAAAAAAAACAACAAAAAAAGAAGATAAACATGAGCGAAATATTGAATATAACCCAAACATCTGGTTATGATAATAGCATCGCCAAATTTGAATATCACAGCTACTCCCCGTTTTTGCAGTCTTACAATGCAAGCGATGAAATACGTATTTCCATTCAACAACAAGACCTCTGTATTCTGCCCAGCGAAAGTTATATATACATTGAAGGAACCCTAAAAAAATTAAATGGAAGTAATTCTAATTCAGCTAAATTATGCAATAATGCTATGGCCTTTCTTTTCGAGGAAATTCATTATGAATTAAATGGTGTGGATATTGAATATGTACAGTAAAAATGTTGGTATTACAACAACATTAAAGAACTATATATCCTTAAATGAGAATGAAAGCAGATATCTTCAAAATGCCTCATGGTATGAAAAAGATACCATTTTGACTTCATCTGATACTTTCAACTTTTGTGTACCTCTTAAAAGTTTACTTGGATTTGCTGAAGATTATAAACGGATTATAACAAATGCAAGACATGAATTGATTTTAATACGCACTCGAACTGATGAGAATGCTTTTGTTTCGTCGGAAGATATGCAAATTAAAATTCTGAAAATGCAATGGAGAGTTCCTCACATCACATTGGCGGATGCTGATAAGCTTACCTTACTTAAGCAAATACAATCAAAACCTATTCAAATTCATTTTAGAAACTGGGAAATGTATGAATATCCAACACTACCAGCTGCAACCGATCATATATGGACAATTAAAACATCAAATCAACTCGAAAAGCCTAGATATATTGTAATTGGACTACAAACGAACCGAAAAAATCAAAAAGATAAAGATGCTAGCAAATTTGACCACTGCACGTTGAGAAATGTTAAGGTACATTTAAACTCTGAGTCATATCCTCGTGAAGATTTGAATGTTGATTTTACGACCGACCGATATGCTGTTCTCTATGATATGTACATCCGATTTCAACAATCCTTTTACAACAAACAATCGCAACCACTCTTGTCACGTAAGGAATATAAGGAAACTGCTCCGATTATTGTAATTGATTGTTCCCGCCAAAATGAGTCTATCAAATCGGCTCCTGTAGATGTGAAACTTGAAATCAAAACAAACGTAGCTGTACCGCAAAATACTTCAGTATATTGCATGATCATACATGATCGTATTATTGAGTACAGTCCCTTAACTGGGGAAGTTCGAAAACATACATGAATTATGAGAAACACCTGTTACAACATCTGCTACAACAAGACTCTGTTTTTCTAGGAATAGAAACACATAAAAATAAAACTAAGAAAGAAGGAAATCTGTTTTTCTAGGAATAGAAACACATAAAAATAAAATTTAGAAAGAAGGAAAAAACATGATCAAACTTGTCATACATGAATTATGAGAAACACCTGTTACAACATCTGCTACCACAAGAATCTGTTTTTCTAGGAATAGAAACACATAAAAATAAAATTAAGAAAGAAGGAAAAAAACATGACCAAACTTGTCCCCAAGAAGATAAAAAAAGAGAGAACAAAAAAAGAAAATCAGTATAAGTTCAACTGTTTGAGATGAAATTTTATTATTTTAATCTGAGAAGTCCTTATTATCACACCATGTCTCAAGAACTTGAAAAAGAAATTCAAGAAATTGAAGTTGAAAGCAGTTTAAATACTGTGATTAATATAAGAAACTTGGAGCAAAATCATTGCTATCCGATCCTAAGCATGAGAAGGATCCAAACGAAATTTGGAACGCAATTAGTTATGGATCTAGGTACAAACGATGTAAGTAAATAATTTTTTTTATTTATCATTTTCTTTTCATTTTATTTTGTTTCAATGTTTTAATATTATTTTTCTTTCGTAGGTATTCCTTCCAGCCCGCTACAACAAATTAACTGACAAGGCAAAAGAAAACATCAATATGAAAACAGCATCGTACTGTATCATATACAAAGGTCCAATGGGAAGATCTGTTAAATAAGAAATAAGAAAAATTGGCGAAGAAGAGCGAGTTTAATAAAAAAATCTAGTTTTTCTTTTTGTAATATAAAATTATTTTTATTATTAAATAAACGAATTTTAATATAAAATTTTTTTTTTATTTAAATTTTTTAAAACCAATGTGGTGGTATGTCATATATCCACCTTCGAGCTGAAAACTACACTTCATCGTATTCATCCTCAGATATATTTTCGAAAAACGCCGCTTCATCGTATTCATCCTCGGATAAATTTTCGAAAAACTGTGCCAACGTCCTTGGTAATGTTGGTATTTCGTAAGGGGTTGGTGGTCGTGATGGTCGTGATGGTGGTGGTGGTGGTGGTGGTGCTTCATCTCGTATGGGGATCCATGCCATCCGCCGCGTTGGCTCCACTCTTTGAATCGGCTTTTTTTTTAACTTCAGCATATATTTCAGCTAAAAGTTCGTCCATGATAGTTGATGAGTACTTGTAACTAATTCTAATAATGTTCATCTCATCATCTTTTATACAAGAAAAAATTAAATGAATACTACCACTGCTACTAAAATAGACCTTGACAAAAACACTGTAAAAATCAAATCTAGTTCTTATTGGTTCAAATAGAATATAAAAGAATAATATAAGATAACGCCCACGAAAGATATCCTTTAAAGATTCACACCAATATACATGAAAAAGATTTCACTATTTGTGGTGTTTTGAGGACCAATCGCTAAGAAATTCAAAAGGATGCTTTGGTACCTGTTTTCTTTTTTTGATATGAGATAGATACAATGTAGAGACTCCTTTTTTTTATGATGCTTTAACGTTGTCATAGATTTTTTATTTTTGAAGATACAAATAGTATTCTTATTGCGATTTGAAAAAAAAAAAGAATGCCAATTCATTGTTATATTTTTTTTATTACCTTGAGTTGAAATGAATTTACATTTAAATATGTGGTATATTTTTATGGCCCCAAGCATATAGGTGCTTTTACCATCTTCACATATAAACCTTTTTGTATCATTAAGACTCAAGGTTTTTTTATTTATCATTTGAGTGTACATTATATGTTGCTTACTTCTAAATATATACATATTTCTATAAATATCACGTTTCTTAATTAAACAATTTATATAGTCTCTTAATTCTAAATTATTTGTTATGTATTTTTTGATTCCTTTTGCTTTTTTTGTCACTTCACCGGTATCAATCCCAAAACAATATAATTTAGCCCTTAGTCCTACGAAATCAGTCATAATCCTCGAATTATTTTTATCTTTGAAAAGTCCTATCACCTTGCCATTATTTAAAGGGAAATTATGAATGCTATTCACCGGATAATCAGAAGTGTCAAACCTGGATCTCTCAGGATTAATAACATCATCATAGATTTTAGCATAAAAGTCGTCTGTAAATATGGAATAGATAAAAGAGTCTGTATCCATATAGTTCAAACGAATTTTATCGCCAAATTTTGGCTTCATGTAATCATAATGAAAATCATACATTAACCACTTTGATAGTTCTAAAAAGACAAAACCCAAATAAATTGGTTTATCTAGTTTAACACTTCCTTTCTTCATCTCAATAGCGCACATATTCGGTGTAAATATGCTACTACTATGAAAATTGGGATGCGCAATCAGCTTTCTTGCTGAAAATTGGTGTCTATGCGCATCCCATTCTGAAACAATCTTCACATTTCTACGCTTTTCAACATTTTCCATGGTTTTACCATAGACGCTATTGTTCATTAACTTGAAAAAGTCTTTCTCAAACTTATTCCTGGCAACCTTTCTTTTTTCGGTGTTCAGTGAAATATATTTTTGGAGCCAGTTCGACTGACTAAACTTCATGACTCTATGTACTTTTTTTAAAACTAATCCCTGGGAAATACATTGCTGTAAATTTCTTAAGTGAATTTTGAAATTTTTCCTTGAATTCAAGTGCGCAACTAACTTAGGAATTTTACAACCTGGGGTGGCTATATTTTCAGGACAAAATGGGAGATCGTTATGTGAGTCATGAATACTCGATGGATAATCTAAATCTACTTCCAATACATACCCAACATTATCACCTTTAATGTTGGAGATGTATTCAGATGTATAAATCTGAGGATTATCCCACTGAAAATTAGCATATTATGGTAAGTGTTGTGACATAGCCCATCTGTATAAGTTATTAGCATCAAGATACATTAAGTATTCCGATGCTAGGTTTGGATTATAGCTAGACATGTATTTATTATTAGCTACAGCATTTCTGTGGCTACATTGACACAAACCACCCCTAATTCCAGTTTTAAAAAAATTGTACATATCGACATCAGTTAAAAGCTCTAACTTGATATTAGTTGTTTTGAGCATAGCGTCCCATGATAACCCAGGAGCTGTAAAATAATGACAAGGATCAAGTTCATAAATTGAAATACAAAGTTTCCTAAAACTTTCAAAAATATCTGCTAATAAAAGCACATCACTCTTAAGATAGAGAACCATATAATCTTCAAGTTTTTTACACTTGAAGTGATCCCATACATTAAGAGCATGTTTACAATCCTCAACTAAACATTCTTCATCAATCATTTTGTTATAAAATTTTGATTTAGAGGGTAAAGAGGTCTCTTCAAATCGTTCCCAAGAATCTAAATGATCATAAGGAAATACACCTTTTCTTTGCATTAAATTAAATGACACATTGTCTTGGAAAACACTTTTAGTATTTTTCAAATCATTAGGCGATAATTTCTTTGCTAAAGATGCGATGCTTGACTGAAGAAACCTATTTGAATCTAAAAATCTTATCTCAAAACTGTGATTTGCATTTAAAAAAATTCGTTTAGAAAGAGATATATAATTTTCTTTGTTCAATGGAATTATTGAAATTTCTCCTTTGATCTTAGAAAGACTTTTTACAAAGAGATGACAATCATATCCCGAAAAATTATGAAAGAAGACGGGGAAAAATTTTGGAATTTTAAAATTTAAATTACAATGATGGTGGGCGGGTCCTCTATACAACCCGGTGAAGTGACAATGATCCCTTACCCTTAAATCTGATTTCTTAAAACTATTCTTACATATATGACATGTTGGCGAATGTCTCTGCCTGAAATCCTCGGCTATGGTCAACATGGGCATCGGTTTCGGATTCTTGATGACTTGCTGATATAAATTCGTCAAATCTTCCGCCAACATTTCTACAAATTTATCTGACGAATTCTCACCTAAAATAGAAAAAAAAAGAAAATTATAAATATGTATATTGGGAAATATTATTATATTCATATTTAAATTCTTACCAACAAATGTTTTCTGAGTGTTGAACTTTTCATCAAATGTGCATTTAATAAAATATGAAAAGGCGCAAGGAACATGCTGTTGTACATCAGTTGTTGAAGAAAAATCCGGGTTGGGCTGTTGATGGTTTATCGGTTGTAAAATAGACTCAAAGTCAGCGTAAACTACAAATGGAACTTCCAACTTCTTTCCATGTTTCTCAAACTTTAATGAGGTCTTATCTCCCTCTGGCATTATTGTAACGATCTTACAACATTCGCTTTTGTGTTTTTTTAATAAATCTTCATTAGCAAAAGCTTGTAGACAACCATTACAAAAATGTTTTTTCTTTTCATGTTGTGTTAATTGTGAACTGATTAATCGAGACATGTTTTTAATAAAAACATAATGAGTTCGACCATCTTCATTCTCACAAAAGATTAAATTTATATGCTTACTCTTTTCCTTTTGTGTATGATAGAATGGACCGATTATTTGTACATCTTTAGTTTTCTTACTCATCTCGTAACCAAATACATTCACACTTATCTCAGGATTGTTCTCCTCAAATATTTTAACATCTTTTATAGCCAGAGGGAACTGCAAGTCTTTAAAGCTAATGAATTGATTAAATGCTTCTATTGTTTCGTCAGCAATGTTATTTTTACATGGGTATGAAGTAGTCCTTTGAGGATCTGATATGCTTACTGCGAGAGCAGCTATTATAGACCATTTGAAACAGTACTGATCATTGTTTTGAACGTTTATGCATGCTTTTTTGTTTCTTATTTGGGCTGGTAATTCAAAATACGATGATCCTCCAACAGATTGGCATATATTGATATTTATCTCAATTCGCACAAATGATAACAAAGCCCATCCGCTGTCTTTTTCTTGAAATTCTTCTAATTTGGCTTTTATTTCATCAATAAATTGCTGAAGCTTTTCATCAATATCATTTTCATTCAGCAACACACACATTTTTGTTTGAATATTTTTCACATCAGAAATCAATTCATCAGGACTATTGTTAGACTTGACAAAATCACCGAATAGTTCAATATTTAGCTTCAATGCTCCTAAAATACCAATCTCGTTTTCCAGCAACTGTTTTATGAGACATTTATTTTCGTCAAACAAACCATCGACATCCAAAATTGATTCATCAGCAATCTTTATACAATAGGTCTTAATTCTATTTTTGAAAGCTCCACTTATGACACTAACATTCTCGGTCAGGAGCTGCATAGTAAGTGCTCTATGTGAAGCTTTTCTTTGATGATGTATCATTTTTCCTTGCTCGATAACCTTCTCACAGATGTAACAATATGAATTTTGAGGAGAACCTCCATCATCATTTTCTTGAGGAGAACCTCCATCACCATTTTCTGAATGCAGTTGATCAACTAGAGTCATATGAGAAGCTTTTTTATTGTGTTCACTCCATTCTACAACATCTTCTTCACAGATATAACAATAGTCATTAGCAATTATTCAAGGCCTTTTGTTTAAAATTGCTCTAGATGTTGAAGGTTGAGGAGAATGTTCCCTTTTTCTCAAGCTTCTTTCATTTATTACATCAGCTGCTGCTGAATGTTTATTTCTGATGTGTTTATCAAGTATGTCTTTCCTAGACAGAACCTTCTCGCATATTTCACACTTAAATATTTTTCTTTCATCGCTATGGATATGGTTGATGTGTCTTGTCAAAGACGCCTTTAAGACGAATGATTTTTCACAATTTTCACAATTAAACATTTTTAAAAATTTAAATATTATTGGCAAAGAAAACACAAAAAAAAAAAAATATGTATGAAAATACAAATTTGAACTTGATTGTTTAATAATTAACAAAACTCAGATTTTCAAAGAAAAATTCAATAAATTTGAACTTGATTGTTTAATAATTAACAAAACTCAGATTTTCAATGAAAAATTCAAAAAATAAAGAACTTGACTGTCTTATTCACAAAAACATAATGTCCTATCACGTTCTCAAAATGCTCCTTTTATAGGTATTTTTTTTTCAAAAAATCAGGAACCCTACTAAAAATTGCATCATATGTATATCTATAAATAAACATATCTACCTTCACACATACATCTCCCTATGTCCAACACAAGCAATCATTATCATGAAAAAGGTTTCAATAAACATGTTGAAACATGATTTGATAAACCATGACGCATTTCTTTAATCAACTACAGTAGACGCTCGATGTATATGTTTGGTTTTTTTTCTGTACAGCTCCAAAGCCGCGCACCATGATAATCTATACAAACGAAGAATCCTTTCAACATCTTACTATATGAATGCATTTAGTTTCTCCCTCATACCATCATGATAATCTTTTTTTATTATCTACCAAACGTTTTTTCTCCATACCGTAATAAATCAATCTATTTTTATTGTCTACCAAACGCAAACATTAAAAAACCATCCCGCAAAAGATACAACAAAAAAAATTACCTGTGGAAAATTCGAACCCCCGCTCCCAGTACACAAAAAACATAAAATTGTAAAAGGACACTTCACATAATATGTACTCCATTGTTTTTTCTCCATACCGTAATAAATCAATCTATAAACTATCCCGCCAAAGATACCACAAAAAAATACCTGCTGCAAATATCGACATGGTGTGCAACCCTGTACCTCATGACTGCTGTACCTCCTGAAATATTCCCAAAACATAAAGAAAAATATATAGGTAATTGAAATGAAAAAAAAAATTGTTTTATTTATTACTTCTTTTATTTTTTATAAAACAATTGGTCATTGTTGGGAGAGACTCGACTTCGAACCCCTTTCCCAGTACACAAAAAAAAAAACAATTGTAAAAGGACACTTCTCATATTATGTACTCCATACCGTAATAAATCAATCTATTTTTATTATCTACCAAACGACAACATCAAAAAACCATACCGCCAAAGATACCACAAAAAAATTACCTGTTGCAAATATCGGGATGGTGTGCAACCCTGTACACCATGACTGCTGTACCATCGTACCATCATCCTAGAATGACTGTTGTACCCTCGTACCCTCATGTCGACTGCTGTACCACATACTCTACACCGTACACCAACTGTACACCATCTGAGCCACTGACCCAGAACAGCTACCTGAGCCACTGTACACCGTACACCAACTGTACACCATCTGTACCACTGAGCCAGAACAGCCACCTGAGCCACCATCCCAGAACAGCCACCTCAGCCACCTGCGCCAGAACATACCAAAACTAACTACTCACTTCATTGATCTCAAATTGCATCGAAAAGCCTCAATGTAATCTTTTTAGTAAATCTTTTGTTTTATTCACTTGTGCGGTGGTTGTCCAGAGGAAACACGATAAATCGTTTCTTCTAACTAAGAAAAGAAATTCAAATGACATTGCGAAAAAAAACGAATTTTCAGATATAGTGAAAAACTATGACTGGTTGATTAAGATTGCATATTTTTCAGATAAATTCGAAGAATTCAACAAATTGAACCTTAAATTACAAGGATATAATATCACTTTAATTCAATTCAAAGATCATTTGCAGTGTTTTGTTGAAAAACTTGAATACTGAAGTAGAAGGGTAAGTGAGCACTGAGCATAACATAGCAATGTTTCACAAACTCAGCGAGACCAAAGCTGAAAATGAATATGCTAAGGAAGAACTAGAAAACCTTATCATCAATCACCTGACTTATTTCAAATAGGACATTGCTACATACTTCCACGATTTGAATAATGTTCAACTCACGCCTATCCAAAGTCCTTTCTCTGCACATTTTATTGTTTCTGAAATTCCGGATACTTTTCAAGATGAATTAATTGATTAAGATATAATTCTTTTGCTAAAGATAATTTTGAAACAAAGTTATTTATTGACTTTTGGTGCAGTGTGAGAGATTGTTGATACCATTCGTTTCGTGCTATGTATGTGGGGAATGGGGAAATAATAGTCAGTTAGTTGATAGTAATTGTAATTTAATTCACTAATAATTGTTAAGGTTTTAATTATACACTTGTTTATTAATAATGATTAAGTATTTAATTTAATTTGAAAAAAGTTCATAATTGTCTTGACTTTCACTTGACCTTTACTTCTTATACTTTGCCTTTTCGTTACTTTGCCTTTTCTCAAAACCGAACCGAATCCTCGCTCATTGTAATCTTTTTCTTTCATCATATCTGTCATTTCGTTTAACTTTAGCGATTTCATATGGTCCTAAGTACAACGGATATAGCTTGGTTCCCGCTGCAAACTGTGTTTTCTGAATTGCGACCAGATCACCTAACTAGAAGCTTATAGCATCTTTTCTTTTTCGATTGTAGCTTTTCCGGTTCTCTTCTTGTATCTTAGCTATTTGTTCGCTGGCTTCAGCTCGCAAGCTCGTTCTTTCGTCTTCAAATTCTTTTACTAGTAGCTCTTCCATCAGTTTTTTCAATTTTATGTTTTCGACGCATCTCATTGAAACTCCAAACATCAACTCAAATGGCGTTTTCTTTGTGCTTCTGTTTACTGTGGAGTTGATAATTCTTTGCAGTTTTGGTGTATGCTTGAACTTGTTGGGAGCATCCAGGGACATTTTTGTTAACATCTCAATGATAGTTCTATTGATTCGTTCCACCTGTCCGTTTCCACGAGGAACACCTGTAGTCACCAGTGAATGCGTTATAACGTAAAATGCGTTAGACGTAAATGCAGTACCTCTATATGTGATGATTCTTACTGGATCCCCGAATGTTTCACTTTGAAGTTACATTTTTTTAACATTTTCTTCTGCTCTTGTAGACTTAACAGGAAAAGTCCAAGTGAATTTGGAAAAAGCGTCAACAATTACAAATAGATGTTCATAATTCGTGGCAGTTGAGTTCAGATGTTCATAATTCGTGGCAGTTGAGTTCATGGGGCCAAGATGATCAAGATGATACGTATTTAGAGGAGTATCATATTTTTCTATTGGATTGAGGAATCCTTCCTGTTTTCCACTTTTCCTAGCTCCAAGTATACAAGAAATACAATTTGCGATAACTTGTTTTATTTTCGTTTTCAAACTTGGTATTCAAAATTCTCTTCTGGCTAGCACCTCGACCTTATTCGCACTTACATGACCTCGCTCATGGATACCTCGCAATACTTCTCCTTGCAGTTTTTTTGGAACCACTATTGCATAATCACCTTCCAAGAACTTGTAAAGAACACCATTCCGCATAACAAACCTTTCATGATTCTCGTCGTGCTTTAAAATATTTGCAACAAGTGAACAAAACTCATCCGTCTCTTGTGCTTTTAATTCGAAATAAGACACCATCTTCAACGCGTAATATTGCTGGAAAACGGCTTATAGCATCCACGTGTCTCATCGACGATCCAGCTCTATGAAGAACATCACAGTTAAAATCTTGAAGGAGCATGACCCACCTGGCAACTGTCGTACATAGTTCCTTCTTTCTCTTGGTCGCTGTAAATGCCTTGCAATTCATTTGAATCTTAAAGGGTATTCCCAATAGATACACTCGTTACTTTTGCAGACATTTCACAATCGCTAGTACTTCCTGTTCATAACTTGTTAGGTTACTTTCCGCTTTTGATGATTTATGGCTTAGATAAAATTCAGGGTGCATAGTGTTGTCGTTTTGCTTTTGCATTAAAACACCACTGTATCCAACTTTGCTTGCATCGGTGTGTAGCTCAGTTTCACGCTTGGGGTTATACAGTTTCAAAACCGGGTCTCTACATAACGCATCCTTTAATGTTTGAAATGCTTCAACTTGATCCTGGCCAAAGTAAAATCTCACATCCTTACGTTGTTGGTCGGATAAAGGTTTCGCAAGGACAGCATATCCTGCGATGAAACGTCTAAGAAATCCAGTAAAGCCAAGGAACGACTGAATCTTCTTTAGATTATCAGGTATTGGAAAATGTTGAATTGCTTTTATCTTTTCTGTCGACGGCTTAAGGCTTCCTTTTTCGACCACATGTCCCAGAAACGCTATCTTCTCCGCTATGAACTCACACTTTTTCCAGTTGATAAATAAGCCATTTTCTGCTGCAACGTCTAGAACCAATTTTAACTTTTCTACGCAGTTTTCTTGACTTTTAGCATGAATTACTAAATCGTTCACAAAAATTCTCAACCAATCTGATCGTAAGAGTTTTTCGAAGGCAGAATTGATAAACCTTTGAAAAACTGAAGTTGAATTACACAGACCATATGGAGCTCTGAGAAATTCGTAATGCCCATTTGGGGTTACAAAAGCTGTGAACTTTTGACTTCCTTTTTCGACGGGTACATGAAAAAATCCATTCTTGAAGTCCAAAACTATGAAAAACAATCCTTCCAGAAGGTCTTCTAAGATTTCTTCTATTAATGGAACTGGGTGGCGGTCCTTGATGATTTTTGAGTTAAACTGTCTATAATCAATACAAATTCTGTTCGTTCCATCTTTTTTCTCGACCAATACAATAGGGCTTGCATAATCAGAGCAACTGCATCTAATTATTCCAACTGTGAGCCACGTATCAATTTGTTTCTTCACATCTTCTTTTTCTTGCGGTGCTAACCTTCTTGGTTTTTGATAAACAGGTTGATCATCAGATAATACAATGCGCATTTCTATTTTGCTTTTCTCAGGTTTCTTAGGTTCGTATGAATGTACCAATTCTCTAATTTCGTTTCTAATGGAACCATCAGCTATTTGTTCTAGTTTTTGGTTTAAAATGGATTCCAAATCAGTCCTTTCAACCAAATTGACTACATCCATTTTTGCAATATTGTTCTCATCAGGGATTTTTGTAACAGTGATGTGACCATTCTCAATAGAAACTCTTGCCACACTCAAAAAATTCTTTCCCAATATTAAATTATCTGACATTCATTCATCCGGAACAACATGAAATCGAATGGAATACTGATCTCCTTCTATAATAGCATTAATTGTACACGCACCATGCGTTCGCTTCGCTTTGCCATCCCCAAATCCCATCAAACATTCTCCAGCCCCATCAACAACAGAACCAGTCTTTTCCCAAACACTTTCCTGAATCAATGAAACATCCGCACCCGTAGATATCCACCAACACATCATAATGTAGTCCAGAAAAAACAACTTTAACGCAACAGTCTAATCTATTAATTCGTCTCATATTTTGACTTGAATTTCTCGCATCCGAATTTCTTGTATCCTTTTTGAAACAATTTTTAGAAATATGACCAAACTCATTGCATGAAAAACAGCGTGCGCCTTTACTCTTATTCGGACAATCATTTTGACTGTGTGAGAACGAACCACAGTTTGTACATCTCCTATTATCGTTTTTAAAAGAGTTTAAAGAAATTGGCCTAACATTTTGGGAAGCGTTTTGATTTCGAAAATTACTTGTACTTGCTATTTGGCTTTTTATTGTTTCGTAAACATGGAATTTCTTTTTTAATTCATCTAAGCTCGTTGCTTCATAAAGCACAGTTTTATTTAAGGTGCTATCCTGCATGCCTTGAACAATATAAATAATTAGAGATTCATCATCGTAATTGCCTCTCATAGCAATTTGTTTCATCGAATACATATATTCTAAAAACGACTCATCACTTCTCTTCTTCCGGGCTTGAAGTTTTTTGTGTAGACTTAAGCATGACGGCGTATCGTTAAATTCATTTTTTAAAAAGTCTTTTAATCCCGCCCAACTCGTTATGTCGGTTGACACTTCTACTGCTAGCTTAGCAGCTCCTTTAAGCAACCGCCTGGCATAAAGATATTTTTGAATATCATTCCATTTACACACAGTCGATATGTCTGCAAAGTCTTTCAACCACGAAATTATATTCTTCCCTCCTTCACCAGTAAATCTATCTAGAAACTCCTCAACATCTTTAAATACAAAATTATTCATTTCTAACATCTCTACTTTTGCTTTGCGATGTTCTTCACTTCTTTCACACTTTTTCGGTTCGTCACCTTCAGCCGTATCTTCGGATTCCTTATTACTTTCCCCGCTCTCACTATCACTTGTATTATTGTCAATTACTTTTTGTGTTTTCTGTGCAAATAGTTCAATATATTCTTTTGCCGATATACCTATTCTCTTTTAAAAAAAAATTATTCAGTATTTCTACAAATTCTGATTTCAAATTATATCTATACGATAATTTAAGTTCTTTTAAAATTGTCTGTAGTTGATTCGTTTTAAGCTTTTCTAAATCATCCATTAGAAATCTAAGTCTTTCTCCAACTTTTTAAATCACTTTCCGATCATAGCAAAAAAATAATTTAAAGCTCAATGTTATGGTTTCTACAATAAAAAAATAGATTTGCATGCAATCGAAAAGCTTTTTAGTTCTCTCATGCGATAAAAGCTTTTTCAAATACACCTAACTTGCCATAAAATGAGAAGATTAAGGCCGTGTGTGAGTTGCGTTAAAATTTGCGTTAAAACTTCTACCTTGATTAAAATTTGACGTCTTGTTTGAGGTTGGATCAAATTTAGCCATTTGCTGTGTGAATTGCGTTAAAACAATTATTTTAACCAAGATTTCTGCGTAGGTTAAAAAAATTTCCCTCGATAATTTAAGAAATTTCCCTGAACAAAAATTGGTTTTTTTTTTCACGGAAAAATAATTTCAATTACAAAACATATTTTTAAGAAAACAGGGTTAATAAAAAGTCTCTGAAACTGAAAAAAAATCTTTTTCATTTATTGTTCTCGATTCTAATGTCATATTTTAAAACAACAATGAAAATATTCAAACAAAATTCCCATTTTGATTCATTGATTTATTCGGTGTAGTAACACTGAAAATTAGTTTTCATGGCTGATATCTTTCATACATTTCAAAAGAAACAAAACAATAAATTCGTATTTGGTTTAGGAAAATAACAAATTTAAAGTATTTTGTATTTTTCATCCAGACTTATCCTAATTTCAATTAGTTTTAATTTTTCGTCTTGAGACCCTAGAAAACAAAAGCATTGAATTTATATAAATTAATTGATTTCTAACAGACATTTAAATGTATGGTTTTCCAGCCTGCCTTCGTTTTTTTTTTCTTGATTTATATTTCGTTGTTTGAATTGAATGCAAAGCAGTACTATGTTTTGGCCGGTTCTGGCGCAGGTGGCTGAGGTGGCTGAGGTGGCTGAGGTGGCTGAGGTGGCTGAGGTGGCAAGGTGGCTGAGGTGGCTGTTCTGGCTCAGGTGGCTGAGGTGGCTGAGGTGGCTGAGGTGGCTGTTCTGGCAAGGTGGCTGAGGTGGCTGTTCTGGTGGCTCAGGTAGCTGTTCTGGCAAGGTGGCTGAGGTGGCTGTTCTGGTGGCTCAGGTAGCTGTTCTGGGATGGTGGCTCAGGTGGCTGTTCTGGGTCAGTGGTACAGATGGTGTACAGTTGGTGTACGGTGTACAGGTGGCTCAGGTAGCTGTTCTGGCTCAGATGGTATATAGTTGGTGTACGGTGTACAGTATGTGGTACAGCAGTCGACATGAGGGTTCAGGGTGCAGCAGTCATGATGTATAGTTGTGTACCATATGATGATATTTTTTCGGCAGGTAGTTTTTTATTTGGCGGGATGGTTTTTTGATGGTAGCGTCTGGTGGATAGTAAAAATAGATTGTTTTACTACGGTATGGAAAAACCATGGAGTACATAACATGATAAGTGTCCTTTTACAATTTTTTTTTCTCTTAATTACTTTGGTTTGTATAAAAAAAACTAAAATTTATGATAATACGGCATGATGGTATCAGGGAGAAACTATGGCATTCACATAGTAAGATGTTGAAAGGATTCCTTGTTGCTATAGATTGTCGTGGTGCGCGACTTTGGTGCTGTACAGAAAAGAAAAAAAAAATCAGATTTGTATATGTATATGGTAGGTATTTTTCCATCAATTAATTTAAATATCATACATATAGATACATAAAGCGTCTACTGTAGTAGATTAAAGAAATGCGTCATGGTTTATCACATCATGTTTCAACATGTTTATTGAAACCTTTTCATGATAATGTTTGTTTGTGTTGGGCTAGGGAGATGTATGTATAGGTAGGTAGGTATGTCTATTTATAGATATGTACATACAAAACAATTTCATGTTTCAACATGTTTATTGAAACCTTTTCATGATAATGTTTGTTTGTGTTGGGCTAGGGAGATGTATGTATAGGTAGGTAGGTATGTCTATTTATAGATATGTACATACAAAACAATTTCATGTTTCAACATGTTTATTGAAACCTTTTCATGATAATGTTTGTTTGTGTTGGGCATAGGGAGATGTATGTATATAGGTACGTAGGTAGGTATGTCTATTTATAGATATGTATATACAAAACAATTTCATGTTTCAACATGTTTATTGAAACCTTTTCATGATAATGTTTGTTTGTGTTGGGCATAGGGAGATGTATGTATATAGGTACGTAGGTAGGTATGTCTATTTATAGATATGTATATACAAAACAATTTAATGTTTCAACATGTTTATTGAAACCTTTTCATGATAATGTTTGTTTGTGTTGGGCATAGGGAGATGTATGTATATAGGTACGTAGGTAGGTATGTCTATTTATAGATATAAACAGACAATACAATTTCATGTTTCAACATGTTTATTAAAACCTTTTCATGATAATAATTGTTTGTGTTGGGCATAGGCGGATGTATGTGTGTAGGTAGGTATGCTTATTTTATTTATATGTATTGTATATGTATATACATATGATGCAATTTATAGTAGGGTTCTTGATTTTTTGAGAAAAAAAAGACCTATAAAAGGAGCATTTTGAGAACGTGATAGAACATTATGTTTTTGTGAATAAGACAGTCAAGTTCTTAATTTTTTGAATTTTTCATTTAAAATCTGAGTTTTGTTAATTATTAAACAATCAAGTTCAAATTTATTGAATTTTTCTTTGAAAATCTGAGTTTTCTTAATTACTAAACAATCAAGTTCAAATTTGTATTTTCATACATATATTTTTTTTTTTTGTGTTTTCTTTGTCAATAATATTTAAATTTTTAAAAATGTTTAATTGTGAAAATTGTGAAAAATCATTCGTCTTAAAGGCGTCTTTGACAAGACACATCAACCATATCCATAGCGATGAAAGAAAAATATTTAAGTGTGAAATATGCGAGAAGGTTCTGTCTAGGAAAGACATACTTGATAAACACATCAGAAATAAACATTCAGCAGGAGCTGGTGTAATTAATGAAAGAAGTTCGAGAAAAAGGGAACATTCTCCTCAACCTTCAACATCTGGAGCGATTTTAGACAAAAGGCCTAGAAGAATTGCTAATGACTATTGTTATATCTGTGAAGAAGATGTTGTAGAATGGAGTGAACACAATAAAAAAGCTTCTCATATGACTCTAGTTGATCAACTGCATTCGGAAAATGGTGATGGTGGTTCTCCTTAAGAAAATGATGATGGAGGTTCTCTTCAAACTTCATATTGTCACATCTGTGAGAAGGTTATCGAGCAAGGAAAAATGATACATCATCAAAGAAAAGCTTCACATAGAGCACTTGCTATGCAGATTCTGACCGAGAATGTTAGTGTCATAAGTGGAGCTTTCAAAAATAGAATTAAGACCTATTGTATAAAGATTGCTGATGATTCAATTTTGGAGGTTGATGTTTTGTTTGACCAAAATAAGTGCCTCATAAAACAGTTGCTGGAAAACGAGGTTGGTATTTTAGGTTCATTGAAGCTAAACATTGAACTTTTCGGTGATTTTGTCAAGTCCAACAATAGTCCTGATGAATTGATTTCTGATGTGAAAAATATTCAAACAAAAATGTGTGTGGTGCTGAATGAAAATGATATTGATGAAAAGCTTCAGCAATTTATTGATGAAATAAAAGCCAAATTAGAAGAATTTCAAGAAAAAGACAGCGGATGGGCTTTGTTATCATTTGTGCGAATTGAAATTAACATCAATAAATACCAACCTGTTGGAGGATCATCGTATTTTGAATTACCAGCTCAAATAAGAAACAAAAAAGCGTGCATAAACGTTCAAAACAATGATCAGTACTGTTTGAAATGGTCTATAATAGCTGCTCTCGCAGTAAGCATATCAGATCCTCAAAGGACTACTTCATACCCATGTAAAAATAACATTGCTGACGAAACAATAGAAGCATTTAATCAATTCATAAGCTTTAAAGACTTGCAGTTCCCTCTGGCTATAAAAGATGTTAAAATATTTGAGGAGAACAATCCTGAGATAAGTGTGAATGTATTTGGTTACGAGATGAGTAAGAAAACTAAAGGTGTACAAATAATCGGTCCATTCTATCATACACAAAAGGAAAAGAGTAAGCATTTAAATTTACTCTTTTGTGAGAATGAAGATGGTCGAACTCATTATGTTTTTATTAAAAACATGTCTCGATTAATCAGTTCACAATTAACACAACATGAAAAGAAAAAACATTTTTGTAATGGTTGTCTACAAGCTTTTGCTAATGAAGATTTATTAAAAAAAACACAAAAGCGAATGTTGTAAGATCGTTACAATAATGCCAGAGGGAGATAAGACCTCATTAAAGTTTGAGAAACATGGAAAGAAGTTGGAAGTTCCATTTGTAGTTTACGCTGACTTTGAGTCTATTTTACAACCGATAAATCATCAACAGCCCAACCCGGATTTTTCTTCAACAACTGATGTACAACAGCATGTTCCTTGCGCCTTTTCATATTTTATTAAATGCATATTTGATGAAAAGTTCAACACTCAGAAAACATTTGTTGTTAAGAATTTAAATATGAATATAATAATATTTCCCAATATACATATTTATAATTTTTTTTTTTTTTTTTTTTTTCTATTTTAGGTGAGAATTCGTCAGATAAATTTGTAGAAATGTTGGCGGAAGATTTGACGAATTTATATCAGCAAGTCATCAAGAATCCGAAACCGATGCCCATGTTGACCATAGCCGAGGATTTCAGGCAGAGACATTCGCCAACATGTCATATATGTAAGAATAGTTTTAAGAAATCAGATTTAAGGGTAAGGGATCATTGTCACTTCACCGGGTTGTATAGAGGACCCGCCCACCATCATTGTAATTTAAATTTTAAAATTCCAAAATTTTTCCCCGTCTTCTTTCATAATTTTTCGGGATATGATTGTCATCTCTTTGTAAAAAGTCTTTCTAAGATCAAAGGAGAAATTTCAATAATTCCATTGAACAAAGAAAATTATATATCTCTTTCTAAACGAATTTTTTTAAATGCAAATCACAGTTTTGAGATAAGATTTTTAGATTCAAATAGGTTTCTTCAGTCAAGCATCGCATCTTTAGCAAAGAAATTATCGCCTAATGATTTGAAAAATACTAAAAGTGTTTTCCAAGACAATGTGTCATTTAATTTAATGCAAAGAAAAGGTGTATTTCCTTATGATCATTTAGATTCTTGGGAACGATTTGAAGAGACCTCTTTACCCTCTAAATCAAAATTTTATAACAAAATGATTGATGAAGAATGTTTAGTTGAGGATTGTAAACATGCTCTTAATGTATGGGATCACTTCAAGTGTAAAAAACTTGAAGATTATATGGTTCTCTATCTTAAGAGTGATGTGCTTTTATTAGCAGATATTTTTGAAAGTTTTAGGAAACTTTGTATTTCAATTTATGAACTTGATCCTTGTCATTATTTTACAGCTCCTGGGTTATCATGGGACGCTATGCTCAAAACAACTAATATCAAGTTAGAGCTTTTAACTGATGTCGATATGTACAATTTTTTTAAAACTGGAATTAGGGGTGGTTTGTGTCAATGTAGCCACAGAAATGCTGTAGCTAATAATAAATACATGTCTAGCTATAATCCAAACCTAGCATCGGAATACTTAATGTATCTTGATGCTAATAACTTATACGGATGGGCTATGTCCTATGTCACAACCCTTACCATATGGTAATTTTCAGTGGGATAATCCTCAGATTTATACATCTGAATACATCTCCAACATTAAAGGTGATAATGTTGGGTATGTATTGGAAGTAGATTTAGATTATCCATCGAGTATTCACGACTCACATAACGATCTCCCATTTTGTCCTGAAAATATAGCCACCCCAGGTTGTAAAATTCCTAAGTGCGCACTTGAATTCAAGGAAAAATTTCAAAATTCACTTAAGAAATTTACAGCAATGTA
Source organism: Melanostoma mellinum (assembly GCA_914767635.1). Classification (NCBI taxonomy): domain Eukaryota; kingdom Metazoa; phylum Arthropoda; class Insecta; order Diptera; family Syrphidae; genus Melanostoma; species Melanostoma mellinum. The sequence goes on along the minus strand of OU612059.1, from coordinate 115,948,150 downwards.
TTTCCCAGGGATTAGTTTTAAAAAAAAGTACATAGAGTCATGAAGTTTAGTCAGTCGAACTGGCTCCAAAAATATATTTCACTGAACACCGAAAAAAGAAAGGTTGCCAGGAATAAGTTTGAAAAAGACTTTTTCAAGTTAATGAACAATAGCGTCTATGGTAAAACCATGGAAAATGTTGAAAAGCGTAGAAATGTGAAGATTGTTACAGAATGGGATGCGCATAGAAACCAATTTTCAGCAAGAAAGCTGATTGCGCATCCCAATTTTCATAGTAGTAGCATATTTACACCGAATATGTGTGCTATTGAGATGAAAAAAGGAAGTGTTAAACTAGATAAACCAATTTATTTAGGTTTTGTCGTTTTAGAACTCTCAAAGTGGTTAATGTATGATTTTCATTATGATTACATGAAGCCAAAATTTAGCGATAAAATTCGTTTGAACTATATGGATACAGACGAACTTTATTTACAGACGACTTTTATGCTAAAATCTATGATGATGTTATTAATCCTGAGAGATCTAGGTTTGACACTTCTGAGTATCCGGTGAATAACATTCATAATTTCCCTTTAAATAATGGCAAGGTGATAGGACTTTTCAAAGATGAAAATAATTCGAGGATTATGACTGATTTCGTAGGACTAAGGGCTAAATTATATTGTTTTGGGATTGATACCGGTGAAGTGACAAAAAAAGCAAAAGGAATCAAAAAATACATAACAAATAATTTAGAATTAAGAGACTATAGAAATTGTTTAATTAAGAAACGAGATGTTTATAGAAATATGTATATATTTAGAAGTAAGCAACATTTGATATATACCCAAATGATAAATAAAAAAACCTTGAGTTGTAATGATACAAAAAGGTTTATATGTGAAGATGGTAAAAGCACCTATGCTTGGGGCCATAAAAATATACCACATATTTAAATGTAAAATTCATTTCAACTCAAGGTAATAAAAAAAAAATATAACAAATAAGATCAGTCTTACAGATGATGATGATAAAAGATTTATTATCCCTAATTCCTTTACAACTTTAGCGTGGGGTAGTAAGCGTATAGAAGACTATTATTTTATCTAAAAATAGTCTTAAGATATAACTGCATGTGTAAAATGTTATATCAAAAAAAAAAAAAAAATTTGTATGTTAATAAAATGTTGATATTTATAATAAAATTATGATGATTCTTGTTAAACTTTAAGGTATAATGTAATGAGTAAAGACATAATTCTATTCATCATGAAATGTATTATATAAAAGAATATATCAATCAATATGAAAATAATTTCTATATACAAACATATATAAATAATAAAGTCAATTAAAAAAATGCTTATTGTTTTATTTTTTATTTTAATTTCTTAGCACTTTTTTAGACAGCAGTTGATTGCGAAATACAAATCGGACAAACTTATTTTGAAAGTAAAGGCAACAGCAATAAGCCCTAAATATTAAATAACAAAAATGACCAAAAACACTTAATTTCATAATTCTTCTATATTATGTGGATACAAAATGTTATATGGAGAAAAAATGATTGATATTTTGTGTGGTGGAAAGACAGGTCATTGTGAACGTTATGTAGGGTATGGGGACCAATCCAAGTCTATCTCCAAAACGTACCCAATATCTTTATTTTTATAAGACATTATAAGATTAAATTGGATCACTTCATACCCCCAAATTTCCATTATTCCATTATAGTTAGCAGCTTATAGCCCATTTCAATAGCTTTCACTACTTCGTTAAATACACATGTTCCTAATATGGACCTCTGTTCATCAAAATGGGTGCAGACTCTTTCTTGGTTTTTTTTTCACTACTGCAGGTTCTACACAATGAGAAAAGGCTTTCAGGGACCCATCGTGGTGTCTCAATTCTTATGATTTTGCTCCTAATGGAGTTCATGTGTTAGCCTGTGAGTAGGTTGCAAATTTGGAATGAGTTGGCTGTTGTGGTTTTGTGTGGACGAAAAAGTGGTGGATGGTAATTTTTAGTTCTATTTTAAGAACTGTATGTATAAAATAATAATAGTCTTTGGTGATCTGCTTTTGAACTTCTCTGATCTGCTTTTGAACTGGTCTGAACTGCTTTTGAACTGCTTTTGAACTGCTTTTGAACTGGTCTGAACTGCTTTTGAACTGCTTTTGAACTGGTCTGAACTGCTTTTGAACTGCTTTTTAACTGGTCTGAACTGCTGTTGAACTGCTTTTGAACTGGTCTGAACTGCTTTTGAACTGCTTTTGAACTGGTCTGAACTGCTGTTGAACTGCTTTTGAACGGGTCTGAACTGCTTTTGAACTGCTTTTGAACTGGTCTGAACTGCTTTTGAACTGCTTTTGAACTGGTCTGAACTGCTTTTGAACTGCTTTTGAACTGGTCTGAACTGCTTTTGAACTGCTTTTGAACGGGTCTGAACTGCTTTTGAACTGCTTTTGAACGGGTCTGAACTGCTTTTGAACTGCTTTTGAACTGGTCTGAACTGCTTTTGAACTGGTTTTGAACTGGTCTGAACTGCTTTTGAACTGGTCTGAACTGCTTTTGAACTGCTTTTGAACTGGTCTGAACTGCTTTTGAACTGCTTTTGAACTGGTCTGAACTTCTTTTGAACTGCTTTTGAACGGGTCTGAACTGCTTTTGAACTGCTTTTGAACGGGTCTGAACTGCTTTTGAACTGCTTTTGAACGGGTCTGAACTGCTTTTGAACTGCTTTTGAACTGGTCTGAACTGCTTTTGAACTGCTTTTGAACTGGTCTGAACTGCTTTTGAACTGCTTTTGAACTGCTCTGATCTTAGCCCTTAGTCCTACGAAATCAGTCATAATCCTTGAATTATAGTTTTAATTCTTAAAATAGAACTAAAAATTACCATCCACCACTTTTTCGTCCACACAAAATCACAACAGCCAACTCATTCCAAATTTGCAACCTACTCACAGGCTAACACATGAACTCCATTAGGAGCAAAATCATAAGAATTGAGACACCACGATGGGTCCCTGAAAGCCTTTTCTCATTGTGTAGAACCTGCAGTAGTGAAAAAAAAAACCAAGAAAGAGTCTGCACCCATTTTGATGAACAGAGGTCCTTATTAGGAACATGTGTATTTAACGAAGTAGTGAAAGCTATTGAAATGGGTTATAAGCTGCTAACTATAATGGAATAATGGAAATTTGGGGGTATGAAGTGATCCAATTTAATCTTATAATGTCTTATAAAAATAAAGATATTGGGTACGTTTTGGAGATAGACTTGGATTGGTCCCCATACCCTACATAACGTTCACAATGACCTGTCTTTCCACCACACAAAATATCAATCATTTTTTCTCCATATAACATTTTGTATCCACATAATATAGAAGAATTATGAAATTAAGTGTTTTTGGTCATTTTTGTTATTTAATATTTAGGGCTTATTGCTGTTGCCTTTACTTTCAAAATAAGTTTGTCCGATTTGTATTTCGCAATCAACTGCTGTCTAAAAAAGTGCTAAGAAATTAAAATAAAAAATAAAACAATAAGCATTTTTTTAATTGACTTTATTATTTATATATGTTTGTATATAGAAATTATTTTCATATTGATTGATATATTCTTTTATATAATACATTTCATGATGAATAGAATTATGTCTTTACTCATTACATTATACCTTAAAGTTTAACAAGAATCATCATAATTTTATTATAAATATCAACATTTTATTAACATACAAATTTTTTTTTTTTTTTGATATAACATTTTACACATGCAGTTATATCTTAAGACTATTTTTAGATAAAATAATAGTCTTCTATACGCTTACTACCCCACGCTAAAGTTGTAAAGGAATTAGGGATAATAAATCTTTTATCATCATCATCTGTAAGACTGATCTTATTTGTTATATTTTTTTTTTATTACCTTGAGTTGAAATGAATTTTACATTTAAATATGTGGTATATTTTTATGGCCCCAAGCATAGGTGCTTTTACCATCTTCACATATAAACCTTTTTGTATCATTACAACTCAAGGTTTTTTTATTTATCATTTGGGTATATATCAAATGTTGCTTACTTCTAAATATATACATATTTCTATAAACATCTCGTTTCTTAATTAAACAATTTCTATAGTCTCTTAATTCTAAATTATTTGTTATGTATTTTTTGATTCCTTTTGCTTTTTTTGTCACTTCACCGGTATCAATCCCAAAACAATATAATTTAGCCCTTAGTCCTACGAAATCAGTCATAATCCTCGAATTATTTTCATCTTTGAAAAGTCCTATCACCTTGCCATTATTTAAAGGGAAATTATGAATGTTATTCACCGGATACTCAGAAGTGTCAAACCTAGATCTCTCAGGATTAATAACATCATCATAGATTTTAGCATAAAAGTCGTCTGTAAATATGGAATAGATAAAAGAGTCTGTATCCATATAGTTCAAACGAATTTTATCGCTAAATTTTGGCTTCATGTAATCATAATGAAAATCATACATTAACCACTTTGATAGTTCTAAAACGACAAAACCTAAATAAATTGGTTTATCTAGTTTAACACTTCCTTTCTTCATCTCAATAGCACACATATTCGGTGTAAATATGCTACTACTATGAAAATTGGGATGCGCAATCAGCTTTCTTGCTGAAAATTGGTTTCTATGCGCATCCCATTCTGTAACAATCTTCACATTTCTACGCTTTTCAACATTTTCCATGGTTTTACCATAGACGATATTGTTCATTAACTTGAAAAAGTCTTTTTCAAACTTATTCCTGGCAACCTTTCTTTTTTCGGTGTTCAGTGAAATATATTTTTGGAGCCAGTTCGACTGACTAAACTTCATGACTCTATGTACTTTTTTTAAAACTAATCCCTGGGAAATACATTGCTGTAAATTTATTTAAATTAAGTGAATTTTGAAATTTTTCCTTGAATTCAAGTGCGCAACTAACTTAGGAATTTTACAACCTGGGGTGGCTATATTTTCAGGACAAAATGGGAGATCGTTATGTGAGTCGTGAATACTCGATGGATAATCTAAATCTACTTCCAATACATACCCAACATTATCACCTTTAATGTTGGAGATCTATTCAGATGTATAAATCTGAGGATTATCCCACTGAAAATTACCATATGGTAAGGGTTGTGACATAGGACATAGCCCATCCGTTTAAGTTATTAGCATCTAGATACATTAAGTATTCCGATGCTAGGTTTGGATTATAGCTAGACATGTATTTATTATTAGCTACAGCATTTCTGTGGCTACATTGACACAAACCACCCCTAATTCCAGTTTTAAAAAAATTTTACATATCGACATCAGTTAAAAGCTCTAACTTGATATTAGTTGTTTTGAGCATAGCGTCCCATGATAACCCAGGAGCTGTAAAATAATGACAAGGATCAAGTTCATAAATTGAAATACAAAGTTTCCTAAAACTTTCAAAAATATCTGCTAATAAAAGCACATCACTCTTAAGATAGAGAACCATATAATCTTCAAGTTTTTTACACTTGAAGTGATCCCATACATTAAGAGCATGTTTATAGTCCTCAACTAAACATTCTTCATCAATCATTTTGTTATAAAATTTTGATTTAGAAGGTAAAGAGGTCTCTTCAAATCGTTCCCAAGAATCTAAATAATCATAAGGAAATACACCTTTTCTTTGCATTAAATTAAATGACACATTGTCTTGGAAAACACTTTTAGTATTTTTCAAATCATTAGGCGATAAATTCTTTGCTAAAGAAGCGATGCTTGACTGAAGAAACCTATTTGAATCTAAAAATCTTATCTCAAAACTGTGATTTGCATTTAAAAAAATTCGTTTAGAAAGAGATATATAATTTTCTTTGTTCAATGGAATTATTGAAATTTCTCCTTTGATCTTAGAAAGACTTTTTACAAAGAGATGACAATCATATCCCGAAAAATTATGAAAGAAGACGGGGAAAAATTTTGGAATTTTAAAATTTAAATTACAATGATGGTGGGCGGGTCCTCTATACAACCCGGTGAAGTGACAATGATCCCTTACCCTTAAATCTGATTTCTTAAAACTATTCTTACATATATGACATGTTGGCGAATGTCTCTGCCTGAAATCCTCGGCTATGGTCAACATGGGCATCGGTTTCGGATTCTTGATGACTTGCTGATATAAATTCGTCAAATCTTCCGCCAACATTTCTACAAATTTATCTGACGAATTCTCACCTAAAATAGAAAAAAAAAAAAAAAAAAAAATTATAAATATGTATATTGGGAAATATTATTATATTCATATTTAAATTCTTACCAACAAATGTTTTCTGAGTGTTGAAATTTTCATCAAATGTGCATTTAATAAAATATGAAAAGGCGCAAGGAACATGCTGTTGTACATCAGTTGTTGAAGAAAAATCCGGGTTGGGCTGTTGATGATTTATCGGTTGTAAAATAGACTCAAAGTCAGCGTAAACTACAAATGGAACTTCCAACTTCTTTCCATGTTTCTCAAACTTTAATGAGGTCTTATCTCCCTCTGGCATTATTGTAACGATCTTACAACATTCGCTTTTGTGTTTTTTTAATAAATCTTCATTAGCAAAAGCTTGTAGACAACCATTACAAAAATGTTTTTTCTTTTCATGTTGTGTTAATTGTGAACTGATTAATCGAGACATGTTTTTAATAAAAACATAATGAGTTCGACCATCTTCATTCTCACAAAAGAGTAAATTTATATGCTTACTCTTTTCCTTTTGTGTATGATAGAATGGACCGATTATTTGTACATCTTTAGTTTTCTTACTCATCTCGTAACCAAATACATTCACACTTATCTCAGGATTGTTCTCCTCAAATATTTTAACATCTTTTATAGCCAGAGGGAACTGCAAGTCTTTAAAGCTTATGAGTTGATTAAATGCTTCTATTGTTTCGTCAGCAATGTTATTTTTACATGGGTATGAAGTAGTCCTTTGAGGATCTGATATGCTTACTGCGAGAGCAGCTATTATAGACCATTTGAAACAGTACTGATCATTGTTTTGAACGTTTATGCACGCTTTTTTGTTTCTTATTTGAGCTGGTAATTCAAAATACGATGATCCTCCAACAGGTTGGTATTTATTGATGTTAATTTCAATTCGCACAAATGATAACAAAGCCCATCCGCTGTCTTTTTCTTGAAATTCTTCTAATTTGGCTTTTATTTCATCAATAAATTGCTGAAGCTTTTCATCAATATCATTTTCATTCAGCACCACACACATTTTTGTTTGAATATTTTTCACATCAGAAATCAATTCATCAGGACTATTGTTGGACTTGACAAAATCACCGAAAAGTTCAATGTTTAGCTTTAATGAACCTAAAATACCAACCTCGTTTTCCAGCAACTGTTTTATGAGGCACTTATTTTGGTCAAACAAAACATCAACATCCAAAATTGAATCATCAGCAATCTTTATACAATAGGTCTTAATTCTATTTTTGAAAGCTCCACTTATGACACTAACATTCTCGGTCAGAATCTGCATAGCAAGTGCTCTATGTTAAGCTTTTCTTTGATGATGTATCATTTTTCCTTGCTCGATAACCTTCTCACAGATGTGACAATATGAAGTTTGAAGAGAACCTCCATCATCATTTTCTTAAGGAGAACCACCATCACCATTTTCCGAATGCAGTTGATCAACTAGAGTCATATGAGAAGCTTTTTTATTGTGTTCACTCCATTCTACAACATCTTCTTCACAGATATAACAATAGTCATTAGCAATTCTTCTAGGCCTTTTGTCTAAAATCGCTCCAGATGTTGAAGGTTGAGGAGAATGTTCCCTTTTTCTCGAACTTCTTTCATTAATTACACCAGCTCCTGCTGAATGTTTATTTCTGATGTGTTTATCAAGTATGTCTTTCCTAGACAGAACCTTCTCGCATATTTCACACAATATTTTTCTTTCATCGCTATGGATATGGTTGATGTGTCTTGTCAAAGACGCCTTTAAGACGAATGATTTTTCACAATTTTCACAATTAAACATTTTTAAAAATTTAAATATTATTGGCAAAGAAAACACAAAAAAAAAAAAATATATGTATGAAAATACAAATTTGAACTTGATTGTTTAGTAATTAAGAAAACTCAGATTTTCAAAGAAAAATTCAATAAATTTGAACTTGATTGTTTAATAATTAACAAAACTCAGATTTTCAATGAAAAATTCAAAAAATAAAGAACTTGACTGTCTTATTCACAAAAACATAATGTCCTATCACGTTCTCAAAATGCTCCTTTTATAGGTCTTTTTTTTCTCAAAAAATCAAGAACCCTACTATAAATTGCATCATATGTATATACATATACATATAAATAAAATAAGCATACCTACCTACACACATACATCCGCCTATGCCCAACACAAACAATTATTATCATGAAAAGGTTTTAATAAACATGTTGAAACATGAAATTGTATTGTCTGTATATATCTATAAATAGACATACCTACCTACGTACCTATATACATACATCTCCCTATGCCCAACACAAACAAACATTATCATGAAAAGGTTTCAATAAACATGTTGAAACATGAAATTGTTTTGTATATACATATCTATAAATAGACATACCTACCTACGTACCTATATACATACATCTCCCTATGCCCAACACAAACAAACATTATCATGAAAAGGTTTCAATAAACATGTTGAAACATGAAATTGTTTTGTATATACATATCTATAAATAGACATACCTACCTACGTACCTATATACATACATCTCCCTATGCCCAAACACAAACAAACATTATCATGAAAAGGTTTCAATAAACATGTTGAAACATGAAATTGTTTTGTATGTACATATCTATAAATAGACATACCTACCTACCTATACATACATCTCCCTAGCCCAACACAAACAAACATTATCATGAAAAGGTTTCAATAAACATGTTGAAACATGAAATTGTTTTGTATGTACATATCTATAAATAGACATACCTACCTACCTATACATACATCTCCCTAGCCCAACACAAACAAACATTATCATGAAAAGGTTTCAATAAACATGTTGAAACATGATGTGATAAACCATGACGCATTTCTTTAATCTACTACAGTAGACGCTTTATGTATCTATATGTATGATATTTTAATTAATTGATGGAAAAATACCTACCATATACTATACATATACAAATCTGATTTTTTTTTTCTTTTCTGTACAGCACCAAAGTCGCGCACCACGACAATCTATAGCAACAAAGAATCCTTTCAACATCTTACTATGTGAATGCCATAGTTTCTCCCTGATACCATCATGCCGTATTATCATAAATTTTAGTTTTTTTATATACAAACCAAAGTAATTAAGAGAAAAAAAAAAATTGTAAAAGGACACTTCTCATGTTATGTACTCCATGGTTTTTCCATACCATAGTAAAACAATCTATTTTTACTATCCACCAGACGCTACCATCAAAAAACCATCCCGCCAAATAAAAAACTACCTGCCGAAAAAATATCATCATATGGTACACAACTATACATCATGACTGCTGCACCCTGAACCCTCATGTCGACTGCTGTACCACATACTGTACACCGTACACCAACTATATACCATCTGAGCCAGAACAGCTACCTGAGCCACCTGTACACCGTACACCAACTGTACACCATCTGTACCACTGACCCAGAACAGCCACCTGAGCCACCATCCCAGAACAGCTACCTGAGCCACCAGAACAGCCACCTCAGCCACCTTGCCAGAACAGCTACCTGAGCCACCAGAACAGCCACCTCAGCCACCTTGCCAGAACAGCCACCTCAGCCACCTCAGCCACCTCAGCCACCTCAGCCACCTCAGCCACCTGAGCCAGAACAGCCACCTCAGCCACCTTGCCACCTCAGCCACCTCAGCCACCTCAGCCACCTCAGCCACCTCAGCCACCTCAGCCACCTCAGCCACCTCAGCCACCTGCGCCAGAACCGGCCAAAACATACTACTCAAAGCAAGAGCAAATTTCTCTATCACTAGAAACGTCAAATTTTAACACACTTTAACCTGCTCCACAGCTCAATCAATTTTAACCCATTTTATTCACTTCATTAGTGTCAAATTTTAACGCGGGTTAAATTTTAACACACATTTTAACGCAATTCACACACGGCCTAAAATGTGTCTTAGCATGGTGAATTCACTCAAAGATCTTGTGCAGATTTGAAAGAGATAAGCAAGACAATACAACATGAAACGATCTCACCAAAGTTGTGTGTATATGTGCGTATGCATTAATCAAGCTCACAGCACAAAATAACATTTAATCACTCTCTTATGTTCCAATTGCGTTTTTTATTATCTCTTTCGTTGCTTTAATTTTTATAATATTCAATTGAACTTCTCTTTGATTATTCTACTTTTTTTTTTCTCCACTAATAAAAATAATGAAATTATGGCACCAGATTCTAGTTTTCACTTTCATGCAATATTATTCTTTTGACACTTTTAAAAGCTATTATGTATCTTTATTTGCACTTTAGGGGTATAGAATAAATTCTTAAACGCGGCACTGAAGTTCTGATACGCTTCACTTCTGACACCAATTGTGGGGAATGGGGAAATAATAGTCAGTTAGTTGATGACATTTTTTGCCTATATGAAACTCATGTTATTAGTAACGCATTGCAACAAAATCACTTATCAGTTTTTGAAAAACGTTTTCCTGGCTTTAAGTGTGTGTGGATATCTGCTTTCAGAAGTAATTCGAGAGAGATAGATGCAAGATAGTAGATTTTGAAGGTACCTTCATTATTGAACTGCTTTTGAACAAAAAATTTCACATAATACCGCAATATTTAAACTGTACCAATTGGCAGCTTGATTTTGAAAAACTTCTTAATTTACTTATTCAAAAATCATTTGAAAATGTTCTTATTCTTGGTGACCTAAATGCGAGAATTGGCAATAAAGAAAGTGAGTTCAAATTTAACCAAGCACAAAGACAATCTAAAGATTCCAGTATAAACATCCAAGGGAAAAAGATTTTGTCCTTAAGTAACGCTTTCGGACTAAGTATTGTGAACGGATGTGCAGAAGGAGATCGAGAAGGTGAATTCACATTTGTAGGAGGACAAGGTAGCTCGGTAGTTGACTACTGTTTGGCCGGCGGTGATTGGCTTACCACCCTTTCAGATTTTGCTGTTATTCCAGCCATCTATTCGGACCATCTCCCGGTAGAATGTACAATCAGAATTGATGTGACCCGCATCGAGAAAGCTTCATTCAAATCAGCCGAAATCTCAAATCGTTTGAAATGGAACGATAGATCAGTTGAAAATTAACAACGCCGCTTAAGCGCCTTGCTACAAGAAAAACAAAGAACAACGATGGCGAGCTTCATTCCTTTGGGAGATTTGGAAGAATTAATCCTTAAAAATGAAAATTCTATGAGAAACCAACGCCAAAGACCGATAGCGAGAAAGGAAGAGTGGTTTGATTTAGAATGAGAGAATTTACGGAAAAGAACTATGGCAATATGGCATGGCTTAATCTATTCAGAAAACATAGCTGTGAATCCTTTAAAAGAGAATATTTACTGAAAAGTAAAGAATACAAACTCCTCTGTAAAAATAAGAAGACATCATTCTACGAAGGCTTAGCATCGAGACTGGGACAATGCAAGGACTCTGCCGAATTCTGGAAGTTAACAAAAAAAATTAATGGAAACGAAAACACAAATAAAACTAATCTCCCTCTATAATGTTTCAAACACTATTTTGAAAACATTTCAAAAGTCAACGAAAACGTATGCCAAATCTCGTACGCAGCACCAATGAATTTTGTTTCAGAATTGGACCGAGAATTCTCAACTGAAGAAATTAATAATGCCCTTTCGCATATGAAAACCAACAAAGCACCTGGAAGCAACCGAATCCCTACAGAATTTTATAAAAATGCACCTGAAAATTTCAAAAAAGCTTTTAAAGATGCACTTAATATTATATACAACTTTGGCACTGTACCTGATTATTTTAAAGAGGGATTAACTATTACATTCTTCAAAAAAGGAGACCCGAACGATCCTGCAAACTATAGAGGCATTACACTTCTGAATACGGCAATGAAAATCTACGCTAAGATCCTCTCGGATAGACTGAGTAATTGGTTAAAAACAAATAATAAAATAAGTGAATATCAATCGGGCTTCAGATCAGGATACTCCACGGTTGATAATATATTTTCGTTATCTAACATTGTTCAGCTAAGGTTGATGAAAAAGAAAACCACATATGCCTTTTTTGTAGATTTCAAAGCAGCATTTGACTCCATTAACCCTAGTTTACAAACCGGCAAAAGTCGTGTCCACCCGAACTGGGGTCCAAATGGACCCCACGATTTTTTCTTCGAAATTTTTTTGATTTCTGACTTATATTGTTCAGTTATAGTTCTTCTGGCTATTGTATGAATTGTTCCTAAGTATTATATATAGCAGGGATAAGGAAATTTAAGCAGAGATGTCATTATGCAGGTATGTAGGAGGTCAGCAATAAAATTTTTCAATTTCAAAAACGATGGAAATTGCCTAATTTTGCAAATCTGGGATTCCCGCTTATCCCTTTCGATATGTCTGTTTTACGTAATTACTGATTGTAATATTGATGCATATCAATGTTCTTGCCAGGTCCGCCTATCAAAAGAAAAAAATAGTCATTATTTCACTTTGTTCAGGTAAAAATGATTGAATTTCCCCAATACATGCCAAGCAAGCCTGCCAAAAATGGCTAGAACTTTAGGTGGATGTATCAAAGCTCAACGGACTATCCACTGAAGTTTTCTGTCTACACTGGTAGCTCTGACCAAAGTACAGGACTTGGTCGTGGATATGATGTGGTGATGTCGTTGATGCCATCATATTTCAATTCTGGACGCAACCTCACTATTGATAATTTCTTTACGTGGGTGGATTTGGCATTGAAGTAGCTGGATAAGAAGATCAGTATTCTTGGCACGATTCGGAAAAACAAAAGAGATTTGCCTAAACCTTTTGTAGCGATGGAGGTTCTTGATGAGCAGAATGAGCCTGTAAAGGTAAATAACAAAAAGCAGTATCGTCCAGTCCACTCATCCATTTTTGGATTTTCTGGAAAAATGGCGTTGGTGAGTTATGTTCCGAAGCCAAACAAACAAGTGGTATTGCAATCAACACAAATGGTCTCAGTTTATTCATGTACATGCAAAACAAATCGCTGGCCGGTGGTTGTATTCTACAACTTACTGGACGTAGCAGCCCTAGCAACTGTTATCATTTTTCGACACTTCAATCCACCTAGAAGAAACAAAAAATTATACAGAAGTGATAAACTCATCGAACTAGCGGAGGAACTGGTTGAGTCAGAATTGAATAACCGTTCTCAACATGCAACACAATCTGGCATTGGAAAATCTGCAATGGATGCTCTCTGTATTTTGGGGAGAGTTCAGGAAAAATTACCAACAGTCCCCGAAAGGCTCTCTTGTTAAAGAAGCAGATGTCACCTTTGCCCAAGAGCAGATGACAAGAAAACCAGAACCACCTGCGATGGATGTGGCAGATGTTGTTGCCCTTGCCACACTAGAACCTTATGTGTTAAATGTCTCCCGAAACTGCCCACAACTTCAAGTTAAATTCTTCTAAACATAAACTAGGCTGCTTTTAAAATAAAATAATTATTTATTAGAAAAAATATGATTTTTCATATAATTTCAGTACTGGGGTCCAAATGGACCCCAGTTCGGGTGGACGGGTTCTTTTCACAAAAAAATCGCAGAAAAATCTGTAAACATCTGATAATCGTTTCAACTTAAGAAATAAATAAAAAATTGAATTTTGTTCACTGAGTAAAAATCCCATTTAAAAAAAATGAAAAACAAAAAAGTTATGAGTGTTCAAACATGCTCTGGGGTCCAAATGGACCCCAGTTTGTAAACTAGGGTTAACAGAAAGCTACTCTTATATAAACTGTACAATCTTGGGGTTTCATATAAATTTGTGCAATCACTAAGAGTTCTCTACGATGATATAGTGTCTGCAATATACGATGGGAAAAATAAAAATCTATCCGATCATTATAAAGTTGAGCTTGGCTTACGCCAAGGATGTAATCTAAGCCCAATCCTTTTCAACTGTTTTATTAATGACATAACAGAAAATCTACCCTCCGGTGGGCAATTAGGAGAAGACAATATAAAAGGATTATTATTCGCTGATGACGCTGTATTTTTCGCAGAATCCCCCGAGTCATTGCAGCTGATGATTAATAAAATTGAAACTTACTGCACGCACTGGATGTTAGAGGTAAACGCCCAAAAATCGAAAGTTTTAATCTTCAAAAATGGCTCAGGACAGCCAGTACGAAATGAGAAATGGAAATTTAAACAACAACCATTGGAAATAGTAAAAGATTATACTTATCTAGGCATAAAGCTTACTCATAATTTCAACATGGAAAAACACATAACCATCAGTAAGTTAGAAAAGGCCAAAGCTGCTATCGCAGTTAACTGGAAACGAGTTTTTAACAACAACTGCATACCACACCAAGCTAAATACAAAGTTTTCCAAGGAACTGCTAGAGCCGTTATGTTTTATGGTGCACAGTGTTGGGGTTATAAAAAATACGAGTCAGTAGAATCCTTGCTAAGGTACTACGTTAAGAAAATGTTCAAACTACCTAGCACAGTGCCAAATTATATGATCAATCTAGAGACTGGCCTGTCTGAACTCTTTATGACTACCCTCAAACTACAAATTGATTATCTGCTAAGAGTTCTAGAAATGGATGATAATCGGCTTCCAAAAAGGACCGCTATACAAGTCATCAGAAGCAACTCAATTTGGTTTGCAGAATGGCACAGTCTAGCTAGGGAGTGTGGATGTGAACTTTCTTTGGACCTTGCGAACCTCAATTTTTGGAAGCCCCAACTTTACCAACTGATGCAGAAACTAGATGATGCAAAAAGGCAAAACTTCATTGAACAGGCACAGAATTCCTCAGCTAGATTCATGTATGGAACATTAAACCACAACCTCTGCGAGACTATTTCAACAGCTCATTCACCATAAGTAAAATATCTACAATTTTTAAAGCAAGGGGTGAACTGCTTAGCCTTAATTATCGCCCACATAGAGCGGATCTGGAACAACAATGCAGTTTGTGTAATTCAAGAGAGCGTGAAGATATCAGCCACTTCCTAGGAAGATGTCCTATACTCCAAGAAATTAGAAGGGTGTAT
The DNA here is from genome assembly GCA_914767635.1 of Melanostoma mellinum. NCBI lineage: Eukaryota > Metazoa > Arthropoda > Insecta > Diptera > Syrphidae > Melanostoma > Melanostoma mellinum. Next base: position 115,932,857 of record OU612059.1, on the reverse strand, counting down.
TGGAATAAATCAACTTTAGAAGATGAAGAAATAAGACTGATACTCAATGGCAGTCAATGGAAAAGGCTCTTAGGGTTTTGTAATGAAGCACTTGCATACAGAATAAATGTTATAAATGAGTTTTTTTAAGTACTTATATTTGTTGTAAAGATAGCGATTTTGTTTTTGTTTATTGTATCTACTCTCGTTTGATTACCTAGTCCACATAAATTAATTATTATTATCATTATTTATATATCACTTAACTTTATTGTTGTAATGATCACTAAATGTAAATAAATGTAAATTAAATTGTTTATACTTGGCTCTACATTTAACGCCAACAACGAGCGAACAGGGGCGCTCGGGCGCTCTGTGCAAACCAAACCCCCATCGTCCTGGATGCATTAAATCCCATTCATGTTAAATGTAAAGTCCATGCTTAACGTTAAATGTTTGAATATTGTGATATTTATTCAGTTCTTCTTCTTCTTCTTCATTTTCGGCGTTACGAGTAGTGATCTTGAAGCGATCACAACTCTCCCACTTTGCTGCTTCACACTAGTGATCCGCCTGTGGGGTACGCCGCGTTGACCTCAGAAATCGTCGGCAAGCCTCCCGGTTTTGGATTGTTCCATGTCTGAGGCCAACCAAATGCTGTTTTTTTTTGCATTTGCTTGTACCAGGAGTGTTTTGGCCTGCCTTTTCTTTTTCGTCGCGAATTTGTTGAAACGTTGTACGATATTGCCTTTTTGACGGGGTTCTGCGGATCTCTCCTTTGAACATGACAATACCAACTGAGCCGGTCGTGCTGAATTTTGTCCAAGATGGTACTTTTGACATGAAGGCTTCCACGGATCTTAGTACTTCTAATTCGATCAAGCTTTGTTACTCCTGCTGTCATCCGAACCACCTTCATTTCGGCTGCCATCAATTTGCTCTCATACTTTTTGTACATTGTCCAACATTGTGAACCGTATGTCAGAGCTGGACGGACAACTGCTGTGTAGAGTCTTCCCTTCAGCTTAGGGGGCATTTTTCGATCACAGAAGATAGCGGAGTTTTCTCGCCACTTCATCCACCCTACGCTTACTCGATGATTGATGTCGTCATCACAAGATGCTTCACTATTGATCATAGATCCCAGATATTTAAACTTTTCACACTTGGGAAGCACATTTCCATTAAAATAAATGTCTGGAATAGGCTTGTCTGGATCAGAAAAAGGGCAGCACAGGTATTCAGTCTTTTTAGCGCTAATACGGTACCCATTTCCTTCCAGAACATCAATCCAAACGTCAAGTGCTCGTTGCAGGGATGTAGGATCCTCGCTTATGATGGCTCCATCGTCAGCAAAGAATAATTGTTGTACTTTATTGTCCGTTACTTTTCCTTCGAGCAAATAATCCAGAACAGCAATAAAGAGCAGTGGACTCAAGACACTTCCCTGATGTACACCTACTGTTATTTGGAATTCTTCGGTGACTCCAGCTGGGCATCTCACTTTTGTAACTGCTCCCTCGTACATGTCCATAATTATTCGCACATAGGCTTCAGGAACTCCTCGGTGTCTGAGGGCCACCCATATCAGATCTCGTGGTTGTCGATCGAATGCCTTTTCGAAGTCAACCAACACAATATGCAAATCTTCTAAGGTATCTCGGTGTTTTTCCATAATGATCCTTATGCTTTGGATTGCGTCTGTAGTTGACTTACCCGCGACAAACCCGCATTGGTCATCAGACAGCCTTATTATTTTCCGCAGTCGGCTATCCAAAACCCGCTCAACGATCTTCATAGTGTGGGACATCAACTTGATCGAACGATAGTTGTCACAGCTTCTGGTATCTCCCTTTCCCTTGTACATTGGAAGAAGAAAACTTTCCCTCCATTGATTAGGCAAACTGTTACCTCTTACAAGTTTGGAGATGAGAATCGTGAGCCATCTTAACCCGATGTCTCTCATATTTTTCCAAAACTCATATGGTACCTCGTCTGGCCAAATCGCTTTGCCTTTTTTGGAGTTCTTAACTGCCTCCCTAACTTCTTCGACTGTGGCGTCGGATACTTCCGTAAAGTTAGGTGCAGCTGTTGGAAAGTGGCGCCGAGGAAACTGTTCATTCAAAAGATCATCACAATACTGTCGCCACCTGTGAAGAATTTTGTCGTCATCCACAAGTAGCACTCCTTGAGCATCATTGATGAACTTCGGCGAACGAATCTCCTGCGCATTTCTCCTTCTCTGAGCGGCTATTTTGAAAATGGTTGCTCCCTTATTCAAGTTGCTTTGTCTTAGCTCTTGGATTGCCTGATTTGCTTCAGCAGCTGGGGCAGAAATCTCTTCCAGCTCTCGATACAGGCCCTCCGTGCTTTTTGCTTGAAGTTGGGCGCACTTTTTCTTCGCTTCTTTTCTGAAGCTCTTGTATTCCATTTTGAAACGCGCTTTTTCATTTGTATTTCTTGAGGGGCACTTCGACCAAGCTTGGAAAGCTGCTTTCTTCTTTCTTATCACTGCTTCAGCTTCATCATCCCACCACCAGGTTTCTTTAACTTGTTGGTGGTGTCCTTTTGAGACTCCTAACAGTGATTTGGCTCTCTCTAAGCAGGTTCGTTGTAGGCGATCCCACATATTTTGTGCCGTGATTGCATTTGAAACTGCGTCGATGGTATTACACAGCTGACTTTGCATATACGAAATGAATTGCTGTCCTTTGGTTTTCTCCAGATTGTACCACTTGATTCTCCTAGGAGCCTTTGTTTGTTTGACTTCCTTTACCGCATCCGTAAAAAATTCTGTTAAAAGAAGACGGTGTTGTTGAGCGGCAGCTTCTCCTAGTATCACTTTGCAGTCTTTCACCCGAGATTTCATGTAATTGGTTACCAAATGGTAATCAATCTGGGTTTCATTTCCTCCACTGCTGTAAGTGATAAGGTGTCGGTCTTGTTTGATGAACATGGTATTTAGTACGATTAGACCGTATGACTTGCACATACTTAGAATATCTTCACCAGGAGTGTTCCTGGTGCCGAATCCCAAACCTCCATGGCAGTCTTCATAATCCTCGTTTGTCTTCCCGACATGTCCATTCAAATCTCCTCCAACAAACAAATACTCTTCTTTTGGGATGTTCTTAAGTAGGTTATGAAAATCAAGCCAGAATGCATCTTTTTCCTCCTGCTCACACCCTATTTGGGGAGCATATGCACTGATTATATTCCAGACCTTTCCTTCCATCACCAATTTAAGAGACATCAAACGGTCACTGGACTTCAAAATGGTCAACACGCTGTTACATAAACTTTGGTCAAGGATGATACCGACTCCGTTCCTACCTTGTTCCGTTCCATAGTAGAACATCTTGTAAGCCTTGGTCTTTGCATCTAAGAAACGGGCTTTGTTTGCTGTGTTTCGCCATTTCGTTTCCTGAACACACAAGATGTCCACTCGCCTCCTTCTCATCATCTCTTCGAGTTCAAGACTTCTACCAGTCATACTTCCAACGTTCCAACTCGCGACTCTAAATTTTCGTCCAACTCGTCGCATTACTTTGCTAGCCCCCGGAATCCGTATAGCTCTGACCCGAACATTGCTGCTCGGTCCAGGATCAGCTCCATGCATAGCAATGGAACTGCCTGGCGGGGTAGTGCTTCTTATGTTAACAAGTACTTCCATAATGCTCAAAATTTTTCAAAAATTTTCTTTCATCCTTTTCGACACATGCATGCTCCATTTAATGAGTTTGATTTCCCTTTTACTACACCGGTGATCTCCAGTCGTGTAAACCCCGGGATCTGCATGCATACTTGGGGAGAGTTTTTAGGTGGTATGTGTGTCGCTAGACTCACTTTGATGTTAGTCGTCTAGATATGATTGTTCCTTTAGTCGCCTTTTACGACAAGCGGGGAGGCGCTGCAGTGCTATTCTAACCCGACACTGCACGGGGAGTGATATTTATTCAGTTATATTTATATAAAATTGTAATAGAAAAACAAAATATTGTTACCACTCAGACAGACGGCACTCGGCCATGTCTTGATTATGTACGTAAAACCAAATTTGTAAAAAATCTTTTTTGAAAAATAAAGCATTTAAATAATAATAATAATAAATAGTCAGTTAGTTGATAGTAATTTTAATTTATTTCACTAATAATTGTTAAGGTTTTAGTTATACACTTGTTTATTAATAATGATTAAGTATTTAATTAAATTTGAAAAAAAGTTCATAATTGTTGTTCAGGTCAACACCAAAAACAGCGTCAGTGGGTCAAACTGCACGCAATGGAATACTGACGCTGCACCACAAGTAAACAACGGGGATGTCGCAACTGGGCCATTCAATATGTATTAATCTAAGTGTAAGCAATTCTGCATTTCATAAACATTCAATATGTATTAATCTAGGTGTAAGCAATTCTTTATTTCATAACCATTCAACATGTATTAATTTAGGTGTAAGCAATTCTGTATTTCATAACTGTTCTATATTTATTAATTAGGTGTAAGCAATTTGTATTATTGTGATCAATTTGGTATAAGAGAAACTGAAAGAATAATAATAAACACATTCATTCATACGAAAGTCAACAAGCATTTTGGTGTTTCTTTTGTGATTGATTTCTCCGATAGTGACCAAGTTTAAGTGCTTGTTCACTCATTACAATCATAAAGGTATCAAGTTTATGTGCTTGATATCGTCCATTTAGACAAACGAGTCTAAACATTTTGGTGACCCCGACGTGATCATAAAAGAACACTAATTGTCATTAAATTATTGTGCTAGGCGTCACCAGGGCTTAAACACTGGTTCAGCAACAGCGATCGCAAACAGCTATAGATTTCAATAGCAATATATTCAATCGATCAGATTTGCAAACGCAAATTCTTCATATCCAGTATATCCAGATTTCCAGTTGTTACCCCTATACAAGCAGAGCACTACAATGGAAGATTTGGAGGTATACAAATTCGTAGCCCGCCAGAAGGCTATATATGATGAACTTCAACGACTCAAGATAAATATGTCAAAGGACGGTTCTAACCGCAAAACTGCTGAGTATAAAGCAAAAAGATTGCAAGCAGTAGGATCTCTTTGGTTGGAATTCCATGAAAACCACGAAAAGGTCAAGTCTCATGTAAAGATGGACACACCATACATACAGTCAAACACGTATGACAAGGTCCAAAAATTATCTGAAGAGATAATACAAACTCTTCAAGCCATCATTCCTGAAGAGAGTAAAGGAGGAACGGGAACTGTTCCAACCGTTTCTCAACCTGCACCATCTCTGCGTCAGGTTCAAACTTCCGCACCTGCGCCATCAAACGTTTAGCCAATCAATCAAGTGAAAAACTAAATCAAGAAACAGGCGTGGATGATAGCCACGATCCAGACGTCCCTTAAGCATCTTATTGATGACAGGGAAATCCACGCACAGGATTTCTATACAATAAGGCTTAGGACGATTGAGCAGCACTGGTTAGCCGTGCAAGATTTCCACTACAAGATTCGGGACCTGCTCGAAGAGCCGGATGCAATGGTCTACGATGTAGATCATTATTGTGGCGGAAGTGCAAGATGCACTTACAATCTTATATGGTCGACAAAATTCAAACTCAGGACCGACTGCAGTCAGCAATCAGGCGGTAAGGTTACCAAAGGAAGTACTACCAAAATTCGATGGTGACTACATGAAATGGAGACAATTTTTCGATTTGTTTTCACAAATGGTGGACAAACAGTCAATCCCAAATATTCAAAAGATGTGGTACCTCAAAACACATCTAAGCGGAGAAGCAGAGAATTTGATTCGTCATTTATCTTTGACCGAAGAAAATTACACAACAGCATGGAGCAGTCTTCAAGATAGATACAACAACATCAGGGTTCTCACGTCAGCACTCGTGCAAAAGATAGTTGGGCAACCTAACCATACACAGCAACAACCATCATCAGTGGCCATCAAGAATCTACATGATACAACACAAGAATGTTTAATGGCGCTTTGCAATATTGGCGTAGATACAACATCATGGGACCCCATTCTATTGCATCTTCTTGTGAGCAAGCTTGACCAAGGCACAAGAATCTTGTACGAGCAATCCCTTGTCAAACCTAAAGAGCTACAATCAATAAAAGAGTTTTTGTTGTTCTTGGAAAACCAATTTCAGTCATTGGAATCAATTGGACCTAAAAGAAAGGATTCAGCTCGAGCTTGTGCATCTGTAACATCAAACGAAAAAGGAACTTGCAAGGTCTGTCAATCTGGAACACATCCTTTATTTGCTTGCAAGCAGTTCCTGCAACTAAGAACATCCGAACGAATTCAATTAGTGCAAAAACAAAAAAATTGCTTTAATTGCCTAAAGTTTGGCCATGGGGCCAAAAATTGCCTTTCAAGAGGATGCCTCAAATGCAACCAGAAACACAACACGCTCTTGCATATTGAGAATCACAAAGGACCTACCATTAACAGGCAAACAACTAACATGGACAGGGACAACAATTCAAGGTCTCAGACAAATGTTAGTTCTTCAGTAACGCTATCGGCATTCAACAATCTAGAAAAGCATCAATACATATTTCTCAGCACAGCCGTCGTAGAGTTGATCACAAACAATGGTCAAAGGTTAGAATGTAGAGCAGTATTGGATTCCGGATCACAAGTGAATTTAATAACAGAACGCTTAGTGAAAAAACTAGGCCTGCATTCAAAACATACTACAATGAGCATCCAAGGCATTGGCGACGGAAGGAAAGAATCTCATCAGCGTGTCAACGTCAAATTGCAGTCAAGAACAAGTAGCTTTAATACTCAATTAGAAGCGTTTGTTCTACCACATATTATAGCTCCACAGCCATCTCAACACTTCAACATAGCATCATGGGCAATTCCAAAGAATGTGCCATTAGCAGATCCATATTTCAATCGACCAGACAAAATTGATATTCTTCTTGGAGCAGAATTTTATCATCAGCTACTTTCCATTGGACAGATACGTTTAGCAGATGATCTACCCATACTACAAAATACAGTTCTTGGATGGGTGATAGCGGGAAAATTAGCTGAAGCAAGTTCAAACACAGCAACTTGTGGTATTTATAGTTATGATGACAACGACCTCCATCAAATGATTGAACGATTGTGGAGCCTCGAAGAAGTGGAATCCCAGCTCAACAACTTATCAAAAGATGAAGAAATGGGTGAAGCTCATTTTGCACAAAACACACGAAAAAGCAGTGAAGGACGGTTCATTGTCAGGCTACCATTTCATGGACCCACATCGGCATTAGGAATATCCAAGGACATAGCAGTCAACAGGTTTTTAGCACTAGAACGAAGATTATCAAAGAATAGAGAAGTGAAAGACCAATACATTCAATTTATGGAAGAGTACGAAGATCTAGGCCACATGACCAAAATTGATATCAATAACATACAAGCGCCTAATTACTTTATACCCCATCACTGTGTCTTTAAAGAAGACAGTAGCACCACCAAACTTCGAGTAGTCTTTGATGCTTCATCAAAAACATCATCAGGTTGTTCCTTAAACGACATCATGTATACAGGACCAACAGTGCAAGGTGAACTATTTTCATTGTTGCTTCGTTTTCGATTGCCGAGATATGTTTTTTGCACTGATATACAAAAAATGTATCGACAAATCAACATGCATCCAGAAGATAGAAGATACCAAACTATTGTGTGGAGAACTGACAAAAAAAGACCTCTAAACTACTATCAACTCAACACAGTGACCTATGGAACAAGAGCAGCACCATATTTGGCTACTAAATGTCTGCAACAGCTTGCCAAGGAAAACAGCGAAAGATTTCCATTAGGATCAAAAACCCTACACAATGATTTCTATGTGGATGACTGTTTGACTGGGGATAATAGCTTATGTGTAACCCTCAAAATGCAAGAAGAAGTAACACAAATATTAAAAGAAGCAGGGTTTAAATTAAGGAAGTGGTGTGCTAATCACCCACGACTACTTCAAGGCATTGCTAAAGAGGATCAAGAAATTGATCTGGACTTTGGAAATGAAAATAACACATCAATTAAGGCTCTTGGCTTAACATGGCAACCTAAGAGCGACAGATTTTGTGTTAAAACAACATTAAATGATACAAATCGAATAACAAAGCGTATTGTCACTTCAGATCTTGCCAAATTATTCGATCCATTGGGTATAATGGCTCCAGTAGTTGCTACAGCAAAAATATTCGTACAAGAGCTATGGTTACTTAAGCTGTCGTGGGACGAATCATTACCAGCTGCACTACATACCAGATGGATGCAATTTCGTGAAAACCTGAAAAGCTTAAACAATTTCCACTTCTCACGTCACATGTTCAACAATGATGCACCAACGAAAATACAGATTCACACTTTTTCTGATGCATCTGAAAAGGCATATGGCACAGTGGTGTATTTGCGCTCGGTTCAGAAAAATGGAACAATAATTGTAAGGCTACTATGTTCAAAATCCCGTGTGGCACCACTGAAAAAACAAACATTACCACGACTAGAATTATGCGCTGCAGTGTTGGGCGCTCAATTAACAGCAAGGGTCAAGAACGATCTGAATCTTAAGGACGTTCCCACATTCTTATGGATGAATTCTGAAATTGTCCTCGCATGGATTAATTCACCATCAGCATCTTTTCAAACAATTGTGGCTAATCGAGTTTCCACTATTCAAAGACTTACACTTCCCGAGCAATGGCGACATGTGTCATCAAAGCAAAATCCAGCAGATGTGATTTCAAGAGGGGTGTAACCACAAGGATTCACGTCATGCACACTGTGGTTCTACGGTCCACCTTTTCTACACGGTCAAGAAAATATGTGGCCAGCAACGTATTCCCAAAAAAAGGCGAGTTCAGATGACATGGAAAGAAAAAGACGAACTGTAGCAATAGCGACTCACGACTGTGACCAGAATATGATTTATAACATCAACCATGGAGGATCATTCAACAAACTTCAGCGGATAGTTTCATATATCAGACGTTTCGGCAATCATGCCAGAAATAAAGAACGTATACAAGAAATCAACTTAACCACTCAAGAATTGGAAGAATCACTAACTTCATATATATTTTATTGTAGCTGAGTAATTTATACATTTTCTTTTCATTAAACCTATATTGCACAATTTACAGAGATTTGGTATAAGGCTACCTTACTACTGAAAAATTTATAATAATGGTTTTATAATATTATAATAGTTGAGTTAGTTGATAGAAGGAAAAGCTACAAGAAAAACCTTCATTGAATATTTGAGATGGAGAGAAGAGGAGGAAATATCTGAGAATCACCTCAGCCAAATTATAGACTTCTTACAAACTGTTTTCAAAGATTATACAAACATTTGTATATTAAGTAAGAAATAAATAACAAAATAATGAACCAACAAATGAATAAATAAATAAATAATTACACAAGTAAATATATACATATATATACATTAACAACAACAATTATGAATTGGCAAATAAATAGATAAATAAGTAAATAATTAAGTAAATGAATAAATAAATAAGTAAATAAATAAATAATTGAATAAGTAAATAGATAAGTAGATAAATAAATAAATAAATAAATAAATAAATAAATAAATAAATAAATAATAAATAAATAAATAAATAAATAAATAAATAAATAAATAAATAAATAAATAAATAAATAAATAAATAAATGAGTAAATAAATAAATATGTAATTGAAATAATAAATAAATAAATAAATAAATAAGTAGTTTAACAAAGAGTTATATCACAGTAACAGTAGAAATACATAAGTCTTTTTAAGGATGTGTATTGCAATTTTTATAAAGTCAGATTTGAAATGAGGTGGTTATCAGATGAGCTACAGGATATCTCATATCTGTTACGTAATTTTTCGATTCTAGACGAAATTTTTTCAATATTTGTGATTTTATGTAAATCTTCTGTCGAATAATGCCATGGTAAATTCAGCATCATTTTTAAAATTTTATTTTGCATAGTCTGAAGTCTAAGCAGATGACTTTTTGCACATTTTCCCCACACAGGTGAGCCGTATAGCATGATGCTTTGAAAAATTGCCTTGTATAAAACTAGCTTATTTTCTTTACTTAGATTGGACTTCCTGTTGATAAACGTATAAAGCATTCTTATCGTTACATTGACTTTATTTATTGTTTGTTGGATTTTTAAACCGAAAGTTAGGGTTTTGTCAAGATGAACTCCTAAGTATTTGACACTGGATTTCCAATCTGTTTCCAAACCTTTAACTATTAATCTTCCACTAGGTAAAAAACAAGCGTTTCTTTTTCTTGTGAGAAAGACAGCTTGGGTTTTACCAGCATTGATTTTGATCTTCCATTTATGGAAGTAGCTTTGTACGTCATTCAAGGCAGATTGCAAATTGGTTTCTATATAACTAAACCATTTGAATCCGCTGAATAAATGCATGTGTCATCTGCGAATATGGCAGTTTCGCAGTTCCTAAGTTTCGGAAAGTCAGATAGTTAAATATTGTATAAAATGGGGCCCAAAACAGATCCTTGGGGTACACCCGCAAAAATTTCCTTAGATTCGGAAGATTCGCCATTAACAAAAACCCTAAATGTACGCCCAGTTAGAAAAGAGAAAATTATTTTAACAATGATGGGGGGGAAGTTCAAAATTTTTAATTTGTGAATCAGTCCATTGTATCAAACTGTGTCAAACGCCTTTTCCACATCAAGTAGGACTAATCCTGTGCTTTTACCTACTGCGAAGTTATTTTTAACATCTTTTGTTATCCTATGAATCTGATGGATAGTACTGTGGTTGGGTCTAAATCCAAATTACTCTACCGGTAAGATGTTATGTAAACTCAAGTGATTTCGGATCCTGTTTTTAACAACTTTTTCCAAGCATTTGCTTACTGAGCTTAGCAAGCTTATTGGCCGATAATTACTCGGCGAAGATGCATCTTTCCCTGGCTTTGGAATAGGAATAATTTTTCCTTTTTTCCATTCCTTAGGAAAATAGCCTAAATTAAGGCATCCATTGAATAAATTGAGTAGAAACTAACAATAATTATTAGATTTATGCAGGCATTTGATTTTAAAGAAGAAATCAGTGACTTGCAGAAATACGCAGAAATACAAGGAATCGAAGCGAAACAGCCAATTCAGTAGTCTTGCTCCATTTATTGATGACAAGGGAATCATTCGAGTTGGAGGGAGATTAGATTCTGGATTACTTCCTTTTGACACCATGTTGCGGTATATTTTACCACAACAAGTTATACCTTTACTTTTCTTCCTCTTCCCATTTTCACCCCTCCTTTAGTTGTGGCTTCAAGGTGCTGGCAGAGTACAAAGCAACCCTAGTCCATCAGCTAGCGGTGTACTTCAAAGCATTTTGGAAAAGCAACCCAAATAGGTACCCCTTCATTGAGCCAGTGGACGGCTGGAGACTCAAACAGCAGCGATAATAAGAACCAGGAACGTTCTGAAGGAAGTCCATCGCAACAACAGCAGTAGCAGGTTACTAACAACCTAATATTTGTAGTAAAAGTAGAGATATGGCTACCCACCTTTAACGCACTGACTAGCTATCAGTCAACGTTTGCGTTAACGTCATCATCATCAGAATTTGGCATTTGAAGCCTTTTTCAATATAAACGGCCAAGAGCCCAACGTAATGGCTGAGTGCCCACCGTAAAGGCCGAGTGCTCACCCTAAAGTGCTGCACCTTAAAAAGAAATGACTCTTTACAGAATTATCCCCATTCCCCCAAATCTGCGCGAAGGTTCACCGAAGTAGTTTAGTAGTTTTCGCGAAAAATGACGAATCCTCGCTAACTGAATCCTAGCTTAAATAGTTTTCTTGCACAGTGTAACTTGGGTCGGTTGGGCCGAGGGAATTTGTTTAAAGAAATAGTTTTTCAATTTTCTATTCTGGAATGGATTGAAATGGAACAGGTCTGGATTCGTTCATTCGGGCAAGTTGTTGCGAATCTCTAACGACCAAGAGATTCACAACGAAATTGTTTAGAAGAGAGCGATGGATGCGTTTCGCCTACGGCGCAGACTCCAGCGAATTTGCTGAGAGAATTGCAGATATCCCGTGACGAACCTCCACGACTCTGATTGGTTGAAGTGAGTGGAATTTGCTGAATGCGCCGATGAACGAAGAGACCGCCAAGAAGATGGCACTTCTTGGTTGACCTCTGAAAAGGACATAGTGCCAAAGAGTTTTAGAAAATTGAAAAAGTGTCGGAAAATTTTACAAATCGAGTGATTTTGTTAGTTGCAAGTTGTATAATATGGCTAATTAAAATAAATGAAAAAAGAAGGAACCGACAATTTGCTTCTAGAAATAAAACACAAGAGATTTTTTCTTTGGGAAAAAGCCATCATGGCAAAAAACCCAATTTATTGCGACACGTCCGCTAGCCAAGCGCTCTGTTTTACAACTGACTACTTCTCCCCAAGTAGTTCTCTCTTCTCATTACATTTACTCTTATATTAAGGGATATTACAATGTATTAGTTAGATTGATTTCATGGTATTAAATACTCGTACTTTGTACGATACAGTCCCAACAAAAAACATCTGTTTTTTCTCTTCAGGATGTACTGATGTTGCTGGCAGCTATTCTCGTTCGACGTCCCTCATCACATCGCTATCATCTATCATCGCATGGTTCACTTCTATCGTCACCTAGCCTTGGTTCACTGTCCGCTCTTTCGTTACTCTGTAAAGAAATAAGATTGCCGTTGCCAGCAGCTTTCGATTAAGATTAGCACTTTCGTTCGCTCGCCAACTATTCATCTCCTTGCCCTTTCGATAACTTGCCAGCACCTACCTATCCCTACCCTGCCTAAGTAACCCCTACCTACTCTAGATCTGTTGCTCAACAGGTAAGATACATATCTTTTGGACTGGTCTCTTGAGCTGGCCGGTTTCAGTTTGCAGGACCACTGATCGCACTATTCCATCCTTGCTCTTGATTAACTCCTTAATTCGACCCATCAACCATTGTGCTGGTGGGAAATTTTCACTTTTAATTATAACCAGCTGGCCAACTTGCACAGGCTCCCTTTCCCTCCGCCACTTCTTTCGTTCTTGTAATGTTACAAGATATTCTTCTCTCCACCCTTGCCAAAAATGCTCCACTATCGCTTTCCTTTCGTTTAAGAGCTTTACACCTCTCGAATTGCCCTCTTCTACTAATGATAAAGGCAACGGCCCGTTTATAGCTTCTCCTATCAGGAAGTGCCCTGGCGTCAGTGCTTGCATGTCCGTGGGATCATCGCTCAATGGATGAATCGGCCGTGAATTTAAGATACCCTCTATCTCGATTAATAATGTCACAAATTGCTCATACTCTAGCGTCCGCTGTCCCACTATACGCTTCAGATGATATTTCATTGACTTCACCGCTGCTTCATAAATACCGCCCTGGTGTTGTGCTGCTAGCACCATAAATGTCCATTCAGTACCCTTAACACTCAGCTGGCTAAAAAGATCATCCTCTTGCCATCGCTTCAACGCTTGCCTTAAGATTCTTGCTGCACCAACAAATGACGTGCCATTATCGCTATAGATTCGCTGGCAGTACCCTCTTCGACTTTCTCGTTATCAAACACTGGCTTAAGCGATTCTATCTTACTTTGTTCTGTTAGCTGGCCATCCTTGCGCAGGTGCGCCATGTCCTTGCCATATGCCGCTTGCTGTGCTCTATGTATTAAGTATTTCATGGCCCTAGCTCTCTCACTGGCTGTTGGTATTCTTGTAAAAATGTTCATTTCCCTCCTCATGTTGCCTCTCCCTTTACGTGTTCTACCTTCCCTTACCTTGTACCTTGCCTGCTCTATAAATCTCACAACATATGCCAGTATGTTTAGTGCCCTCTCCAATTTCCACGCATATTCCTCTATGGAAACCGTCACTTGCTCCTTTGCTGACCAAATCCCTAATCCCTGAGTAATGACTAGCACTATGCGCACGTTCATCTCGCCTTCTACTGCTGGCGGTGCTTCATTCTCGATGTGATTGACTGGCCACTCATTCTCACCTGAAGTTAACCACGATGGCCCTTGCTGCCATAGCTTACTGCTCACTAGCTCTTCAGGATATAGCCCCCTGCTCAGTAGATCTGCTGGGTTCTCCTTAGTCCCAACATGACGCCACGCTTTGATATCCGTGTTAGTTAGTATGGAAGACACTCGATTTCCAACATACGTCTTCATATCCCGAGGGATTTTACGCAACCAATGCAGAACCACCATCGAGTCTGTCCAGAGAATATAGTTCGTCCTTTCCCAATCCATCGCCTTGCAAAGTTCTATCAATAACCTCCCCAGTAGCTCAGCTGCTGCCAGCTCTAACCTCGGAATGGTTATCGTTTTTTAAAGGTGCCACTCTAGTCTTTGCTACGATTAGCTTGCTCGTTACCCTTCCGCCATGCTGCTCCACTCGCAAATAAATAACTGCGCCATACGCTGTCGTTGATGCATCCGAAAAGCCATGCACTTGCATCCGTGACCCTCGTGATGTCCCTATCCATCTGTCGATTCTAAACATTTCCATTGCTTTAATGCCTTTCCATAATATACGCCATTTATCTTCAATCTCCCTTGCTACCTCATCATCCCAAGTAATCCCTGTCCGCCATATATCTTGTATCAAGATTTTCCCCAATATCACCACAGGTGCGATATAACCATTGGGATCATATAGTTGTGCCATACAACTTAGTAAACTCCGCTTTGTCAACTTCCCTATCACCTCTGGCGTCTTGACTACAAATGTGAATTGATCTTCTTCTACTAACCATTGCAGTCCTAAAACCTTTGCTTGCTCGCTTTTGTCAAAGACCATCAACTGGTCCCTTTCACTATCCAACTGACTTGTCAACCACTTGCTGTTTGACTTCCATTTCCTCAATTCAAAACCAGCTGTCTTTAATACCTTATCCAGGTCCCTTGCTAATGCTATCGCTTCCTTCTCACTATCGCATCCAGATACACAGTCATCCATGTAGAAGTCGTTCAAGACCACTCTCTCTACTTCAGGGAACGTTTCACTTGCATCCCTTGCACATTGTATTAGCGACCGAACCGCATTATATGCCGATGATGTCATGCCATATGTAACTACCGTCAGCCAATACTCTTGTAGCTTCTCTCGTGGGGATTCCCTCCAGAAGATTCTTTGCAAATCCCATTGATGGGGCGCTATTCGCACTTGCCTGAACATCATTTTGATGTCAGCACTAAACGCTATCTTGTGCCGTCTAAATCGCATAACTATCTCAAACAGGTCTCGCTGCAACCTTTCTCCTAACTGCTGCACTTCATTCAGTGATATCCCTTTATCAGTCCGACAACTACAGTCAAACACTACCCTGAACTTCTTTGTTACGCAGTGATGCGGTATGTAATATACCATGCTGTTTTCTCCTATAGAACTGTCGACCCTTTTCATATGCCCTAGCTCTTCATACTCTCGCATAAACTCCACGTATTGACTCCTTATCGCTGGCTCCCTAGCCAATCTTCTTTCAAGATAAAGAAATCTTCTTAGCGCTATTGCCTTAGAGCATCCTATACTCTTCACCCTATCCTTGATGGGAATATTGACCACAAAACGTCCATCATTATCCCTCCTGGCTGTCTTCACGAAAATTTCTTCGACCGCCTCTTCTTCTGCAGTTCGCACCCTAATCGATTCTATTTGGTCCATCTGCCACATCTGTCGTACTAGACCATCCAACTTATCCAGCTCTGCACATTTTAATGCTGGCACTTCATCTACCTGATCATGCTCTAGCCTGGAAGAAGTTCCAAATACCACTGTACCAAAAGCTGTCTCTATCATAGCAACAGTGCTTATGCATCGTGATGTTGCATTCACCATCATCCTTGCAAACACGCTTATCCCAAATGTTATATCCACTTGCTCGCTTTTCCAATAGGCAGGATCCGCTAGAGGTTGCCTAACAATTTCCTTAATTGACACGCTAGCCTGTGTCGTCACTAATGACCACTCTATATCTTTTGGCAAAACCCAGAAATCCTCTTCAATAAAGTAATTGGATTCAAACCAGGGAGTTATTCTAATTCGAACCTGCTTTCGTAGCTGCATACCTTTACCCTCTATACCAACAATTTTACGTGATACTTGCTTGACAGGAATCTTATGTGCCTGTACAATTTTCTCGGGTATCAGATTCGGCTGAGCTCCTGAATCTAATAATGCCCTAATCGGCCCTATCAACCTACCACAATTCTCAAACCTAATAGCAACCGTAGGCAATAACGCACTTGCCCTACCCTTTCCTTCATTTACCCCTAGAGAAAAGACGCTTGAATACATTTTATTTATAGATTTTAATGATTCATTTTTAGGTTTTACAGATATACCTTGCTTGCCAAGTTTTTGCCGCTTCGCCTGATTTGCCGCTAGCCGTCATGGATTCCTTCTCTTGAATGCAGTGGCATTCACCCTTGCCGTCTCGGTTCGCTTGGGCCTCCAATTTGGGCACAATGTGCTATTATGCATGGTCCTTGGTGGACACCTAGGACAGGATTGCTGGTAACATGCCGCTGGCTCGTGCCCCTGTTTTAGGCAATTTTCGCATAATTTCTTCTCTCGTACTAGTTTTAGCCGAGCAGCTTGCCCTAGCAGCAGGAACCTCTCGCATCGGAATAGCTGATGCCCCTCGCCGCACATCTCACACCAATGTCTACTTCTTCTCTGCATATTGTGCTCGCTGGCTTGCCCTCTCGTAGCCGCTATCCCAGTCACCTTGCCATCATCGCGCTTGTTCTCGCTTTCGAATCGACTATATCGACTGGTGGATGCCTCTTGACGGTCACCTCTGCTGTTGTCAGCTCCCCTTGCCCGTTGATTTGTCGCCACTATCACACTCGCTGCCGCTTGCCGGTCTAGGAACTCCAGCATGTCCTTTGCCGCTGGCGTCTCTGACTGTCGATGTAACTCCCATTGCCTGGCCGTATCTATGTCTAATCTTTCGTGGAGCATCAACACGATAAACATATCCCACTGTTCCACTGGCAGGCCCTGTGCTCGTAGCTGTCGCAGCGTCTCATGGGTTACATTCGACATCCTTTGCAAGTCCTCAGCTCTCGGCGCCCCTTGCAGCTTTGGCAGCTTTATGAACTGATTCAACAGCTCGCGGCACGTCTGGTATTTCTTATTGTATAGTTGCTGCATCCGCTCCCACGCTTCCGCGTAGTTGTTGTCAGTGAGCTGCCATTCGCCCATGGTCTGTGCCGCCTTGCCAATAAGAGATTTATTTAAATGCTGGAATTTGAACGCTGGCGTAATCTCCGGATTGTTATGTACTGCTGCCACAAACCGATCGTGAAACCCTTGCCACTTTCGCAACGAGCCGTCGAACTCGCCCCATGTGTTCTTCAACTCCTGAATCGCTGGCATCCTGACTTGTACCTCAATGTTCTGACTCGCCATTGTCGCTCCTCCTGCTTCGCTTGCCGCCTCTTGGTTTAGTTTCTCCAGCTGGCCCCTGATCTTCGCTTTCGTAGTGAGGTATAGTCTCTCGGCAGTCGCTTGCTGATCTTCAATGTCTTCCGCTTTCGTTCCCTTTGCGCATATCCACTTCAGATTATTTTTTGACATCTGCTCCCAGATCTCGTTGAGATGCTCCAGCATTACTCTGAGCATCTCCCTGTCGTCACTATCCAATGCTTCCTCTCGTATAAATATCGCAACCCTTTCGATGCCCTTCAATTGGGTCTTGAATATGGCCTCATGGGTCATCCTCTTTCCTATAAACAAAATAAATTAACTAATAATCAATGCATATGCCCTTGCGAGCAATCAATCTATGTTCCAATTGCTTGCTAATAACTTTCGTGCTTGCGAATAGTGAATTTGGATGTGATCTGTCCCTACTGTAGGTCCCCTGGCCGTCCCTTTACCATCATCACTTGCCTTGCAATTCTTTCTTGACCTACACGCTATCAGCCCTTTCGTTGCATGCAGCTTTTCGACACCTTTTCATTTCTTCAGGTCTCGCGATAACCTGGAATATAATCTACGTAACCAACTTGCCATGCTGTCTCCTTGCCTTGTACCTATCGCTCATACTATCACGGTTACGGACCTTTCGCACTTTCGTTCAAATGTGCACATTCTATTACCCCTACCTAACCTACCTATTCCTGCCTATCACTTGTGTCTGCATCGTATTTCTGGCCCAAAAATAAAAATAAAAATATAAAAACGAAACCCTATGCCATCACAATATTTTACTGTGCAATTATCCACACAAAACTCTCAGTCAACACACTGTACGCAACTTTCTCACTATCAAAACACTTTTCCGGTCCGGTTGGTTCGCTGAAACGCACAAAATATTTTCAAGCAAATGCACAGAATATTTTAATGGCAATATAAATTCTAATCCCAAGGCCAATTCTACGATGCATCACACAACCATGACAAAAATATAAAAAAAAAACAAAACAAATTCATCTATGTATTTGTTTATACTCCTAAGATCACTTCACTATTCGCTTTTCACTTGCCTGTCCTTCCCTATTCGCTTTTCACTTGCCACTTGCCTGTCCTTCCCTATTCGCTTTTCACTTGCCACTTGCCTGTCCTTCCCTATTCGCTTTTCACTTGCCACTTGCCTGTCCTTCCCTATTCGCACTTTAAATAATCAATATTGATTTATTTTCTCTTACCTTATCGCACTTTAATGCCTATCAAAATCAAATGTTTATTCTTTAATTTTTACTCAACCACACAAAAATAAGAATCCTACTATGCTTGTTTGCAACTCAACATTCGCTTTTCTTATAACCCTACAACCAACTGTAGCTATCGTGCCTTGCCTGTTGCTGTACATTTGTTATGTACTCACCACTACCAACACTATCTCATACCCATGCAAGGGGTTACTATCGCTTGCACGTCTACGACTCTCTGGTCACGTAGGCCATCGGTCGTTCGCTTTCTCATACATGCTATGTGCAGTGTCTTGGTTGCTTGTGCGGTTTTGTGTGTTACTCAGGCAATCGTTGCGACTACCTGGTAATTTTCCATTCGGGTTTTTATTATCGTTGTGTATATGGTTTGTGGCTGGCTATTTTAAGCACACTTTGTGTGCTCTTGCATTTCCCTTTCGATGCGTCATCGTTTGCATTTCGTATTTATTTGCTGTAGAGAGAATTTTTATTTTGTAAATTTCTTACCCTGGTACCTTTCGTATGCTAGCTGTCGTTCTATATATGTGCGTATGTATGTTTTGCCACTGTCTCCCTTTGCACTTTGGAATTTTCGTTTATGGTTTTGTGTAGCTATTATGCCCTTGCACAGCACTTTCGGTTTATTATTTTGTTATCTTGCATATGTATGTATTTGTATTCACTGTACGCACTTTCGGCTTATGTTTATATATTCAATATATATTTGCATATTTCGTTTCCTCGCGCTTTACACTCTCGCACTTTCCGTTTATAGTTTATATATATATGCAAGTAACTACGCACTCATGCCACTGGCTCACTATCCGGCTCGATTCGGACCAAAATGTATAATATGGCTAATTAAAATAAATGAAAAAAGAAGGAACCGACAATTTGCTTCTAGAAATAAAACACAAGAGATTTTTTCTTTGGGAAAAAGCCATCATGGCAAAAAACCCAATTTATTGCGACACGTCCGCTAGCCAAGCGCTCTGTTTTACAACTGACTACTTCTCCCCAAGTAGTTCTCTCTTCTCATTACATTTACTCTTATATTAAGGGATATTACAATGTATTAGTTAGATTGATTTCATGGTATTAAATACTCGTACTTTGTACGATACACAAGTAGTGCAAATTGAAATTGTGTTTTTGTTGGCAGAAAGGCCAAAATAACTACAATTGTTTACTGTGGCAGGAAAGCTCCAATCAGGCAGGAGTTCAGGAGAGTTAGTGCCAGAACGGGCAAGAAAACTCATAGGCAGGATTCGTCAGAAAAGCTAAGTATTATTATACCTTAGTGTTGTTAATTTCCTATAAAAGTGGAAAAGTGTTAGTTATACGTTTGATTTGGTTTTGACTATTGAGTCATATTGTTGTTTCGGTAACCCTTCGCTTTCGTAATTAATCCTGAGATTGCAGGACGCGCGACCTCCATTTAACCTTGTTGTCTGTTCGGGAAAATTCCCAAAGAGTCGTTTGTTTGCGGGTGTATTGTGCACACAAGTTGTTGTTTTGAATTTTAACCTGGGTAAAACCCCATCTTCGTACTTAAATTTCATTCTATTTAAATTGTTGACTGGCTCTTGCCAGACTTTTCATACTTTATACACTACCAATTGTTTACGAAAGGATTTCAGGTTTTATACCTATACTTGTAAAGGTTTCCTGAACAAAATATAGTTTTATTCCTTTTGGAAAATAATCGCGTTTTAATTCTATTTGAAGACCATTTTCAGTGCTGAAGTTGGTTTGGAAATTCCAAACAAAAATTTCCTGGCGCCCTTTATTTTGTGAAACACCCTGCTTGTGTTTTGATTGAATATTATTCATTTCATTGAATTCTTTTTATTTACCTTTAATTATACCTACGTACCTATAAAACTACCTACGGACCACCCCTTGCTGAGCAGCTGGCATTGGCAGCATATTATCTTGCTACCTGTTGCACTATTTTCCTTTGAAATCCACCCAGCTGTCATTTGACAGTTCATCATAAAGTTAAAATTCGGTCAACATCGCCGCGGCACATCGTTGTGCATGTTTTATATTCTTGCATTTTAAATAATTAATTAATCAATCGTTGCGATTAATTAATAAATTAGTTAACTATCATCCAAGTTGTGGATTCGTGTTTGATTCGTTTGGATTCGGTTCGCCGTGAAAAAAGTGCAACAATTGGCGCCCAACGTGGGGCCTTGTGTGGTGTTTTTTTTTTACACATATATTTTTTTTTCTCCTATTGTGTGTTGTGATTTTTGTTAGTGGAACATTTTAGGGAAGTGTACCTTTAATTTTTTTTAAATTGTTTTTCCTTATATTTTGCAAAATTGTGAGAATATTTTACTTTGCCTGTGTTTTGTTTTCCCTAGGTGAAAATTTGATTGTGGAGAGTTTTTTTGTGGTCGCCGTACATACAGATATACCTAAAGGAATTGCAGTGTTGGATTTGTTGGATTGTCACTGTTGTTCGTATACCCAGTGCAGCAAGTAGGTGCTTGTGTTTTTTTTATAGTTGGCTCAATTATAAGTTTGATTTTGGTTTGATATTTGATTCCGTGATTGATTGCTTAAATTAAAAATATAAAAGAGTTTGACATTTTATGCGGCTTGTTTTCAGCCATTGTGAAGCATAAATCTGTCCCGCTCTCTCACACAGTTTGTTGGTGTGAGTTGAATTTTCATACTCAGAGTTGAGTGTTGCCGTCGGCGAATATTTTTTTTTAGTACTTTTTGAATTTGTTGGTGCTATTTTTTTTAATACTTTTTTACTACTACTTTTTTTAATACTTTTTTAAATACATTTTTATATTTTATTTTATTTTGAACTTTGGTGGTTTTTTTTGATTGCGAGTCTGTTTTTTTTATTAGTTTTTTTTAACTTTTTTTATTCATCATGGACATCAACCGTTTGTCACAAGAGGAGCTTGTGTACGAGATGTTGAGTAGGGGATTAGAGAAGGGAACTGTGGACGTTATG
This sequence comes from Melanostoma mellinum, assembly GCA_914767635.1. Classification (NCBI taxonomy): domain Eukaryota; kingdom Metazoa; phylum Arthropoda; class Insecta; order Diptera; family Syrphidae; genus Melanostoma; species Melanostoma mellinum. Next base: position 115,911,166 of record OU612059.1, on the reverse strand, counting down.
AGAAGTTCCTTAAGATCTTCTCGGATGTTAGAACGTCGCGGTTCAGTTGAGGCATACGGGAAGTACCCGTTTAGTTACGTTCAGGATAGGGATGCAGTTGAGGAGAAGATTAGGGAGATTAGGGTTCTTCTTAAGGATCAACCAAGAAATCCCAAGTCGGGGGAATACTTGAAGATCCTTACGAAGATAGAATGGAGTTTGAATAGGATAGGAAAAGCGCAGGCAGAAGGAGATGAGGAAATAGGAGAGCAGAAATCTCTGAAGAGTGAGCTGCTTCTCCTATTAACTAAGTTAACAGATGAAGAAGAGCAAGCGTCGAACGAAGACAATGCTTCTTCTTCAGGAACGAGTGGTAGGCAGTTGGTGGAGAACACTCCCCAACAAAATCGGATGAACACACGAGGACCAGTGTGCAACGAGGGATTCCAACAGAGGTCAGATAGTGTTAGAGTAGGGATTTCCGAACCGCTAGAGCGATTTACGGAAAGGATCAGTAGGTGGAATGTTCAGTTCAGTGGTGAGCGATGTGGCACATCACTGAACTCATTCTTAGAAAGGGTAGAGGAACTTAGTTTAGCTCGAGGGGTTTCAGAAACCCGATTGTTCCAGTCAGTGGTTGACCTTCTAACAGGTCAAGCCCTACTGTGGTATAGGTCAGTTAGGGAAGACATAGGTGATTGGCAGGAATTCGTAGAGGCGTTGAAATACGAGTTCTTGCCAGCAAATTATGATGATCTGTTGATGGAACAGATCAACCGTAGAACCCAAGGGAAGGAGGAGACGTATGGAGCATATCTCGCTACCATGCGTACAATGTTTAGGAGATTAGGGGAGCCATTATCCGAACGTAGGAAAGTGGCTATCCTAATGAAGAATTTGGACCCGTTTTATCAGAAACAGATTGGTTTCCAAAAACCTCAATCTGTGAAGGAGTTAGCAAGATTAGGCAGGGACTTAGAAACTCTTAGGGCGAATGTAGAAAATTTTGAGCCTCCCGCTCGAAATAAAAAATGCGTTGAACCCGAGTTCGGTTACTCTGCTGGTCCAGCAGTACAACCGAGGGTGGCAGCGGTTAGCAGAGATGAGCAGCCTGTCCAAGTAGTGGAAGCTAGAAGGTCTCCACCTAATAGATCCACTCAAGTTGATAGGTCGATTCGATGTTTTAACTGCGGGAAAGAAGGTCACTTCTCTAGCAGGTGTTCCGCTAAAAAGCATTGCTTCGGTTGTGGCGCTGAAGGTGTCAGCCGCAACAATTGTCGTCGTTGTTCATCGGGAAATGGGCAACGGGCTCTTGCGCCAGCAGGGCGAGAGTTCCGGAGGCATTAGGAGCTAGGTTGCCTGCTGGTAGCCAGCTGGCAAAAATTCATTTAGGGTTTACGTTGGAGGCAAACGGGGATGATAGGAGACCATTTTTAGGAGTTAGCATTTATGGGACTAGGTTTTTGGGATTGTTAGATTCAGGAGCTTCAAGAACAATTTTAGGTAGAGATAGCTGGAGAATTCTCCAAGATTTAGGATTAGTTGTTAAAGAGGGGAATATCCATTCTGTATGCTTGGCAGATGGAGCAGGAGTAGAAGTTTTAGGGTCAGTGAACTTACCAATCGTGGTTGAAAACAAGGCAGTTCTTATAGACTGCTTAGTTATTCCAACTCTGCCGCATACCGTGATACTAGGTGCAGATTTTTGGGCACTGTCGGGAATCGTCCCGGATTTGCGATCACGTATGTGGAGTTTTTCGGACCAAGAGTGTTTGGGCTCGATTTGCTCGATTACTGAGCGTTCAGAGTTGACGAAAGATCAGACTAGTTTGTTGGAAGCCATGGTTGAGGAAGCTTTTAGGAAGATGCCAGAGGGATAAGGGTGCACAACTATGATTGAGCACAAGATTAGGACGTCGGCGGAACCGATTAAACAACGGTATTATCCGGTTTCTCCGGCAATGCAGGGACATATTGATAGGGAATTAAATGAGATGTTAGAAGCAGGAGTTATTGAGAGATCCAACAGTGCTTGGTCATCTCCAATACTATTAGTTAAAAAGAAAGACGGGTCTTTTAGGTTTTGTGTAGATTTTAGAAAGCTTAATAAAAATACAGATAGGGATGCTTATCCACTACCCTACATAGCGGCCATTTTGGACAGGCTTCGAGGAGCGAAGTTTTTGTCCTCTTTGGATATAAAATCTGCGTATTGGCAGATTCCAATGGAGGAGGAGTCTAAGCCCTACACCGCTTTCACGGTTCCCGGGAGAGGTCTTTTTCAGTTTAGAAGGATGCCTTTCGGGATTCATAGCTCACCTGCGACATGGCAACGGTTTATCGACACAGTTTTGGGTGCCGATCTAGAGCCGTACGTCTTCGTCTATTTAGACGACATCATTATCCTGACGGATACTTTCGAGAAGCATCTTGAAATCCTGAAGGAAGTTTTGAAAAGGTTGAGTGAAGCAGGGTTGAAGGTTGGTAAGGAGAAGTGTAACTTCTGTAGGCCATCGTTGAAGTTTTTAGGTTATGTAGTGGATCGAAATGGGTTACATGTAGACCCGGAAAAAGTGGAAAGCATGGTTAGGATTCCAGCACCGAGGAATGTGAAAGAGGTTAGGAGTTTTATAGGGACAGTGTCGTGGTATCGTCGATTTGTGCCAAATTTTGCCAATTTGCTTCGACCACTGTCAGATTTATTAAAGAAGAGTAGGAAATTCATCTGGACTGATGAATGTGAGAATAGTTTTAGGAAGGCTAAGGAGTGTTTGGTTACAGCACCAATACTAACTTGCCCTGATTTTCAACGACCTTTTGTCGTACAAACAGACGCGTCGGACTACGGAATCGGTGCCGTATTGTCACAAAACTTCGATGATGGGGAAAAGGTCGTCTGTTACCTTAGTAGGTCTTTAAATAGGAGTGAACGGAACTATTCGACGACGGAAAAAGAGTGTTTGGCTGTACTATGGGCAATCGAGAAGTTACGACCTTACATCGAAGGTGTTCGATTCACGGTTGTGACTGATCATTATTCGCTCATATGGTTGAACAATCTTAAAGATCCGCAGGGAAGATTAGCACGTTGGGCAGTTCGGCTTCAACAATTTGATTTTGAGATCATCCATCGCAAGGGCAAAGAACATGTAGTTCCAGACATGTTATCTCGAGGAGTTCCGGTATTAGCCGAGATCTCAGAAGAGGATCAAGACCCTTGGATTGCGAAAATGATCTCAGCGATAAAGTCAAATCCGCTAGCTTATCCAGCGTGGAGGGTAGAACAAGGTCAACTGTTCAAACTGATTAAATCGAATCATGTTGTTGTTCATGAAAATAATCAAGAATGGAAGAAAGTTGTAGGAAAACAGGATAGATTAGCTATATTACAGGAATGCCATGATAGTCCTTTAGCTGGACACATGGGAGTTAGGAAAACTTTTGCTAGGATAGGGGGAAAGTACTATTGGCCTTAAATGAGAGGCGATATTACTAAGTATGTTAGGAATTGTAAAGTTTGCCAACAAGTAAAACCGATTAATGAAAAACCAGCTGGTTTGATGACTGAGAGAGTAGGAATAAAGGCACCGTGGGAAATGATCTGTGTAGATCTCGTTGGCCCCCTTCCAAAGTCAAGTAGAGGTTTTATCTACATTTTGACTGTCGTCGATTATTTCACCAAATTCCCCTTACTTTTCGCGTTAAGGTCTGCTACTGCCAAGGCAATCTGCCGGGAGTTAGAAGACAATGTCTTTCTTCTTTTTGGTATCCCAAAGGTTGTCGTCTGTGATAATGGCCCTCAGTTCCGATCTAAAGAACTGAAATCTCTTTGCGATTCTTATTCGTCTCAAATTCGTTTAACAGCTCATTACCACCCACAGGCTAATCCAGCGGAGAGGATAAATCAAATCATCAAAACAACGCTCAGAGCATACGTCTCTGATAACCACCGGATATGGGATGCGCAGTTGTCTAAGGTTGCGTGCGCGATTCGCACGTCCACTCATGAAGTTTTATGAGTATCCCCTTATTATGCTAATTTTGGTAGGGATATGGTGACTTCAGGTAGAGAAGTGCCAGTAATAGGTGATAGGTCAGATAGGGATCAGGATTTTAGTGAGCTAGAAGTACGGTTTAGGGATCTTAGAGTAGACATCGAAAAGAAGCTACGCGCGGCAACCAAGAAGTCTGCGAAAACATACAACCTCCGCAGAAGAGATGTTCAATATCTCGTTGGCGAGCAGGTTTGGCGTCGAAATTTTGTGTTGTCGGATGCCGCGAACTATTACGCAGCCAAGTTAGCACCGAAGTTTGTCGGTCCGTTTGTGATAAAGAAGCGTGTGTCACCTTGGACATATGTCTTAGAGGATAGTAATGGTAAAGAACGCGGAACTTGGCATGCGAAAGATCTCAAACCGTACACCGATGCATCCCTGGAGAATTGAGCCTTAAAGTAGTTTTTAGCTTTTATTTTTTTTTAATTTTTTTTATTTTTTTTTCAATAGCTCTCCATGTCGTCGTTTAATTTCAAAGGCTGGCGATTGTACGCCCTGATGGAAAATACCTTGTTCGTTTTTCCTTGCACCTTTGGCTTTAAGAAATGCCTTGAGGTTTTATCAAACTGCAAGAACATTTCTTGGCAGGTAAGGGTGGAATTTGTTGCGGTATATTTTACCACAACAAGTTATACCTTTACTTTTCTTCCTCTTCCCATTTTCACCCCTCCTTTAGTTGTGGCTTCAAGGTGCTGGCAAAGTACAAAGCAACCCTAGTCCATCAGCTAGCGGTGTACTTCAAAGCATTTTGGAAAAGCAACCCAAATAGGTACCCCTTCATTGAGCCAGTGGACGGCTGGAGACTCAAACAGCAGCGATAATAAGAACCAGGAACGTTCTGAAGGAAGTCCATCGCAACAACAGCAGTAGCAGGTTACTAACAACCTAATATTTGTAGTAGAAGTAGAGATATGGCTACCCACCTTTAACGCACTGACTAGCTATCAGTCAACGTTTGCGTTAACGTCATCATCATCAGAATTTGGCATTTGAAGCCTTTTTCAATATAAACGGCCAAGAGCCCAACGTAATGGCTGAGTGCCCACCGTAAAGGCCGAGTGCTCACCCTAAAGTGCTGCACCTTAAAAAGAAATGACTCTTTACAGAATTATCCCCATTCCCCCAAATCTGCGCGAAGGTTCACCGAAGTAGTTTAGTAGTTTTCGCGAAAAATGACGAATCCTCGCTAACTGAATCCTAGCTTAAATAGTTTTCTTGCACAGTGTAACTTGGGTCGGTTGGGCCGAGGGAATTTGTTTAAAGAAATAGTTTTTCAATTTTCTATTCTGGAATGGATTGAAATGGAACAGGTCTGGATTCGTTCATTCGGGCAAGTTGTTGCGAATCTCTAACGACCAAGAGATTCACAACGAAATTGTTTAGAAGAGAGCGATGGATGCGTTTCGCCTACGGCGCAGACTCCAGCGAATTTGCTGAGAGAATTGCAGATATCCCGTGACGAACCTCCACGACTCTGATTGGTTGAAGTGAGTGGAATTTGCTGAATGCGCCGATGAACGAAGAGACCGCCAAGAAGATGGCACTTCTTGGTTGACCTCTGAAAAGGACATAGTGCCAAAGAGTTTTAGAAAATTGAAAAAGTGTCGGAAAATTTTACAAATCGAGTGATTTTGTTAGTTGCAAGTAGTGCAAATTGAAATTGTGTTTTTGTTGGCAGAAAGGCCAAAATAACTACAATTGTTTACTGTGGCAGGAAAGCTCCAATCAGGCAGGAGTTCAGGAGAGTTAGTGCCAGAACGGGCAAGAAAACTCATAGGCAGGATTCGTCAGAAAAGCTAAGTATTATTATACCTTAGTGTTGTTAATTTCCTATAAAAGTGAAAAAGTGTTAGTTATACGTTTGATTTGGTTTTGACTATTGAGTCATATTGTTGTTTCGGTAACCCTTCGCTTTCGTAATTAATCCTGAGATTGCAGGACGCGCGACCTCCATTTAACCTTGTTGTCTGTTCGGGAAAATTCCCAAAGAGTCGTTTGTTTGGGGGTGTATTGTGCACACAAGTTGTTGTTTTGAATTTTAACCTGGGTAAAACCCCATCTTCGTACTTAAATTTCATTCTATTTAAATTGTTGACTGGCTCTTGCCAGACTTTTCATACTTTATACACTACCAATTGTTTACGAAAAGATTTCAGGTTTTATACCTATACTTGTAAAGGTTTCCTGAACAAAATATAGTTTTATTCCTTTTGGAAAATAATCGCGTTTTAATTCTATTTGAAGACCATTTTCAGTGCTGAAGTTGGTTTGGAAATTCCAAACAAAAATTTCCTGGCGCCCTTTATTTTGTGAAACACCCTGCTTGTGTTTTGATTGAATATTATTCATTTCATTGAATTCTTTTTATTTACCTTTAATTATACCTACGTACCTATAAAACTACCTACGGACCACCCCTTGCTGAGCAGCTGGCATTGGCAGCATATTATCTTGCTACCTGTTGCACTATTTTCCTTTGAAATCCACCCAGCTGTCATTTGACAGTTCATCATAAAGTTAATCGTTGCGATTAATTAATCAATCGTTGCGATTAATTAATAAATTAGTTAACTATCATCCAAGTTGTGGATTCGTGTTTGATTCGTTTGGATTCGGTTCGTCGGGAAAAAAGTGCAACAACCAGACATCCGATACTTTTACCATACAACAATCCATTGGCAAAACTATTGATGAAAGAAATTCACGAGAAAAATAAACACTGTGGCCCGCAAGCACTATTGGCTCACATGAGACAAAGATTCTGGCCCATAAAAGGAAAAATTATGGCACGATCAATAGTACACCACTGTATTAGATGTACAAGAGCTAAACCACAATTGCTTCAACAAGTAATGGGGAATTTACCATCACCAAGGATAACACCAGCGAGACCATTCATCAACTCTGGAGTTGATTACTGTGGACCATTTTGGATTCATTACAAAATCCGTGGCAAGCGACCTCAAAAGGCTTATGTGGCAATTTTCTGCTGCTTCGCTCCAAAGGCAGTGCACATAGAGCTGGTAGGTGATTTAACCACCGATTCATTTCTTGGAGCGTTAAAACGTTTCATCGGTCGCAGAGGACACTCCCAACATACATACTGTGACAACGCGACTAATTTTGTGGGAGCTAATAATAAATTATCGGAATTACGTGACACAATCAACTCCGAGAATGCACGTGAAACTATAACAAAAGAATGCAGTAGTCATGCTATACAATTCAATTTCATTCCACCGAGAGCCCCTCATTTTGGAGGACTGTGGGAAGCAGCAGTAAGATCAGCAAAAAATCTGTTAAAAAGGAGTGTTGCCACAGCATCTTTAACTTATGAAGAACTGGAAACAATATTAGTTGGGATTGAGGCAATCATGAACTCAAGACCACTTACACCACTATCCAGCGACCCAAACGATCTAACAGCATTAACTCCAGGACACTTCCTCATCGGTGAACCTCTCACAGCAAAAACTGATGTCAACGCAACGTCTACAAGGCAGACACTATTGTCAAGGTGGAATCTGGTTTCTCACCTGAAACATGAATTTTGGAAACGATGGTCTCAGGAATATCTACAAGAACTTCAGTACCGGTACAAATGGAAAGAATGTTCCACCAATATCAAGGTAGGAGACATGGTCATCATAAAAGAAGACAATGTTCCATCACTGCAGTGGCCATTAGGCAGAATCGTCAAGACATTCAAGGGTGATGACGGCGCAATAAGAGTTGCGGAGGTTAAAACAGCATCTGGGGTCTGGAAACGTCCTATCCACCGACTAGCACCGTTGCCAATTGAGGAAGAGATGAGCAATGATATATGAAGGCGGACAAGCAAAAAACAAGATTTCATCAGAACCAGTGCATGAGATACCCACGAAAAAACGAAAAACATCTAGTGCGATGGGTATCACTTCATCATCATCATCTGTTATCTATACGCATCCAAGGCCAAAACCGCGGCAAACAAAACCAGAGTCAGATTTCATAATAGTTGAACCATCGTTCAACGCGGGGGAGAATGTTCAGGTCAACACCAAAAACAGCGTCAGTGGGTCAAACTGCACGCAATGGAATACTGACGCTGCACCACAAGTAAACAACGGGGATGTCGCAACTGGGCCATTCAATATGTATTAATCTAAGTTTAAGCAATTCTGCATTTCATAACCATTCAATATGTATTAATCTAGGTGTAAGCAATTCTGTATTTCATAACCATTCAACATGTATTAATTTAGGTGTAAGCAATTCTGTATTTCATAACTGTTCTATATTTATTAATTAGGTGTAAGCAATTTGTATTATTGTGATCAATTTGGTATAAAAGAAACTGAAAAAATAATAATAAACACATTCATTCATACGAAAGTCAACAAGCATTTTGGTGTTTCTTCTGTGATTGATTTCTCCGATAGTGACCAAGTTTAAGTGCTTGTTGACTCATTACAATCATAAAGGTATCAAGTTTATGTGCTTGATATCGTCCATTTAGACAAACGAGTCTAAACAATTGTCTTGACTTTTACTTGACGTTTACTTCTTATACTTTGCCTTTTCGTTACTTTGCCTTTTCTCAAAACCTAACTGAATCCTCGCTCATTGTAATTTTTTTCTTTATATATAGCCTATTGCCTTAATATAACACTTTCTTTACGGAACAAACAAAACAGAACAGATGAACAAATAAATTAGGATGTTTAAACATTGGTTTGGCCTCCTACATGTATATGTAATATACATACAGGGTGTCCCGTACTTCGTGTATTATCCTTTGGGGTGTGATTCTTGGTCATATTCTAAGAAAAAAATTGTTTTACAGTAAAGCTCATTTCTCAACTTTGACATCACTTTTTGACAATTTAAGAAAAGGCTAACTTTGGTGTACCCTGACCTATGTTAAATTCGATTTCTCTGTCAATACTGTTGATAGAGACTTAATCTTAGTCTTAATTTTTTGAAAAAATAACAACCTTTAAGACCGTATTTAAGTTGAGCTTCCATAGGCTTAGGGTTACCACATCTTCAAATTTTCTTCCTCAAACAAAGTTTTGACTTTGAGGTCACTTTTTTCAGAAAATGTCTGTTAAACATAGAGTTTCCCTATTTTTTACAGATGAACAATACAGACACCGAGGAGTTCCTGAAGCCTATGTGCGAATAATTATGGACATGTACGAGGGAGCAGTTACAAAAGTGAGATGCCCAGCTGGAGTCACCGAAGAATTCCAAATAACAGTAGGTGTACATCAGGGAAGTGTCTTGAGTCCACTGCTCTTTATTGCTGTTCTGGATTATTTGCTCGAAGGAAAAGTAACGGACAATAAAGTACAACAATTATTCTTTGCTGACGATGGAGCCATCATAAGCGAGGATCCTACATCCCTGCAACGAGCACTTGACGTTTGGATTGATGTTCTGGAAGGAAATGGGTACCGTATTAGCGCTAAAAAGACTGAATACCTGTGCTGCCCTTTTTCTGATCCAGACAAGCCTATTCCAGACATTTATTTGAATGGAAATGTGCTTCCCAAGTGTGAAAAGTTTAAATATCTGGGATCTATGATCAATAGTGAAGCATCTTGTGATGACGACATCAATCATCGAGTAAGCGTAGGGTGGATGAAGTGGCGAGAAAACTCCGCTATCTTCTGTGATCGAAAAATGCCCCCTAAGCTGAAGGGAAGACTCTACATAGCAGTTGTCCGTCCAGCTCTGACATACGGTTCACAATGTTGGACAATGTACAAAAAGTATGAGAGCAAATTGACGGCAGCCGAAATGAAGATGCTTCGGATGACAGCAGGAGTAACAAAGCTTGATCGAATTAGAAGTACTAAGATCCGTGGAAGCCTTCATGTCAAAAGTACCATCTTGGACAAAATTCAGCACGACCGGCTCAGTTGGTATTGTCATGTTCAAAGGAGAGATCCGCAGAACCCCGTCAAAAAGGCAATATCGTACAACGTTTCAACAAATTCGCGACGAAAAAGAAAAGGCAGGCCAAAACACTCCTGGTACAAGCAAATGCAAAAACAGCAGCATTTGGTTGGCCTCAGACATGGAACAATCCAAAACCGGGAGGCTTGCCGACGATTTCTGAGGTCAACGCGGCGTACCCCACAGGCGGATCACTAGTGTGAAGCAGCAAAGTGGGAGAGTTGTGATCGCTTCAAGATCACTACTCGTAACGCCGAAAATGAAGAAGAAGAAGAAGAAGAAGAACAATACAAAAATAAAGAAAAAACTTATGATTAAGTTCACTCAAAAGCCCATATACTTCTTATGATACTTGAAAATTACAAAATGGGTAAAATTTAAAAAAAATAAAAAAAATGTTTATTTTTGAGGTTTGTTTGAATAAAACAATAATATGGGCACTTTTAGTAGTATTTTTATGTATTTTGTACAAATACAATTATAACAAGTGCTCAAAGAGCGCTCCTTCGTTTTGAATGCATGCGCATGCCAGAGCCCGTTTTTGGATTTCATTGTGGATTTTTGCTCTCGATAACTCTTGTCTTACTTGTAATCTTGTAATCTTTGAAATTTTATTTAAATTGGACTCCTAAAGGCTCAGAGTTGCTTGATTTTTAGTAAGGATAAAGTTCCTGGTATCTTCGTTGTGCTCTTCTTGAATTTCCATTGCAAAACTCATATAAGAAAAAAAATGTCTGCGTATTCTTCTTTCCTAAATGAAGGCATTTCAAATAGCTCTTTGATCAAACTGCAATCGTGACTTATTTTGATAAACTGATGAACAAATTTATTTTCTTATTCTTTCATACGACTTATTTACCTATTGAACATTCATACCCCAAACTTAAAGCAAACACCCACAATGAAATCCAAAAACGGGCTCTGGCATGCATTCAAAACGAAGGAGGGCACTTTGAGTACTTGTTATAATTGTATTTGTACAAAATACATATAAAAACTACTTAAAGTGCCCATATTACTGTTTTATTCAAACAATTCTCAAAGGTTAACATTTTTTTTTATTCTTTTATAAATTTTACCCATTTTGTATTTTTTCAAGTATCATAAAATGTATGGGTTTTTGAGTAAACTTAATACTTATTTTTTCTTTATTATTATAGCCATTTTCTGAAAAAAAGTGACCTCAAAGTCAAAACTTTGTTTGGGAAGAAAATTTGAACACCACTTAAAATTGAAAATCTGGTAACCCTAAGCCTATGGAAGCTCAACTTTAATACGGTCTTAAAGGTTGTTATTTCTATTAAGTCTCTATCACCAGTATTGACAGAGATATCGAATTTAACACAGGTCAGGGTACACCAAAGTTAGCCTTTTCTTAAATTGTCAAAAAGTGATGTCAAAGTTGAGAAATGAGCTTTACTGTAAAACAATTTTTTTCTAAGAATATGACCAAGAATCACACCCCAAATGATAATACACGAAGTATGTATATTTTTTTTTTTTTGAAAAACGATATTGAAAATATTGTTTGGGATAGCTAAAAAAAAAAAAAATCCCCCCGTGCAGTGTCGGGTTAGAATAGCACTGCAGCGCCTCCCCGCTTGTCGTAAAAGGCGACTAAAGGAACAATCATATCTAGACGACTAACATCAAAGTGAGTCTAGCGACACACATACCACCTAAAAACTCTCCCCAAGTATGCATGCAGATCCCGGGGTTTACACGACTGGAGATTACCGGTGTAGTAAAAGGGAAATCAAACTCATTAAATGGAGCATGCATGTGTCGAAAAGGATGAAAAGGATGAAAGAAAATTTTTTGAAAAATTTTGAGCATTATGGAAGTACTTGCGAACATAAGAAGCACTACCCCGCCAGGCAGTTCCATTGCTATGCATGGAGCTGATCCTGGACCGAGCAGCAATGTTCGGGTCAGAGCTATACGGATTCCGGGGGCTAGCAAAGTAATGCGACGAGTTGGACGAAAATTTAGAGTCGCGAGTTGGAACGTTGGAAGTATGACTGGTAGAAGTCTTGAACTCGAAGAGATGATGAGAAGGAGGCGAGTGGACATCTTGTGTGTTCAGGAAACGAAATGGCGAAACACGGTAAACAAAGCCCGTTTCTTAGATGCAAAGACCAAGGCTTACAAGATGTTCTACTATGGAACGGAACAAGGTAGGAACGGAGTCGGTATCATCCTTGACCAAAGTTTATGTAACAGCGTGTTGACCATTTTGAAGTCCAGTGACCGTTTGATGTCTCTTAAATTGGTGATGGAAGGAAAGGTCTGGAATATAATCAGTGCATATGCTCCCCAAATAGGGTGTGAGCAGGAGGAAAAAGATGCATTCTGGCTTGATTTTCATAACCTACTTAAGAACATCCCAAAAGAAGAGTATTTGTTTGTTGGAGGAGATTTGAATGGACATGTCGGGAAGACAAACGAGGATTATGAAGACTGCCATGGAGGTTTGGGATTCGGCACCAGGAACACTCCTGGTGAAGATATTCTAAGTATGTGCAAGTCATACGGTCTAATCGTACTAAATACCATGTTCATCAAACAAGACCGACACCTTATCACTTACAGCAGTGGAGGAAATGAAACCCAGATTGATTACCATTTGGTAACCAATTACATGAAATCTCGGGTGAAAGACTGCAAAGTGATACTAGGAGAAGCTGCTGCTCAACAACACCGTCTTCTTTTAACAGAATTTTTTACGGATGCGGTAAAGGAAGTCAAACAAACAAAGGCTCCTAGGAGAATCAAGTGGTACAATCTGGAGAAAATCAAAGGACAGCAATTCATTTCGTATATGCAAAGTCAGCTGTGTAATACCATCGACGCAGTTTCAAATGCAATCACGGCACAAAATATGTGGGATCGCCTACAACGAACCTGCTTAGAGAGAGCCAAATCACTGTTAGGAGTCTCAAAAGGACACCACCAACAAGCTAAAGAAACCTGGTGGTGGGATGATGAAGCTAAAGCAGTGATTAGAAAGAAGAAAGCAGCTTTCCAAGCTTGGTCGAAGTGCCCCTCAAGAAATACGAATGAAAAAGCGCGTTTCAAAATGGAATACAAGAGCTGCAGAAAAGAAGCGAAGAAAAAGTGCGCCCAACTTCAAGCAAAAAGCACGGAGGGCCTGTATCGAGAGCTGGAAGAGATTTCTGCCCCAGCTGCTGAAGCAAATCAGGCAATCCAAGAGCTAAGACAAAGCAACTTGAATAAGGGAGCAACCATTTTCAAAATAGCCGCTCAGAGAAGGAGAAATGCGCAGGAGATTCGTTCGCCGAAGTTCATCAATGATGCTCAAGGAGTGCTACTTGTGGATGACGACAAAATTCTTCACAGGTGGCGACAGTATTGTGATGATCTTTTGAATGAACAGTTTCCTCGGCGCCACTTTCCAACAGCTGCACCTAACTTTACGGAAGTATCCGACGTCACAGTCGAAGAAGTTAGGGAGGCAGTTAAGAACTCCAAAAAAGGCAAAGCGATTGGGCCAGACGAGGTACCATATGAGTTTTGGAAAAATATGGGAGACATCGGGTTAAGATGGCTCACGATTCTCATCTCCAAACTTGTAAGAGGTGACAGTTTGCCTAATCAATGGAGGGAAGGTTTTCTTCTTCCAATGTACAAGGGAAAGGGAGATACCAGAAGCTGTGACAACTATCGTTCGATCAAGTTGATGTCCCACACTATGAAGATCGTTGAGCGGGTTTTGGATAGCCGACTGCGGAAAATAATAAGGCTGTCTGATGACCAATGCGGGTTTGTCGCGGGTAAGTCAACTACAGACGCAATCCAAAGCATAAGGATCATTATGGAAAAACACCGAGATGCCTTAGAGGATTTGCATATTGTGTTGGTTGACTTCGAAAAGGCATTCGATCGACAACCACGAGATCTGATATGGGTGGCCCTCAGACACCGAGGAGTTCCTGAAGCCTATGTGCGAATAATTATGGACATGTACGAGGGAGCAGTTACAAAAGTGAGATGCCCAGCTGGAGTCACCGAAGAATTCCAAATAACAGTAGGTGTACATCAGGGAAGTGTCTTGAGTCCACTGCTCTTTATTGCTGTTCTGGATTATTTGCTCGAAGGAAAAGTAACGGACAATAAAGTACAACAATTATTCTTTGCTGACGATGGAGCCATCATAAGCGAGGATCCTACATCCCTGCAACGAGCACTTGACGTTTGGATTGATGTTCTGGAAGGAAATGGGTACCGTATTAGCGCTAAAAAGACTGAATACCTGTGCTGCCCTTTTTCTGATCCAGACAAGCCTATTCCAGACATTTATTTGAATGGAAATGTGCTTCCCAAGTGTGAAAAGTTTAAATATCTGGGATCTATGATCAATAGTGAAGCATCTTGTGATGACGACATCAATCATCGAGTAAGCGTAGGGTGGATGAAGTGGCGAGAAAACTCCGCTATCTTCTGTGATCGAAAAATGCCCCCTAAGCTGAAGGGAAGACTCTACACAGCAGTTGTCCGTCCAGCTCTGACATACGGTTCACAATGTTGGACAATGTACAAAAAGTATGAGAGCAAATTGACGGCAGCCGAAATGAAGATGCTTCGGATGACAGCAGGAGTAACAAAGCTTGATCGAATTAGAAGTACTAAGATCCGTGGAAGCCTTCATGTCAAAAGTACCATCTTGGACAAAATTCAGCACGACCGGCTCAGTTGGTATTGTCATGTTCAAAGGAGAGATCCGCAGAACCCCGTCAAAAAGGCAATATCGTACAACGTTTCAACAAATTCGCGACGAAAAAGAAAAGGCAGGCCAAAACACTCCTGGTACAAGCAAATGCAAAAACAGCAGCATTTGGTTGGCCTCAGACATGGAACAATCCAAAACCGGGAGGCTTGCCGACGATTTCTGAGGTCAACGCGGCGTACCCCACAGGCGGATCACTAGTGTGAAGCAGCAAAGTGGGAGAGTTGTGATCGCTTCAAGGTCACTACTCGTAACGCCGAAAATGAAGAAGAAGAAGAAGAAGAAGAAGCTAAAAAAAAATCCAAAAAAGTTTGAGCTAAAAAAAAAAATTATTTAGAGGTCTATCAATCGTAATTTATATTTCTTAGAGCTAACCTTACTTGAGCGTCAAAACTGTTGTATTATTTTGAGCCCAACAAATTTAACTACAGATATTTTTGTAGAAAATTAAATTTCCCTTAAGAAAGGTCTTTTTAAAGATTTCTGACAGACAAACCCTTTCCGCGAGTAATCAAGCTTTGAAAAATGGTATGTCTTTTGGATTTTGCTCTTTTATTTTGGAGTTTCTTAACTAAGTATAAGTGAAAATTATGGGAAAAATCAGAGAAGAAACGTCAGCGAATGATTGGCTGTGGGAATACCACTCTGATCTTTGATTATCTTCTTCTCCGCCTCCTCGAAAATCGAAATCCCTTGTGAATTAACCCGAAAGTTGCCTCCGAACAGAGGCCGCCAGTCAATTCTCAAACCTTTTGAATTAACCGGATAGGTGAATCCTAACAGAGGCCGCCACTCAATTTTCCGCACTTGCAAAGCCGATTGTAAACATTGTGACTACTAATTCAGTCATAGCTGCTTTTGCAAATAGCGAACCTTTTGAATTAACCGAAAAGGTGCCTTTTAACAGAAACCGCCGATCAATTCTCAAGCCTATCGAATTAACCGGAAAGGTGCCTCCAAACAGAGGCCACCGGCCAATTACCCGCACTGCAAAACCTTGGAAACATTGTGACTACTACTTCAGTCATAGCCGCTTTTGCAATAGCAAACCTTTTTTAGAATTACCCGGAAAGGTGCCTTCTAACAGAGGCCGCCGGTCAATTCCTCTGCTATGGCCCTGCGATAGCCACTCCTCCCTCTGTTGTTCCTACAAGCATCGCTTTATATTCTGGGCAACGTTCCTAACTAAAATTGCTTAATTCTTTGCAGGAGCTCATCAAGCACCAGGCCCACACTGGCCAGAACAGCCACCGACAATACCGAATCCCCACGCCGTGCCACCCGAAAACGATAGAACTAATCCTCACCTCTTCAGCCGAAGGAAAAGTGCTGCCTGCCCTCAGCGCCCCGACCGTACCAGGCCTGCTAGCCTGCGCCGTGTACCACTTGCTTGGCGAATACTTAGTTAAATTCAAAACGAATTATTTCACTGATTGTGAAGACTCGTCTCTTGTTTATCTTAGTAAAAAATAAAGAATATTGTAATTCATATTTGCCGTGTCGAGACTCGTCATTTCCAGAAGTTGGACTGCCGCTGCCCAAGTTTTCGAGCTTCCTTGGGAAAAGCCCTGGACCCGCTGAGTTCTGCCCCAGCTGGGAACAAAGAAGCCTCACAGGTCTAAGAAATATAAAACCCGATTGATAAACCTCTAAATAATTTTATTTTTTTTTTTTGAGCCTAAACTTTTTTGCAATTTTTTTTTTTTAGCTTTCTCAAACAATATTTTCAATATAAATTTTTTTTTGGCCCAGTCTAATATACATATATAATTGTATAATTATATTATATGTAAGACACATTCTCTTTTCAATTAAATAAATTTGGCACTTTTCTTATTAAGGTTTGTTTTGAAGTTATTGCCATTGCGAACTTTGAAAGTAGATTTTTAGAAAACTCTTAAACATGTACCTAATATGTATACGGAGAGGTTTATAATTCAACATTTATTCAAATACATTGGGTCGCAGAGTTTTTCCAAAACTCCAATTTGGGTCGCTAGTTCTGAAAGGTTGGGAGCCACTGGTATACACAATTAAAAGAGAAATCAATTAATAGTGTTCTTAAGCATTTCAACCTACTTCTCCTCCGAATTTATAATACCAAGAGAAATCATTTACCTTGTGGTTTCCTGCTCTTTTAATGAGTTAGTTACTCTATTGGCCGTCTTTAAATGGCGCTAGCAAGGCCGAAGTGATAGTACTATAGATTCTAATTCTATATACAATGGCTGTACTCAAAACTGAACTGTAAAATCTTGGCAGCGGATAAGAACCTTTTGAAAGTGAACGTGCCAAAGAACTGGGAGGAATGCACACGAGATAGTGAAATTAAGAGTGAGTAATGTGTAAGATTTAAGTAGGAAAGTAACAAGTATTCTAGAAGATATTGCGCAGAACGCCGCACTTTGTTTAGAATTTAGATGGTAATGCAATCGCTGATATATTAAGCAGCATTGCAATACAAAAAGTTAAAACTTTAGTCTGAGGATCGCTAGCATATGCTCTAATGGACATTACAAATTTGGGTGCCATGACATTTGGCCATGTGCCATATGGCCATATTTCAAAATATGGCCATTTGACACTTTTCAATTGTGTCACATGGCCATATGGCCATTTGTCGCTTTGGCAATGTGTCATTTGACCATTATGGCCAAATGACACTTTGAAACTTGTTCTTAAAGTGCAAAAATTCAAAAATAAAGATTGAGATTTCTTAAAAAAGAATTATAAATAATATTTATAATTTGGAAACATTGCAAAGATGTTAAAATAAAATGGCGTTGAGATTTTCCAAAACATTATCATTATCAGTTTTCGAAGAAAAGATTTTCAATTGGATATCTATAATAGTAGATAAGAATACATAAACATAAATACATATGTATGTATGCATATTTATATATACATTCATACTTTAAGTTTAAAGGTGAATGATAAACAAAAATGATCGTCATCATCTGCACGAAACGCAGCAAGCGCAATCTTTTTTTTTTTGTTTTTTCCATCAGATAATCAATTTTGTGTGTGAAAATAAAAAAATTCGCGCGAATCATTTTTGTTTATCATTCACCTTTAAACTTAAAGTATGAATGTACATATAAATATGCATACATACATATGTATTTATGTTTATGTATTCTTATCTACTATTTATGTTTATGTATTCTTATCTACTATTATAGATATCCAATTGAAAATCTTTTCTTCGAAAACTGATAATGATAATGTTTTGGAAAATCTCAACGCCATTTTATTTTAACATCTTTGCATATGTTTCCACATTATAAATATTATTTATAATTCTTTTTTAAGAAATCTCAATCTTTATTTTAACTAAATGTAAATTAAAATGTTTTTACTCACGTGGTTATCATGCGCGAAGTGCAGAATTAACATTTGCTTGTAACCACAAGAAGGTACAACACTAAAAGTACCAAATTGGCAACTATGAATATACTTGTTCAAATTTCTTGCAACTGTAAAATTAGTTACTTACAAAAAAAAAAAAAAAAAACAAGACGATAAAAAAGGTTCAGTTAAATAGCCTTGAACTAAAAAGCCCATCCAAAATATACGCATAACATTTTGTTTTTGCTCGAAACACCTGCAAAAAATATGGTCAAACGACACTTTGAAAATGTGTCAAATGACCATATTCTAATATATGGCCATTTGTCACTTTGAAAAGCGTCATTTGGCCATTTGGCTAAATGACACAAAAAAATATGGTAAAATGACACATTTCCAAAGCGACAAATGGCCATATGGCCATGTGACACAATTGAAAAGTGTCAAATGGCCATATTTTGAAATATGGCCATATAGCACATGGCCAAATGTCATGGCACCAATTGGCAACCATGAATATACTTGTTCAAATTTCTTGCAACTGTAAAATTAGTTACTTACAAAAAAAAAAAAAAAAAAAACAAGACGATAAAAAAAGGTTCAGTTAAATAGCCTTGAACTAAAAAGCCCATTTAAAATATACGCATAACATTTTGTTTTTGCTCGAAACACCTGCAAAAAATATGTTCAAACGACACTTTGAAAATGTGTCAAATGACCATATTCTAATATACGGCCATTTGTTACTTTGAAAAGCGTCATTTGGCCATTTAGCTTAATGACACAAAAGAATATGTTAAAATGACACATTGCCAAAGGGACAAATGACCATATGGCCATGTGACACAATTGAAAAGTGTCAAATGGCCATATTTTGAAATATGGCCATATGGCACATGGCCAAATGTCATGGCACTACAAATTTGTCCGCAAATTCATCGGTTTGGATGAAACAAATTTTAGCCAAGTAGGAAGTGAAATTAACAAAAGTAAAAATAGGTATAACGAGGGGAATTTCAGGCAACAATGCAGTAGAATAAACCAAAATACAAACAAATTTAGACAAAGTAATGGAGTAAACACAAATGCAAACAATTTTTAGCCACCAAATTTTGCAAATCCATTCAGGCAGCCAAGTGTGCCAAATAATTTTGGGCAACCTCACTATAGGAATAGCAATAGCAACAGCCAGCAAAGTAGGAAAAGGTCCGACCACATGTCAGTTGACGCCCTAAACCAGAGATAAGAAATTAATTAGATGACCAACCTTTACTTCTTTTGCCCCGCAACAACCTTTGTTTACATTGTTGTTTTTGTAATCCATCACCTGTCTGTGAATACGTGCGAGCTGAAAGAAAAATTGCGTCAATAATTAAGTTTTTTACAAGTATCTGCAGTAAAAGTTGAGAAAAAAGTCATCTCATTCAATCAGCTAATTCAAGTGAGTTTCATTTAATTTCGTTTGTTGCGTATGATTGTTTAAGTTTATTTGCCAATATAACCTCACAAAAAGTGCATACGAACAAGCGAAAAGTAGACGAAATATCACCGAAAGTCTTCAATAATAATAAAAAAGCGCAGATCTGTTCAAATATGTCCGATGAATTTGTTGCATCAATGTCTAAATCAGATTTAGCTGATTTGATTACTGGGCTACTTGATGCAAAGCTTCATGATACGGCAAAGAAAAGTGACATTGAAGCAATCGCCAATGTAAACAAAAGAATTTTGGAACAAACCGTCCAATTAAGCACCAAAATAGCTACCCTGGAAGAAAAGTATGAATGTTTGGAAAGTAGATTCGAGGAAATGCAAAGAAGAACTACAGAATGCAATCTCATGCTTAGAGTTACTAACCAAGAAGGAAAAGATGAAAAAGAGTTGGCAAGAAGCATCTGCTCTTCAATAATTCAACCCCCACTAAGCACTGACAATTTACAAATTCATGAACTTCGCTCCAGGAATCCGAATGTAAAGAATTTTATTGTCAAATTAGAGCCAAAGCAACAAGTTATCACTGCTTTAAAGTCATCAAAAGACCTAAAGAACACTGGGGTAAACATCTTCAAAGACCTTCCAATCACAATACGGCAAAAAAGAAATCAGCTGCTAAAGATAAGAAGGAGTCTAAATGAAGTTAATCCAGATATAAAGGTATCTGTGAGAGACGACAAAATGTTTATTCTCGACAAAGTTTTTCGTTGGAGTCAAACATTGGGACTTTTGCACAACAACACAGCGAATGGGATTATAGAGTTAAACCGCATGTACCAGACAGATCTAAGCAATCAGCTGAATAATTTGAAGGATGAAGATTTACGTCAAAACACAAATCATGTCAACAATATTACACAAGCGATACCAAGCAGTCAAGGTGGAAACCGATTAGTGAGGACATCAACCTTTAAGTTGAATTCGAACTCGAATAAAGTATAGGGTAATGCCGCCGTCTGTCAAAATAAGAAAATAAATAAAGAATTAAGAAACATTAAAATTTTAAGTTACAATATAGCAGGTCTTAGTAATAGGTCAATTTATGTAAAATTTTATGAACTAATTAATAATTATGATTTAGTATTTTTGTATGAAACGTTTGTGGTTGAGGAAGACTATAAATTATTCTACGATCGATTTAAAAATTTCAATTTTCTATGGATGCCGGCAACAAGGCAAAGTACGAGAGGAAGACCAAGTGGTGGATGTTTTTTTGGCTACACAAATTCTATTCAAGATATATCATGCGCGTTCAGATCAGATGAAGACGTGGCTTTTGTAGAAGTTGTATTTAATTCCACAAAATACATTATAATACCACCTTATATAAATTGCAACCATTGGGATAGAGATTTCAACGCATTAAATGATTTTCTAGAACGAAACGACATTGATAACATTATGATAATTGGCGATTTAAATGCAAGAATAGCGAAAGAAGCTGGAAGAGAAAATGGATTTGCAGGGAAAGTACGAAATTCAAAGGATGCAACACAAAATGCTAGAGGAACGAGACTACTGGAACTTTGCGACTCATTTGGATTTTATATTATGAATGGTGTAAGTGATTCGGATAAAAGTGGAGAATACGTTTGTTGGGCAGCAGGGGTGTTCAGTTGTTGATTTTTGTATAGCAAAAGGGTTATGGATGTCTGTTATTGCTGATTTTGAGGTATTGAGTGTTCCGTTCTCTGATCATATGCCAATAACGGTTAAACTTAACCCAGATGTGATGCCAATGGAGGAATTACGAGTGCTTCAACTCCCGCAGAAACTGCTATGGAAGGAAACAAGGGCAATAGAGTATCGAACTAATCTGAACCAAAACTTAACGACAGAAGTAGAGCTTCATATCGGAGATATTGGCAACATAATAAAATGTTCTTACCCAGCTCAAGGAAAAACGCATACAAAGGGAGCAAAAAGGAAGGAGAAGTGGTTTGACGGTGACTGTGAAGCGGCACGAAAGAGATCTTTTGGATGGCTCAGAGCATTTCGAAAGCATAACAACCTCTGTCTTAAAAGTAATTACATTGAAGCTAACAAAATATTTAAGAAAATCTGCAAAGAGAAAAAGAAAACGTTCCTTGAAACAGAAGCATTAAAACTTACATGTTGCAAGGATGCAAAAGACTTTTGGACGGCACTTAAAACTCTCAACGGAAAAAATTTTCAAATAAGTGTTAAGCTATCTATTACAACTTTGAAAGAGCACTTTCACAGACTTTTAAATCCAGTTACTATTTCACCGCCTTTTTTGTATGCAAAACCTTCGTTCTAAAATGATATTCTTGATTCTCCTTTCACGCTTGAGGAATTACAGGTGACCGTGAATAAACTGAAGGATAGAAAAGCACCAGGAGCAGATAGAATCACTGTAGAATTCTTAAAATATGGAACGGTAGACCTTCTCAAGAAACTTACTGAGGCCTTCAATAGAATTTTTGAGACTGCAAGTATACCAGATGAGTTTAAGGAATCGATAGTATTCCCAATACACAAAAAAGGTGACATAACTGAACTAAATAACTATCGTGGTATATCGTTTCTAAATGCGTCGTACAAAGTTTTTGTCTCGCTGCTTAACAATCGGTTATGGGAATGGATAAACCACAACAAAAAACTGAAAGAATTTCAGGCTGGTTTTCGTAGCGGTTATTCGGCAAACGATAACATATTTGTGCTACGAAGCATTGCGGGAGTCCTGCTGGAGCAAAAGAAGAAGCTGTATGTATTTTTTGTCGATTTTAAGGCAGCTTTCGACACGGTGGACAGAAGTGCTTTGTTTTACAAGTTGTACAATGCTGGAATCACATCCAAGTTTGGAAAGACTTTAGAGAATCTTTATCATGAGAACCATGCAGCTGTTTGGAACGGCGATGGCCTGTCTGAATGGTTTGGGACATCTTTGGGAGTCAAGCAAGGATGCCCTCTGAATCCATTGTTATTTGCCCTGTTTATCGACGATCTAATCGACTATCTACCAGGTGGAATTGAATTTGCCGGAATCATGATTAAAGCCCTCTTATTTGCGGACGACGTTGTTCTTTTTGCTTATTCGCCCGAAACGCTGCAACTCATGATCAACCGACTTGATTCGTACTGCCGATTGTGGAATTTGACGGTGAATCTTAGCAAATCTAAGATAATGGTCTTTAAAAAGGGTGCTGGCAGAATGGCCAGAAACGAACAATGGCATTTAAATAATGAACCGATAGAAATTGTGAGAGCATATAAATATCTTGGAGTGTTGATAACCAGCAATCTAGATATGGAAAGCCATTTAAGGGAAAAGCTCGTGAAATCCAAAAGTGCGATAAGTGCGTCTTGGACGAAATGTTTCTCTAGCAAACTTATCGACCATAGCTTAAAGTATCAAGTTTTCGTAGCAGTGGCGGAATCGGTGATGTTGTATGCAGCTCAAACTTGGGGTTACGAAAGGTATGACGAGGTAGAAAAACTTTTAAATTATTATGTAAAAAGATGTTTTCTTCTACCAAGGAACACGCCGAATTACATGATAACCATCGAGACTGGGCTGTCGCCTTTGTTCATCAAAACGCTAAAGCTGAACGTGGACTATTTATTGAAAATATTTGGTATGCCGGACGGAAGATTGCCAAAAGTAATAGCATTACATACTATTGCAAGGAAGAGTTTATGGTTTGAAAAGCTTAAAGAACTTGCGGACTACTGTGGCCTACACTTCGAGCTCAGCATACAGGAAACTAATGGAAGAAGTATTAAAGAAGCGCTTTATAAACCTGTCGCAAAGGTGGATGAAAAATTTAGATTAGATTGTATCAATGAGGCTACATCTTCTGTACATAGAGCAACCTACAGTATTTTACAACACAATCTATGCGAAAGAAACTATTTCCAATCGAAATTTAGCCAAAAGTTGATTTCAGCGATATTCAAAATGCGAGGAGAGCTGGTAAGGCTAAACTACATCCCTCATCGTGACGATCTGCCTATTATTTGCAGTCTTTGTAACCTATCCGTAAGAGAAGATATCGTCCATTTTATCGGAATATATCCAATCCTGAAGGAAGTAAGAAGGATCTTTCTTGACAGCGATGTAAAAGACGAATTGCAAGTAATAGGGATGCTGAACTGCGAAGGCGATATAAACAAGTTGTTTAACTTTTACGAAAAAGCAATTCTGTATAGGAGTAAAATCATGAATGAAGCCTTTTAAAAATAAATGTATAAAACTCCATTATATAAATGAAGTAATTTTTTATGATCAATTTTCACTTTATTGAATTTTTTATTTGTTATTAAAAACTACTATTTACTTTGTAAACCTTTATATGTCAATCAGGCAGACGGCAATAGCCAAGCTTTAACGATTTTATGAAAAAAAAAAGCTATGTAAATTGTATTTGAGAAAAACAATAAAATCAACTATCTATCTATCTATCTATCTAATTTATGAAAGTGTGTTTGAGGTGAGTTTATTTTCATTTGACGTTAAAATATATTTTTACTAGAGCAGTCCACACTGGTCAACTACTTGGACAGACTTGGTTTGATGCATAGAGTGGTATAGAACAAAAGGGAATCCGCTTAATTTTTTTCACACAACTGCCATTATTATTATTGTTGCTTTTGTAACACAGGATTTATCTGTGATCCATCACCTGTCTGTGAATACGTGCGAGCTGAAAGAAAAATGGCGTCAATAATTTATGAAAGTGTGTGTGAGGTGAGTTTATTTTCATTTGACGTTAAAATATATTTTTACCAGCGCAGTCCACACTGGTCAACTACTTGGACAGACTTGGTTTGATGCATAGAGTGGTATAGAACAAAAGGGAATCCGCTTAATTATTTTCACACAACTGCCATTATTATTATTGTTGCTTTTGTAACACAGGATTTATCTGTGGATTTATCTGTGATAGGTACTAATACATATATTCAGCAGAATACGAATTAGTATAAGTGAAATTACATGATGATTTGAAATCCAAAAATTAAAAGTTGTTTGAAAAATAAGTCTGGGGATGGATTCAGTTGTGTAAGTTATGCTTACGCTTTTTTAAGTCTCTTTTCTGGTTTGACGTTAGTTGGATGGTTTTTTGTTACTTACTTACAGATTGTCATATTAGTCATCCAACTTTACTTTTCAATAAGTTTTTACAAATAATTTACGTAATCGTAGCAAAAAATATGATTTATCTTACAGCCAAATGCGCATTTTACTTAAATTATATTTTATTTCATACTTTTCCGTTATCAAATACCCAGTGGCGTCGCGTGATTTATTTAGATGGGTGTGCAATTCTTGAAAATTATATATTTTTTAATATCAATTTATTGTGATTGTGGCAAAATCTCCTCTGAAAGAACTCCTTATTTACTGTTTTCTCGTTACACATAAGAAAAACAACAACAAAAAGTCATATTTTTTTTTTTTTTTTTTAAACCCCGTTCAAAATCACACAAGTTGTAGAGCGTTCGTTCAGATCAAAGTCTTTCCAACTATTTGTACAGTGTGAACTGCTTTATGTTGAAAAATGGTCAGTTTTTTTACTTTTACCACGAAAAAAATGGCCGCGAAAGCAAAAGCTATGGGTAAGGCAAGACATTAGTTAACTTCTGTGAATAATTGAAAAAATTGCTCCCGTAGTTTTTCCAAACTGGGAGCTACATTTTTTGATATTTTTTTTTTTTGTAATGAATTTATTATTATTGCTGTACTAAGATTTTTATTCATACTTTTTTCTTTTCAAGCTCATTATGATTTAAAGCTCGTTTGTAAAAGCACAATTTAAATCAAATTTAAAATGTTTGTTAAATTTTGTATTTTCACATTGCTGTGAGTACTAGCGGTTAGTACATATATGTCAATGCCTTTCAAACACAAATTTAAGCTAATATTGCTTCGATTTCTGATTAATGCTACCTTTTCGTGTTTTGTAACTGTTCTCTGTCAATGATGATAACAATAATAATAATAATCATAACAGTAATAGCTTAAGCATACCTTTTTGACAGAGTTCCAATCGAAAACTATTATTTTAATTCATTGTTTCTAACAGATTGTTTGTTTGAAATAAAATACAATAAAAACTTATGCCAACTGCAGTGCTAGAAAAAACTCCCCTATTCTTACTGAATCTATTATTATCAAACGAACATTTGATGATCTGAAAAAGTGCAATGCGAAAATGAAAACAAAATTTTTCACAAAAAGTTATAAAGATTACAAAACTCTTTCAAAATCCAAAAAGTCAGCCATTTAAATTTATCATAAGCATGGACTGGAAAGGTAAGAATGTCAAAGAAATAAACGTTGACGAACAAAGGTTAGTTTTAAACAATGAGGTCCGTCTTCCATTTTCATGCAAAATATCTAAATACTCTGTTTGTAATGATAATGGAACTACTATTTTGTCACTTAAAAATATAATATCCTCTTCTTAAAATAAATCGTTTTGTAATTTGCAAAATTGTTGTAAGTTTGTATCGATTTTATTAATACTATTAGGCCATTTGTTTTTTTAAATTGTTTTTAATTTTGTCAAGACTTTATCGTTTTCTGTTTCAAATCTTAATTGTTCTTTTCGATAATCACTTATATTGAATGAAAAACTTCATTGAAATCTTCTTCATTATTTATTTCAGTTTTTAAATATGATCGCGAAAATAAATCTGCAATATGTAAGAATTTACCTGGAACATATATCACGTTTAAATTATATTTTATTAATTTTAATTTCATTCGTTGTAATCTAGTACAATATATTTTATCTAATTCCTTTTTACAAATATTTGCCAGTGGTATATGATCTGTCTGAACAGTTATTAGCCTTCCATATATATAATGGTGAAATTTATTGCATGCAATTGTTATAGCCAGTAGCTCTTTTTCTATATGAGCATACCCGACTTCAGATGAGCTTTGTGATCGAGATGCAAAACTTAAAGGCGCTTCAGATTGCATTTAGCAACAACCTATCCCGCTTTTTAACGCGTCGCACTGCACAACTACTGGTTTAAGGCCGTCAAACATTTTAAGTAGCGAGGGCGATAAAATTTTTAATTTTGTTTAAGGTTCAAGTGTGACTAAAGCTAGTCCTAAACGACGAACATGCTCGCCGAGCATGCTCGTTTGCATTATCCCATAGACGGCGAACACATTTGCCGAACATTCATTTCATGTTGATTCCCCACAGCGTAAACGGGTGTATTCTTCTATTAAATTGTTGCCTTTTTACTTTATGTGCGATATGCACACGACGACGTCCTCAGCAGAAATGAGGCTTGCTTCATAGTAAAAAACCGGTTTGCTCGCGAGCATGTCCCTACATGACGAACAACGAAGCCAACGAACGTGACAAAATCGAAATTTTTCGCCAACAGCGAGCGGCTCGCCAACCAACCCCTAAACGATGAAAATACGGCGAGCACGAGCATGCTCGGCGAGCATGTTCGTCGTTTAGGACTAGCTTAACACAAAATCTTTATTGTTTTTTGACAACTCTCGCAAGTTCTCAGAAATTTGAGCTAAGTAAGGTAAAAGACTATTAACGTAATTAAACATGCCTAAAATACTCTGTAGCTCTTTTTTGTTTGATGGGTTTTCTAAGTTTAAAATCGTCTTGACCCTATCCGGATCTGGAGCTATTCCAATCTCTGAAAATATGTGACATAGATATGTGTATATTTTACACTTTTCATTTTGTACTGAAATTTGGTTTCATTAAATTTAACTCCAATTTCTCGAGCTCTTTTAAATACTTAATTTTAATTTATATCGTGCTCTCTCTCATCTTTTCCGAAAATAATCAAATCATCAATTAAACAAATGTTTCTGGTAGTGTGCTAAAATATATATATAATTTTGAAAAATTTCGGGTGCTACATTAATGCCAAAAGGAAGCCGAATGGAGAACTGAATGTGTTTATCATTATTCTTCGAAAATATAAACCATGGAACGCGCCTAGCGAAAAATATCCCAGAAGGGAAATTATCTACTTTGAATGTCAAATAATATCCCATGTATATACGCACACATAACTACCTTTAACTTGCTAATAAAACGGAGATTCATTATAATTTATAACGTCGAAGCGAGCTGTTTTATTGTATGCTGTTAGTTGCAGTCAATTGAAAGAACCGTTTTGTAACCAGACACATTGTCTGTTTTCCATCAAAAGCATTTGGTCCTTCGAGCAGCATTTTTGTTTTCTAGAGAAAAGAATAAGCGATACATCTGACAGTTTTGTTTTCGTTGCTGCTCTTTGATACTTACCTGAAGAATATTTTTTAACTGTTTTCTGCCGTTTTATGCCAAAGTTTGTGGGTTTGGAAAATTTCTGGTGCTGCCGTTGTATGCGAAAGCGTGTGGATTTGGAAAATTTCTGGAGGAGTTCCTGCGTTTCTGATGCTATTGCTACTGGGTTGCTTACTGTTAAACCACCATAGAAACTACGACGAATTCAAAGTAAGTAAACTTTGTTCTTATCTAGTGTCCGGTAACTATGTAAAGGCTTGGGCTGTGTTGCACGACCGTTCTGATCATCAACGTTTTCAAGTCAACACACCACTGAAATGCTTCTTCAATCAACCTTCGATATCTCAAAAGCAACCTGAATATATCAAAGAATTGTTGGACACAACAACCTCAAAATTTCTGTGCGATCATTGGTTGCTGAGATATTGGTAATCAAAGACAAAATGATCTTTTTCCATTCAAATACCGATTTCTCAGCGAGAAATGCTTGTATCGAGATTTTTAAAAAACCAAATTATGGCTGAATAAACAAGCTATCCGGTCCATATAGATTATAGAGGTTAAGTTGAAAAAAAAATTTCCACGTCTGTGGATTAAAAAAAAAAACAAAAAAATTTCGAAAATTTTTTTTTTGTGGTTTTCTTATGATTACTCGAAAAATATTTTCAAAAAAAAATTTTCAAACCCATTTTCGAAAACTAGACACTTAGAGCTACAATTTTTTTTTGCTGTACGACCATTTATGTATAAGTTACAGCCTGTTGAAAATCCTCCAAAAATTTGGATTTTTGTTCTTGATCCTGACTAGGTTTTATTTAGCACAAAAAAAACTAGAAAAAAAATACTCTTTAAAAACTTTCCAAGAAAGGTAAAAGAAAACACGTCCACTTTGATCGCTTTATAAATCGGTTGTGTATTTCTTCACATTATTTACTTTTGTATATAATTCAGAGGTCAAAGTGATGAATTCTATCTTTTTGTTTACATTTGGTTTGACATTTATTATTTGTGGATTCTATTTAAGCATTGTTCGATTAGTACTTCAATTTAAACATTTCTCATAAAAAACATTGTACTTTCGTACATTCTCCCGCCTCGGAATGATGAATAGTAAAAGTTCGATGTCGCAGAAATATACAGAAGCCTGGCATCACCGTTTCCATTGGTTTCAGCCACAAATTATACTACATATTTTCTACTCTGTGGTTTCAGCATTGAGGTCGATTCCAATATGTTCCACGGTAGTGGGACCACCAAGTTACATGGAAAGAGACAAGTATTAGTACATTATAAAACAACATAACATACACCAGTGAAATGCCCAAGTAACCATATACCACACTTATGAGACTAATACAATACACACAGTGAGTACAAACGAAGGTGTGATCTCATTCACGCTTGAAAGAGAATTTCTTGTTGCTTGTAGTAAGTATAGTACAGCAACATTATAGTTCATTAATATTCGGCAACCGGTGGTTGTTGTAGTTCCATTTCCCATTCTAGGTTATTAATTCCAGTGTATTGCATTATCGTATTGAAGTTAAAAGTGTGAAGATGGAGAAGCATGGTGCCGGCTTGCTTTTTCGAGAATTTTAGTCGCGATTTTTGTTGTTAAAGTGAGTTTTTTTTTTTTTTAAGTGTTATTGTTTTAAAAATTAAAGTAATTTATACATTTGTTGTGTTACGTTGCTGGTTGCTGCACTGCTGGGAATATACTTGCGTAGACTTTCCCGCAAATTTTATTAAATTGATGGCGAATGGATACCATGTGTGATGTGTGTGATCACACACATTTTCCAGGATAAGTGTTTTTTCATTTATCAACATATTTGATTATTTTATTCAATTTTATTTGTTTTGTGTGTGATTTTGTATGTTATTTGTGGTATTTCTGTTCTGTGTGTTCAATATCGTGAATGTTCAATTTTATTTTAATTTTTAATTTCAATTTTTGTAGCGTTCGTAGATTTGTGTGTATGGGTGTGTGTGGCTTTTTGCAAGGTTTTGAGTTTATTTTCGCGGATTTCGGGGTTCGCGCGTACGAAAGTTATTTGTTGAATATTAATATATATGTGTGTGTGTGTGTGCAATTGCAAAGGCATTTTGTTGTGACCAAGTGCCATCCTTTTCTAGTCGGAAAGGTTCGATTTTCGAGTTTCGACTAGAAATTCTTGTTTACATTTTTTTTGTAAACAACTCGCGATTCTGTTTCGGAAATTTTTCGCGAATTTTTATAATTTTTATTAAGTTTTAGGAGTGTTTAAGTGATTGAAACTATTAAGTGCTTATCAATCTAAATTCAGTGGACTGTATATTTGGTCTTAAATTAATCAGACCTATGTACAAAATGGTCAAATGCATTTGCCGACGGCATTTGACATTTCGCGTTTTCTTTTTTTCTATGTAATGTGGATCGTGTTTTTTTTTTTTGCTTTTAAAATGGCAGTGCATTATGTGTTTATGCCGGTGATATTTTGTTAATTTGTTAAATTATAAACGATTTTTAATATCAATTTTCATTGTGCATGCGTTTGTTGCAGTGCATAGATATTTTTTTTTTTTTTATTCGAATGTGTCTTGACGACGATTTTTTTTTTTTTTTTACCAAAATGTGTCTTGTCGACGACGATTTTTTTTGTTTTGTTTTGCCGACGGGAAATCGACTTTTGACGTGCGATGTCTCTCGGCTCTGTTTACGATGTTCCTTTTGAACGTCATGTAAAGATGATTTTAAAAATAATGTGTTAAATAATTTGATTTTGATTGAATTTTTAGAATAAGTTATACTTAGTTCTTTTATATTTTAAGTTTTATTTTGTGTGTGCGTTGTTGCAGCACAGCTTAAAAATGAGTTGTATTGATTGCCTTTTATGCAATTTATAGTTGATAAATTATAATTATTGTTGAAATAAAGATGGTGAATAATTCAAAAACAAAATGCACAATTAAAATCTTTACAAACTTTATTAATCACTTAGGTATGTGATTGCTTTGAGTGTCGACAGTAGAATGAAAGAATAAATCGAAACAAATGGTAAGATTCGATGAGCTGCGATGTGGGAACGTGCGAATCGTGGGAACTGGCCATTCAGCAAGCGAGTAGACAGTCCACGCAAGACTCGTATTTCGTCCAGTGAACGTCCGGACTTGAGCGTTCACATCACAGCTCTCGTTACAAATAAAAAATTTATGAAGATATGATGAAACCCAAATGGTTGCGTACTACGCAGTTTTGAGTTCCAACATACACCCCTCCTTGAAGGTTCCTAACCTTCAATTTAAATAGTTGCTTGAAAGCGAGAACCTCTTCTCCGAATTGGAATTTGTAGTGCGGCTTGATGTTTTCGATATCGGCAAAAAATTACTATCATTCCAATGGTGATCGCCAGCAACAAGTAGCTCAAGCCATAGTGATGAAAATCATGTATGTTGGCGGGTGGTAGTTCATCAGAAGTCATTGCTCTCTTAAGGTCTTCTATTTCCTGTGAAAGATTTTTAACATCTGTTTCATTATTATTTCTTACCGTCAAGGGGGAAAAATGGTCGTCTGTCAAGTTGCGATTTCTGATCCAATTGCTTAGCCTTGCACTTGGAACAAATGACTTTGTTATAATAGTCTTTAAATTTAAATGACCATTAATTATCATTGTATCAATTTTAAGGGAGCATATGTTGTTAAAGCCAATCATTCCAGTGCCTGATAGAGAAATGCTTCTTGTTTGGCCATTGCAAATCAGAAGGCCTGTTACATTGTTCATCACCGAAAATATCCAAGAGTCTGTTTGCCTCAGCGCATACCAATGATCTTGTGGAGGCACTTCCTTTAGATCACATATTTCCAAAGCGTTGTCCTCGTGGTTTAATAGAGCCATTTCGCACACTTTAAAATCTTTGGAGTGAACTCTAGTAGGCACAATCTGTCTGCAAAGATGATTTCTCGTTCCTATTAGTTTACAAGAATTGAATTCAATATAGGAGAGTCCAAAATACTTATCTCTTGCTAATGTAACCGCAAGGTATGGAGATGTTACATCGACGAGTAGGCTCATGTTGTTGTGAACAATTGGCAATGGAATGAGGTTAAAAACTTGGAATTCTTGATCTTCGGCTAACGGGATTAAGACTTCAAACACGATTGTTTCATGTAGTGTCCGTCCTTTGACTGTTATTAGTTTTAACATTTCCAAGGCCGAAACACTGGGCAGCCTCAGCGATGAAGGTAGATTTCCTTGAATCAGTTGCAGTTGACTACTTACTTGCATTGGTGTTATTATCTGCGGGTTGATCTTCGCATGATTTAAGTCCAGGATAACATCTAGCAGGACATCTTGAGTGCGTTCGTAATTATTAAGCATCATACTTAAATACGTAGTGAGCGCAAGAAAATGTTGATTATTCACAATTTCGTTTTGTTGTTTTCCAATTGTATTGAAAGTTTTTGTTAAATATGTATTTAATGTGTTAAAGTCATTTTGAACTTCCAATGAGTTGCGCCTCAGTATATTTGCCGTAGAGTCTGCAATGGAGCTCTGTTTTCGGATGAGAGAATATAAGTGTTGATCCTGTTTATTTGCCAATTCAATTTGATTTTGAATATGTTGAGCATCTTCCTGATCTAGCACACCAAACAAACTATGCGCTACGCTTCCAACAAAATCAAATGGAGATCTACGATGTTGCATTGAACTCTGGGTTGTAGTATTGAACCCGTTTATAAGATCGTTCTTTTGGTCAATGTTTATTATTCTTTTTCGAAGAATGTCGATTGTTGAATTGCAGTGATAAATTCTCTCCGATTTATCCGCCATACAAGCATTTTCTAATCCCCTTAAATACCCTTTCGTTTCGCTCAATTCAAGCCAGTAATTGGTCAGATTGTAGTAAACGTAAAGGTTCCAAAAATTGTCAGCTACTCGCAGTGTTCCCATATCTTCAAAATAAATTCCAATGGCCTTATCTAGGTTGCTTATTACCACTTGGCTGTCTATGTTTGTCGAACTGATTGGTGCTACAAAAAATGCAAAGAGACAAGATATTAACACAAGTCCCTTTGTTATTTTTCCACCTTGGGATTTCCTGGATATTGCAGGTTTGGTTGAGTCTGCTTCAACTGTCAATAGAGGCATTTCTTCTTTCTCAATTGGATGATCTGTCTTGACAGTTTCAGGATATTTTTTCGCTTCTTCTACCGGCAAAGGGCACAAATTATGAATGGCTCGCTGTAGCACACCTCCTTGGGTTTTGATATTAGCAACACGAACAAGCCCGTCACTTCCCTCAATCACATCAACTACACGTCCCAATTTCCATTTCATTGGAGGCATGTTTGCTTCTTTCAACAAAACAAGCGTATTAGGCTTGATGTTTTGGGATTCTGTTTTCCATTTTGCACGTTGTTGTAAGAGATGCAAATATTCTCTAGACCATCTCTTCCAAAATGACTGTTGAACGTGTTGGATCTGTCTGTACTTATTGAGGGAGCTGATACCTTTGTCAGTTACATCGGGTTCAGCTATTGCCAGAAGTGGCGCTCCTATTAAAAAGCGTCCAGGTGTGAGAGCTTCTAAATCGTTGGGATCCGAAGTAAGTGGAGTTAACGGTCTCGAGTTGAGTATAGCTTCAACTTGAATTGTTATTGTGGTCAACTCTTCATATGTTAACGTTGCTTCTCCGAGATGGCGAACTAACAGGTTCTTGGCTGATTTCACAGCTGACTCCCAGAGTCCACCAAAGTGTGGGGAGCGGGGAGGAATGAAATTAAAATTTATTCCACTCTGGCTACACGAAGATTGTATGGCAGCTTCCATTTTTTTTGAGTGCATGACGTCTTTGAGTTCTTTAAGTTGGTTACTTGCACCGACGAAATTAGTCGCGTTGTCGCAGAAAATAGAGTGACATAATCCTCGTCTACCAATAAACCTTTTAAGAGAATTTATAAACGATTCTGTGGAGAGGTCTCCTACCACCTCAATATGAATCGCTTTAGTAGAAAAAGACACAAAAATTGCCAGATAAGATTTTGTGGGGATCTTACCTCTGACTTTGTAATGAGATTTAATGGGTCCAGCGAAGTCTACTCCAGTGTAATAAAATGGACGGGATGGTGTTACTCGTTCAAATGGCAGGTTGCCCATCAATTGGTTAATAGAGCTGGGCTTAGATTTTGCACAAAAAATGCAACTTCTGATCACTGATTTTGCTTCTCTACCGACGCTCAGTATCCTGTATTGTTGTCGTGAAATTGCAATTAGTGCTCTATGAGAGACATGAAGATTTGTTTTATGTAAATGTTCCAAGAGAAGCCTTGTAACCACGTAATTTTTGGGAAGCAGAATTTGATGTTTTGCATCCGGTAGAAGAATTGAATTGACTAATCTGCCTCCAACTCGAATCAAATTAAGTTTATTATCGAAATACGGTGTCAATGTTGCTAAATTTGATTTTGTACTCACACCAACATGATGTTTCAAGGCCTTATATTCATCTGGAAACGTTGTACGTTGGTGTACACTAGTAGGAGGCGAGTTCCTTCGCGCAGTTCATCAGCGGACAGCAAACCAGTTCTTCTAAGTAGATACGGTTGTCTAGCGTTTCTTAAAAATCGAATGCTGTATGAAAAAATTCTCTGTAATCTACAAAAAGAGTTTTTATGCTTTATAGTATTCAAGATATCTTCTTCATTATTTGCAGTTAGCAAGGCCGTCTTGATTTTCCTTAATTCCGGTATTACCTGTGGAATGGTGTACTTACTTTCTTCCCACAAGTATTCATCCAATTTGAGAAATGCTGGACCTTCTAACCATCGCAGAGATATGGAAAGGTTGTCAAGCGTACAGCCTCTTGTTATTAAATCAGCTGGATTTAATTCTCCCTTAATATGTTTCCACTGTGAAATCTGCGTTTCAGCTTGGATTTTGGCTACCCTATTTGCAACAAAGGTGTCCCATACATAAGAAGGAGAATTTATCCAAGCTAGCACAGTTGTTGAGTCAGTATAATATGCAATCTTATGAACATATATGTTGAAAGTTTGAAGTACTCTCCTGACAAGTTCTACCAGGATCTCCGCTGCTTGAAGTTCAAGTCGAGCTATCGTTGTGGTTTTCATCGGAGCTATTCGAGATTTTGAACAGAGTAATTTGCTAAAAATATTACCTGATTCGTCAATGCATCTGACATATACACATGCTCCAAGTGCAGACATGCTGCTATCAGAAAAGCCATGTAATTCAGTTCTTTTTGGGTTTTGACACATAACAAATCTTGGTATCCTGATGCTTCTAAGGTCAAAAAATTGATTAATATAATCCTTCCACTTACTTGCGAGATCAAAAGGAAGCTCATCGTCCCACGAGAAGTTCGTTTTCCACAAATCTTGAACAAAAATCTTTCCAAGCATTATTGCAGGACTCAGTAAACCTAAAGGATCAAATAAACGAGCGAGGTCAGATAACACGCTTCTGCGCGTCACAGTCGCTTCTGGCGTTTTAAATTTTTCAGAATTAAAACCAAATTCAAAACAGTCAATGGTTGGATTCCAAATTAATCCCAAGGTTTTAATAACGTCAGACTGATGAAACCTTACCAATTTTTCTTTATGTGCATCAGGGATGTTCTTTAAAATGTTTTCATCATTAGAACAAAATTTTCTTAATTCAAATTTACCCTTTTCTAGAAGTAGTATAATCTCCTCAAGGAGTTCTCTAGCCTTTGACACTGAGTCTGCTCCAGCAAGTAAATCATCCACGTAAATGTTTTGACTTACTGTTTGGGATGCGTTTACGTGAACATTTTCGTATTGTTTTGCAAGTTGAACCAGACATTTAGTTGCTAAGTATGGAGCGGAAGCCGAACCATAAGTCAAGGTGTTGGGCCTATAAGTCCTCAGAGGTTGATCATTTTTTGTTCTCCAAAGAATAAGTTGAAAAGCTCTGTCTTCTGGTCGAAGTAAAACCTGTCGATACATCTTGCTGATGTCTGCTGTGAATGCATATCTTTTTAATCTAAATCGAAGGATTATTGAAAACAAATCAGGTTGAACTGTTGGTCCGATTCCCAGAACATCGTTTAGAGAACTTCCAGAGGATGTTTTCGCTGAACAGTCAAAGACTACACGCAGTGCTGTTGACGAGCTTTCTGGTTTCAAAACGCAATGATGCGGGATGAAATAGTGTGTCTGTGGAATATCCGAGTTCTCTATTTGACTCATATGGCCCAATTGTTCATATTCCAATAAAAATTGTGTGTACTGCAGACGTAATTCATTGTTGAGTTCCAGTCGACGTTCCAGTGAAATAAACCTTTTGCGTGCCTTTTCAAAGGATGCTCCTAAGGACGATGGATCTTTTTTGAACGGAAGACTTACCATGAATCTTCCACTGGGTAGAATTTGTGTAGTCGAGTTGAAGAAGTCTTGACAATTACGCTCTTCATTGCTCATCCGTTTAATTGGAGAATCATGACTTTCACACTCCCAGAATCTGCTTACAAGTTTTTCGATTTTTGAAAGAGATGGTGCTGTGGCAATGCTGCATACAGCATTATGTTTGGTACCTTGAGCACCACCTGCCACAATCCAACCCAGTTTCGTGTTTCGAAGTAGTGGAAGTTGAGGACCAATAAAGATTTCTCCTGGAAGTAAAAGATCAAAGAACAATTCAGCACCAATCAGCAAATCTATTTTTTGGTTTGTCATAAATCCTGGGTCTGCCAACTGTATGTGAGCAGGTAGGTCACTTAATTCAGTGTGACTGTCATGCGGCCTATAGTCAGTTATCTTAGCCAAGATCGTTGCTTCAATATTGCCTTTGAAGCTTCCATTTCGCGATTGAAATGAGAGTTCTATGGCAAATTGTGTTGGCGTTCCATGCCCTCCAATCCCACTTATGGAGGTTTCGGATCGATGCTTCTGAATTCCTAAAGCTTGTGCAAAGGCTGCTGTCACAAAATGGATTTGTGATCCAGAATCTAATAACGCACGACAGGGAAGTAATGTGCCGCATGCGGACCTTACGTTAACTAATGCTGTCGCTAGATAAATGCTACGGTGATTGGATCTGGAAGTGCTAGCTGCGTTTGACGACTGACTTTCCACCCCTTGACCTTGTTTTATTTGCTGGTTTCGATCACCTATGGAAGATATAGTGTTGGCATTAGAAATTGGGTTAGAAATTGGTTTTGCCTTTAAATTGTATCTATTTTCTTTTTTGTAGTGCAACAATGTATTGTGTTTGCCATTGCAAAGAAAACACCCCCTTGCGTTGCACGAATTTTGAGTATGACCCGATCTCAGACAAATTCTACAAATTCCGATTCGTTGAACAGACTTCTCACGATCAGCACCTGAAAGAGACAAGAATTTTTTGCATTTATATATTTTATGGTTACCTAAGCTGCACATCACGCAGCCGTTGGATTCAATTGCTATGGCGGTTGTCTTCCTTTTTTCATCGGAATGCGTGATGGTTTCAAGCGTTTGAAACCTAGATTCGATGAATTTCAGCAACTCTGATAGCGATGGACTGCTCCTTGGGTCATCTAGGGACTGTTCGAAGAGGGTCCTGCTCTCTTTGTCAACTTTTTTCAGGATAAGGTGGACGACTATTGGATCCCAGTCATGTGCTGTGAATCCTAGATTGATCAGGGCCTGAATTCCTTCCTTTGTGTTGTCATGCAATTTCCGCAAGCTAGAAGCAGTTCCCGATGCTGATTGTTGGGACAATAGTTTTTCGAGCTGTGCACACAAAAGTAGCCGTTTGTTGTCATATCTATCCATCAGTGTCTTCCAGGCTGCTTCAAAATTACTGTCTGTCGCTGGAAATCCTTGAATCAAACTGAGTGCTTCACCTGTCAGATTAGTCCTCAAAAAGTACAGTTTCTGGGCCGGCGAAATCGGTTGTTCAAGGATCATTGGTTTAAATAAATCATAGAACTGACGCCACTTAAGGTAACATCCGTCAAACTTTGGAAGTTCAATTTTTGGTAGCTTCAAAGAAGCAATTGCCATTTGATGATCCGATGTAGTACCTTTTGTTGGTAAGCCAGTCAGTCGAATCTCTAGCTGTTTTTGAAGATGAAAGTAGATGTTGACATCTTCTTCTTCCAAATCGCCATCCACGCGTTGAAAAACTAATTTTAATTGTTCAAAATTATCCACTAGGTTCTTCACTTTAATTTCGAACATATGGGGATAGGTATTTTTTAGTTCCGTACTGCAATTATCCAATGAGGATTGAAAATGCCTTGACAACATTTTATACCTATCCCTTGTCGTAAGTGCTCTGGTCATCTTCATCTTGTCTGCTTCTGTTGCTGCTGCTGCTGGTTTTACCGATGATCCTGATGGAGTTGCTGCTGGTGGCTTCTCCATGGTCTGGTTTGCGTCCAGGCCTGGCAGACTGCTCAAGCGACTGATGATGTCCGCTTTCATATTTTCATAAGCGCCTTTTATCTTTTTGTAAAACTCCTTCATGAAATACTCGTGATGAGGCTTATCTGAATACTTGTCACGGATTTGGGTGTCGTTTGTGTCGAAATAGTCCCATAGATTTTCTAGTCTTTCCTTTTTCTGTAACAGTTTATCCTTTGTTTTTCGGGTTTGGCCATCCTTACCGTAGTTGCGGACAAGATCCAAAATTTCTTTCCCCGTTGCATCTTGAAGATCAGAGAGCTCTTCAAGACCTTCTGGAAACACTTCATCGTTCGACATATCTTTTTGTTTTTCTTTTTTTTTTCTTTTTAAACAGAACACTGATTCTACTGACTTATTTTTTTTTTTTTTTTAACAGAACACTGATTCTACTGACTTATTTTTTTTTTGAATGAAATTAATTAATTAATTAATTAATTAATACAGGTACACTTAAAACTTTAAGAAGAGCGTCCTGTCACGGTCGCCAGTGAATAATTCAAAAACAAAATGCACAATTAAAATCTTTACAAACTTTATTAATCACTTAGGTATGTGATTGCTTTGAGTGTCGACAGTAGAATGAAAGAATAAATCGAAACAAATGGTAAGATTCGATGAGCTGCGATGTGGGAACGTGCGAATCGTGGGAACTGGCCATTCAGCAAGCGAGTAGACAGTCCACGCAAGACTCGTATTTCGTCCAGTGAACGTCCGGACTTGAGCGTTCACATCACAGCTCTCGTTACAAATAAAAAATTTATGAAGATATGATGAAACCCAAATGGTTGCGTACTACGCAGTTTTGAGTTCCAACAGATGGTTTTAAACAAGTTCTTGTTTGATTTTTCTTCCTTCTGAACAGCTTTCCGGTGTATTTGAAGATGTGTTTTGATGTGTTTTCAACAGCTTTACAGAATTTAAAGATGTGTTTTAAAGATGGGTTGATTGCTGTTTTTTGAACGATGATGTGTTTTAACTTTTGTTTTGTACATATGGGTTGATTGTAGTGTAGAGTGGTGACTTGAATGAAAATGTGTTGATTTCAAGTTTCGTGTGTTTTGAAAACAGCATACTTTTTTTTTTTTTTTTATTTCATACTAGCGCCGATCATGTTCATGTTTGAAACAGCATACTTTTCTTTTGTTGTCAATGTTTCGGTTACCAGTTTATATTTTAGAAATTAATTTTCATATTAACGCCGATTGCTCTTGGTGTTTGTTGGACGGTAGATAACAGATTTTCGCGATGGGTCGTTTGAAGTTTCCGTTTTTCGTTTTAACCGTGACAACGCGTATAAGTCCATCCGTTCCCGCGTGAGTGTCCTCGATTCGGGCAAGACTCCAATAAGTCGGTTCAAGCCGCTCATCCTTGAGCAAGACTAAGTCTCCTATTTTGGGAGCTTCTTGAACTTGAGTCCATTTCGGACGTTGCTGCAATCGCGCAAGATATTCGGAACTCCACTTTTTCCAAAATCCTTCCGCCAGCGCTTGTACTTTTTTCCATCGGTCGATATACGTGATGTCGTTGTTGAGTTCGCCTTGTGGCACAGCATGCAAAGATTCGCCTACGAGAAAATGCGCAGGTGTTAGCGCATTCAAATCATCTAAGCTGTCGGAGAGTGGGCATAAGGGTCTCGAATTCAGACACGCTTCTATCTGAGCTAGAAGCGTTGTGAGCTCCTCAAAAGTAAGCCTTTCGGTTCCAACAACTCGTTTTAAATGGAACTTCACCGATTTCACTCCCGCTTCCCATAATCCACCAAAGTGTGGAGAAGCTGGGAGAATAAAGTGCCAATTTGTTCCGTGATTTGCTAGGTTTTCGGCAATTTCCTTAAAATCGTGCTTTGCGTCTTTCAACATTTTGGCTAATTCGTTATTAGCGCCGACGAAATTAGTTCCACAATCGCTGTGTATTTGTTTGCAGCTACCTCTCCTGGCCGTAAACCGTCGAAATGCTGCTAAAAATGCTTGGGTAGTCAGGTCAGACACTACTTCCAAGTGAATGGCCTTTGTTGCCAAACAGATAAACACTGCAAAATACCCTTTTCGTATTTTAGCTCCACGAGCTTTCCAGCCTTTTATTTCGATGGGTCCTGCGTAGTCAACTCCAGTATGACTGAACGGTCGTGACATTTGGACTCTAGGTGCAGGTAGATTCGCCATCAACTGCTGCATTTCCGATGCCTTTTGTATCTGGCCAATCCAATATTTTTGGCGGATGTAGTTGATCATCTGTTGGATACCGCCATGTAAAGTGCTCTTATGGGCATCTCTGACAACCAGGTTCGTAAAATGGTGAATATTTCGAAGTAGTATCGGATGTTGCGCGTCGTAGGGGAGGAGAGAATTCTCCAAGCGTCCTCCAACTCTCAAAAGTCCTTCAGCATCAACGAATGCGTTCAACGTCTTGAGTGATTTAGGTATTTTCGAGGTTTCCAAAATCTGTTGAAGTTCTGCTTTGAACATCTCTTTCTGTGCGGCCTTTACGGCGATGATACGCGCTGCTTCCAGTTCGTTTGGAGTAAATGGGCCATCAGAAATTGCTTTTCGTCGACATTTTGTTGCGAAACGACAACATGTGGCGATAACTCGAATCACCTTCAACAAATTCGAACAGTCGCAGATGGTTTGAAGTTTGCGATCATCCTGACTGACTTGAGCGCGTAGTACCTTAACCGTACGTCGTTCCTCGTCAGTTTCGATGTCAACAGGTTGATGCGGAACATCGAAAGCCCATTGACTGCGTAAAAAATCAGGACCAATCCACCAAGTCTCCAATGACGTCAGTTCTGCTGGATACACTCCTCTAGACGCCAGATCGGCTGGGTTATGAAGCGTTGCGACATGTCCCCAGCAATCGATCCCCACTAGCCGCTGAATTTCGGATACTCTGTTGGCAACGAACGTAGTCCATTTAGCGGGAGTGGCTCGTATCCACGCGAGCGCGATGATTGAGTCGGTCCAAGTAAACATCTTGATGTCGGGAACAGCCAAAACGTCCTTCGTATACTGCATCAATTGCGCTAACACTACTGCTCCGCAAAGTTCCAAACGTGGAAGCGTGATCGTACGCTGACTTGGAGCTACTTTCGTCTTCGCCAGAAGCAAGTTGACATGAATATTGCCATCACTGTCAAGTACACGAACGTATACTACGGCACCGTATGCCTTCATAGACGCATCACAGAACCCATGTAATTCGATGTCCTTGTTGGTTTTGCTTGTCTGAGTCCAGCGTGGTATTCGAAGCGTCTCGATCATCGGAAGTTCTCCATGAAAAGCATCCCAATCTTTTTTCAGTGTAGCTGGAACCGGATCATCCCAATCACAACTTAGCTCCCAAAGCCGCTGCATCATTAACTTCGCCGTGATGACGCATGGTGATATCCAGCCAAGTGGGTCGAACAGTTTGGCTATGGTGGACAACATTGACCTTTTTGTTGTTGCTTCTGATGACTGCTGCACATTTGGATACGAAAAGTAGTCGTCTATCGGGAACCATTTGATGCCAAGGGTTTTGACATGATTTGACATGTTGAACGGCACCTCAAAATCTAGTTCTCGATCTGCTGCAGGTATGTCTTCGACGAGTTCCTTCACGTTGCTTGTCCATTTTCGTAAATTGAAGCCCACGGACGCCAGAAGTTGATTCGCTTGGTCGCGTTTTGTTCGTGCTTCTTCCACAGTATCGGCACCACTGATCAGATCGTCCACATACATGTCCTCTCGGACTACCTTCGCGCCCTC
This sequence comes from Melanostoma mellinum, assembly GCA_914767635.1. Taxonomy (NCBI): domain Eukaryota; kingdom Metazoa; phylum Arthropoda; class Insecta; order Diptera; family Syrphidae; genus Melanostoma; species Melanostoma mellinum. The sequence goes on along the minus strand of OU612059.1, from coordinate 115,869,188 downwards.
CGGCAGGTTCGATTCTTCATCTTCAGCTACACGCTTCAGAATTTTTATGGCAAGATACGGTGCACTTGCTGTGCCAAACGTTACCGTTTTAAGCCGATACATTTTGATTGGAGTTGAACGATCGTTTCTCCACAGGATCAACTGATAATATGTGTCCAGTGTATCAACCAACACCTGCCTATACATCTTCTCGATGTCAGCCGTAAACGTTATTCTGTGGGTTCGCCATCGAAGAACCAGATCAATAATGTTCGACTGTAATTTTGGACCCAACACCGAGTCGCCGACGTGAATTTCTTCCATATGCCTCAGGGTTGTATATTCCTGTATGCATTTGGCATAATCTGCCCGAAGAGTTGGGTTTGCCTCCAGCCTCTTCTCCAAGTGCAGGAATCGTCGGACCGCGCTCTGCTTACTGGATCCCATCGCTGGAAGACATCCACCTTTAAACGGCAGCTTCACTTCATAACGCCCGTCAGGAAGGCGTCTCGTGTGTTCATCGAAATGCGCGTCGCATGCGATGTTCTCCTCAGTTTCATGTGTCTGGAACGGCAATTCTTCCATCTCCAAGAATCTCTGCAGCTGAGAATTTAGGTCAGCAGTCTGCACAAAACTGCGTATTTGCCGGGGATGTTCCTCTTGAACTCTCCCTAACACAATCCACCCTAACTGCGTCTTCTGAGCGGTAGGTCCGACTCCATCTGCAGGTCTTCTCACTTCTGGAAGGAGTATGTCGGCATATACGTCGCTACCAAGAAGTATGTTAATTGGTCCAGGAACGTGGAGATTTGGATCTGCCAACGTTAACCCTTTAAGATGTTGCCATTTGTCAGGTATCATTTGTTGGGCCGGGAGATGGCCAGTCAGCGACTTGAAGACCAGTGCCCGCACCGCACCTCCATAAGTTGAGTTGCATGACGCAAGCTCAATATCCACGCATGTTTGCGTTGTGCCACTGCTGACCAACCCTAACCCTGACACCTCGACAAAGGTACGTCGCTTTTTTAATTTCAACTGTTGTGCTGTATCTTCCGTGATGAAACATGCTTCTGATCCTGGGTCGATCAAAGCTCGGAGATGGTGTTGACGACCATCGGCTGCTCGCACCTTCACAATAACTGTCGCTAAAAGCACCTAGTGCGTTCTGCTACCATGCGACGTGTGGTAATTCAAAACCTGACCACTTGTAGAAGCTTGTTGTACCTCTCGTGGTTCAAACTCCAGCGCATGAGCGTTAAAAGATGTCGAAACTGCATTCTGACCTCTTGAAGTTGTTGTTGTCCTCGACGGCATGCTATTTGCGCGCACAGCTGCGTGTTGGGTCAAGTTTACATGTAGAAGCGTGTGATGACGTTGTTGGCAAAAGTAACAGCAGCCAGGCAAGGGGCAATTCGGCGCAAAATGCCCTGAAGAAAGGCAGTTGTCGCAAACTCTCAGGCGTCGAGCAGTCTGCGTCCTTTCCGCTGTGTTCATGTTTAGGAACTTTTGGCATTTCCTTATAGAGTGTTGGCTCTGGTGGCATACCTGGCAGACAAACTCCGTTCTGGCAGCAGTTTTCGTATGAAACACCTTCCGCACCTCCGTTCCAGTTGGTCTCCTCACGTGTTTCCAAAAACTCCAGAAAATCGTTCCAGCTTGGCAACTCTTTCTGGTTCCCCAACTTCTCTTCCCACAACTGCTGCAAATTACCGGGTAATTTATTATACACGAGGTGCACCAAAATGTCGTCCTATTGATCAACAGGCACATCCAGGTTCCTGAGTGCATGGATACACTCTTGCGTGGTGAATATCACCTCCTTCAGCCCATCAACCGACTCTTTCACAAGGCACTTTTGGCTGAAAAGGAGTTTTAGTTGCGCAGTTACTAAGAGACGCTTATTGTCGTATCGCGCCTTTAATAACTCCCAAGCCTTGTCAAAGTTACCCGCGACACAGGGTAAATGCTGGAGCAAACGATCCGCCTCACCTTCTAAACTCGACTTCAAGTAGTGCATCTTGTCGATGTCCGTCAAATTATTGTTTGAACAGACCAGCGAATCAAACCTGTCGTGAAACGACCGCCATTTTATATATTCCCCATTAAATTTAGGGAGATCAATTTTGGGCAATCTCAACTCGGTACGGACCATACCTGACTGGCCTAAACTCTGACCAGCCTGACCTGCTGCCAGCGATGACGATGCAGGAACCGAAGACAAGCTTTCCAACAACTCAGTTAAATCGGACCTATAATCCAGGTAAGTGTCGTTTATTTTATCATACACCTCTAAATAATCCTCCTTTTCAATTCCAGCTTCCAATTTCAAACCCCCAACGACGTTCTGGTGGTAGATTTTTGCTGAAGCCATATTTTCTTCCAGCAATGCTAAACGGCTGCTCGCAATTGCACGCGTACGACGTGCTTTGGGCTCCTTCTTAAAATTCCTGTAATTCCTCTCGATTTGCTCCAGGAGGCTTATTTGGAGAGCTCCGTAAAACAAGGAAGAACCGAGAGCAGGAACTGGATTCGACATTTTTTATTTTTGTTTGGGTATAAATTATTCGTATATAAAATAACGTACACAACAAGAACGAACTTTCTTAAATTCTTCTTCTCTTTTCAGTGGCGACCTTGTATGACCTTTTGTGTTCCGGGTGTCTCGACTTCTGCAGCAGATTTTAGTTTTAAGTTTATTAAGATTGCGTTTTTAATCGCGCGCGATTTTTTAGATTTAAGCAAATTTTATTCGGTAGAATCGTAAACTTTACTTATTAAACTCTGTAGGAGTTCTTTATATATGAATATATATATATATATATATGCACTAGAGTGTTCGTAAAACGACTCAGCACTTCACACACTTTTTGTCTTTAAATGTTATTGTCTTCACACACACACTAAATGTTTTTAAAAATATTGTTCGTAAAAACGGCTTAGAAGGACCAAATGATCCTGACTAGGTTTTATTTAGCACAAAAAAAACTAGAAAAAAAATACTCTTTAAAAACTTTCCAAGAAAGGTAAAAGAAAACACGTCCACCTTGATCGCTTTATAAATCGGTTGTGTATTTATTCACATTATTTACTTTTGTATATAATTCAGAGGTCAAAGTGACGAATTCTATCTTTTTGTTTAAATTTGGTTTGACATTTATTATTTGTGGATTCTATTTAAGCATTGTTCGATTAGTACTTCAATTTAAACATTTCTCATAAAAAACATTGTACTTTCGTACAGTTCTGCTCCCTTAATTTTTGTGCGAAGTTTAGTTCACAGCCTCGACAGTTTCAAGGTACCTGTTCAGGTCAACACCAAAAACAGCGTCAATGGGTCAAACTGCACGCAATGGAATACTGACGCTGCACTTTAAGTAAACAACGGGGATGTCGCAACTGGGCCATTCAATATGTATTAATCTAAGTGTAAGCAATTCTGCATTTCATAACCATTCAATATGTATTAATCTAGGTGTAAGCAATTCTGTATTTCATAACCATTCAACATGTATTAATTTAGGTGTAAGCAGTTTTGCATTTCATAACTGTTCTATATTTATTAATTTAGGTGTAAGCAATTTATCATTTAATTATTGTGATCAATTAGGTATAAAAGAAACTGAAAGAATAATAATAAACACATTCATTCATACGAAAGTCAACAAGCATTTTGGTGTTTCTTTTGTGATCAATTTCTCCAGTAGTGACCAAGTTCAAGTGCTTGTTCACTCACTAAGTAAAGATATCAAGTTTATGTGCTTGATATCGTTCACTAGACAAACGAGTCTAAACATTTTGGTGACCCCGACGTGACCACAAAAGAACACTAATTGTCATTAAATAATTGTGCTAAGCGTCACCAGGGCTTAAACACTGGTTCAGCAACAGCAATCGCAACAGCTATAGATTTCAATAGCAATATATTCAATCGAGCAGATTTGCAAACGCAAATTCTTCATATCCAGTATATCCAGATTTCCAGTTGTTACCCCTATAAAAGCAGAGCACTACAATGGAAGATTTGGAGGTATACAAATTCGTAGCCCGCCAGAAGGCTATATATGATGAACTTCAACGACTCAAGATAAATATGTCAAAGGATGGTGCTGTTTGCAAAGCTGCTGAGTATAAAGCAAAAAGATTGCAAGAAGTGTAGGATCTCTTTGGTTGGAATTCCATGAAAACCACGAAAAGGTCAAGTCTCTTGTAAAGATGGACACACCATACATACAGACACGTATGACAAGGTCCAAAAATTATCTGAAGAGATAATACAAACTCTTCAAGCCATCATTCCTGAAGAGAGTAAAGGAGGAACGGGAACTGTTCCAACCGTTTCCCAACCTGCACCATCTCTGCGTCAGGTTCAAACTTCCGCACCTGCGTCACCAAACGTTTCGCCAATCAATCAAGTGAAAAACTTAATAAAGAAACAGGCGTGGATGATAGCCACGATCCAGACGTCCCTTAAGCATCTTATTGATGACAGGGAAATCCACGCACAGGATTTCTATACATTAAGGCTTAGGACGATTGAGCAGCACTGGTTAGCCGTGCAAGATTTCCACTACAAGATTTGGGACCTGCTCGAAGAGCCGGATGCAATGGTCTACGATGTAGATCATTATTTTCAAATTGAGGCGGAAGTGCAAGATGCACTTACAATCTTATATGGTCGACCCAATTCAAACTCAGGACCGGCTGCAGTCAGCAATCAGGCGGTAAGGTTACCAAAGGTAGTACTACCAAAATTCGATGGTGACTACATGAAATGGAGAAAAATTTTCGACTTGTTTTCACAAATGGTGGACAAACAGTCAATCCCAAATATTCAAAAGATGTGGTACCTCAAAACACATCTAAGCGGAGAAGCAGAGAATTTGATTCGTCATTTATCTTTGACCAAAGAAAATTACAAAACAGCATGGAGCAGTCTTCAAGATAGATACAACAACATCAGGGTTCTCACGTCAGCACTCGTGCAAAAGATAGTTGGGCAACCTAACCATACACAGCAACAACCATCATCAGTGGCCATCAAGAATCTACATGATACAAAACAAGATTGTTTAATGACGCTTTGCAATATTGGCGTAGATACAACATCATGGGACCCCATTCTATTGCATCTTCTTGTGAGCAAGCTTGACCAAGGCACAAGAATCTTGTACGAGCAATCCCTTGTCAAACCTAAAGAGCTACAATCAATAAAAGAGTTTTTGTTGTTCTTGGAAAACCAATTTCAGTCATTGGAATCAATTGCACCTAAAAGAAAGGATTCAGCTCGAGCTTATGCATCTGTAACATCAAACGAAAAAGGAACTTGCAAGGTCTGTCAATCTGGAACACATCCTTTATTTGCTTGCAAGCAGTTCCTGCAACTAAGAACATCCGAACGAATTCAATTAGTGCAAAAACAAAAAAATTGCTTTAATTGCCTAAAGTTTGGCCATGGGGCCAAAAATTGCCTTTCAAGAGGATGCCTCAAATGCAACCAGAAACACAACACGCTCTAGCATATTGAAAATCACAAAGGACCTACCATTAACAGGCAAACAACTAACATGGACAGGGACAACAATTCAAGGTCTCAGACAAATGTTAGTTCTTCAGTAACGCTATCGGCATTCAACAATCCAGAAAAGCATCAATACATATTTCTCAGCACAGCCGTCGTAGAGTTGATCACAAACAATGGTCAAAGGTTAGAATGTAGAGCAGTATTGGATTCCGGATCACAAGTGAATTTAATAACAGAACGCTTAGTGAAAAAACTAGGCCTGCATTCAAAACATACTACAATGAGCATCCAAGGCATTGGCGACGGAAGGAAAGAATCTCATCAGCGTGTCAACGTCAAATTGCAGTCAAGAACAAGTAGCTTTAATACTCAATTAGAAGCGTTTGTTCTACCACATATTATAGCTCCACAGCCATCTCAACACTTCAACATAGCATCATGGGCAATTCCAAAGAATGTGCCATTAGCAGATCCATATTTCAATCGACCAGACAAAATTGATATTCTTCTTGGAGCAGAATTTTATCATCAGCTACTTTCCATTGGACAGATACGTTTAGCAGATGATCTACCCACACTACAAAATACAGTTCTTGGATGGGTGATAGCGGGAAAATTAGCTGAAGCAAGTTCAAACACAGCAACTTGTGGTATTTATAGTTATGATGACAACGACCTCCATCAAATGATTGAACGATTGTGGAGCCTTGAAGAAGTGGAATCCCAGCTCAACAACTTATCAAAAGATGAAGAAATGTGTGAAGCTCATTTTGCACAAAACACACAAAAAAGCAGTGAAGGACGGTTCATTGTCAGGTTACCATTTCATGGACCCACATCGGCATTAGGAAAATCCAAGGACATAGCAGTCAACAGGTTTTTAGCACTAGAACGAAGATTATCAAAGAATAGAGAAGTGAAAGACCAATACATTCAATTTATGGAAGAGTACGAAGATCTAGGCCACATGACCAAAATTGATATCAATAACATACAAGCGCCTAATTACTTTATACCCCATCACTGTGTCTTTAAAGAAGACAGAAGCACCACCAAACTTCGAGTAGTCTTTGATGCTTCATCAAAAACATCATCAGGTTGTTCCTTAAACGACATCATGTATACAGGACCAACAGTGCAAGGTGAACTATTTTCATTGTTGCTTCGTTTTCGATTGCCGAGATATGTTTTTTGCACTGATATACAAAAAATGTATCGACAAATCAACATGCATCCAGAAGATAGAAGATACCAAACTATTGTGTGGAGAACGGACGAAAAAAGACCTCTAAACTACTATCAACTCAACACAGTGACCTATGGAACAAGAGCAGCACCATATTTGGCTACTAAATGTCTGCAACAGCTTGCCAAGGAAAACAGCGAAAGATTTCCATTAGGATCAAAAACCCTACACAATGATTTCTATGTGGATGACTGTTTGACTGGGGATAATAGCTTATGTGTAACCCTCAAAATGCAAGAAGAAGTAACACAAATATTAAAAGAAGCAGGATTTAAATTAAGGAAGTGGTGTGCTAATCACCCACGACTACTTCAAGGCATTGCTAAAGAGGATCAGGAAATCGATCTGGACTTTGGAAATGAAAATAACACATCAATTAAGGCTCTTGGCTTAACATGGCAACCTAAGAGCGACAGATTTTGTGTTAAAACAACATTAAATGATACAAATCGAATAACAAAGCGTATTGTCACTTCAGATCTTTCCAAGTTATTCGATCCATTGGGTATAATGGCTCCAGTAGTTGTTACAGCAAAAATATTCGTACAAGAGCTATGGTTACTAAAGCTGTCGTGGGACGAATCATTACCAGCTGCACTACATACCAGATGGATGCAATTTCGTGAAAACCTGAAAAGCTTAAACAATTTCCACTTCTCACGTCACATGTTCAACAATAATGCACCAACGAAAATACAGATTCACACTTTTTCTGATGCATCTGAAAAGGCATATGGCACAGTGGTGTATTTGCGCTCGGTTCAGAAAAATGGAACAATAATTGTAAGGCTACTATGTTCAAAATCCCGTGTGGCACCACTGAAAAAACAAACATTACCACGACTAGAATTATGCGCTGCAGTCTTGGGCGCTCAATTAACAGCAAGGGTCAAGAACGATCTGAATCTTAAGGACGTTCCCACATTCTTATGGACGGATTCTGAAATTGTCCTCGCATGGATTAACTCACCATCAGCATCTTTTCAAACATTTGCGGCTAATCGAGTTTCCACTATTCAAAGACTTACACTTCCCGAGCAATGGCGGAATGTGTCATCAAAGCAAAATCCAGCAGATGTGATTTCAAGAGGGGTGCAACCACAAGGATTCACGTCATGCACACTGTGGTTCTACGGTCCACCTTTTCTACACGGTCAAGAAAATATGTGGCCAGCAACGTATTCCCAAAAAATGGCGAGTTCAGATGACATGGAAAGAAAAAGACCAACTGTAGCAATAGCGACTCACGACTGTGACCAGAATATGATTTCTAACATCAACCATGGAGGATCATTCAACAAACTTCAGCGGATAGTTTCATATATCAGAAGTTTCGGCAATCATGCCAGAAATAAAGAACGTATACAAGAAATCCACTTAACCACTCAAGAATTGGAAAAATCACTAACAATAATTATTAAAGCTATGCAGGCATTTGATTTTAAAGAAGAAATCAGTGACCTGCAGAAATACAAGGAATCGAAGCGAAACAGCCAATTCAGTTGTCTTGCTCCATTTATTGATGACGAGGGAATTATTCGAGTTGGAGGGAGATTAGATTTTGGATAACTTCCATTTGACACCAAACATCCGATGCTTTTACCATACAACAATCCATTGGCAAAACTATTGATGAAAGAAATTCACGAGAAAAATAAACACTGTGGCCCGCAAGCATTATTGGCTCACATGAGACAAAGATTCTGGCCCATAAAAGGAAAAATTATGGCACGATCAATAGTACACCACTGTATTAGATGTACAAGAGCTAAACCACAATTGCTTCAACAAGTAATGGGGAATTTACCATCACCAAGGATAACACCAGCGAGACCATTCATTAACTCTGGAGTTGATAACTGTGGACCATTTTGGATTCATTACAAAATCCGTGGCAAGCGACCTCAAAAGGCTTATGTGGCAATTTTCTGCTGCTTCGCTACAAAGGCAGTGCACATAGAGCTGGTAGGTGATTTAACCACCGATTCATTTCTTGGAGCGTTAAAACGTTTCATCGGTCGCAGAGGACACTGCCAACATATATACTGTGACAACGCGACTAATTTTGTGGGAGCTAATAATAAATTATCGGAATTACATGACACAATCTACTCCGAGAATGCACGTGAAACTATAACAAAAGAATGCAGTAGTCATGCTATACAATTCAATTTCATTCCACCGAGAGCCCCTCATTTTGGAGGACTGTGGGAAGCAGCAGTAAGATCAGCAAAAAATCTGTTAAAAAGGAGTGTTGCCACAGCATCTTTAACTTATGAAGAACTGGAAACAGTATTAGTTGGGATTGAGGCAATCATGAACTCAAGACCACTTACACCACTATCCAGCGACCCAAACGATCTAACAGCATTAACTCCAGGACACTTTATCATCGGTGAACCTCTCTTTTTTTTTTTTTTTTTTTTTTTTTTTTTTTTTTTTTTTTTTTTTTTTTTTTTTTTTTTTTTTGCATTTCAGAGACTAAGTAGTACTGAGCTTAGAACAAGCTCATATGTACATACTTATATACGCTCTTCATCATGAATGCAAGTGTTAGTATAACACCAACACCAGCACATAGAGAACGTAAGAAAAGTAAAAACAAAAAAAAGACATTATAACAAGAACTATCAAATAATTATTACAAAATTATCTTCAATAAAGTACACTATAAAATAAATAAGACATACAAAATGTGATATAATAAACAAAAACATACAAAATGTGATATATAAACTAAAATTAATTGAAACATGCAAACATGGAAACATGCAAACTAAACTTAAGAAAGTGGAGCACTGGTTTTTAACAAATTTTTTAAACTAGATTTACTTAAGTTGAAATCAATTAAACATGAGTTAAGATTAAAAAGTCTACCCATACGAGTCAATGGCTCATTCATGCCATAATTCGTTCTATGGTAAGGGCAGTATATTAAAACTAAGTTGCGCAGGTGGTAAGATCCGCCTCGAAAGTTGAATTGAACACAAGAAAGTAACTCAGGTGCATCGATATGTCCGGTAATAAGTTGATGAAAAAACACCAGATCGTTAATGGTACGCCTTTGAGATAGAAGTTGCATATGTAATAATTGGATTCTATGCTCATATGGTGGTAAATCGTAAGGGTTTTCCCACGGAAGCCCTTTAAGAGCGAATCTTATGAATTTATGTTGTACTGATTCAATTCTTGAGTTGTGTATTTCATAAAAAGGGGACCACACTTGAGAAGCATACTCTAGATGAGGTCGTACTAAACAATTGTATAGAGCAAGGGTAACATATGGGTCTTGAAACTCTTTTGACCATCTTTTCATAAAACCAAGCATACTATTGGCCTTATTAACGATGTAGCTGACATGTTGTGTAAAGTCCATATTGAAACTAAAATACACGCCAAGATCCTTAAAGCATTTCACTTGACTCAAAATATTATTGGAAATAGAATAACTTGGGTTACTAGGTTCCTTCTTTTTAGAGAAAGTCATGCTTTGGCATTTATTGGGGTTTAGGTTGAGCCCGTTTTTAAAACACCAAACTGCAAAATGATTAACATCGGATTGGAGATGAGAGCGATCAAGCGAACCAGTTATCTTTTTAAAAATTTTCATATCATCAGCAAAAATTAATATTTCACTGAAGGAAATGCAAGACGCAACATCATTGATAGCTAAAATAAATAGAAGAGGTCCTAAATGACTTCCCTGAGGTACACCTGAGCCAGCATTAAAAGGGTGGGAAAGGATATTACGGAACTTTACTTGGTATGATCTCATAGATAGATAAGAAAGTACCCAATCAGTGAACACAGGTGGGAAGCCCATTGCCTTAAGTTTGAACAGAATAATATTGTGTGAAAGTTGATCGAAAGCTTTAGAAAAATCCGTGTAGATGCAATCGAGCTCATTACCATTTTCTAGTGCTAAGGAACATTTTTGAAGAAAACATAGCAGATTTGTGACAGTCGATCTATTTTTAACAAAACCGTGTTGCTGTGTGCAAATAACGTTTTTTACACTGAAAGCCAGCTGGTCACATACTAGTTTTTCAAATAGTTTAGGAATGCTAGAAAGTTTGGCAATGGGTCTATAGTTTTTTATATCACATTTGTCCCCTTTCTTAAAAACTGGAGTAATAAATGATCTTTTCCAAAGTAGAGGGAATTTACTTGATTTCAAAGAAAGTAAGAACAAATATTGTAACGGGTATGCTAAGCATGACCTACATTTTTTTAGTACAATGGGAGGAATCCCATCCGGCCCGGAAGAAAAATCGTCATTTAAGGTTTCAAGACTCCAAAAAAGTTTATCAATTTCAATAACAATGTTATTAAAGCATACTTGATTACAGTTGCGAAGATAACTGAAGAAATCAGCATCAATGTCAACAGTAGTATCACAAAATGAGCTGCGAAACTGGTCAGCAAATGCATTACAAATATCAGAGATGTTCTCATAAGAACAGTTCTCATAAACAAAACTAGCTGGATAACCATCTGATTTTTTCTTTGAGTTAACAAACTGCCAGAACGTTTTTGGATTTTTTTTAAAAGAGTTTCCCATTCGGTCAATATAATTTGAATAAAGATTTTTAGAAAGTGTCTTAAATTCTTCAAAAAGAAAAACGTAAAACTCATAGTCGGAAACGGAATGAGTTTTAATATAAGTGTTCCAAGCTTTATTTCTTTTATTTCTTAAGATTTTCAACTCTTTAGTATACCATGGATGGTTGGAGTCAGAATTTTTAAAAAATTTTTTAGGAATTGATTTTTCTATACATCTATAGAGAATCAAATAAAAGCTGCTAACAGCTTCGTCAATATTGTTAAAAACTGATATGTTTTCAATACCAGACATAATTAATTCACCACAGAGCAAATCGAAATCAGCTTTGCGGTAGTCAAACACATAGGAACAATCATGAGAGTTACTATTAGTGTGGATTTCACCACTCAAGTCAAGAAAAATATTCAGAGGTGGGTGGTAGTCATCTATGTTAGTTTCATCTAGGCTAGGATCAGTAATACCGAAACTAGATTCAATAACAACGGTACTAACAGAGTCTGAAGAGAAGACCAAATCGAGAATTCGATTTTTAGAGTTTTTGATACAGCTTACTTGCCGTAAGTCGGTTGATGTTAAATTATCCAACAACATTAATTCCTGTTGAGGTGAAGTCAAAGATGGTTTAAAATAGGTTTCATCTGAAGATGGTAACCATTGAATATAAGGTAAATTAAAGTCACCTAAGAACAATACATAATTTTCAACGCACAGCAATTCATTAATATAATCTAAAACTAACGTTAATTCTTTATAAGATGAAGCAGAGCTCTTTGGTGGAATATATGTATTAATGATATAAACAATTTTTGATTTGATTGTGACTTTGACACATAATACATTTACAGTTAAATCAAATGGAAAGGTTATAAGAGAAGACATATATTTGCTACGAACAGCAGTAAGTACGCCACCTCCAACTTCCGAGGGTTTATTGTAGGTACGATCTTTTCTATACACTAAGTACTCACGGTCAAACAATTCAGTATCTAAAATGGCAGAGTTAAGCCAAGTTTCAGTCAAAGCAAAAATGTCATGAGAGAATGCTTGAGAGTTGTTATAAAGATTGGCAGTTTTACTGCGAAGCCCTCTTACATTTTGGTAGAAGAGGGAGATACTTTCAAGTTTTTTGATCCCTTATTTACGTTACTTTTGGTATGACGAGCTGAAAATTCTTTAATAAGAGTATCAGGCGGCCAAATCTGAGGGTTACAAATAGCGTCAAAAAGCGTTGGAGAAACAATAATCTTAAAAGAAGCCACATAGTTGTTTGGCTTACTTATTTTATTACACCTAACAAACGAATCGTTTGTGATGCATTTATTAGTTTTAAGGTGGAAAATTATGTCTTCTGGAGTAGTATCCGATTTGAGACGAGATATAAATATAGTCTTTGGTTTAGGCACTGATTCCACAAACCGTGGGGGTCTATCATGATCAGATATTATAATAGCCTCATTGTTCGAAACCATAGGGGCGACAGATTCGATTGGATTAGGTGAGTTTGGAGAGCTTAAAGTGACTATTTCAGTCGTGTTTGAATTATAAGGCTCAATTGGACTATGCTGAACAGAAGAGCTTAAGTTGAGTATTTCAGTCACATTTGAGTTAAGAGGTGTAGCTATATTGCTTCGCAAACCACTTCGTTTCGTACCAACAATTACAGAGGACACGCTGTCCTGTTTTTTCTTCAAACCCTTACTAGATTTTAAAGATTGGTAGGAATTAGAAGGAATAGGAGGAAGTTGAGAGTTTAAGTCGTCAGTAGAGGTAGAAATATCTACCGAGTACTGGGCGCTAGAGAATGAGTTGACATTAGCAACTGCTATATTAAAACAGCTTGAAATTTCATTAAAACCCTTTGATATTTTTGCTATATCATTTTTAAATGATTCTAACTTGAAGGCTAATTGAGAAAGAGAAATTTTTCTACAGTTGCTGCAGTACCAAAAAGCAATTTTCGAAGCAGTAACTTTTTCAATAAATGCACTAGTAGAACCAACGCATTTTGCATGGAAGGCCTTGCCACATGGGCCAAAGCAGGCAAAAAGTGGGTTGTTGTTGGAGCTATCAATGCACTTGTCTGCTGCGCAATTCATTTTCTAATTTAAAAATGTCTGAACAAATCAAAATGAAAATAGCAGAAATAATAAAAAAAAGAAAGAAAAAAAAACAAAAAAAAAAAATTTTTTTCAAGGGAAGTACCGGGGATTGAACCTGAGTTATTGAGATTCAAAGTCGAAGCTCCTAGCACCTGCGCTGAAGAATATATTGAAATAGAACGTGTAAAATTATGATAAAAAAAATTTTATATTTATTTAATAAAGGAGGTAAACGTGTAAATTGTGAACAAAATATAAAATGAATAAAGAGAAAAACACTCAAGAGTAATTTTTTTTAGTTAGTGGATAACACTCAGATTAGTGGTAAACTACGATCTAAGAGAGATTGAAGTAGGAAAATATTGGTATGTAGGAAAGTTTATTACACATGCAATGGCTTACCAAGAATAATTTAACAAAAAACTTCACGAAAGCATAAATGCTAAATTAGACACAACACTATACAATGAATTATTAGTAAGAATTAACAGGCTGTTATTAAAGAAAAAACTGATAAGGAACACAATTAAATAAAAGGTTAATTATCAAAAAAATGAAAAAATAATCGGAGCTAATTTACACGTAAACCAACACAGAAAAAACCAGTGATGCCACTGATGTCAACGCAACGTCTACAAGGCAGACACTATTGTCAAGGTGGAATCTGGTTTCTCACCTGAAACATGAATTTTGGAAACGATGGTCTCAGGAATATCTACAAGAACTTCAGTACCGGTACAAATGGAAAGAATGTTCCACCAATATCAAGGTAGGAGACATGGTCATCATAAAAGAAGACAATGTTCCATCACTGCAGTGGCCATTAGGCAGAATCGTCAAGACATTCAAGGGTGATGACGGCGCAATAAGAGTTGCGGAGGTTAAAACAGCATCTGGGGTCTGGAAACGTCCTATCCACCGACTAGCACCGTTGCCAATTGAGGAAGAGATGAGCAATGATATAACATGGAGAGATGAAGGCGGACAAGCAAAAAACAAGATTCATCAGAACCAGTGCATGAGATACCCACGAAAAAACGAAAAACATCTAGTGCGATGGGTATCACTTCTTCATCATCATCTGTTATCTATACGCAACCAAGGCCAAAACCGCGGCAAAAAAAACCAGAGTCAGATTTCATAATAGTTGAACCATCGTTCAACGCGGGGGAGAATGTTCAGGTCAACACCAAAAACAGCGTCAATGGATCAAACTGCACGCAATGGAATACTGACGCTGCACTTTAAGTAAACAACGGGGATGTCGCAACTGGGCCATTCAATATGTATTAATCTAAGTGTAAGCAATTCTGCATTTCATTTACACAAATGCTCAAACTTTTCGGCCATCTTTAAATATTCATGATCCAGTAATAGGAGATCAACCCTGCTCGTCGAATAAATCCATTAAAACTTATCATTCTTTGGCAAGCACTCACACAGAAGTGATGTTGCGTACAGTTGTTTTCAATATTCCTGGTTCATCAGGAGAAGTATTTTCTCTCCGAGCATTATTAGACAGTGGTTCTGGAGCCTCATTCTTTAAAGAGTCAGCAAAGCATTTCAAGTACTTCGTTTGAGACACAAACTAACATGTGAAGAGGTGTCAGGGCATGGTTTGATAAATAACGGCATCGGCATATGTTACAAAAAGATTGCTTTTACAATCAAGTCCCGTCATTCAGATTTTAGGATAAATTTACAAGGGTTAGTTACCAAGTTGTTATCTGGGCATATCCCTACCAAAACTTTTCCAGCAGATGAATGGAGACATCTCGATAAGTTGAGTCTAGCCGACCCATTCTTTTTCAAGCCAGCTAAAGTTAATTTGTAATTAGGCAGTTACGTTTTGGCAGACATACCTTTGCCAGAATATTATGGCCAAATCAGAAGAACGTGCCTTTAGCCCAAAACACTAAACATGGTTGGATTGTCTTCGGGCGTGCTTCATGCACATCAAAATCCATTAAGAGTTTTCATCAGATGTGCAATCTGGACGTCGACATTCGTCAATTTTGGGAACTGGAAGAAGTCCATTTCGTTTTCCCTGAAAACGTCGCATGTGAAGAACACTTCTTAAAAAATGTGAAATGTACATCAGATGGTCGTTGTGAGGTGGCCCTTACTTTCAAGAGAACGTTCGCCCTGTACTTGGAACTTCAAAAGAAGGAGCTCTAAGGCGTTTTAAGCAACTAGAAGGACGATTAGCAAAAAACACAGATCTCCAGACACAGTACTCTGAATGCATTGAAGGATACTTGCAGATGGGTCATATGAGTGAAGTTTCAGAGCATGTGTTGTACACTAGACCCCATTGCTTTCTGCCTCACCATTCAGTCATTAAAGAGAGCAGTACATCTACTAGGCTGAGAGTAGTTTTCGATTCAAAACATTGGATGGATCATCACTCAACGATAGGCTTATATGGCTGGGCCTCCATTACAAAATAGTATAATCGACTTAATTCTCAGGTGCAGGTTGCACAGGTACACCTTTACAGCCGACATAGAAAAAATGTACCGCTGAATTTGGATTAATGAGGACGATTCCTATTATCAATTGATATTGTGGCGGAAAGCCCAACCTGTATTCTCCACGTGCAACAAAGATAATACGAGAAGAAATGTACGTTGATGATCTCATTTCAGGAGCGGATATCATCGACGAAGCTGAAAGAAAAATAAAAGAAGTAACACGAGTACTGGGGGCAGCGGGGTTAAACCTATGTTAGTGGGCATCCAACACTAATAGTCTTCTAAAGGAAGTACCGGTAGAAGAACGGGAAACAACTATTGCGTTTCCATCAGATGCGTCAGGACCAAGATGCAAGGTATTCAATGAAATCCAAAAGTAGACAGTTTTCTCTACAGCTTCACTCCATTACGTTATTCGCAAGCAACCAAACGATCAATTTTATCCACCATAGCTTGTCTTTTTGATCCAATGGGTTGGTTATCCCCATTCCCCATGCGTTGTCAAAGTTAAATGTATCCTGCAGTTGCTGTGGACAAAAAAGTTAACTTGGGATGAGCCAGTTGACGAAGAGCTATGATGCAGCTGGAACACCCTTTATGAAGATTCGGAAGCCATTAATAGGATCCGCTTGCCTCGATGGATTCAATCAAGACAGCATTTGAAGAACGTGGAGGTGAATGGATTTTCAGATGCCTCAGAAAAAGATTTCGGAGTAATAGTTTATATTTTAGTACCAGGTGAAGGAGATTCAGTTCACATGAACCTTTTCCTGTCTTAGACTCGCGTCGCTCCCCTCAAACCAGTAAGCATACCGCGATTGGAACTATGCGGAGCAGTGATGCTAGCCGGTTTCTTGTTTCACGCCATAGATATTCTCAATTTAACCGACCCAAAGATATACGCTTGGACTGATTCTACAATCACGTTATGCTGGATTCGTAGGTGATAAGCTCACACTTTTTTTTTTTTATTTATCTAGCCTGTCTTAAACTTTAATAGATAACAGTAACGATAAGAAACAAAAAATATAATAAAATTTAGTAAAAATAAATAACAATAGTTATAGATATAATACAAATAATCATTCGCATAACACAGAATTCAGTATCAAGCTCTTGCATGTATTTCTACTAAAATTAAAATCAATTATACTTATAAACTTATTAAAATAATACATTGCATTGGTTAAAGGCTCATTCTGGACATATCTTGTTACATGCCTAGGTAAGAACATGAAGATGTTTTCTCTTGGCCGAAGGCAACGGGCAGGAGTATAAATGTTTATCAAAGAAAGCAAGTAAGAACAATCAATATGGCTGCATAATATGTCGCGAGCAAATAAAGCAAAATTACATTGCCTTCTTTTATAAAGAGGCTTTAAATCAATCAAAAGACATCGTGCTTCATATGATGGCATAGTGGAAAAAGAATAAATCTTTCGTAGCGCGAACCTTGTCAACCTTTTCTGGATACGTTCGATGCGCATTATTGCGTTTCCATAATATGGACTCCAAATTATTGAACAATATTCTAATTTAGACCTTACTAAGGAAATATATAACGTTTTAATCGTATATGGATCTACGAAATCCTTAGAATTACGAAACATAAAGGCCAGCATAGCATTCGCTTTGGAAACTAAATGATCATAATGTAACCCAAAACGAAATTCAGAATCAAAAATAATTCCTAGATCTATTTTTGAAGACAATCTGCTAAGAGTTACAGGTGACATAGTGTAGTTAAATGACACAGAATTCAAAATACGAGAACAAGTTAAAACAGAGCATTTACTAACATTGAAATACAAAGAATTGTGTTCACACCATCTAATAACATTGTCAATGTCACTCTGTAGTTCAATACAATTTGATAGAGATTTTATTGCTTTATAGATTTTAAGGTCATCTGCATATAATAAACATTCTGAATGTTTCAGATATTGAGGTAAGTCGTTTACAAATAGAACAAAAAGCAGTGGGCCCAAATGACTTCCTTGGGGAACGCCTGAAAAGTAAGAGATAACCTTTGACATACTGGAGCCAATCTTAATCTTAACTTATTATACATGATGCGCATTTGAAAACCTTACACGGAGGGATCCAGCTTATGAGTGCTCATTTAAGAAACAAATACTGGATTTTCAAAATGAAAAAAGATTTAAAAAAATATATTCATAAATGCGTCATATGCTACAGATTTCTAGCGCGAAAATCCCAACAACTCATGGGAGAATTGCCTACGCCTCGGATTTCAATTTCAAAACACATTACTCATGCCGGTCCTATTAATATAAAATCTTGGAAAATTCTCGGAGCTAAATGCTACAAAGGATACCTGGCTATTTTTGTTTGTTCGGCCACCAAAGCACTTCATCTTAAAGCAGTAGGTGATCTTACGACGCAGACTTTTTAGCAACCTTTCGGAGATTTGCTGCACGTCGAGGCATCTGTTCCCAAATCTACAGCGATTGCGGCACAAATTTTGTCGGTGCAGAATTAGAGTTACGTCGTCTTCTAAAATTTGGTCTTACGGACAACAATGAAATTAGCAACCGAAGGAACAAAGTGGAATTTCATTCCCCCTGCTTCCCCTCATTTTGGAGGATTGTGGGAAGAGGGAGTGAAGAGTATCAGGTTCCACCTAAAACGGATTGTACACTTACATATGAGGAGCTCACCACGTTTTTTACTCAAGTCGAAGCGTGCCTCAATTCGAGACCCCTCTGTCCCGTCTTAGAAGATCCTGCGGACTTTCAAGCGCTTACACCTGCACATTTCCTGATCGTACAAAACATATTTATAGTTCCTGAACCAGATCTGACTTTTAGAAAGTAGAATTTAAATACAATAATTTTAAATACAGTACACTATTTTTTACAAACTCATATTTGCAACCACATAAGCAAGCTCTTTTTAATACACATAAATTCAACCCTAGCGCACTACCGTATTTGATAATCGCCAAACCCCACGCCAACGAGGGAAATCATTAAGTTAATATTAATCTATCGCAAACTATGGGAAAGCAATTGCAAAGGGAAAACGCCATAACCATTATTCATTTTCTTATCGCCAATAACAAGTCTAGTTTTCTAGACTTAAAGAATTATTTTTGGGAGCTTGTAATTAATCAATTGGTCTTGTTTATCGTTTAATAAATCTATACATGACTCGTTAGTAGGTATAGGGATACTTGGGTCTGGGAATTTTGTCGCGTGCCGTTTGGGTCTTATCAGTGGTTCGTGGGGGTCTTATCAGTAGTTTGGGTCGGATGGTGTGTGTTGTTTTGTTAGAAGGTCAAGTTTGGGGTCTTATCAGTAGTTTGGCCAGATGTGGTGTGTGTTGTTTTGTTAGAACATGGGTCTGGGAATTTTGTCGCGTGCCAGTTTGGGGCGGATGGTGTGTGTTGTTTTGTTAGAAGGTCAAGTTAGGGGTCTTATCAGTAGTTTGGCCAGATGTGGTGTTTGTTTTTTTTTGTTAGAAGGTCGGCTGGTTGTTATGGTTTTGTTAATTTTGAAGGTTGTTGTTCTATTTTTAGATTTTTGAGAAATGTTGTTTACGGTGCGCAGCTCTTCGTAATAGGGAATTCGTCATATATGGTGTATTATGAAGAAATTTGAACAGGCCGCTGAGTGAGGCTTTGTTTTTGAGATTTTCTTATCTTGGTTGTGGACTGTGGTACTATTTCATGAAACGTTGTATGACGTTATGGCGCGTGGTGTATAGGGGATATTAGTATTATGTAGTATAATTCTAGGCTAATTGGTTTAGCAATTGAGTTCATGGCTAATTGGTTTGACATCGAGGTTATGAAGCATAGCAATTATATTAATTAGCGAGTAATAATTTGCTGTAGACGATAAGGTTAAAAAAAAAAATGTGTGTTATTTATTTGGTGAGGGGTATCCAAGAGTTATGCTCCGATGAAAAGCCAAGCCATTTTACAAATATTCGATCCTTTTTCCTTTGAAGAACATCCTCGACTAGATATGTATAGGGAAATTTGGTTTTCTGAAGTTCTAGCTCATAGAATCCACCTTTTATGGGATGGCCTTGGTAGTCTTCTAGTAAGTATGTTATAGGGTTTGTGTGTTGTACTTTGATTATTTTAAAGATTTCCGTGGTCCAATTTGGTGTGTATCCTTTTTCGAATACGTGTTTGTATTTACTAATTCTAACAAAGTCCCCCACTTTAAATTTTGAAGTAATATGTACTTTGATACGATTATAAATTTTAGAGAGTAGTTCTTTTTCATTATTAGTATTGACTTCAGATGGTTTCATCTTTATCGTACGATGAATAGAATTATTGTACTTTTCTGTTATCTGGTCTATCGCCTCAATCCAACGATGTGAACCATTCAAACTGAATTCTTTCCACATCCAGGCTTTTATAGTACGATTAAATCGTTCAACAATCGATGCTTTGAGAACGCTAAATGTAGAGTAATGATTAACTTGATATTTTTTCATTAGTTTTTGAAAAGATGTATTGAAAAATTCTTTTCCATCATCTGTTTGTAAGTTTTTTGGACGGCGACCTTTGTTGAATATATCTTCCATCGCCTGAGTGATACTTGTTCCTTTTTTGTTTTTAATAGGGACTGTCCAAGCAAATTTAGAAAATGTGTCAATTACTGTGAGAAGATATCTATAGTTTTCGTTTTCGAGTGAATAAACAACCATTTCGACAAGGTCTGCCTGCCATAAATCATCTAAACCCTTTATTATTACTCGTCTCTTAGGGAAATTCCTCCGAGCAGGTTTATGTAGTTCTTCAACAACGTTTCTCTTGCTCATATTTGGATTGAATGAAATAAAAGAAACAAGTGTTTATTCATTTTATGTACATGTATTTTTATTAATTATTTTTTCATTAAATTGATAAGCTATAGTCATGCTACGATAGTCTTTTATACAAGGCCATTAACTTTTTTATTCTTAATAGTCTGTTTTCAAGCATATAACATGCACAAGTATTAGGACCCTTTTTACATATGTTTGAAGATGATGATTGGCTTTCAAAATAACATCCATGATTTGATGTTATTGCTGTTGTGCTAGATACATTTATAAAACTTTTCAAGAAGATTACACAGTCCAAAAGCTCCTCATGATGTTCTCCCAGTAAATTGTATCGATAAGTTTTCAAAAATTGCAGAATTTCATCAAAAATTATTGACGTATTTATGCAAGACATATTGATTTGTTGCTACTGATGTCACATTGTACATGATACGTTAAACACTAAAGTTAAGTTACAACTGTTCTCAAATTAAATAGAAGGCTTTACTCCTTTTAAACTTTAGATTTTTTTTTATTTTTTTATTATTATTGTTTCGATATTATTATCATTAGTATTATTACTGTCCTTGTTATTGTTGACATCATAGTAAAGTTTTTTAAATTTCTCATCATACAAGAGTTTTTCATCAACTTTATGTTGAATGTATTCCTTAAGATCCTCATATATCTTATCGACATATTTCCTGGTAGCAGCGTCTGATGGCTCTATTGGTTCTTGAACATTTTGTAACCGTTTAAATGTTATATTATAGTTACCGCTATCAGTTTTAAGAAATCCTTCTCCAGGAGGCCCAGGCAAACCCCTTTCTCCTTGTGCACCTGCTACCCCCTGTTCTCCTCTAGGTCCACGGGGTGGTGCTCTATTAGAGAAACGACCAAATTTATCAACACTCATTTTAAAATCTTTATTCGATAATATTAGCTTCTTTAAGTTCCTCAATGATTGAAACAATTTCGTTAGAGTGATTATTATGTCCGGCTTGTTGTGAAGCAATAAGAAGTCTCATACGATCTACGAGTTCGTTGGGGTTATCCCAAAATATATAGTCTTTTTTCAAATTTGATAATTGCATTAGTCCTCTGCCTAAAGTTTTTTGTAGCGGTGAAGATACTGGTGATGGAGTATTAGAATCACATGTTGATAACCCAAACAGCTTACCTACTTATAATTTTTTTATACTTATATCCTCGATTACCATGTATTTGTTTTCGTGAACTATGATCAACTCGATGTGCATTAGTGTCTTGTAATATGATCTTATAATTTTTTAAATCCTCATTTGTGTAGAGCTGTTTATTAGGGTGTTTCTTAAATATGAGCTCATATAACCCTTCCGTTCCATAAAAGGTTTTATCTTTAATTTCTATATATTCCCCTATAATGTTCAACTTTCCATTACCTATGTACAACTTTCCGTTTTTCGAATGTACACCATACGCTTTATCAAGGGTGTTGGAATTATTCAAAAATAAATCTTTATATTTCTCAGAAGTGGAATGAAGTTTTTCTTGGGACAGTCGTTCTGCAAAACTATTTTGGCTCAGCTTGTTTCTTATGTTTTCAGGGGTATTACCATCATGAGGGTAAGTATTGGAATCATCAATAGAAGTCTTGGGAGTAGCGAATTCATCGTGAAGATATTTTTTCCTATCAACTGCTTTTTCTTCTCTTTGATGTTGGTCAAAATCGAGTTTTAATTTTTTTATGGGACCATTAAATTGATTATTTTGGTTTTGTTTACTATTTGATTTTTGTACTAGTTCGTTTAGAGGCTTTGTGAGCGGCTTAAAAGTTTCTTCAATTTGAGCTTCGTAAGCTTCCCTTCCAGACTTTAAGGCTTTATATTTTTTTCGAAGAGCATCAGTGGTTCTTACTAGTTCTTTGGTTAGTTTTACGTCAATATTCATCCTTTTATTTTATAATTAGAGAGACACCTTGTTAATAGATTTCAAACTTGTTGAAACAACCATCCAATAGGTTTTAAATTGATATCGATATTAAGATAACTAATCTTAACTGGAAAATACTGAACCTCAAACTGTATTGAACCGTTATTAACTGTTACTATCTGCACGCCGAACTGCCCGGTACTGACCTCGTAGGTCATTACTATACATATGACATGAGATAAAAAAACGCAAACAATTTATAGCTTGAGAAAACAGTCAAAACCTTTCCTATAACGACCATCGTTCAAAGGACTATCCTTGTCAATTACCATAAATCCGTAATCTACTTTCCAGCATTCAGCACATACCTTTCGAAATGTATTAAATGTCATATCCGAATTAACATGATCATTATATATATGTTTTAAATTCATATCATCCTGTTTAAAGATGATGAGGAAATTTGCGTTGTCCCGAATTAAATGTTTGGGTATTCTTGAATAAGTTTGACATAAGTAAAAACTATCCACATAATGATGTCGACCCATACTGAAGTATGCTCGAACTGTGTCTTGTTTTTCGCAGGCAATATCGTCAAAAATAAATACAGAATTTGATTTTGACTCCTCGGGCGGTATAACATCGCTATTATTGGTAAATGTAAAGTAGCCCATCATTTTTATTGGTTTCATGGCTTTTCGTAAGAACTCATACTTAGGCTGATGCAATGATTTAGAATATATATAAATGTTTTCAAATTTCAATCCATGGGGATGTTGTAACAAACTCATCATGACATTCGTTTTTCCACAGTTTGAGGGACCAGTAATTAACCCTCTTATACTACAAGGAAATAGTTTACCGTGTTTTTTTCTTTCAGTATTATTAGTAATCAGTTCCATATTTTTTACCGGTAACTGACATTGCTGTTGAACGAAACGCATAGTTATTCAAACTAAA
This sequence comes from Melanostoma mellinum, assembly GCA_914767635.1. Classification (NCBI taxonomy): domain Eukaryota; kingdom Metazoa; phylum Arthropoda; class Insecta; order Diptera; family Syrphidae; genus Melanostoma; species Melanostoma mellinum. Next base: position 115,845,646 of record OU612059.1, on the reverse strand, counting down.
ATGATTTCCTATAAATATTTGGTTTATATTATAAAAGCTTCATACTACATTTATCCTTTCTACCGCTAAGATAATCTCTTAAAATGATTGACTATTCGAAAAAACCCATCAGTCAGCGAAACATTGTGAAGGGCAAAGGTTTATTAAATAATTTAATAAACAAACTACCTTTAGAGCTGCATTTACCTGGTTATCAGTACTGTGGACCTGGAACAAAACTACAAGAACGTCTAGCTCGTGGGGATAAGGGAATTAATTTGCTTGACCAAGCCTGTAAAGAACACGATATATCTTATTATAAATTTAAAAATACATCTGATCGACATATTGCCGACAGAATTTTAACAGAAAAAGCCTGGCAACGAGTTATTTCCAGAGACGCTAGTTTGCCAGAGAAGGCAAACTCTTTATTGGTTACGAATCTTATGAAAGCGAAAACAAAATTCGGTATGGGTTGCTTTAAGAAAAAAGACAAAATGCCTAAGAATAAAGTGAAAAATACTAAAAAGATCTCTTTCAAAAAAGTAATGAAAGTTATCGGTAATAAGATCAAAAATAAAAAACCCTTGAATCTGGAAAAGGCAGTAGAAATAGCCATGTCATCTGCTAAAAAAACTGTAAAAAAAAATGCTAATAACATCACGACTACCAGAGTTATTTCTGTACCGAAAATTGGTGGTGTAATTCCATTTCTAGTACCATTGTTTGCTGGACTTTCAGCTCTTGGAGCTTTGACGGGAGGCGCTGCTGGAGTAGCAAAAGCTGTCAACGATATTAGCATTGCTAAAAAGGATTTAGAGGAGAAAAAGCGACATAATCAACAGTTGGAATCTATTGCTATAGGTCAGGGTTTATACCTTAAACCATATAGAAAAGGTCTGGGGCTTTATTTAAATCCGCAAACAAAAAACTTCCTAGCTTGCTACCCGATCGTGCATTAAATGAAATAGATCTGAGAAATTTCGCAAAGAAATTAATTCCGAATTTTCGAGGTGTTTTTATGAGGGATTCTTTACCTAAAAGTAAACCTTGGAAAAACGAAAGGGGAATTGTAAATCTAGACTCATCAACTGGACCTGGAACACATTGGGTAGCGTATAGTAAAAAAGGTAAACAAGTTGAATATTTTGACAGTTTTGGAAATCTTCAACCTCCTAAAGAAATAATTGACTATTTGGGTAGGAAAATTAGCTATAATTATACAAGATACCAAGGTTATGACACATATAACTGTGGTCATTTATGTTTAAGATTTTTATATGAGATTGATATTTTCAATAAATAAAGAGTTTATGTAGAAATCCTTTCATTGTATTTTTTATCATCATCATGGCAATGACACTAACATTAAGTGGGAGAACTTCTCTCCTATCAGCTGAATATTTTCCACCTCTAAATCTGGACAAAGACTATGTTTGCGGTTTGATTGATTTTCAGACATACAACTCTATACCGAATGTAGACGAAAGTAATAATTTATTCCATGTGGGTAAATATACAATTGAAATCCCAATAGGGTCATACGAAATTGACGCTATTGCAGCGCATATATCCGAGGAATTATTGTTACGAAATTCCACAATTATTGTTAGATTAGAAGCAAATAACAATACATTGGAATGTGAAATACATAGCAGCGAGAAAATATATTTCAACAAGGACAGAACCATTGGAAAATTATTGGGGTTCAGTAAACGTGTTCTCGAGGAAAATAAAATTCATTTCTCGGATTTACCAGTTGACATAAATAGAGTAAATGTAGTACGGCTCGAGTGTAATATCATTTCAGGCTCCTATTTTAACAATACACCTACACACACAATACATGAATTTTCACCAGAAACAGGAGCAGGCTATAAAATCATTGAAGTTCCTAAAAATGTCATCTATTTACCTGTGAATGTCAAACGTATAGGTACGGTGACATTAAAACTTGTAGACCAGAACGGAGAATTAATAAATTTTAGAGGAGAAAGAATAACTGTTCGATTACATTTAACTCCGAAATTGGAATAATGTTAATTTACAATAATTACTTAAAAGATATCAAGGATAAACAATTAAATAGTTCTAGCCGAGCATCAGTACTGTCAACACCTAGGTTATCGTCCGAAAATAAAGACTATCTTCTTTCATTAGGATTCAAATTAAAATAAACTCAGCAGAATGAACGATATATTGAATATTACTCAAGGCCCCAGCTATGATAACAGCATATCTAAGTTTGAGTACCATAGCTACTCACCATTTCTTCAATCCTTCAATCCTAGTGATGAGATACGTATATTGCCATACAACAGCAGGACTTATGTGTACTACCGTGCGAAAGTTATATTTATATAGAGGGAAGTCTAACGAAAGCGGATGGAACTCTTTCTACAGGAAAGTTAACAAATAATGCTATGGCTTTCCTTTTTGAAGAAATACAATACGAACTGAACGGAGTGAACATTGAAAGTAATAAAAATGTGGGAATCACTTCAACCCTAAAAAATTATATATCTCTAAACGAGAATGAAAGTAAAAGTTTAGAAAACGGGGCCTGGACTGCAGGCAGTAGTTTTGCTCCAGCATTGGGTATTTTTAATTTTTGTTTAAAACTAAAACACCTTTTAGGATTCGCTGAAGACTATAAAAAGATCATACCAAATGCAAGACATGAATTGGTTCTAATTCGCGCTAGATCTAACGAAAACGCTTATTTTTGTAAGGACAACGAAGAATTAAAACTTTCAATTTTTAAACTACAATGGAGAGTTCCACATATAACCTTATCTGATTCGAATAAACTTACATTATTGAAACAAATACAGACAAACTCAGTTAAAATTCATTTTCGAAATTGGGAAATGTATGAATACCCAACACTACCAACCACAACCGATCATGTATGGACAGTCAAAACTTCAAATCAACTTGAAAAACCAAGATATATTATCGTTGCTCTACAAACCGATAGAAAAAATCAGCGAAATAAAGATGCTAGCATATTCGATCACTGTGATGTGAGTAATGTAAAAGTACATTTAAATTCCGAATCCTATCCTAGGGAAGATTTAAACCTTAAATATAAACTGGATCGATATGCTGTTCTCTATGAAATGTATACTAGTTTTCAAGAATCATATTATCACCAGCAGCAAACAAATCCTCTTTTTTCACGACAAGATTTTAAAGATATCGCTCCAATTATGGTTATTGATTGTTCTCGTCAAAATGAAACTATTAAATCAGGACCTGTGGATGTAAAAATTGAACTTAAGACAATAACCCCGATCCCTGCTTCAACAACTATGTATTGTTTAGTGCTTCACGATCGTGTAATTGATTACAATCCACTGACTGGTGAAGTAAGCAAACTTACTTAAATTCGACGTTACGGATATATTTGTTCAGTAGAAAAGGAGGTGTTAACAAGAACGGATCTCATCATGAATACTGCGTGTGTTGTAGACTTTCAAGGTTTCAGAGGAATAAACAATGAGTTTATTCTAAAAGAAATGGCCGTACTTTTTAACAGTTATCACAAACATTTTATTCTCACGCCTCCGTTTCACTCGGACTTTCTTCCGATGCCCCTGAAAAGACAAGCTCACTGGCTGTATGAACAATATCATGGTCTTGCTTGGGATGGAGGAAATACAGATTTTAAAAAAGTTAAGACATTTCTTCGAAGAAAAATTAAAAAAAATATTACTGTTTACGTAAAGGGTGAAGAAAAGAAAAAGTGGCTACAAAAACTATTGAACAGCGGAGATGTGGAAATAATAAACATTGAAGATCTCTCTTACAAATGCCCTAATTTAAAAGAATTTAAAAAAATTTATTCTGATATAACCTTGAAATGTTGGTATCATGGGAAAGTGTGTGCACTCCAGAATGTCTATGTTTTAAAAAGATACATAACCGAAAATATGAACCAAAAATAGTTATAATAAATATTTTTAAATAAAACAAAACATTTTTTTTTCAATGTTTCAAATTAATTTTATTTCACAGCCTTGATGATGATAATGATATTTGTTCTGTTTGTGAAACGGTTTTTCTTTTGTAACCATACGGGAGAGAACTGTGGTCTTCAAAATTGGCTCTTTTCAGCCCTTGGTTTGTAAGATTTGTATTCTTCCACGGTAACAGCCCGGTGTTCTGTTGTTCGGCGAATATTACTGGACTTTACTATTATGATGGCACTCTCCGGGTAAACATAAATTATCTTTATTGATTATGGATACTATCCCTCGTCTATTGTTACATTCTCTTTAAATGTATTGAACATTGTAGGGAATATTTTACCTTTACCTAAGGGGAGTTTTACCGACGTAATAGCAAGAGTAAAATCGTCTGTACTCAACCCATTGGAACTACTCTGGAAGATTTTAGAGATCATCTCCCAAACGTCAGAAAAATTTAATTCAGAACAATCTCTGAAACTGATTAATCCATTTCCCCGTTCAGTAGAGAAACTCTTTCCACCGAAAGTAACCCCCACCTTATCATGAGGTTCTACGTTTTTCAAGGCATACTTGAACATATCTCTTAACCCTTCTTTTATCCATGAAGTGGGTTCTTCATTCTCAGGTATCGATTTTAGCCTGAACTCTATTTTTCGCCCGTTCAGACCAAATCTTTTGCTACCCGATACCACTTCACCTAAAATTATTATACGCTGTAACGGCTAAATTGAAAAATGAAAAAGAAAACCGAAATAAATACAACAACCTCTCAAGAATCAGATCAATGTTTTGAAAAACTTTTGAGATCAAAGCTGTAATATCTTTCAAGTTCTTCTAAAAAAGTCACACAAGACATATGTGGGCCGATACACTTTTATTTCCAATCAAATAATAGTTATTTAAAAGAATTATAAAAGGCATGCTTTTGAGAAAGCAAAAACCTCGGACTTTTTACTACCTCCTCTTCAGCCTCTTCATTCTCTCCCTCTCCATATTCCCGACGTAGCTGTTGCTGGGATCTTAGCTGTTGTTGTTGCTGTTGTGGTTGTTGGCGTTGCTGTTGTTGCTGCTGGTCTTCTTCTTCTTCTTTAGGGTGGAAGTCCAGAAGAAAACTCGCTCCTTCTGGCGCAACAACTTCTAAACATAGATTGGGTAGTTCTCTGACTACCTCATCGTCGAAGTCCTTGGCGCATCTCTTTGGTAAGTAAACCGAATGCTCCTCTAAATCCAGCAGTATTTGCTCGCCGAAAGCTGTTTCCACTCTACGCGCTCCGTGAATGTTATACTTCTGATTCAATTTTAAATCTTTCATTTTAATGAGAGATTTTTGCTTTATCATCTTATTGGCGTTAGCCTTGATTTTTCTAAGAATTGAAGACATTATTTTTACACTTTATATTGAAGACTGTATTCAGAAGTTAGGAATCAGCAGGTTTTTATACTTGCTAAAAATCTATCGACATTCAGTATTATCTCTAAACTGGGCAAATATTTTGAAATGGTTTGACTTCTATGACCCTGTCTTCCTACGGCCTCTGCAATATAAACCATTTAATCTCAACATTTATGATAAGTCCAAACGCTTTCTATTGAAATAGTTTAACCTCTATGATCCTGTCTTCCCTCGACCTCAACATTTATAAATCACTTAATCTCAATAACTGCGATAAGTCCAAACATTTTCTAATAAATAACCATAATATGTATTTTTTCAACCTTTATCTCAATACCTAAATGGTATTTTGAGTAGTAACACAGTTTTAAATTATTAGGTTAAATGTCAATTGATTATTTTTCTTGACGTCTTAGAAAGACGTCAAGATTTACATATGTTCGGTTTACATCAAAATCTGAGTATAAAAGGCCTCCCCAGCAATTGAATAGTAAACAATACTTTTTCTTTTTTCAAATAAACGGGAGGAAAACAGAATAATAATAAATATAATTATGGATCAGTCACGTCCACAAAATCACGCTGGAGAAACCCCTCAAGGTAGAGAAGGTAGGCAGCGGTTACCTGACTTGATACCCAGGAACGACGCTGAGATCTTTCCACCGCGCCGTCGAGTTTCAGATCGAATTACCCGGCTTAAGGCGTTCAGAGAGAACTTCATTATGCAGAACCGTTCTCACCCACCAAATAATTAAAAAAAATTTTTTGAATAAAAAGTTTTATTAAACTAAACATTTACATGTATACTTTTATTTTTCTAAGAAATATTCATGTGGTATGATTGCTTTAATGATTTGAAATTCAACAATTCAACATCGGATTTGGCACGAGTACGATAACTATGGCGACAAAAAATAATAACAATTTTTGGTGGAGGGGTTCAATACAAGCATTTTTTACTATGGGAGGGGGGGTCTATCTCCCCCCGTTTAGGCGGTAGGGGCAATTTTATAAAAATTGACTTAAAATCTAAAAAAAAATATTGTAGAACAACGGGAAAACTTACAGATACAATTTATACTTTTTATGAAAGCCAGAAACTTGCACTTTATAACAACTTTTAAATGAAGTGGTTTCAATTTATAGTTTTTGAAATAACTGACTTCAAAGTCAAAATTTACGAAAAAAAATTTTAAAAAATAACTTTGAGTACTATGTTTCTCGTGATTACAAACGCCAATAAAAAAAATTAGATGTAGTTAGTTGCTTCAATAAATTTTTTATCAAACGATATAAATTACTTTTTTATATGTCTTATAGTTTTTGAGATAATTGAAAAATAGTAAAACTATTGAAGTATGCATTATTTTCAAAAAATTATGGAAATACGTACGAATTTACAATAATGTTAGGAAATAGACTAGTGAAAGTATAAAAATTCATAAGACAGGTACTTATGTGCAATTAATTTCCGTATGCAACAGCTTTCCGCATGGACCGCTTCGCGGGGCTCATTATTTCAACCCTTTTTCCGCAGGGTTAAGCTGCTCATGCTAAATATGAAAATAGCAATTAATTTCCGTATGCAACACCTTTCCGCATGGCCCGCTTCGCGGGGCTCATTATTTTAACCCTTTTTCCGCAGGGTTAAGCTGCTCATGCTAAATATGAAAATAGCAATTAATTTCCGTATGCAACAGCTTTCCGCATGGCCCGCTTCGCGGGGACTCATTATTTTAACCCTTTTTTCCGCAGGGTTAAGCTGCTCATGCTAAATATGAAAATAGCAATTAATTTCCGTATGCAACAGCTTTCCGCATGGCCCGCTTCGCGGGGACTCATTATTTTAACCCTTTTTTCCGCAGGGTTAAGCTGCTCATGCTAAATATGAAAATAGCAATTAATTTCCGTATGCAACAGCTTTCCGCATGGCCCGCTTCGCGGGGACTCATTATTTTAACCCTTTTTTCCGCAGGGTTAAGCTGCTCATGCTAAATATGAAAGTAGCAATTAATTTCCGTATGCAACAGCTTTCCGCATGGCCCGCTTCGCGGGGCTCATTATTTTAACCCTTTTTCCGCAGGGTTAAGCTGCTCATGCTAAATATGAAAATAGCAATTAATTTCCGTATGCAACAGCTTTCCGCATGGCCCGCTTCGCGGGGACTCATTATTTTAACCCTTTTTTCCGCAGGGTTAAGCTGCTCATGCTAAATATGAAAATAGCAATTAATTTCCGTATGCAACAGCTTTCCGCATGGCCCGCTTCGCGGGGAATCATTATTTTAACCCTTTTTTCCGCAGGGTTAAGCTGCTCATGCTAAATATGAAAGTAGCAATTAATTTCCGTATGCAACAGCTTTCCGCATGGCCCGCTTCGCGGGGCTCATTATTTTAACCCTTTTTCCGCAGGGTTAAGCTGCTCATGCTAAATATGAAAATAGTAATTAATTTCCGTATGCAACAGCTTTCCGCATGGCCCGCTTCGCGGGGAATCATTATTTTAACCCTTTTTTCCGCAGGGTTAAGCTGCTCATGCTAAATATGAAAATAGCAATTAATTTCCGTATGCAACAGCTTTCCGCATGGCCCGCTTCGCGGAGAATCATTATTTTAACCCTTTTTTCCGCAGGGTTAAGCTGCTCATGCTAAATATGAAAGTAGCAATTAATTTCCGTATGCAACAGCTTTCCGCATGGCCCGCTTCGCGGGGCTCATTATTTTAACCCTTTTTCCGCAGGGTTAAGCTGCTCATGCTAAATATGAAAGTAGCAATTAATTTCCGTATGCAACAGCTTTCCGCATGGCCCGCTTCGCGGGGCTCATTATTTTAACCCTTTTTCCGCAGGGTTAAGCTGCTCATAAGCTTTGGGGTGCAAATTTTTTATATGAAAAGTTTCTTTTAAAATTAGAAAATTTTTTGATTTTAAAAAAGAAATATAGTTTTACTATTTTTCAATTATCTCAAAAACTATAAGACATAGAAAAAAGTAATTTATATCGTTTGATAAAAAATTTATTGAAGCAACTAACTGCATCTAATTTTTTTTTATTGGCATTTGTAATCACGAGAAACATAGTACTCAAAGTGATTTTTTAAAATTTTTTTTTCATAAATTTTGACTTTGAAGTCAGTTATTTCAAAAACTATAAATTGAAACCACTTCATTTAAATTTTATTATAAAGTGCAAGTTTCTGGCTTTCATAAAAAGTATAAATTGTATCTGTAAGTTTTTCCGTTGTTCTACAATATTTTTTTTTAGATTTTAAGTCAATTTTTATAAAATTGCCCCTACCGCCTAAACGGGGGGAGATAGACCCCCCCCTCCCATAGTAAAAAATGCTTGTATTGAACCCCTCTATCAGAAACCGTTATTATTTTTTGTCGCCATAGTTATCGTACTCTCCCCTCGGATTTATATTCGAGATCCTCCTTCATGAAGACTTCAACTTCTCCATTGCTTAGAACTCTTTCAGTTTCATATTCTTGGTACTCATAGCATTTAATACTGAGTGTGCGCAAGCTATAATTGCTATCATATGAGCATCGAATTGTTAATGCCTTATCGTCATCAAACTCGAGTTTGAAATGTCTATAAAAAGGCTCTTTACTTTGTATAATTCCAGATATTTCAATTTCTTTTTTAATCAAGTCTTGCCTAAAACTCTCTATAGCCTCCTCTACTGTAACTATTTTCTCATCTATGATTTGATTTATCGGCCTTGCTGTTGTTGCTGACGTCATTGCTGTATCTGCTATTGATGAGTCATCATTTTGAATTGATGTTATTCCCGTCCTTGTGGTATTATGTAAATTTTTAGCATTTGTAAATGTTAGCAGACGAAACGATAATCCTATTTGTACTGTATCGTTATTAGGTAAATTCAGCGAAAAAGAAAGATTGTCAGTTATGTTTGGTTGTTGTAAATTGATATCCAGAGGTAATGGTAAAGAAGTAACTAATGAAGGATAAATCAAAAACACACATAACACTGCTGAGCAAAGCAACATTTTTCAAGAGCAAGATGTTTTCTGTTCAAAGGTTAATCATAAACTAATAAAAAACACAATCAAATTTAAAATTATATATATATTCTTCTTTCAATAGAATATATTAAGAAACATTTAACTGAAATGCGTCTGGAACTCGTTCAATTTTCGATATTTCTCTATGATTATCTTTTTTCTTCTTTAGTTTTTGTGGTGCATTAAGTACGTCAGTCTCGCCAAAGGGACAATGAGAGGGGTATTCGTTCTCTTGTCTCTTTAAAACATTCGAATGAGGTGTGATCGTACCGTTCATTGTTAGCTCCCCTCCTATAATATAATTTTAAATTTTATTAACATTATTTGACTTTTCAAAAAAGCATACTTTCACCTAAAAGCTTAAATCGCACATGTTGTATGAACTGAAACTGCAATCTAAGACCAAGAACCAGGGATATGTTCTCGCCATTTCTAATGTGAAACAAAACGCATTCTCTTCCGTGTTCTGGTTGTACCAATAGTTTTAGTGTTTCATTATAAAATATTATATCGGAAAATTTAATTTCCATCCATCCAGATTCACAAATGCAGAATGTTTCCCCCTCCCTTAATCTTTCGCACCAAAACATATTTTTAAATTAAAATTGCAAAGAGTAATCCTTATAGGAGTTACTCCTGAAGTGAGCCCTTTCATACAGATAATTAGCTTTATATTCGTTAAACAACAACATACACGTACATATGTACTGAAGAACAAATCAGCAATTTTTCAATAATCAACACATTACATTAATTTAAATTAAACAATCCAGATAACACCAGTCTATTTTCTTCTTTTAAAAACACATCAATCATACTGTTAGACAGCAAATTATTACTCGCTAATTAATATAATTGCTATGATTCATAACCTCAATGTCAAACCAATTAGCCATGAACTCAATTGCTAAACCAATTAGCCTAGAATTATACCACATAACCTCGATGTCAAACCAATTAGCCATGAACTCAATTGCTAAACCAACTAGCCTAGAATTATACTACATAATACTATTATCCCATATACACCACGCGCCATAACGTCATACAACGTTTCATGAAATAGTACCACAGTCCACAACCAAGATAAGAAAATCTCAAAAACAAAGCCTCACCCAGCGGCCTGTTCAAATTTCTTCATAATACACCATATATGACGAATTCCCTATTACCAAGAGCTGCGCACCGTAAACAACATTTCTCAAAAATCTAAAAATAGAACAACAACCTTCAAAATTAACAAAACCATAACAACCAGCCGACCTTCTAACAAAAAAAAACAAACACCACATCTGGCCAAACTACTGATAAGACCCCTAACTTGACCTTCTAACAAAACAACACACACCATCCGCCCCAAACTGGCACGCGACAAAATTCCCAGACCCATGTTCTAACAAAACAACACACACCACATCTGGCCAAACTACTGATAAGACCCCAAACTTGACCTTCTAACAAAACAACACACACCATCCGACCCAAACTACTGATAAGACCCCCACGAACCACTGATAAGACCCAAACGGCACGTGACAAAATTCCCAGACCCAAGTATCCCTATACCTACTCTCGTTAATGCAAATTCTGTAGTGTTTATTGTTTCATTTCCAATAACGATATTAATGTTCATTTAATCATTTCCAGCAAAACGCATCAAGTATAAGTACATTAAGATTGAATTCCAAAGAAGTTATCAGAACACTGAACACTGATGTAATTGATGTCATTACCGTGCTACAAAAAATTAATGACCTACTTTCAGCGGTGGGGGAGAATGTTCATGATTATCCATCGAAAATATAAACCATGGAACGCCCTTAGCAAAACATATCCCAGAAGGGACCTACTTTCAGCGGTGGGGGAGAATGTTCATCATTATTCTTCGAAAACATAAACCATGGAACGCGCCTAGCAAAACATATCCCAGAAAGGAAATTATCTACTTTGAATGTCAAATAATATCCCATGCATATACACACACATAACTACCTTTAACTTGCTAATAAAACGGAGATTCATTCCAATTTATAACGTCGAAGCGAGCTGTTTTATTGTATGCTGTTATTTGCAGTCAATTGAAAGAACCGTTTTGTAACCAGACACATTTTCCGTTTTCCATCAAAAACAGAATGTGCAATATTTACTTGAGATTTCATCTAATTCAACCTGCCAAACTCCATGTTTTAAATCCAAAACAGAGAAAAATTTCATCCCGCAGAGCTTATCTCTAGTTTCTTCGAATTTTGGAATCAAAAATTTTTCAGGTTCAAGCGCCCTATTTCAATCTCTCGGATCCAAACACACTCGAATTTGTTTATTTACACACCCTTTTAGGCTATGTACTTTTTTTAATTATTCCAGTTGATTCCAGTTCATTGAGAGCTTTTTTTAACTGGTTCGATAAGAGTGGTTGGCCAGTGGCGGTGCTAGACCTCGCGAAGAAAAATTAATGACCTACTTTCAGCGGTGGGGGAGAATGTTCATCATTATCCATCGAAAATATAAACCATGGAACGCCCTTAGCAAAACATATCCCAGAAGGGACCTACTTTCAGCGGTGGGGGAGAATGTTCATCATTATTCTTCGAAAACATAAACCATGGAACGCGCCTAGCAAAACATCGCGTTGGCGAGATTGTGCTTGCGAGGCCCCCTTCAAGAAAACGATTAATTTTATACCTTATACAAATTCAAGTTAAACTAGAGTATGATGATTTTTATTGCTAATCAAATCAAAAAAAACAAATTTCTCAATTGAAACTTTTAAAAATTTTCGACTTTTGGCCTCACTGAACTTTTTCAGAATTTCGTGATAACTAATGCTATACGCTATTTCAGCTCCAATTCATAAAACTGTTAGCGTAGATTGTTTTTCTGAGTCATTGCTCATTTTGCTTCTTAAGTATGGCTTAATCAATTTCGACTTCGGAAAGTTTCTTTCAGCGGAAGCCGCACTGACGGAAAATGTCAGGAATTATTCTAATTGTTATGTTAACATTTGGATATACCTACTTATTCTAAATTATTTTCCAAAATTCATTGAATTAGTTGTTTCGCATCGGTTATAGAGTCTTGTTAGTAGTTTTTTAAAAATTGGAGTTCTTCATAAAGCTCGAAAGGCTGAATGTCATTGTCTCCGCCTTTCCGAAGTACTGTACCCAAATCAGTACAATACTTGAGATCTTGAGAAGGTCTTCATTTGGTTTAGTTTTTAAATAATTGATATCATAAATAAAACCAAAATTTTCGAAATACTTATTGAGCGATTCAAAACGACATTCGTTGTCGACTATAATTGCATCAATCATTGTGTTAAAGAAGTTCGCTACTCTGTATTGCATTTCAAAAGATTCATTGAAGTTCATCAACATGTTCATAACGAAAGATTCTTTTTTTCCTGGCTATTCGTTTTTCTTTAAACTGAGATACAATTTCGATAGAACTTTTCTCTACAAGTAATCGAGCATGTGCAACTAGAGTTCAAAAAGCCTTAGCTAAAGATCATAACAATGGTATTGGTCTCTTAAAAAAATCGGATGGTAGTTTTACCCAAAGTTACAGTGAAACTCTGAGCCTACTTTTGGCCACTCATTTTCCTGACTGTATACATACCACTGATCAATCACTAACCACAAATGTGAGTTACACTACACCTAACAGCACAACAAGAAGTCTAGCTAGAAAAATTTTTAACGAAGACTCCATTAAATGGGCAATATCCTCCCAACAGCCTTTCAAGGCGCCCGGGGAAGATGGTATCTTTCCTGCTCTCTTGCAGTATGGAATTGATACCATAATCTGCTCACTTATACTTATCTATAGATCCAGTTTTGAATTAAGCTACATCCCTCAAACTTGGAGAAAGGTGAGAGTAGTATTCATACCAAAAGCTGGCAATAGATCAAACTCAAACCCAAAATCCTTCAGACCAATCAGTCTCACATCCTTCTTTCTAAAGGTCATGGAAAAAGTGATTGATTTACACATTCGCAGTACGGCCTTAATAGCAAATCCTCTCAATGCTAACCAATTCGCTTACCAAACGGGTAAATCCACTGTTACAGCTCTCCATCAGCTGGTAAGCAAAATTGAGACTGCGTTTGCTAAGAAAGACATCATACTCTGCTCTTTTCTCGATATTTCTGGCGCCTTTGACAATACTACGTATTTGTCAATTCAAACCGCTGCAACTGTCAAAGGAATTGACACACCAACCATTAAATGGATTGACTCTATGTTAAGTGGCAGAATCATCTCCACAACACTAGGTCAAACATCAATAACAGTTAATGCTGTTAAAGGCTGTCCCCAAGGGGGTGTTTTATCTCCCCTGCTCTGGTCAATTGTAATAGATCAGCTCTTGGATGACCTCAATAAGCTGGGCCTTGATACACAAGGCTACGCTGATGACTTAGTCATCTCTATTCAAGGCAATCAAGAAGCACAGGTCACAAACCGTATGCAAAGGGCCCTGAACAAAGTTAATGACTGGTGCAACAAGGAAGGGCTTAAGGTCAACCCCACCAAAACAGTCATCATTCCATTCACCAGGAGACGAAAAATCGATCTCCAAACACTATCCCTAAATAGTGTTCAAATTAATTTTTCCAAAGAGGTCAAATATCTAGGAGTAACCCTGGATAATAAACTCAATTGGAAACCACATCTAGACAAAACCATAGCAAAAGCAACAAATGCTTTCTGGGCCTGTTCTAGACTTTTTGGTAAAAAGTGGGGACTTAGGCCAAAAATGATTTACTGGACTTACCTCACTATTATCACACCCATCATAACCTATGCTTCGCTGGTCTGGTGGCAAAAAACAGAACAAGTTTATGCCCGCAAATCTTTGCAAAAGTTACAAAGACTAACCTGTGTAGGTATCACAGGTGCAATGCGCACCTGCCCAACTTTAGCGTTAGAAAGTTTATTAAATTTTCCTCCGCTACATCAAAGAGTAAAGAAGACTGCTGCACTAAGCGGACTAAAGCTTCATCTCACTAATTACTCAAGGAAGGAAAACTTACAAGGACATATGAGTATTCTGCAGGTGCTCCCAATACTGAAATCGCCTGCAGCACACTCCTCGGACTTTATGCCTAAACGCATAATGTTACACCACCCCTTCGAAGTAATCTTTCCAAACCGCTCAGCATGGAAGAACCCTGTAATTCTTACAAATAACTTCCAATACATCTGGTATACTGACGGTTCAAAAACAAACAACGGTGTAGGTGCAGGGATTTACGGTCCCAACTTTAAATCATCTACATCCCTTGGTAACACAACTACTATCTTTCAGGCAGAGGTAATGGCTATAGAATTCTGCATTAGGGAATGCATTAGAAGAAACCTCCGAAGATCAAGCATCCTAATCTGCTCTGACAGTCAGGCAGCACTAAAGGCTCTGTCCTCGAAAAAAATCGAATCCAAACTAGTTTGGAACTGCCTGACTTGTTTACTTCAATTAGCTACTCACAATAAAATAACTCTTTCATGGGTGCCTGGTCATGAAGGCGTACCGGGAAACGAAGAGGCTGACCGACTTGCTAGACTTGGCTCTCAGTCTCAATTCAAAGGCCCCGAACCCTACTGTGGTCTCCCAATAAGTAGCCTAAAAAACGAATTAGCTACCTGGGAACGACAGAACATGATCAGCACCTGGAACAACTCAAATGGTCATCGTCAGTCAAAACTATTCATTGACTTATCCCACAAACGTATGAAAGAAATTCTTGACATGAGTAAACGTGACGCAAAGTTACTTACGGACTTCTTCACGGGACACTGCTCTCTCAAGTATCATCTTAAAAACATGGGCATCAGCCAAGATGACACCTGTCGTCTCTGTCTTGAAGACATAGAAACAGCTGAACACATTTTATGTGAATGCCCTGCCGTAGCTAGATCCAGGCTTAAAATATTCAATAAAGGGTTCCCCTGTCCCCTTGATATCAGAAACACCTCTTCCTCGAAGATTCTTAGGTTCTTACATGACCTCAGCTTCGAATGAACAAACCTTTACACTTCGTGTAATTAAACCTAAGGGAACAGCACAAAAGATCTTTCAGGTCGACGTGCTTGTAAAGGTAATTTTCACCTTCACCCTACAAGTTAAAAAAAAAAAAAAAAAAAAAAAAAATGTGCAACTCTGTCCCCAGATCCTGTGTTACGAGATTCTTGAATCCAGCAGCAAAATGAGCGTAAAGTATCAATAACAACTTTTAAGTTGACTTGAACCGATTGCCATAGTTTGCTTATATCGTGTATCGCAACAATAAACTCAAAAGTGAACATTTCATTTAAGATTGCGTCACAGCCGCTAAGAGTTTCAGCATCAGCACTTTAATTTTTAGGTCATTCACGCATTCAATAACAACATCAAATTGTAAAAATTATTGCTTTTACAGCTGCGATTCTACTCTCCCATTGTTTTTCAGGGAGAGGTTTTAATGTCAATTTTAATCAAGTTTTAACGATATCCCAACGCTTAGTTGACTTTGCAAATAGCACATAGATTTTGTTGATGAATCCAAAAAAAATTTTGGCTGTTTGTAGAAGAATTAGCTGCATCAATAAAAAGGAAATTCCAACTTTGGCATCCACACGAATGATCTTGGTCTTTGGTTTATATTGAGTATTCTTGTTCTGATACTTTTATTAATACCGATCATATTGGCGCCGTTATCATAACCCTGTCCTCGACAGTTTTGGATATGTAGACCATTTCTTTCTAGTTTTTTTAATATTGAATTTGTTAAATACTCTCCCCTTGTTTCTGTGACGGCAATAAACCCAATAAAATGTTCTTCTATTGCTCCAGTTGAAGAATTGCTATCTCAATACTTTCGACATTTGTTCAACGCGGCTTATATTCCTGATACAATCGAGCAAGAAGGCGTAGTATCTGGCTTGTTTGATTCTGTGAAAATTTTCTTCAATAACTGATTTAGACATTATTGAAATTAGTTCATTTTGGATATAAAATTGTCACTGAATTGATGAGCTCTGAATGCCAAATTGTGTGAGGCTAGGTAGTTTATAATATCAATCATTCTTTCAAACAAATTATACCAGTACTTTTTCGATTCCTTAATTGATCTCTCGTAATCCTTATCTACTGTTTTTCTGTAATTGATTCCCTTGTAGAGTTCCATCTATTTAAGCATGCATTCCATGTGTCCTTGATTTTGTTTATGTCTCTGCAATATCCGACTCCAATCTTTCCAGTCACTACATCCGTCTTCAAATCACATGCGTCTGCAAATTTGAGAAAAGTCTACATGAAAAGCAATAAACTTTATCTCGAAAAGTAGAATGAATTAACCGTTTGAGATGTTGAGTCTCGCCGTTACTTAATTTTCGAGTGAAATAAAATTTAGAAAAATCTCTGTTACTTGCATCTTTTGGGTAACGTTCATCAGATTTTCCTAAATCTTGATTGAGTCTGTTTTGAACTAGGTAAACACGCTGCGTACGTTTATTGGAAATACCCACTTCCCAGGATCGAAGTCTATTATTGACTCTCTTAAATTAATTTCTTGCATTTGATTTTCTGAGTCACACAGCGCTTCATTTTCGAGTTCCTTGTCGGGTTCAGACATTTGGATCGTAGCAGATTGGCCCAATGTTGCAGGTAAAACGGTATTAGAACTTTGAATAAAAGATTCATTCGAATCTAAAGCTGGCTCTCAGGCTGAAAATCAACCAAATCCTGCAAAAATTTTGTTCGTGTTTCCCCGACACATAACCATATTGCTCTTATGAGCCAACACACACCCAAACAGACATACAACACAAATCGACAAAACACAGTTCAAATGAAATTGTTTTTTTGTCGATCGACAAGAAAATGTTTTCTTGGCTTCGCCGCATTGGTGTGGGTTTGGCCATAGGGTAAATAAACTTGCTTGATTTCTTTGCCTTCACATAATGTCAAACATCACAAACCATCACATACTAGCTATCTACGTCCTTTCTTATGAAGTTTTTCTTATAATCCTCACAATCCTCGTCGTCTTTCAGTCGTTGTCTTTTTGCGAGGCCCTCTTCGGTGCGAGGCCGTCGGACGCCTCGCGCCGCCACTGTGGTTGGCAGGCGTCGTGGTGGCTTAAATGATGGGGAAACTGTGTCCTCAATTTGCAGGTGACATTAGGCTAAGGCCACGCAGTCAGCGATAAGCGAGCGAGCGATTGAACGATCAGCGATTAAGCGACAAAGTCGAGCGACGAGTGGCCTTTTCGTGAGCGACATTTCTTTAGCGATTAGTTGTTAGTTGCTGTTGCACAGCAGAGATCAAAATTTCTATATTTACTTTAACCATCTGTTGCTCTTGACGCTAAGCGATAAACTAAAAATTAGAAAAAGTTTGGTGACAGAGCGACGTCGTTCAGTCGTTGAGGAAAGCTATTAGCTTCAACAAAAAAGAGCTACTGCACAATCCTGTGTTATATACACCACCAGGTGAAAAACAGGGTGAAAATTCAATATGAATACAGTTTTTATTTGTTTAATTTTTGATCCAGAGAAAAAATTTATTTGCAAATATCACTTTTTTTTGAACAAGTCCACTATTAATCCATGGCAATACCATCCATGTTTTTACTGTGGTAAATTACGACAGTAAAATGATTTGTTGTTTTTCCCCAAGGGAAATTTTTACTGTACTATATATTAGCATAAAAAAACGCGACTATTGTATGGGGAATTTTCCTATGCCTGTGAAAATACCCCTGTTCTGTTCAATAACTCTTGGTTTTGGATCCTGAATAGTATTTACATTAGCACGACTAATTAAACCTAATTTCTCGAATGCAATAATACCTAATATATTAACTGTATTTTTTTCTACTATAAGAAACTCTTGATCTAAACTTTTGTTATTAATAAAACATGTTAAAACAATGCTGAATTTTGGACGAATAAGTTCTCCTCCGAACGCTTCTAAGGCTCTCAAGCACGGCCACGGTTTAATTATTTTATTAGTTTCTATACGACTAAAATACGAGGTTGGCAAAACATTTTCTTCTGCACCTGTATCAAGCTTAAACGAGATCGGAGTTGACTCCACGATGATAGACTCCATCGAACACTTTTGTTTTTTTGTACTTATATCATATCGTCGCTTTTCCGGCAGAGTGGCACAAGTCAAAATTTGTCGTTTTGGAGTAAAGAACACAGAACTGATTAAAAAAAAAATAACCAATTTTTCTGTCTAATCGGCATTAATCTACCTCTTCTAGTTTGCGCGTTGTGAAAAAGTGCCCCTGTAAATTTTCACAAAAATCCTTATCATTTTGTATGCAGTAATGGCATTTTTTTAGTTCTGTTGTTTAACTAAGAAAATGCCAAATAATAAAGCAGCAACCGGAAAATATTTTTTCATTATTTGGACATTTTTTAGATTGGTAAATTTTTCAGCAAAAAAAGCAGTGAGATTCTTCAAACTAAATTTTGAGAAAAGTGACACCTTCTGTCTTATGCCATTAAGCTTAAAAATAATTAAATGCAGTGGCGGATTAAGGCTTATTGCCGCCCTAGGCCCTGTCTGATGCGCCGCCCTTTTTGATCAACAAAATTCTATATATTTTGAATCACAATTGTTATTAAAAAATAGCTTTTATTTTTTACACGACTCATAATGCGAATCATTAGAGAGTGTTCTATTTTTTATTCAAATATAATTATTAAATAATACAAAAAAATGTTTATTAAACTCTAGCTAGCATAAGAAATAAAAATAACCATTTTTTTCAAATTATAATGTATTGCCTAGTTTGTAAATCTCTTCTTCCTGACTTTTGTCCGAGTAAAAGCATCAACTATGTCATCATTATCAATTTCTTGAACTAGTTGAGCTTCATTAGACAATAATTCTAAAGCATTAAGTCTATCTTGGCCCATACTTGCGGGTAAATAAGATTTAACTTTTTTAAGGTAGAAAAAGATCTTTCTCCTGAATAATTTATAGCGGGAATACTAAAAAAAATACGCACAGCAATGTCTACATTCAGATAAACATCTCGAAAATTTCGAGAATGCATGACATTGTGTATTTCTTGTGCGGAGCGTACATCTTCCGTATTTGCTAGGGATAGGGATACTTTTTAAGTAATTTATTCGCAAGATTTTTCAGTTCAATCGTATCTACATATGTCAAGTGAATTATCAAAAAAACTAAAATTTTCGTAAAGTTTTTGATAAGCACTTTTACGTCCGGCCAATTGTACGCTTAAAGTATCTAAAATTCGGTAATACACATTGGTGCGAACATTTTCGTGACCATATGAAGGTATTGTTTCATTCTCCCGTAACTCATCTGCCTGAATTTTTCTAGTTCTCTTGGTTTCATAACGATAATTAGCTTGAACTTCAGACAGTGCTTTTGCTTTTTTTTTTTTTCATATTCAGAGTATTGTTTGTCCCTCATATCTTGAAGAAATAATGCCAAACAACCATACATTTTTAATACAGATGATAAATCCGCATGAGATTTTTGAAGCTTCTTACTTGCAGCACTGAAACGATCTAAAATAACATTATGTATGAACTATGACCAAAATTGCCGTTTCTAGATGCTGTAATTTGTAGCTTCAGATAGCGTATTTCTTATGGAAATGCCTACTGATGGTCGTAGACAAGTACGTCTACTTTTTAAACGGCACTCGTAAAACTGAAATAATTACTGTGACTCGCTTACAGACACAAAACGCTTATTTATTCTATACGTTAAAGTCAAACTTTGTCAATACCTGCTACGTGCTATGCATAGCGCTCTTATTTTTTGTAAACATGTGTAACACACTCACCCCATCAACGGAACTCATTCTCAATCACATACAAAATACTCTCACTCTAATTGAGTTGTTGCAATGACGATAATAAAGTTAAAAACTTGAATTAAAAATTATATATTGAAATTTTTTTTATTTATACATACTTATGACTTATGATAATAACACTTTATATAGATGTAACTATATAACACAGATCACTTTAATATTATTCCCTTCCAATTTGATAAAATTTTATTATAGCAAATTCTTGATTAAAAGATAAAAATTAAATATTCTTTTTTTCGACTAAGATTCATTTTTTTTTTTAAATTTTCGTCAAACACCGAAGTTAAATTGAAAAATCTGGAAACCGGTTGACCCTGCTGGTCATCCCTACAACTTCCCGCTATTTCCAGATCTAAGCGATCGAAAACATTCCTCAAAATTATTGAGGTCTTCGAGCTCAAAAGAACGACTTTCCTGTTTTTTGAGATCTTTGAGCTCATTTTCTGAACTCTTTGAGCTCGGAATAGAATTGTAAATTTTGAGTCAAAAACGTGAAACTTATTCAAAACGATATTTTGTAAGACTTTGAATTGCGATTTTTTCAAACGCGTCGTCTGATATTGATCCGCTTGGCGGCATTCGGCGCAATTTTTAATGCACAATCGATATCTCAATCGGTTGATTCGTCCTTGAGATATCGTGCAACAAAATTATAGCTTACACACAATACACGGCGGGACGTCACGCTGAAACTACTCAGAATAGCTTCCTAAGACCTCAAAATGTGAAAATCCGATAAGAACTCGATTTTTGAAATTTTCAAAAAAAAGCGGGAATAAGTTAAAATCCAGTAAGTAATTTCAAAGGCTTAATATATGTTAGAGTAATCTCACCAAAGATACAGAAGTGAAAAAAAAAATTAAGTTATTCCCAAGAAAGCTTATCAATTTGATTGTTTCTTTATTTGATAATTAGACTATAATTTATTCCATCAAAATATTAATGATGCACCCTCGAATTGAAAAGTCAATGAAAAAATAAATTATATTATAGTCCATAGAAAATTTTTAATAAATTCCAAAAAAAGAACAGAGCCAATTTAAAAATTAATTTTTGGTATATTTCTACGGCTCTTAAATTTTAACGTTCTGAAAATTTTGCCGCCCCCCCAAATCGTGCCGCCCTAGGCCCGGGCCTCATGGGCCTATGCGTTAATCCATCACTGATTAAATGGTGATATAAACATTTTATCAGGCTAATATGACATTTGTTTTCTTATGTCAAAATGTTAAATGAATTTATGTGAATTCAAACGGTTTTTTTTTCGAATTATGCCAATTTTCTGGATGATTTTTCAAATTGCATTTTAAACATACTTTTCCAAATACTGAACATTTATTCGGGAATGTTGCTTATGGCAACGGCAAATACATACAATCTGTAAAAAGAGCAATGGAATGTTAACTTATTCAAATAAATATTTAATAAAACAATAAAAGTAAAATGAAAAGTAAAAGAATCCTTACTTGAGAGTATACAACTGAAAGTATTGTAATACGGTAGGGGTTGAAGGTTGGGAAAGGTAGTTGGATAAAGGAATAGAATTGGGATCGGTAGAGGATTGGATTAGGTAGTGGGAAAGTTGAGGTAGAGGAAAAAGGATAGGATTGGAAAGGAATATGGAAAAGGAAAGGAAAGAATAAAGGAAAAGTAAAAAGAAAAGGAAGGAAGCGTATATTGGAAAAGGAAGGGAAAAGGAAGTGTCGTGACGAAGGGACCTGGCACGCTTGCGAGGCACGGCTCAGCTCGCCGGATTAGGGGGGATCTTGTCCCTTCGACAGACGGAAACCAAATTACAAAACATAAATCGTGCCAAGAAACCACCACCACAAAAACCTTACCACACTTCAGGCACTGCATGGTGACATCGCAGTGTGGCCTGTAGCCCACCCAACCATGGAACTCGGTCGGCCATGTTTTCGAGTTCCCCGATCGCGATCACTGCTGCCAGGAGAAACCAATCACCACCGATGCATCGCCAACCTCCTCATCCGCCTGAAATCGTGCTCAGCACGCCATCATTACTTTGCCGCAAAAAGAAAAAACCTCAGCTTCAAACCTTCGGCGTGATGAACATTTTTATTTTAAACAAAACTAATAACAAATTTAAACGAAAATCCAAATGACGCAAAATAAAGGAACTCAAGAATCTTGACCAAAAATGAAGCTAAAATTTAACTGTAGATAAACAAAATGAACTAAAACTCAAAACAACGCGAAACACTAACCATTAAATAATAAATTAACAGAAAAATAATAAAGGACAAGAAAAAAAGAATAAATAACAAAAATCCTAACACTAACCTTAATACTATTTTATATTTTTATGTTTTTCTATGTTTTATATTTTTTTTTGTATAATTTTATGATTTAATGTTTTTTTTTATGTTTTTTTTTTTTAGTAAGTGTTTTTATGTTTTTATAATTTTTTTGTATTTTTATAATTTATATATTCGTTTCCTCTTTAGTTTTTGTATCTCTTTCTTTCTGTAGTTTAATTTTTTTTGTGTACTTGTGTGTTTTCTGTAATTGATTTTAATTTTTTTTCTAATTCCTTTTATCTTCTTCTAGGTTTCCTTTTTCAACCTCAACCGATCCCTTTATCCCCCTGGCTACACTGGGATTGCTTCCACCCACTTACTTTTAATCCTGCCTAAAAGGAGCTCCCTGTAGCGGATATATGGCCGCAAAGTGGCCTCGTACCAACATTAAAAGTAGCCTAAGAACCGATAAGGAGAAGTTTGCTGGCCCAATACGAAAGGAAATTCCAAAGAAAACCCACAAATTTGACACACACAAAAAAAAAATGGAAATATCAACCAAAAAATGTAAAGAAAAAATGAATAAAATGGTATAAAAAATAAAAAAAAATAGGTAAAATAAATGTTAAAAATTACTAAAAATGAAATAAATAAATAAATAACAAAAAAAAAAAAATCACGCCGAAATACTTATACAAAAAAAAACAGCAGCACCGGAACAAAATTTTACGTTGGGGCCTGCGGGCGCCTGACACTTCAGGACGGACCTGACTTCGCCCTTGCACTCGACCACTTGCACTATGTTTATGGTTTCTAGCCTCCTAATGCTTTCGATTTATGACAAGCATACATATATATGTTTTGCACGCACGAATTAATTTAATTGTGTAAATAAATGTAAACAAATTTCTATCCACGGCTCTGGGATCTAATTACGAGTTTACTTGGTAGCCTGGGTACCCACAGGCTCGTATCCAGTTACTAAGATTATTTTTCTCGTTCGTATGTTTTTCCCTTTATTTTATGAGTTCTTTTACTATCCAAATTAAATTTGTCGAATATGTTTGACTCCAAGAACTACAAAAAAAAAAAAATCCACTTCATAATCGCGCTAAGAAATTTGAATTTAAACTTACCCGTGGAATGTGCAATCAATGTCTGTACAAATATGCATATACGTACCTATGTATTCGCTGGCCTTATTTTGTATTTTTGCTTGTCCCTCCTTTTTTTTACACTATTTGCTATTATATTAGAAAACTAATTAAAAATCTACATCGCTTATAATATATTAAATTATAAAACTGCACTTACATTAATCGCATAAAATTTTCAAGAAAAAAAGGAAAATTAATTGACTCTACAGCACTTTCTTTGACTTTGGACGACTTTTTGTCCATCTTCAAAGTCGAACGGTGACTTCTCCATCCACATCATTTACTATCATCAGCCTCAAGAAAAATGTGGGGGCGTTCAAGATTTTAATTTTAATTTTTATCTAAAATAATTACAAAACACTAAATAATGTACGCATATAAACTTACACTACAATAATAAATACTTACATAAATACAATAAATACTCAACTTAACATAAGCTACCTATAAACATACAATACCTAAATAAATGTGCAAAAAATAAAACAAATGGAAGTGTATGAAATAAATAATTTTTATATTATACGAAAAACAGAAGGTTCAGTTGATTACATATGCATTATAGAATCAATCTTCTGTTTTTCTTTTTAAATACATCCACTACTTCATCTACGTCAATAGCTATCCCGTAGTGAATATTCATGAGAGCCAACGAGCCAAGCCGTTCAGTCTGTTTTCACCCGTTGTGTTTCGCAAATAGTTTTTAAGTCTCCGTAGGCTTGAGAAAGTCCTTTCTGGTGTTGCAGTGGAAACAGGTATGGTAGCCAATATCTGAAGCAACGTGTAAATATTTGGATATAATTTTTTTTCGCACTTATCCAAGCATTCCAAAGCAGATTTTGGACCAGGGGAGGAGATAGTCATAGCTGCTTTCCACACTTCAAGTTCAGCTTTGACGACGGATGTACTTCTTTCGGGTAGCACTGCCAAATACATAAAAATTGCGTCGTCAATTTCAGAACCGACTGCAAAATTTGAAGGTAGCACACCAAATAATGCCAATACTACTTTACGGTATTTCGCAAACCTTTCGGTTAATTGGTGAATTGTGTGCTCCAGAAATGGGATGAATAAATTTATTTTGTAATACGTGTATATATCCGACGCAGGAGTGTTAGAGCGATTAAGTTGCCTTCCAACGATAGGTGGCATTTGCAGAATACCATTATTTTCATCGAGCATCACCTTTGCTTCTTCATATAGATGACCGTACTCTTTGTAAACTTTATTTCTCAATAGTTGCAAAGCGTTAATAACATTATCCACGTGACTGAATGCTGTTATGAGATCGGTGTTAACTGTTTGCAGTTGTTTTGATAGCGACAATGTAAAGCTCATGACTTTTTGAAGAATCACTAGGCACATAACAAAATTCGAAGATCGTGTGTTAAGCATTTGAGCAGCTTGCTGCGATGTTTCTTTATTGTGGCTAGTTTGGAGTTCTTCGAGTGCATTGGCAATAGCTGGATAAATTTCCTTAAATCGCATAACGGCTTCATGCTTGTGAACCCACCGTGTTTCACACATTGCCAGCAGAGTTTTTTGATTTCCAGCCGGTAATAGGTCCCGAATTTTACCATTCAAAACAGCAGTGCGTTGAGCAGAATGTCTAAAGTAGGAACCAACAGACTGCACGATCCCAACGCAATTTCGCACATCTGCTTGTGAACACGAGTCAGCAATAGCAAGGTTGAGAGAGTGTGCACTGCAATGTACATACAGAGCTAAAGCACATTCTTTACGAATATACGCTTGGGCACCGTGCAAATACCCACTCATAGCTGCAGCTCCATCGTAGCCTTGACCTACCATATGAGAACAATCAATACCATGCTTTTTCAGAGCTGTGAGTATGAGATTAGCAAGACCGGATCCTGTCACGTCAGCAGTTGGAACGTACTCGAGGAACATCTCTTTAACCTTGTGTTTATCATCTTTTATGTCGACATAACGCAAGCACAGCGAGACTTGCTCCATATGCGCAATATCGGTCGTCTCGTCAGCGAGAATAGCAAAAAATTTTGCTTCCTTTACTTCACTTATTATATTATGTTGAATAATTTCAACGCAAATGTTTATTATTTCATTTTGGATCTGAGGGCTTGTGTAAAGGGCATTCTTCTGCGATGTGACAAAATGCTCAGAAAGATCTTTTTCCCCAGATTCGTCTGCGTATCGCAATAGTGCTCGAAAATTGCCATCATTCTGGAGGGGTTGTTCAGACTCTGTTTTGATATGGATCCGCCCCGAATCAGTTTTACCTCTTAAGGGAATGCCTTGTTTGCCACAAAAAATTATTCTTTTCACGATAGGAATTAGTTTCTTTTGGTTTTCTTGTTGCTGTCTCTTTCTTTCAGAAGACAATTGCTCATCGACTGAAATAGCCTGAGAAGACATATTTTTAAGGAAGTTATCTGCCAGTTCCGAATTCCGTTTGTGGTATCCTGATTTCGCATGAACTTCAAATATTTCCAGTGCATTTTTCACTTGCAAAAAGGCTCGGTTACAAGCTGGCCAACCCGCTGATGGCCCCCTTTGCCTTCATCAAGCGAACGCCTCATTACGACGCAAATTCTGCAGAACGCTCCACTTTTGCATTCGGAATATGACAACCAGGGGAATCTTTCCATCAATTTCGTTTGAAAGCGCAAATTTCGTTTTGTAGAAACGGGAAACTTATAACCATTAGGTGTGGTCCAAGGCTCTTTTAAGAATTTGGCCTTTAAAGCTTCGTCCTCGACCTTGTCTTGATTTGTGTAGAAACCAGCGTCCAGTTTAGCTGCAGAGTGAAAGATTGGTGTAACAAATGAGCTGGTGTTGCTGCTGGTCGTTGCCAGGCCAAATGTAGGTATGGTGCTCGTAGGCATAAAACTGGGCACCGCCGCCGGAAGTACCGCCGACTCGGTTTCGACATTCGATGCTGCAACTGAGGTCGAAGGCTCGCTTGCCACCACAATCTTACTCTCGGCATTAGAACAAGTAGGTCTCAAAGAAGATTCATTAAGGGAAGAAGCTTGACCACACCACTTTTTCCAGTACCCATACCTTGGAGCTTTTCGCTTTTTCTTTTGTTTTTCTCCATTTTCTCGTACCCTACAATAAAGAATTACATTGTCAATAACTAAGATAATGAAGTTATACAATTTAAATTTTATTAGGTTTTTTTTATTAGGTTTATTTTGTTAGGTTTTCGAGATAAACCATATGGAGGAGCTTGAATTACCGTGTCTGTACCTCCTAGAACCCATGCGCTTATGTTTGTACTGGGAATGAATGCATTATAAATTGTTTTATTAAAACTGAGACGGTAATACAAGCTCCTCCCAAGGTTTTCGAGATAAACCATACGGAGTTTAACCAGAACCACGAAACAACAAACATACGTGTTTTCCTTTTACAAATTGGCGCAGCCGGTGAAAAGAAAAAAATAAATCGCTTCCAATTGTGTGTGCAAGAGCGTAGCCATTTGCGCGCAACCCAAAATACTTGTAAAAATTCCACAAAAATATTTATTTCAACCAATCAGTTTTCTTTCTTTAATATAATTAAACTCCAACGAACTTTTAACAAATAATTTGCGAAAAACAAAACAAAAAATTGTAAACGTATTCGATTCGATTCGCAGTCAAGCTGAAGTAAAAAAAAAAAAAAAAGAGAAATTCAACAGAATAAAAAAGTTTCTCCGCGCCGTCGAACGAAAAAGTAAAAAAAACGCTATTCGTTTGTGCAAAATATATCCAAAGTGTTATTAATTAAAGATTGAAAGCAGAAACACTCCCAATTACAAATTTTACACTACAAAGTGTACCGTACGTGTATTCTGCGTTAAATGTCCAGTGAGGAGGACCTTAACAGTACGATAGTAGAGACAGAGGCAGACATCCATCAACAAAACCAAGACAACACTCTTGAAATAAGAAGACTAAGATCTGGACTGGAGACAATAAGATCAGCAAAAGAAAACAGTAAGCTTAAGAATTTAATAATAGATAATAAGATATTAGATAAGAAACTAGTAAATTTATTAGGTAAATTCGAAAACCAAAACTGTCCGTCAACAAGTTCGAATTTGGCAAGTAAAACTGAATTGTTTCGATCAAATTTGAAAAATTTTAAAGAGTCTGGTCCGCGTAGTTTAAATAAACTCGAATCAATAATGACCGAACTTGGACAAGTGTCACAGCCACAAGGCAATGGAGAGCCAAGTAAACATTACAGTCACGATGAGTCTTTTGTAGCTAGCTCGCAACATAGTTCGATGATACAATTGATATCAAATTTGATACCAATTTTCAACGGTGACTCCACACCGAATTTAGTTTCCGATCTGCAGGCATTTTTGAATTGCTGCAGACAAGTAAAATCATGTCTTGGGCTAGACCAAGAAATAACTTACTGTCAGTTAATTCTGACAAAACTAAGAGGCAATGCATACTTAGCTATGCAAAATTGCACTTTTGCCTGCTATGACGAGTTTGAAAAGTTACTCCGAGGTCATTTTCTTCCTCGGAAAACCTATATCCAGGTTTCGAATGATCTTCGACAAACTCGGCAGTATCCAACGGAAACTCTTAATTCATTTCTTTTAAGAGTTAAGAATTTGGTTGCGGAGTGCAAGAGTGCCGCACAAGAACAATTTCCTGTGGATGCTAAGGCATTAATAACTGATTCGGAGCTAGCAGCATTATATGCAATTAAATCGGGGGTATGTAATCCCATAATAAAGCAATTCGTTATAATGTCTAAAGAAACGTCGGTAAATAAACTTTGTGAGACACTTATAAGAATAGAATTGGAAACGAACAGTTTGGTTCAGTATCCCATAGGTTTGCCTTTCCAAAATTCAAACAATTATGGAATGTGGCCTCAAACCGGCATGACTCAATCGTTTGATCAACCGTTCATGCAAAACAATATGCATTCCAACCAAAATTTTATTCCAAATCCTCCTAACAATGTTCAAGTCAAGTGTAATTTCTGCAATAAGTATAATCACACATATCAAGAGTGCAGAATAAGAAAAAATACACCGTTTTGTTCAATTTGTCGGGCATACGGACATGATAATACTAATTGTAGTAAAAACCAAAATAAACCAAAGCAGAGGTATGAAAATACCAACTTTAGGCCCTCGGTTATGCCAACAAATTCAACGCGAAAACAAACAAGAGAAACTAAGTGTGATTTCTGTTTAAGGGTAGGCCATTCAATATCAAATTGTTTTACTAAAAAGCGTTGGGATGAGAAAAATAATATTTCGAACCCAAAAAACTAGATGACTGTCGGGTGATAAGAAATACCGTTCAATCATTCGACTACACATCTAAAGAACGCAAGGAATTTAACAAGAACGGTATAGTTGAAATTCCAATTGATATAGGTTTAAGAAAATTAAATTAAAATTTTTAGCGGATACGGGATCTGACATTAGTTTAATTAATGAAGATTCACTACACCCAGATGTTATATTTAATCAGAACGATGCCATAGACATAAATGGAATATATGCTAAGGGCACTACACTTGGCTCTATTGAAGCCAAGTTACTTTTAAAACCTCCGATTAAATGTAAGTTTTATGTCACAGAAAAAATGTTCAATTTTGATTGTGATGGTATACTTGGTCAGGATATTTTGTTTAAATATACAAACATTGAAGGTCCGAATAAACTTTTAAAATTTCTTCACGAACCTAATAGAAAAAATCAGTTGCCTATTAAAAAGTCTTCACAGCACCCTTTTCAGGATGGTCCTTCAGTTAATAGAATCAAAGACTTGACTAGTAAGCCTTCTTATTCATCTTCGCACGATGACGGTTCTATCACCAAACCGGAGGAGAGACATTATAGGCTGATTGACTGCCTCACAACGTCGCCGGGTGAAGAACATCGAAACATTACACCACATATTCCTCCCCCTCTTTAAAAAGAGAGCTCTGAAATTTATTATAAACATAAAAACATAATACAGTTATACAAAATAAGTACAAAAAAGAAAATTTACATGTTGTTCATAATTGTTTCTTTTTTGTTTTTGTTTTTGTTTTTTTTTTACATTTATTAGATTATAAGTACAAATAAAAAATTTTATACTAATATTATTTTTTTTTTTTATTTTTTTCGACTTATTCTTATGCTTGTATGTATTTACCTAGATTAATTTTTCATGATCCTTAAAGATAAATTTAAATGATTTGGCTATTGAAAGCGTACATTTGTATATATTTACCTAAAATTACTAGTACTATTGATATTTAATTTTTATTTTTTTTTTATTTATTTTGAGTTTAAAAATTTTAGTAAGTATAATTTTGCTTTTTAGTTAGTCTAAAATAAAAATGTTTCATCATTCGTTCTCGTTAAAGTACAAAAATTTGTCTTTTAATTCTCAATTGTTTTTCTCTTTGTAAGATTACAAATTGGTCAGTTTGATTCGTCTCTGTGTTTTACATTATTTAAATTGTTCATTTGGTTAAATATTACAAAAAAAAGTTACTTATCAAAAACAGTGCGTGTAAATAAAATTATTATTATTATTTTTTTTTTTTTTTTTGCTATTTAATAAAAAAAATAAAATCACAAAATAAAACTTAACTTTCTCAATGAAAATTCTTTTTTCTTAATTAAATACAAAAATTTTATTTTTCTTCTTGTTAATTGCAATTGGATATCTGTTTTTGTTTTTTCATGTTTTGTTTAAAAAGTATACATTTTTGGCAAAAAAAAACTTCATTGTTTAGCAAATAGAAATAGAATTTGAAATGGGACTGGTATTAAACGAATTTTATTTTATTAAAATGAATCAATCGATTAAGCAAGTGTCTGAAGCCGCAAAAATAGCATTTGAGTCCGCAAGCTTTGGTTTTCTTCTCGGTCTTGGTTTCGGTCTTTGCAAATTTTTATTTCTCTGTTGCACTCGAAAATACATAATGAAAAGAAAAACAATGCCTGCTAGGAGCAAAAAATTTAGAAAATAGTGGTTGTAATCGTGAAGATTAGCCATGACCGAATATTCCTCAGACTTCTTAATAACCTCACTTATATTGGATTTAAGTCTGTTAAACTCCGTATGGTTTATCTCGAAAACCTTGGGAGGAGCTTGAATTACCGTGTCTGTACCTCCTAGAACCCATGCGCTTATGTTTGTACTGGGAATGAATGCATTATAAATTGTTTTATTAAAACTGAGATGGCCTTTTATTTGCATTGTTGGCAGTTTAAAAGTACAGGGTGTCTTGAATGTTAATACGCCACACCCGGACACAGTCAGACTTGAGGATGTCTGGTTGCATGTGAGGTGCCCTGTTACATTACCAGTGACGGAGAAAACCCACGTATTAGGGTTCCTAAGTCTTTTCCAAAAATTATATGTTGTATTTGATACTTTACTCAATTTACATTCCTGTAGATTATTAGATTTATGATTGAGCAGTGAAAACTCGCAATTGTTTGTATTTGAATGCTTGCTGAATGTTGGATAGTTATTAGTACAATAGTATTGATCTTTAAGGGTCTTACAGAGATTGAGTTCTAGTTCTGATATGGGAAAATATTTGTCTCTCATCAAAGAAATCACTAAATAAGGAGAAGATGTGTCGACCAAATAAACAACATTGTTATGAAAAATAGGAAGTGGAATTAATGAAAACAATTCATAGTCATCAAGTTCAAGTAATGGTAGCCGCATTTCGAAAACTATACTATCTTGCATTACTCGTCCTCGGATTGAAGCTAATTTATAGTAATCTATTGCCGAACCTCTTGGTAGCTTAAGCAAACTTGGAATGTTGCTCCGTATTAATTGTAATTGTTCTGTAAGTTGTTTTGGGGTCACTATCTGAGGGTCTATTTTAGCATGTTTCAAATCTAGTAGGACATCTAACAAAATTCCCTGTTGTCTTTCAAAATTAGTTATTATTAGTATAAGATATGAAACCAAAGCGGACAAATCTCGGTACTGATCGTTATCTCTTAACGAATCCTTGATCGAATTATGAGTTATTACTAAATAGTCACTTAAAGCTTTAAATTGATTGTTTATTTGCACCGTGGTGCGTTTGAGAATGTTAGCAGTAGAATCAGCTATTGAACTTTGTTTTTTTATAAGTTCGGCCAAATGATTTTCGTTGGTCTTTAGAATACTTATTTGCTTTTCAATGTGTTCCGCATATTCGTTGTCCAGGATTCCGAACAACCCATGTGCTAGATTTCCAACAATATCAAAAGGGGAACGTTTTGGCCTTGTTTTACCGTATTTTGCTGCATTGAAGGAGTACAATAGTTCATTATTTTCTTCGATGACTTCAAAACGGTGGCGAATGGCTTCAACCGTTGGCATGCAATGTCGTTGATGGAAAACTTCATTTTTACAGAAATCTTCCACACGATCTATATATGCCTTGATTTCCGTCAGTTCAAACCAATAAGTGGTTAAGTTGTAATAAACAAAGAGGCTCCAATGGCTATTTATTACTTCAACTTGTCCTATTTTGTCAAAGTAAATACCCACTGCACCTTCCAATTGTTGTATAGTGATGTTTTCTTGGGCGTTAATAAAAGGTAAGCTAAGCGTTACTAAGAAAAGCAACAATATCGTATGGCGATGGCACATTGTGCTGTTGCAAAACCCTTTTTGTTTGATTCCCAAAACTAAAAGAAATAGAACAGAAATAAAAATAATTCGTAATAAGCAAAGTGAAAAATTTAAATCATTTCACGTAGAAACATTTTCATAAAATGGTTTCAGTCTATTATTGTGAACTTTTTCTAGTTTTGTTCCTCTCAAAATAGTTGTATTTACACTATTGTTAATTTCTTTAACTTCAAAAGGACCCTTGTACAATGAATATAGCTTGTTTTTTCTGGCCATATCTTGTAGTAGAACTTTATCTCCTACCTTAAAGGCAAATGGGTGAATGTTTTTATCGTAATGTTCTTTCGATTTAAACTTACTCACCTCTATATTTGCTCTAGCTATTTGATACGCTTTTTGCAATTTATTTCTTAGTAGATAAAAATAATTTTCATCATCGTAAATTGGAGAAGGAGTTTTCTTGATATTAGTTGGCATCTCGGAAGTAAAACCGTACAACACGTCCATCGGTGATAGTTTCGTACTAGCACGAGGAGTGTTGTTGTGAACATACATCGCTTGTCGAAGCCATGTATCCCAATCTGCTGGGGCCGCACTGGAAAAGGATCGTAAGTACTCTATCAGAGGACCATGATTCCTTTCCAGAGCTCCATTAGTTTGTGGGTGATATGCCGTTGTTTCAAGTTTATTTATTTTGAGAAACTTACACACTTTCTTGAAAAGATCGCTGCAAAAATTTGCCCCTCGATCGGTTAGTAGCTGTTTGGGTATTCTATAGCGACATATAATCTCCTCAAAAAAAACCTTGGCGACCGTTTCTGCTTCCGCGTTAGGAAGTGGGTAACAGTCCATGAAACGGGTAAGATCATCTGCGAAGGTCAAAATATATTTGTTACCATTCGTAGTTGTTGGGAGTGGACCAACAATATCCATAAAGACCTTATCAAATGGTTTCTTTGAAGTGGCTGAAATCACCATGGGCATAATTGTACGTCTAGCTTTTTTATTTATTTGACACTTTTTGCAACCTTTAACGTATTTCTTGATAGTGTTAAACATATTTTTCCATCTAAAACTTGGTCGGATGCGAAGATATGTCTTAAGAACTCCAAGGTGACCTCCTAGTGGAGAATCGTGATATCTTTGTATTGTTTTAATAATATCCTCTTCCTTTTCAATGAATGCCTTATTTTGGTATTCACCTGTAATAGGACTAGCATCTTCATCCTCATCAGTTAGGCTTTCATTACCTTGAGAAACTCTTCTTCTGTTAGTAATAGATATGTTCCCTGATTCTGTAAGATCCATACTTGGATTCTTGTCGTTATTGTCTATATCTTTGGTTTGTGCTTTATGTACCTGTGCTCTCGTTAAAACCTGAACGTCTGCATTTCTTTTGTCATGGGATACTATACGGCTTAGAGCATCAGCCACTACGTTATCCTTTCCTGGCTTATGTTTAATAGAAAATTCGTATTCAGCTAGTTTAAATTTGAAATTCGATATTCTTGTTGATTCATTCGTTATTTTGAAAAAATGAACTAAGGGCTTGTGATCGGTATAGAGAGTGAAATTTCGACCCAAAAGGTAACATCGAAAATTTTTTACTGCCCAGACCATAGCCAGGGCTTCTCTTTCTATTGTTGAGTAACGACGCTCTACAGGGCTTAAAATTCTACTAGCAAAAGCAATGGGCAAATCTAATCCGTCTCGATTTTGAGACAATACTGCCCCAATAGTTGTTCCACTAGCATCAGTAGAAAGATCAAATTCTTTTGAGAAGTCTGGGTATATGAGAATGGGGGGTTTTGTTATTATTTGTTTCAATGCAGTAAAAGCTTTTTCACACTCTTCGTTCCAGCAAAATTTTTGTTCCTTGTGAGTGATGTCTCGTAAAGGTTTTTCAAACTTGGAGAAGTTTGGAATGCTCCTCCTATAAAAATTTATCATTCCCAAAAATGATTGAACTTCTTTAGTATTACTTGGAGGAGGTATTTGAAGAATGCTTTTTATTTTCTGTTCGTCCGGCAGTACTCCCTTCTCTGTAATCCTGTAACCCAGAAAAACTATTTCCCGCCGAAGGAAATAACATTTCCGTGGCTGAAGTCGTAGATTAAATTTCTCTAACCGTTCAAGAACTGAAATTAATTTTTTATTGTGATCAGACAAGTTACGACCATACACCACAATGTCATCTAGGTAGACGAAACATTTAATACCTTGAAGACCACTTAGAATATGATTCATAAGGCGCTGAAAAGTTGCTGGCGCACCTTTTAAGCCAAAAGGCATCCTATTGAATTCGTAGTGACCCGTGTTTGTGCTGAAAGCTGTTTTTGGGCGGTCAGTTTTATCTATTAGTACTTGGTGATAACCACTTGCCAGGTCTAGTGTTGAAAAATATCTACTATTTCCCAGTTGATCGAGGATATCATCAATTCTTGGTAACGGAAAAGCGTCACCAATGGTAATTTCATTGATCTTCCTGAAATCAACTACCACCCGATACTTTCGTAAACCGTTTTCGTCAGCTCTTTTGGGAACCACTAGTAATGGGCTATTCCAAGGACTTTTGCTATCAGAAATAATTTTATCTTTATACATTTTATCAACTTGTTCTTTTATTATATGCCTATGTGCCTCAGGAAGACGATACTGTTTTGTATTGATAGGAGTTGCGTTTTTGGGAGTTGAAATTTTGTGATAGATAGCATTTGTGTACTCTAGCTTTTCGCCTTCTAGATGAAATGTATTGGCAAATCTTAGACATATTTCTTGAATTGTAGATCTTTCTTCAGGATTAAGATCCTCACGGAAATTAAGTTCTTTAAGTAGTTTCTTATTTCGTTCTTCATGTGTATTTTGCTTGCTCAAATATTCACAAATGGGGTATACCGATTTTCCTAGGGTTTCTGATTTTTCTTTCGATAATATCTTAAGATCGTAGTCGTCAAGGGGAAAAAATTTAATTGGATGATCTTTTAAAGTAACTTCAAATGAATTTGTGTTAGCTAAACTTATAACAATGAGACCATTTTTTACTTGACCCACAGATGATGCTATATAGATTTGACGGCTTATTTCCTCAGAATAACACACAAGTTCACTCTCTTCGGAATGATTTATGGGACATTCGAAACATGTTTCACTCCGAGGGCTTAAGGTCACATTGAGTTTAGTAGTAACTTTATTCTCCTTTGTTTCTAATAGATCATCTTGCGAAGATGATTCTGTAACCGGAAACAAATTACATGGCGTACTGCTTCGAAATTTTTCACCCTGCGAGGTTATGAAGCAGTCAATCAGCCTATTTTGTCTCACTTTTAAGCTTAAGTTCACATTGAGCTTAGGAATAACTTTATTCTCCTTCGTTTCTAATAGATCATCTTGCGAAGATGATTCTGCTACCGAAACCAAATTACATGGCGTAATGCTTCGATGTTCTTCACCCGGCGACGTTGTGAGGCAGTCAATCAGCCTATTATGTCTCTCCTCCGGTTTGGTGATAGAACCGTCATCGTGCGAAGATGAATAAGAAGGCTTACTAGTCAAGTCTTTGATTCTATCAACTGAAGGACCATCCTGAAAAGGATGCTGTGAAGACTTTTGAATAGGAAATTTTAAATTTTAATTTTAAAAGTTTATTCGGACCTTCAATGTTTGTATATTTAAACAAAATATCCTGACCAAGTATACCATCACAATCAAAATTGAAAATTTTTTCTGTGACATAAAACTTACATTTAATCGGAGGTTTTAAAAGTAACTTGGCTTCAATAGAGCCAAGTGTAGTGCCCTTAGCATATATTCCATTTATGTCTATGGCATCGTTCTGATTAAATATAACATCTGGGTGTAGTGAATCTTCATTAATTAAACTAATGTCAGATCCCGTATCCGCTAAAAATTTTAATTTTTTTCTTAAACCTATATCAATTGGAATTTCAACTATACCGTTCTTGTTAAATTCCTTGCGTTCTTTAGATGTGTAGTCGAATGATTGAACGGTATTTCTTATCACCCGACAGTCATCTAGTTTTTTGGGTTCAAAATATTATTTTTCTCATCCCAACGCTTTTTAGTAAAACAATTTGATATTGAATGGCCTACCCTTAAACAGAAATCACACTTAGTTTCTCTTGTTTGTTTTCGCGTTGAATTTGTTGGCATAACCGAGGGCCTAAAGTTGGTATTTTCATACCTCTGCTTTGGTTTATTTTGGTTTTTACTACAATTAGTATTATCATGTCCGTATGCCCGACAAATTGAACAAAACGGTGTATTTTTTCTTATCCTGCACTCTTGATATGTGTGATTATACTTATTGCAGAAATTACACTTGACTTGAACATTGTTAGGAGGATTTGGAATAAAATTTTGGTTGGAATGCATATTGTTTTGCATGAACGGTTGATCAAACGATTGAGTCATGCCTGTTTGAGGCCACATTCCATAATTGTTTGAATTTTGAAAAGGCAAACCTATGGGATACTGAACCAAACTGTTCGTTTCCAATTCTATTCTTATAAGTGTCTCACAAAGTTTATTTACCGACGTTTCTTTAGACATTATAACGAATTGCTTTATTATGGGATTACATACCCCCGATTTAATTGCATATAATGCTGCTAACTCCGAATCAGTTATTAATGCCTTAGCATCCGCAGGAAATTGTTCTTGTGCGGCACTCTTGCACTCCGCAACCAAATTCTTAACTCTTAAAAGAAATGAATTAAGAGTTTCCGTTGGATACTGCCGAGTTTGTCGAAGATCATTCGAAACCTGGATATAGGTTTTCCGAGGAAGAAAATGACCTCGGAGTAACTTTTCAAACTCGTCATAGCAAGCAAAAGTGCAATTTTGCATAGCTAAGTATGCATTGCCTCTTAATTTTGTCAGAATTAAGTGACAGTAAGTTATTTCTTGGTCTAGCCCAAGACATGATTTTACTTGTCTGCAGCAATTCAAAAATGCCTGCAGATCGGAAACTAAATTCGGTGTGGAGTCACCGTTGAAAATTGGTATCAAATTTGATATCAATTGTATCATCGAACTATGTTGCGAGCTAGCTACAAAAGACTCATCGTGACTGTAATGTTTACTTGGCTCTCCATTGCCTTGTGGCTGTGACACTTGTCCAAGTTCGGTCATTATTGATTCGAGTTTATTTAAACTACGCGGACCAGACTCTTTAAAATTTTTCAAATTTGATCGAAACAATTCAGTTTTACTTGCCAAATTCGAACTTGTTGACGGACAGTTTTGGTTTTCGAATTTACCTAATAAATTTACTAGTTTCTTATCTAATATCTTATTATCTATTATTAAATTCTTAAGCTTACTGTTTTCTTTTGCTGATCTTGTTGTCTCCAGTCCAGATCTTAGTCTTCTTATTTCAAGAGTGTTGTCTTGGTTTTGTTGATGGATGTCTGCCTCTGTCTCTACTATCGTACTGTTAAGGTCCTCCTCACTGGACATTTAACGCAGAATACACGTACGGTACACTTTGTAGTGTAAAATTTGTAATTGGGAGTGTTTCTGCTTTCAATCTTTAATTAATAACACTTTTGTAAAAGGAAAACACGTATGTTTGTTGTTTCGTGGTTCTGGTTAAACTCAATTCTTAAAAAGTAGGGAAGAGTCTATGTGGCGATCGCTTTGACAAGGTGAACACCAATTCACACAACGTGGGAAAATGCATGGCTTGCATATTACATGAAGTGAAATATGCAACCTGCATTATGAGTTCAGAGAATTGGCTCACCAGTGTCTGGACTATGGCGCATGTACATGGTTTCGATTACATAAAACGTGTATGCAACATAGAGCAAACATTACACCACATATTCCTCCCCCTCTTTAAAAAGAGAGCTCTGAAATTTATTATAAACATAAAAACATAATACAGTTATACAAAATAAGTACAAAAAAGAAAATTTACATGTTGTTCATAATTGTTTCTTTTTTGTTTTTGTTTTTGTTTTTTTACATTTCTTAGGTTATAAGTACAAATAAAAAATTTTATATTAATATTATTTTTTTTTTGTATTTTTTTCGACTTATTCTTATGCTTGTATGTATTTACCTAGATTAATTTTTCATGATTCTTAAAGATAAATTTAAATGATTTGACTATTGAAAGCGTACATTTGTATATATTTACCTAAAATTACTAGTACTATTGATATTTAATTTTTATTTTTTTTTTATTTCTTTTGAGTTTAAAAATTTTAGTAAGTATAATTTTGCTTTTTAGTTAGTCTAAAATAAAAATGTTTCATCATTCGTTCTCGTTAAAGTACAAAAATTTGTCTTTTAATTCTCAATTGTTTTTCTCTTTGTAAGATTACAAATTGGTCAGTTTGATTCGTCTCTGTGTTTTACATTATTTGTAAATATATATATTATATATTGTTCATTTGGTTAACCCTAGTTTACAAACCGGCAAAAGTCGTGTCCACCCGAACTCGGGTCCAAATGGACCCCACGATTTTTTCTTCGAATTTTTTTTGATTTCTGACTTATATTGTTCAGTTAAGGCGTTTTTCTTTTTTAATTCCGAACCGTGAACTGAACGTTGAACGAACAGCGTGAACGTGTTCTGAACTGAGCTATGTGAAGTTGGCTGCGCTCAGACTCTTGCTCTAAATGCCCCGTCATATTATTTCGAGCACGTAGAGCGCGCTCGCGTAGTGTTCTGAAGAAAAAAGAAAAGCATTTTGAGCGTTCAGATGTCGCTGAACTGAAAAAGAAATACTCTTACGTTTTTGACGTTTCACTTCTCTGTTCGGAACTAAAAAAGAAAAACGCCTATAGTTCTTCTGGCTATTGTATGAATTGTTTCTAAGTATTATATATAGCAGGGATAAAGAAATTTAAGCAGAGATGTCATTATGCAGGTATGTAGGAGGTCAGCAATAAAATTTTTCAATTTCAAAAACGATGAAAATTGCCTAATTTCGCAAATCTGGGATACCCGCGTATCCTTTTAATATGTCTTTTTTACGTAATTACTGATTGTAAAATTCATCCACATCAATTGTTCCTGGCAGGTATGCCTATCTCAAAAAAAATAGTCATTAGTTCAGTTTGGTCAGGTCATCAAATAATTTTATGACCTCAAAAAGGACTGAATTCGCCATAATTCTCTGTAAGCCTTCACCAAATTCATCGGAATTATTTCTGGATTTTCCTCCATCCCTTTTTATATGTCAACTGGTAGCTCTGACCAAAGTACAGGACTTGGTCGTGGAGATGATGTGCTGATGTCGTTGATGCCATCATATTTCAATTGTGGACGCAACCTCACTATTGATAATTTCCTTACGTCGCGTCGGTGGATTTGGTATTGAGGTTGCTGGATAAGGAGATCACTATTCTTGGCACGATTCGGAAAAACAAAAGAGATTTGTCTAAACTTTTTGTAGCGAAGGAGGTTCTTGATAACCAGAATGAGCCTGTAAAGGTCAATAAAAAAAGCAGTATCGTCCAGTCCACTCTTTCATCTTTGGATTTTCTGGAAAAATGGCGTTGGTGAGTTATGTTCCGAATCCAAACAAACAAGTGGTATTGCTATCAACACAACATAACTGCGAGAAAGCCACTTCCGGTCATCAAAGTAAACCTGCTATGATACTGGATTATAACCGCACCAAAGGTGGAGTCGATGTATTCGACCAAATGGTCTCAATACATATATTCATGTACACGTCAAACAAATCGCTGGCCGATGGTTGTATTCTACAACTTACTGGACGTAGCAGCCCTAGCAACTGTCATAATTTTCCGACATCTCAATCCACCTAGAAGAAACAAAAATTTGCTGAGAAGTAATAAACTCATCGAACTAGCGGAGGAACTGGTTGAGTCAGAATTGAATAACCGTTCACAACCTGCAACACAATCTGGCATTGGAAAATCTGCATTGGATGCTCTCTGTATTTTGGGGAGAGTTCAGGAAAAATTACCAACAGTCCCCGAAAGGCTGTCTTGTAAAAGAAGCAGATGTCACCTTTGCCCAAGAGCAGAGGACAAGAAAATCAGAACCAACTGCGATGAATGTGGCAGATGTTGTTGCCCTTGCCACATTAGAACCTTATGTGTTAAATGTCTCCCGGAACTGCCAACAACTTCAAACTAAATCCTTCTAAACATAAACTATGCTGCTTTAGGAATAAAATAATTATTTATTAGAAAAAATATGATTTTTCATAGAATTTCAGTACTGGGGTCCAAATGGACCCCAGTTCGGGTGGACGGGTTCTTTTCACAAAAAAATCGCAGAAAAATCTGTAAACATCTGATAATCGTTTCAACTTAAGAAATGAATAAAAAATTGAATTTTGTTCACTGAGTAAAAATCCCATTTAAAAAAAATGAAAAACAAAAAAGTTATGAGTGTTCCAACATGCTCTGGGGTCCAAATGGACCCCAGTTTGTAAACTAGGGTTAAATATTACAAAAAAAAAATCACTTATCAAAAACAGTACGTGTATATAAAATTATTATTTTCTTTTCTTTTTTTTTTTGCTATTTAATAAAAAAAAATAAAATCACAAAATAAAACTTAACTTTCTCAATGAAAATTCTTTTTCTTAATTAAATACAAAAATATTATTTTTCTTCTTGTTAATTGCAATTGGATATCTGTTTTTGTTTTTTCATGTTTTGTTTAAAAAGTAAAGTATACATTTTTGGCAAAAAAAACTTCATTGTTTAGCGAATAGAAATAGAATTTGAAATGGGACTGGTATTAAACGAATTTTGTTTTATTAAAATGAATCAATCGATTTAGCAAGTGTCTGAAGCCGCAAAAATAGCATTTGAGTCCGCAAGCTTTGGTTTTCTTCTCGGTCTTGGTTTCGGTCTTTGCAAATTTTTATTTCTCTGTTGCACTCGAAAGTACATAATGAAAAGAAAAACAATGCCTGCTAGGAGCAAAAAATTTAGAAAATAGTGGTTGTAATCGTGAAGATTAGCCATGACCGAATATTCCTCAGACTTCTTAATAACCTCACTTATATTGGATTTAAGTCTGTTAAACTCCGTATGGTTTATCTCGAAAACCTTGGGAGGAGCTTGAATTACCGTGTCTGTACCTCCTAGAACCCATGCGCTTATGTTTGTACTGGGAATGAATGCATTATAAATTGTTTTATTAAAACTGAGATGGCCTTTTATTTGCATTGTTGGCAGTTTAAAAGTACAGGGTGTCTTGAATGTTAATACGCCACACCCGGACACAGTCAGACTGGAGGATGTCTGGTTGCATGTGAGGTGCCCTGTTACATTACCAGTGACTGAGAAAACCCACGTATTAGGGTTCCTAAGTCTTTTCCAAAAATTATATGTTGTATTTGATACTTTACTCAATTTACATTCCTGTAGATTATTAGATTTATGATTAAGCAGTGAAAACTCGCAATTGTTTGTATTTGAATGCTTGCTGAATGTTGGATAGTTATTAGTACAATAGTATTTATCTTTAAGGGTCTTACAGAGATTGAGTTCTAGTTCTGATATCGGAAAATATTTGTCTCTCATCAAAGAAATCACTAAATAAGGAGAAGATGTGTCGACCAAATAAACAACATTGTTATGAAAAATAGGAAGTGGAATTAATGAAAACAATTCATAGTCATCAAGTTCAAGTAATGGTAGCCGCATTTCGAAAACTATACTATCTTGCATTACTCGTCCTTGGGTTGAAGCTAATTTATAGTAATCTATCGCCGAACCTCTTGGTAGCTTAAGCAAACTTGGAATGTTGCTCCGTATTAATTGTAATTGTTCTGTAAGTTGTTTTGGGGTCACTATTTGAGGGTCTATTTTAGCATGTTTCAAATCTAGTAGGACATCTAACAAAATTCCCTGTTGTCTTTCAAAATTAGTTATTATTAGTATAAGATATGAAACCAAAGCGGACAAATCTCGGTACTGATCGTTATCTCTTAACGAATCCTTGATTGAATTATGAGTTATTACTAAATAGTCACTTAAAGCTTTAAATTGATTGTTTATTTGCACCGTGGTGCGTTTGAGAATGTTAGCAGTAGAATCAGCTATTGAACTTTGTTTTTTTATAAGTTCGGCCAAATGATTTTCGTTGGTCTTTAGAATACTTATTTGCTTTTCAATGTGTTCCGCATATTCGTTGTCCAGGATTCCGAACAACCCATGTGCTAGATTTCCAACAATATCAAAAGGGGAACGTTTTGGCCTTGTTTTACCGTATTTTGCTGCATTGAAGGAGTACAATAGTTCGTTATTTTCTTCGATGACTTCAAAACGGTGGCGAATGGCTTCAACCGTTGGCATGCAATGTCGTTGATGGAAAACTTCATTTTTACAGAAATCTTCCACACGATCTATATATGCCTTGATTTCCGTCAGTTCAAACCAATGAGTGGTTAAGTTGTAATAAACAAAGAGGCTCCAGTGGCTATTTATTACTTCAACTTGTCCTATTTTGTCGAAGTAAATACCCACTGCACCTTCCAATTGTTGTATAGTGATGTTTTCTTGGGCGTTAATAAAAGGTAAGCTAAGCGTTACTAAGAAAAGCAACAATATCGTATGGCGATGGCACATTGTGCTGTTGCAAAACCCTTTTTGTTTGATTACTGACTGCCTCACAACGTCGCCGGGTGAAGAACATCGAAACATTACACCACATATTCCTCCCCCTCTTTAAAAAGAGAGCTCTGAAATTTATTATAAACATAAAAACATAATACAGTTATACAAAATAAGTACAAAAAAGAAAATTTACATGTTGTTCATAATTGTTTCTTTTTTGTTTTTGTTTTTGTTTTTTTACATTTCTTAGGTTATAAGTACAAATAAAAAATTTTATATTAATATTATTTTTTTTTTGTATTTTTTTCGACTTATTCTTATGCTTGTATGTATTTACCTAGATTAATTTTTCATGATTCTTAAAGATAAATTTAAATGATTTGACTATTGAAAGCGTACATTTGTATATATTTACCTAAAATTACTAGTACTATTGATATTTAATTTTTATTTTTTTTTTATTTCTTTTGAGTTTAAAAATTTTAGTAAGTATAATTTTGCTTTTTAGTTAGTCTAAAATAAAAATGTTTCATCATTCGTTCTCGTTAAAGTACAAAAATTTGTCTTTTAATTCTCAATTGTTTTTCTCTTTGTAAGATTTCAAATTGGTCAGTTTGATTCGTCTCTGTGTTTTACATTATTTGTAAATATATATATTATATATTGTTCATTTGGTTAAATATTACAAAAAAAAAATCACTTATCAAAAACAGTACGTGTATATAAAATTATTATTTTCTTTTCTTTTTTTTTTGCTATTTAATAAAAAAAAATAAAATCACAAAATAAAACTTAACTTTCTCAATGAAAATTCTTTTTCTTAATTAAATACAAAAATATTATTTTTCTTCTTGTTAATTGCAATTGGATATCTGTTTTTGTTTTTTCATGTTTTGTTTAAAAAGTAAAGTATACATTTTTGGCAAAAAAAACTTCATTGTTTAGCGAATAGAAATAGAATTTGAAATGGGACTGGTATTAAACGAATTTTGTTTTATTAAAATGAATCAATCGATTTAGCAAGTGTCTGAAGCCGCAAAAATAGCATTTGAGTCCGCAAGCTTTGGTTTTCTTCTCGGTCTTGGTTTCGGTCTTTGCAAATTTTTATTTCTCTGTTGCACTCGAAAGTACATAATGAAAAGAAAAACAATGCCTGCTAGGAGCAAAAAATTTAGAAAATAGTGGTTGTAATCGTGAAGATTAGCCATGACCGAATATTCCTCAGACTTCTTAATAACCTCACTTATATTGGATTTAAGTCTGTTAAACTCCGTATGGTTTATCTCGAAAACCTTGGGAGGAGCTTGAATTACCGTGTCTGTACCTCCTAGAACCCATGCGCTTATGTTTGTACTGGGAATGAATGCATTATAAATTGTTTTATTAAAACTGAGATGGCCTTTTATTTGCATTGTTGGCAGTTTAAAAGTACAGGGTGTCTTGAATGTTAATACGCCACACCCGGACACAGTCAGACTGGAGGATGTCTGGTTGCATGTGAGGTGCCCTGTTACATTACCAGTGACTGAGAAAACCCACGTATTAGG
Source organism: Melanostoma mellinum (assembly GCA_914767635.1). Lineage (NCBI taxonomy): Eukaryota > Metazoa > Arthropoda > Insecta > Diptera > Syrphidae > Melanostoma > Melanostoma mellinum. The sequence continues at coordinate 115,801,295 of OU612059.1, read as the reverse complement.
GTTCCTAAGTCTTTTCCAAAAATTATATGTTGTATTTGATACTTTACTCAATTTACATTCCTGTAGATTATTAGATTTATGATTAAGCAGTGAAAACTCGCAATTGTTTGTATTTGAATGCTTGCTGAATGTTGGATAGTTATTAGTACAATAGTATTTATCTTTAAGGGTCTTACAGAGATTGAGTTCTAGTTCTGATATCGGAAAATATTTGTCTCTCATCAAAGAAATCACTAAATAAGGAGAAGATGTGTCGACCAAATAAACAACATTGTTATGAAAAATAGGAAGTGGAATTAATGAAAACAATTCATAGTCATCAAGTTCAAGTAATGGTAGCCGCATTTCGAAAACTATACTATCTTGCATTACTCGTCCTTGGGTTGAAGCTAATTTATAGTAATCTATCGCCGAACCTCTTGGTAGCTTAAGCAAACTTGGAATGTTGCTCCGTATTAATTGTAATTGTTCTGTAAGTTGTTTTGGGGTCACTATTTGAGGGTCTATTTTAGCATGTTTCAAATCTAGTAGGACATCTAACAAAATTCCCTGTTGTCTTTCAAAATTAGTTATTATTAGTATAAGATATGAAACCAAAGCGGACAAATCTCGGTACTGATCGTTATCTCTTAACGAATCCTTGATTGAATTATGAGTTATTACTAAATAGTCACTTAAAGCTTTAAATTGATTGTTTATTTGCACCGTGGTGCGTTTGAGAATGTTAGCAGTAGAATCAGCTATTGAACTTTGTTTTTTTATAAGTTCGGCCAAATGATTTTCGTTGGTCTTTAGAATACTTATTTGCTTTTCAATGTGTTCCGCATATTCGTTGTCCAGGATTCCGAACAACCCATGTGCTAGATTTCCAACAATATCAAAAGGGGAACGTTTTGGCCTTGTTTTACCGTATTTTGCTGCATTGAAGGAGTACAATAGTTCGTTATTTTCTTCGATGACTTCAAAACGGTGGCGAATGGCTTCAACCGTTGGCATGCAATGTCGTTGATGGAAAACTTCATTTTTACAGAAATCTTCCACACGATCTATATATGCCTTGATTTCCGTCAGTTCAAACCAATGAGTGGTTAAGTTGTAATAAACAAAGAGGCTCCAGTGGCTATTTATTACTTCAACTTGTCCTATTTTGTCGAAGTAAATACCCACTGCACCTTCCAATTGTTGTATAGTGATGTTTTCTTGGGCGTTAATAAAAGGTAAGCTAAGCGTTACTAAGAAAAGCAACAATATCGTATGGCGATGGCACATTGTGCTGTTGCAAAACCCTTTTTGTTTGATTACTGACTGCCTCACAACGTCGCCGGGTGAAGAACATCGAAACATTACACCACATATTCCTCCCCCTCTTTAAAAAGAGAGCTCTGAAATTTATTATAAACATAAAAACATAATACAGTTATACAAAATAAGTACAAAAAAGAAAATTTACATGTTGTTCATAATTGTTTCTTTTTTGTTTTTGTTTTTGTTTTTTTACATTTCTTAGGTTATAAGTACAAATAAAAAATTTTATATTAATATTATTTTTTTTTTTGTATTTTTTTCGACTTATTCTTATGCTTGTATGTATTTACCTAGATTAATTTTTCATGATTCTTAAAGATAAATTTAAATGATTTGACTATTGAAAGCGTACATTTGTATATATTTACCTAAAATTACTAGTACTATTGATATTTAATTTTTATTTTTTTTTTATTTCTTTTGAGTTTAAAAATTTTAGTAAGTATAATTTTGCTTTTTAGTTAGTCTAAAATAAAAATGTTTCATCATTCGTTCTCGTTAAAGTACAAAAATTTGTCTTTTAATTCTCAATTGTTTTTCTCTTTGTAAGATTACAAATTGGTCAGTTTGATTCGTCTCTGTGTTTTACATTATTTGTAAATATATATATTATATATTGTTCATTTGGTTAAATATTACAAAAAAAAAATCACTTATCAAAAACAGTACGTGTATATAAAATTATTATTTTCTTTTCTTTTTTTTTTGCTATTTAATAAAAAAAAATAAAATCACAAAATAAAACTTAACTTTCTCAATGAAAATTCTTTTTCTTAATTAAATACAAAAATATTATTTTTCTTCTTGTTAATTGCAATTGGATATCTGTTTTTGTTTTTTCATGTTTTGTTTAAAAAGTAAAGTATACATTTTTGGCAAAAAAAACTTCATTGCTTAGCGAATAGAAATAGAATTTGAAATGGGACTGGTATTAAACGAATTTTGTTTTATTAAAATGAATCAATCGATTTAGCAAGTGTCTGAAGCCGCAAAAATAGCATTTGAGTCCGCAAGCTTTGGTTTTCTTCTCGGTCTTGGTTTCGGTCTTTGCAAATTTTTATTTCTCTGTTGCACTCGAAAGTACATAATGAAAAGAAAAACAATGCCTGCTAGGAGCAAAAAATTTAGAAAATAGTGGTTGTAATCGTGAAGATTAGCCATGACCGAATATTCCTCAGACTTCTTAATAACCTCACTTATATTGGATTTAAGTCTGTTAAACTCCGTATGGTTTATCTCGAAAACCTTGGGAGGAGCTTGAATTACCGTGTCTGTACCTCCTAGAACCCATGCGCTTATGTTTGTACTGGGAATGAATGCATTATAAATTGTTTTATTAAAACTGAGATGGCCTTTTATTTGCATTGTTGGCAGTTTAAAAGTACAGGGTGTCTTGAATGTTAATACGCCACACCCGGACACAGTCAGACTGGAGGATGTCTGGTTGCATGTGAGGTGCCCTGTTACATTACCAGTGACTGAGAAAACCCACGTATTAGGGTTCCTAAGTCTTTTCCAAAAATTATATGTTGTATTTGATACTTTACTCAATTTACATTCCTGTAGATTATTAGATTTATGATTAAGCAGTGAAAACTCGCAATTGTTTGTATTTGAATGCTTGCTGAATGTTGGATAGTTATTAGTACAATAGTATTTATCTTTAAGGGTCTTACAGAGATTGAGTTCTAGTTCTGATATCGGAAAATATTTGTCTCTCATCAAAGAAATCACTAAATAAGGAGAAGATGTGTCGACCAAATAAACAACATTGTTATGAAAAATAGGAAGTGGAATTAATGAAAACAATTCATAGTCATCAAGTTCAAGTAATGGTAGCCGCATTTCGAAAACTATACTATCTTGCATTACTCGTCCTTGGGTTGAAGCTAATTTATAGTAATCTATCGCCGAACCTCTTGGTAGCTTAAGCAAACTTGGAATGTTGCTCCGTATTAATTGTAATTGTTCTGTAAGTTGTTTTGGGGTCACTATTTGAGGGTCTATTTTAGCATGTTTCAAATCTAGTAGGACATCTAACAAAATTCCCTGTTGTCTTTCAAAATTAGTTATTATTAGTATAAGATATGAAACCAAAGCGGACAAATCTCGGTACTGATCGTTATCTCTTAACGAATCCTTGATTGAATTATGAGTTATTACTAAATAGTCACTTAAAGCTTTAAATTGATTGTTTATTTGCACCGTGGTGCGTTTGAGAATGTTAGCAGTAGAATCAGCTATTGAACTTTGTTTTTTTATAAGTTCGGCCAAATGATTTTCGTTGGTCTTTAGAATACTTATTTGCTTTTCAATGTGTTCCGCATATTCGTTGTCCAGGATTCCGAACAACCCATGTGCTAGATTTCCAACAATATCAAAAGGGGAACGTTTTGGCCTTGTTTTACCGTATTTTGCTGCATTGAAGGAGTACAATAGTTCGTTATTTTCTTCGATGACTTCAAAACGGTGGCGAATGGCTTCAACCGTTGGCATGCAATGTCGTTGATGGAAAACTTCATTTTTACAGAAATCTTCCACACGATCTATATATGCCTTGATTTCCGTCAGTTCAAACCAATGAGTGGTTAAGTTGTAATAAACAAAGAGGCTCCAGTGGCTATTTATTACTTCAACTTGTCCTATTTTGTCGAAGTAAATACCCACTGCACCTTCCAATTGTTGTATAGTGATGTTTTCTTGGGCGTTAATAAAAGGTAAGCTAAGCGTTACTAAGAAAAGCAACAATATCGTATGGCGATGGCACATTGTGCTGTTGCAAAACCCTTTTTGTTTGATTACTGACTGCCTCACAACGTCGCCGGGTGAAGAACATCGAAACATTACACCACATATTCCTCCCCCTCTTTAAAAAGAGAGCTCTGAAATTTATTATAAACATAAAAACATAATACAGTTATACAAAATAAGTACAAAAAAGAAAATTTACATGTTGTTCATAATTGTTTCTTTTTTGTTTTTGTTTTTGTTTTTTTACATTTCTTAGGTTATAAGTACAAATAAAAAATTTTATATTAATATTATTTTTTTTTTGTATTTTTTTCGACTTATTCTTATGCTTGTATGTATTTACCTAGATTAATTTTTCATGATTCTTAAAGATAAATTTAAATGATTTGACTATTGAAAGCGTACATTTGTATATATTTACCTAAAATTACTAGTACTATTGATATTTAATTTTTATTTTTTTTTTATTTCTTTTGAGTTTAAAAATTTTAGTAAGTATAATTTTGCTTTTTAGTTAGTCTAAAATAAAAATGTTTCATCATTCGTTCTCGTTAAAGTACAAAAATTTGTCTTTTAATTCTCAATTGTTTTTCTCTTTGTAAGATTACTAATTGGTCAGTTTGATTCGTCTCTGTGTTTTACATTATTTGTAAATATATATATTATATATTGTTCATTTGGTTAAATATTACAAAAAAAAAATCACTTATCAAAAACAGTACGTGTATATAAAATTATTATTTTCTTTTCTTTTTTTTTTGCTATTTAATAAAAAAAAATAAAATCACAAAATAAAACTTAACTTTCTCAATGAAAATTCTTTTTCTTAATTAAATACAAAAATATTATTTTTCTTCTTGTTAATTGCAATTGGATATCTGTTTTTGTTTTTTCATGTTTTGTTTAAAAAGTAAAGTATACATTAATTAACAAAAATGTATACTTTACTTTTTAAACAAAACATGAAAAAACAAAAACAGATATCCAATTGCAATTAACAAGAAGAAAAATAATATTTTTGTATTTAATTAAGAAAAAGAATTTTCATTGAGAAAGTTAAGTTTTATTTTGTGATTTTATTTTTTTTTATTAAATAGCAAAAAAAAAAGAAAAGAAAATAATAATTTTATATACACGTACTGTTTTTGATAAGTGATTTTTTTTTTTTGTAATATTTAACCAAATGAACAATATATAATATATATATTTACAAATAATGTAAAACACAGAGACGAATCAAACTGACCAATTTGTAATCTTACAAAGAGAAAAACAATTGAGAATTAAAAGACAAATTTTTGTACTTTAACGAGAACGAATGATGAAACATTTTTATTTTAGACTAACTAAAAAGCAAAATTATACTTACTAAAATTTTTAAACTCAAAAGAAATAAAAAAAAAAATAAAAATTAAATATCAATAGTACTAGTAATTTTAGGTAAATATATACAAATGTACGCTTTCAATAGTCAAATCATTTAAATTTATCTTTAAGAATCATGAAAAATTAATCTAGGTAAATACATACAAGCATAAGAATAAGTCGAAAAAAATACAAAAAAAAAATAATATTAATATAAAATTTTTTATTTGTATGTACTTATAACCTAAGAAATGTAAAAAAACAAAAACAAAAACAAAAAAGAAACAATTATGAACAACATGTAAATTTTCTTTTTTGTACTTATTTTGTATAACTGTATTATGTTTTTATGTTTATAATAAATTTCAGAGCTCTCTTTTTAAAGAGGGGGAGGAATATGTGGTGTAATGTTTCGATGTTCTTCACCCGGCGACGTTGTGAGGCAGTCAGTAATCAAACAAAAAGGGTTTTGCAACAGCACAATGTGCCATCGCCATACGATATTGTTGCTTTTCTTAGTAACGCTTAGCTTACCTTTTATTAACGCCCAAGAAAACATCACTATACAACAATTGGAAGGTGCAGTGGGTATTTACTTCGACAAAATAGGACAAGTTGAAGTAATAAATAGCCACTGGAGCCTCTTTGTTTATTACAACTTAACCACTCATTGGTTTGAACTGACGGAAATCAAGGCATATATAGATCGTGTGGAAGATTTCTGTAAAAATGAAGTTTTCCATCAACGACATTGCATGCCAACGGTTGAAGCCATTCGCCACCGTTTTGAAGTCATCGAAGAAAATAACGAACTATTGTACTCCTTCAATGCAGCAAAATACGGTAAAACAAGGCCAAAACGTTCCCCTTTTGATATTGTTGGAAATCTAGCACATGGGTTGTTCGGAATCCTGGACAACGAATATGCGGAACACATTGAAAAGCAAATAAGTATTCTAAAGACCAACGAAAATCATTTGGCCGAACTTATAAAAAAACAAAGTTCAATAGCTGATTCTACTGCTAACATTCTCAAACGCACCACGGTGCAAATAAACAATCAATTTAAAGCTTTAAGTGACTATTTAGTAATAACTCATAATTCAATCAAGGATTCGTTAAGAGATAACGATCAGTACCGAGATTTGTCCGCTTTGGTTTCATATCTTATACTAATAATAACTAATTTTGAAAGACAACAGGGAATTTTGTTAGATGTCCTACTAGATTTGAAACATGCTAAAATAGACCCTCAAATAGTGACCCCAAAACAACTTACAGAACAATTACAATTAATACGGAGCAACATTCCAAGTTTGCTTAAGCTACCAAGAGGTTCGGCGATAGATTACTATAAATTAGCTTCAATCCAAGGACGAGTAATGCAAGATAGTATAGTTTTCGAAATGCGGCTACCATTACTTGAACTTGATGACTATGAATTGTTTTCATTAATTCCACTTCCTATTTTTCATAACAATGTTGTTTATTTGGTCGACACATCTTCTCCTTATTTAGTGATTTCTTTGATGAGAGACAAATATTTTCCGATATCAGAACTAGAACTCAATCTCTGTAAGACCCTTAAAGATAAATACTATTGTACTAATAACTATCCAACATTCAGCAAGCATTCAAATACAAACAATTGCGAGTTTTCACTGCTTAATCATAAATCTAATAATCTACAGGAATGTAAATTGAGTAAAGTATCAAATACAACATATAATTTTTGGAAAAGACTTAGGAACCCTAATACGTGGGTTTTCTCAGTCACTGGTAATGTAACAGGGCACCTCACATGCAACCAGACATCCTCCAGTCTGACTGTGTCCGGGTGTGGCGTATTAACATTCAAGACACCCTGTACTTTTAAACTGCCAACAATGCAAATAAAAGGCCATCTCAGTTTTAATAAAACAATTTATAATGCATTCATTCCCAGTACAAACATAAGCGCATGGGTTCTAGGAGGTACAGACACGGTAATTCAAGCTCCTCCCAAGGTTTTCGAGATAAACCATACGGAGGAGCTTGAATTACCGTGTCTGTACCTCCTAGAACCCATGCGCTTATGTTTGTACTGGGAATGAATGCATTATAAATTGTTTTATTAAAACTGAGACGGTAATACAAGCTCCTCCCAAGGTTTTCGAGATAAACCATACGGAGTTTAACCAGAACCACGAAACAACAAACATACGTGTTTTCCTTTTACAAATTGGCGCAGCCGGTGAAAAGAAAAAAATAAATCGCTTCCAATTGTGTGTGCAAGAGCGTAGCCATTTGCGCGCAACCCAAAATACTTGTAAAAATTCCACAAAAATATTTATTTCAACCAATCAGTTTTCTTTCTTTAATATAATTAAACTCCAACGAACTTTTAACAAATAATTTGCGAAAAACAAAACAAAAAATTGTAAACGTATTCGATTCGATTCGCAGTCAAGCTGAAGTAAAAAAAAAAAAAAAAGAGAAATTCAACAGAATAAAAAAGTTCCTCCGCGCCGTCGAACGAAAAAGTAAAAAAAACGCTATTCGTTTGTGCAAAATATATCCAAAGTGTTATTAATTAAAGATTGAAAGCAGAAACACTCCCAATTACAAATTTTACACTACAAAGTGTACCGTACGTGTATTCTGCGTTAAATGTCCAGTGAGGAGGACCTTAACAGTACGATAGTAGAGACAGAGGCAGACATCCATCAACAAAACCAAGACAACACTCTTGAAATAAGAAGACTAAGATCTGGACTGGAGACAACAAGATCAGCAAAAGAAAACAGTAAGCTTAAGAATTTAATAATAGATAATAAGATATTAGATAAGAAACTAGTAAATTTATTAGGTAAATTCGAAAACCAAAACTGTCCGTCAACAAGTTCGAATTTGGCAAGTAAAACTGAATTGTTTCGATCAAATTTGAAAAATTTTAAAGAGTCTGGTCCGCGTAGTTTAAATAAACTCGAATCAATAATGACCGAACTTGGACAAGTGTCACAGCCACAAGGCAATGGAGAGCCAAGTAAACATTACAGTCACGATGAGTCTTTTGTAGCTAGCTCGCAACATAGTTCGATGATACAATTGATATCAAATTTGATACCAATTTTCAACGGTGACTCCACACCGAATTTAGTTTCCGATCTGCAGGCATTTTTGAATTGCTGCAGACAAGTAAAATCATGTCTTGGGCTAGACCAAGAAATAACTTACTGTCAGTTAATTCTGACAAAACTAAGAGGCAATGCATACTTAGCTATGCAAAATTGCACTTTTGCTTGCTATGACGAGTTTGAAAAGTTACTCCGAGGTCATTTTCTTCCTCGGAAAACCTATATCCAGGTTTCGAATGATCTTCGACAAACTCGGCAGTATCCAACGGAAACTCTTAATTCATTTCTTTTAAGAGTTAAGAATTTGGTTGCGGAGTGCAAGAGTGCCGCACAAGAACAATTTCCTGCGGATGCTAAGGCATTAATAACTGATTCGGAGCTAGCAGCATTATATGCAATTAAATCGGGGGTATGTAATCCCATAATAAAGCAATTCGTTATAATGTCTAAAGAAACGTCGGTAAATAAACTTTGTGAGACACTTATAAGAATAGAATTGGAAACGAACAGTTTGGTTCAGTATCCCATAGGTTTGCCTTTCCAAAATTCAAACAATTATGGAATGTGGCCTCAAACCGGCATGACTCAATCGTTTGATCAACCGTTCATGCAAAACAATATGCATTCCAACCAAAATTTTATTCCAAATCCTCCTAACAATGTTCAAGTCAAGTGTAATTTCTGCAATAAGTATAATCACACATATCAAGAGTGCAGAATAAGAAAAAATACACCGTTTTGTTCAATTTGTCGGGCATACGGACATGATAATACTAATTGTAGTAAAAACCAAAATAAACCAAAGCAGAGGTATGAAAATACCAACTTTAGGCCCTCGGTTATGCCAACAAATTCAACGCGAAAACAAACAAGAGAAACTAAGTGTGATTTCTGTTTAAGGGTAGGCCATTCAATATCAAATTGTTTTACTAAAAAGCGTTGGGATGAGAAAAATAATATTTCGAACCCAAAAAACTAGTTGACTGTCGGGTGATAAGAAATACCGTTCAATCATTCGACTACACATCTAAAGAACGCAAGGAATTTAACAAGAACGGTATAGTTGAAATTCCAATTGATATAGGTTTAAGAAAAAAATTAAAATTTTTAGCGGATACGGGATCTGACATTAGTTTAATTAATGAAGATTCACTACACCCAGATGTTATATTTAATCAGAACGATGCCATAGACATAAATGGAATATATGCTAAGGGCACTACACTTGGCTCTATTGAAGCCAAGTTACTTTTAAAACCTCCGATTAAATGTAAGTTTTATGTCACAGAAAAAATGTTCAATTTTGATTGTGATGGTATACTTGGTCAGGATATTTTGTTTAAATATACAAACATTGAAGGTCCGAATAAACTTTTAAAATTTCTTCACGAACCTAATAGAAAAAATCAGTTGCCTATTAAAAAGTCTTCACAGCACCCTTTTCAGGATGGTCCTTCAGTTAATAGAATCAAAGACTTGACTAGTAAGCCTTCTTATTCATCTTCGCACGATGACGGTTCTATCACCAAACCGGAGGAGAGACATTATAGGCTGATTGACTGCCTCACAACGTCGCTGGGTGAAGAACATCGAAACATTACACCACATATTCCTCCCCCTCTTTAAAAAGAGAGCTCTGAAATTTATTATAAACATAAAAACATAATACAGTTATACAAAATAAGTACAAAAAAGAGAATTTACATGTTGTTCATAATTGTTTCTTTTTTGTTTTTGTTTTTGTTTTTTTTTACATTTATTAGATTATAAGTACAAATAAAAAATTTTATACTAATATTATTTTTTTTTTGTATTTTTTTCGACTTATTCTTATGCTTGTATGTATTTACCTAGATTAATTTTTCATGATCCTTAAAGATAAATTTAAATGATTTGGCTATTGAAAGCGTACATTTGTATATATTTACCTAAAATTACTAGTACTATTGATATTTAATTTTTATTTTTTTTTTTATTTATTTTGAGTTTAAAAATTTTAGTAAGTATAATTTTGCTTTTTAGTTAGTCTAAAATAAAAATGTTTCATCATTCGTTCTCGTTAAAGTACAAAAATTTGTCTTTTAATTCTCAATTGTTTTTCTCTTTGTAAGATTACAAATTGGTCAGTTTGATTCGTCTCTGTGTTTTACATTATTTAAATTGTTCATTTGGTTAAATATTACAAAAAAAAGTTACTTATCAAAAACAGTGCGTGTAAATAAAATTATTATTATTATTTTTTTTTTTTTTTTTTTGCTATTTAATAAAAAAAATAAAATCACAAAATAAAACTTAACTTTCTCAATGAAAATTCTTTTTTCTTAATTAAATACAAAAATTTTATTTTTCTTCTTGTTAATTGCAATTGGATATCTGTTTTTGTTTTTTCATGTTTTGTTTAAAAAGTATACATTTTTGGCAAAAAAAAACTTCATTGTTTAGCAAATAGAAATAGAATTTGAAATGGGACTGGTATTAAACGAATTTTATTTTATTAAAATGAATCAATCGATTAAGCAAGTGTCTGAAGCCGCAAAAATAGCATTTGAGTCCGCAAGCTTTGGTTTTCTTCTCGGTCTTGGTTTCGGTCTTTGCAAATTTTTATTTCTCTGTTGCACTCGAAAATACATAATGAAAAGAAAAACAATGCCTGCTAGGAGCAAAAAATTTAGAAAATAGTGGTTGTAATCGTGAAGATTAGCCATGACCGAATATTCCTCAGACTTCTTAATAACCTCACTTATATTGGATTTAAGTCTGTTAAACTCCGTATGGTTTATCTCGAAAACCTTGGGAGGAGCTTGAATTACCGTGTCTGTACCTCCTAGAACCCATGCGCTTATGTTTGTACTGGGAATGAATGCATTATAAATTGTTTTATTAAAACTGAGATGGCCTTTTATTTGCATTGTTGGCAGTTTAAAAGTACAGGGTGTCTTGAATGTTAATACGCCACACCCGGACACAGTCAGACTTGAGGATGTCTGGTTGCATGTGAGGTGCCCTGTTACATTACCAGTGACGGAGAAAACCCACGTATTAGGGTTCCTAAGTCTTTTCCAAAAATTATATGTTGTATTTGATACTTTACTCAATTTACATTCCTGTAGATTATTAGATTTATGATTAAGCAGTGAAAACTCGCAATTGTTTGTATTTGAATGCTTGCTGAATGTTGGATAGTTATTAGTACAATAGTATTGATCTTTAAGGGTCTTACAGAGATTGAGTTCTAGTTCTGATATGGGAAAATATTTGTCTCTCATCAAAGAAATCACTAAATAAGGAGAAGATGTGTCGACCAAATAAACAACATTGTTATGAAAAATAGGAAGTGGAATTAATGAAAACAATTCATAGTCATCAAGTTCAAGTAATGGCAGCCGCATTTCGAAAACTATACTATCTTGCATTACTCGTCCTCGGATTGAAGCTAATTTATAGTAATCTATTGCCGAACCTCTTGGTAACTTAAGCAAACTTGGAATGTTGCTCCGTATTAATTGTAATTGTTCTGTAAGTTGTTTTGGGGTCACTATCTGAGGGTCTATTTTAGCATGTTTCAAATCTAGTAGGACATCTAACAAAATTCCCTGTTGTCTTTCAAAATTAGTTATTATTAGTATAAGATATGAAACCAAAGCGGACAAATCTCGGTACTGATCGTTATCTCTTAACGAATCCTTGATCGAATTATGAGTTATTACTAAATAGTCACTTAAAGCTTTAAATTGATTGTTTATTTGCACCGTGGTGCGTTTGAGAATGTTAGCAGTAGAATCAGCTATTGAACTTTGTTTTTTTATAAGTTCGGCCAAATGATTTTCGTTGGTCTTTAGAATACTTATTTGCTTTTCAATGTGTTCCGCATATTCGTTGTCCAGGATTCCGAACAACCCATGTGCTAGATTTCCAACAATATCAAAAGGGGAACGTTTTGGCCTTGTTTTACCGTATTTTGCTGCATTGAAGGAGTACAATAGTTCATTATTTTCTTCGATGACTTCAAAACGGTGGCGAATGGCTTCAACCGTTGGCATGCAATGTCGTTGATGGAAAACTTCATTTTTACAGAAATCTTCCACACGATTTATATATGCCTTGATTTCCGTCAGTTCAAACCAATAAGTGGTTAAGTTGTAATAAACAAAGAGGCTCCAATGGCTATTTATTACTTCAACTTGTCCTATTTTGTCAAAGTAAATACCCACTGCACCTTCCAATTGTTGTATAGTGATGTTTTCTTGGGCGTTAATAAAAGGTAAGCTAAGCGTTACTAAGAAAAGCAACAATATCGTATGGCGATGGCACATTGTGCTGTTGCAAAACCCTTTTTGTTTGATTCCCAAAACTAAAAGAAATAGAAGAGAAATAAAAATAATTCGTAATAAGCAAAGTGAAAAATTTAAATCATTTCACGTAGAAACATTTTCATAAAATGGTTTCAGTCTGTTATTGTGAACTTTTTCTAGTTTTGTTCCTCTCAAAATAGTTGTATTTACTCTATTGTTAATTTCTTTAACTTCAAAAGGACCCTTGTACAATGAATATAGCTTGTTTTTTCTGGCCATATCTTGTAGTAGAACTTTATCTCCTACCTTAAAGGCAAATGGGTGAATGTTTTTATCGTAATGTTCTTTCGATTTAAACTTACTCACCTCTATATTTGCTCTAGCTATTTGATACGCTTTTTGCAATTTATTTCTTAGTAGATAAAAATAATTTTCATCATCGTAAATTGGAGAAGGAGTTTTCTTGATATTAGTTGGCATCTCGGAAGTAAAACCGTACAACACGTCCATCGGTGATAGTTTCGTACTAGCACGAGGAGTGTTGTTGTGAACATACATCGCTTGTCGAAGCCATGTATCCCAATCTGCTGGGGCCGCACTGGAAAAGGATCGTAAGTACTCTATCAGAGGACCATGATTCCTTTCCAGAGCTCCATTAGTTTGTGGGTGATATGCCGTTGTTTCAAGTTTATTTATTTTGAGAAACTTACACACTTTCTTGAAAAGATCGCTGCAAAAATTTGCCCCTCGATCGGTTAGTAGCTGTTTGGGTATTCTATAGCGACATATAATCTCCTCAAAAAAAACCTTGGCGACCGTTTCTGCTTCCGCGTTAGGAAGTGGGTAACAGTCCATGAAACGGGTAAGATCATCTGCGAAGGTCAAAATATATTTGTTACCATTCGTAGTTGTTGGGAGTGGACCAACAATATCCATAAAGACCTTATCAAATGGTTTCTTTGAAGTGGCTGAAATCACCATGGGCATAATTGTACGTCTAGCTTTTTTATTTATTTGACACTTTTTGCAACCTTTAACGTATTTCTTGATAGTGTTAAACATATTTTTCCATCTAAAACTTGGTCGGATGCGAAGATATGTCTTAAGAACTCCAAGGTGACCTCCTAGTGGAGAATCGTGATATCTTTGTATTGTTTTAATAATATCCTCTTCCTTTTCAATGAATGCCTTATTTTGGTATTCACCTGTAATAGGACTAGCATCTTCATCCTCATCAGTTAGGCTTTCATTACCTTGAGAAACTCTTCTTCTGTTAGTAATAGATATGTTCCCTGATTCTGTAAGATCCATACTTGGATTCTTGTCGTTATTGTCTATATCTTTGGTTTGTGCTTTATGTACCTGTGCTCTCGTTAAAACCTGAACGTCTGCATTTCTTTTGTCATGGGATACTATACGGCTTAGAGCATCAGCCACTACGTTATCCTTTCCTGGCTTATGTTTAATAGAAAATTCGTATTCAGCTAGTTTAAATTTGAAATTCGATATTCTTGTTGATTCATTCGTTATTTTGAAAAAATGAACTAAGGGCTTGTGATCGGTATAGAGAGTGAAATTTCGACCCAAAAGGTAACATCGAAAATTTTTTACTGCCCAGACCATAGCCAGGGCTTCTCTTTCTATTGTTGAGTAACGACGCTCTACAGGGCTTAAAATTCTACTAGCAAAAGCAATGGGCAAATCTAATCCGTCTCGATTTTGAGACAATACTGCCCCAATAGTTGTTCCACTAGCATCAGTAGAAAGATCAAATTCTTTTGAGAAGTCTGGGTATATGAGAATGGGGGGTTTTGTTATTATTTGTTTCAATGCAGTAAAAGCTTTTTCACACTCTTCGTTCCAGCAAAATTTTTGTTCCTTGTGAGTGATGTCTCGTAAAGGTTTTTCAAACTTGGAGAAGTTTGGAATGCTCCTCCTATAAAAATTTATCATTCCCAAAAATGATTGAACTTCTTTAGTATTACTTGGAGGAGGTATTTGAAGAATGCTTTTTATTTTCTGTTCGTCCGGCAGTACTCCCTTCTCTGTAATCCTGTAACCCAGAAAAACTATTTCCCGCCGAAGGAAATAACATTTCCGTGGCTGAAGTCGTAGATTAAATTTCTCTAACCGTTCAAGAACTGAAATTAATTTTTTATTGTGATCAGACAAGTTACGACCATACACCACAATGTCATCTAGGTAGACGAAACATTTAATACCTTGAAGACCACTTAGAATATGATTCATAAGGCGCTGAAAAGTTGCTGGCGCACCTTTTAAGCCAAAAGGCATCCTATTGAATTCGTAGTGACCCGTGTTTGTGCTGAAAGCTGTTTTTGGGCGGTCAGTTTTATCTATTAGTACTTGGTGATAACCACTTGCCAGGTCTAGTGTTGAAAAATATCTACTATTTCCCAGTTGATCGAGGATATCATCAATTCTTGGTAACGGAAAAGCGTCACCAATGGTAATTTCATTGATCTTCCTGAAATCAACTACCACCCGATACTTTCGTAAACCGTTTTCGTCAGCTCTTTTGGGAACCACTAGTAATGGGCTATTCCAAGGACTTTTGCTATCAGAAATAATTTTATCTTTATACATTTTATCAACTTGTTCTTTTATTATATGCCTATGTGCCTCAGGAAGACGATACTGTTTTGTATTGATAGGAGCTGCGTTTTTGGGAGTTGAAATTTTGTGATAGATAGCATTTGTGTACTCTAGCTTTTCGCCTTCTAGATGAAATGTATTGGCAAATCTTAGACATATTTCTTGAATTGTAGATCTTTCTTCAGGATTAAGATCCTCACGGAAATTAAGTTCTTTAAGTAGTTTCTTATTTCGTTCTTCATGTGTATTTTGCTTGCTCAAATATTCACAAATGGGGTATACCGATTTTCCTAGGGTTTCTGATTTTTCTTCCGATAATATCTTAAGATCGTAGTCGTCAAGGGGAAAAAATTTAATTGGATGATCTTTTAAAGTAACTTCAAATGAATTTGTGTTAGCTAAACTTATAACAATGAGACCATTTTTTACTTGACCCACAGATGATGCTATATAGATTTGAGGGCTTATTTCCTCAGAATAACACACAAGTTCACTCTCTTCGGAATGATTTATGGGACATTCGAAACATGTTTCACTCCGAGGGCTTAAGGTCACATTGAGTTTAGTAGTAACTTTATTCTCCTTTGTTTCTAATAGATCATCTTGCGAAGATGATTCTGTAACCGGAAACAAATTACATGGCGTACTGCTTCGAAATTTTTCACCCTGCGAGGTTATGAAGCAGTCAATCAGCCTATTTTGTCTCACTTTTAAGCTTAAGTTCACATTGAGCTTAGGAATAACTTTATTCTCCTTCGTTTCTAATAGATCATCTTGCGAAGATGATTCTGCTACCGAAACCAAATTACATGGCGTAATGCTTCGATGTTCTTCACCCGGCGACGTTGTGAGGCAGTCAATCAGCCTATTATGTCTCTCCTCCGGTTTGGTGATAGAACCGTCATCGTGCGAAGATGAATAAGAAGGCTTACTAGTCAAGTCTTTGATTCTATCAACTGAAGGACCATCCTGAAAAGGATGCTGTGAAGACTTTTGAATAGGCAACTGATTTTTTCTATTAGGTTCGTGAAGAAATTTTAAAAGTTTATTCGGACCTTCAATGTTTGTATATTTAAACAAAATATCCTGACCAAGTATACCATCACAATCAAAATTGAAAATTTTTTCTGTGACATAAAACTTACATTTAATCGGAGGTTTTAAAAGTAACTTGGCTTCAATAGAGCCAAGTGTAGTGCCCTTAGCATATATTCCATTTATGTCTATGGCATCGTTCTGATTAAATATAACATCTGGGTGTAGTGAATCTTCATTAATTAAACTAATGTCAGATCCCGTATCCGCTAAAAATTTTAATTTTTTTCTTAAACCTATATCAATTGGAATTTCAACTATACCGTTCTTGTTAAATTCCTTGCGTTCTTTAGATGTGTAGTCGAATGATTGAACGGTATTTCTTATCACCCGACAGTCATCTAGTTTTTTGGGTTCGAAATATTATTTTTCTCATCCCAACGCTTTTTAGTAAAACAATTTGATATTGAATGGCCTACCCTTAAACAGAAATCACACTTAGTTTCTCTTGTTTGTTTTCGCGTTGAATTTGTTGGCATAACCGAGGGCCTAAAGTTGGTATTTTCATACCTCTGCTTTGGTTTATTTTGGTTTTTACTACAATTAGTATTATCATGTCCGTATGCCCGACAAATTGAACAAAACGGTGTATTTTTTCTTATCCTGCACTCTTGATATGTGTGATTATACTTATTGCAGAAATTACACTTGACTTGAACATTGTTAGGAGGATTTGGAATAAAATTTTGGTTGGAATGCATATTGTTTTGCATGAACGGTTGATCAAACGATTGAGTCATGCCTGTTTGAGGCCACATTCCATAATTGTTTGAATTTTGAAAAGGCAAACCTATGGGATACTGAACCAAACTGTTCGTTTCCAATTCTATTCTTATAAGTGTCTCACAAAGTTTATTTACCGACGTTTCTTTAGACATTATAACGAATTGCTTTATTATGGGATTACATACCCCCGATTTAATTGCATATAATGCTGCTAACTCCGAATCAGTTATTAATGCCTTAGCATCCGCAGGAAATTGTTCTTGTGCGGCACTCTTGCACTCCGCAACCAAATTCTTAACTCTTAAAAGAAATGAATTAAGAGTTTCCGTTGGATACTGCCGAGTTTGTCGAAGATCATTCGAAACCTGGATATAGGTTTTCCGAGGAAGAAAATGACCTCGGAGTAACTTTTCAAACTCGTCATAGCAAGCAAAAGTGCAATTTTGCATAGCTAAGTATGCATTGCCTCTTAATTTTGTCAGAATTAAGTGACAGTAAGTTATTTCTTGGTCTAGCCCAAGACATGATTTTACTTGTCTGCAGCAATTCAAAAATGCCTGCAGATCGGAAACTAAATTCGGTGTGGAGTCACCGTTGAAAATTGGTATCAAATTTGATATCAATTGTATCATCGAACTATGTTGCGAGCTAGCTACAAAAGACTCATCGTGACTGTAATGTTTACTTGGCTCTCCATTGCCTTGTGGCTGTGACACTTGTCCAAGTTCGGTCATTATTGATTCGAGTTTATTTAAACTACGCGGACCAGACTCTTTAAAATTTTTCAAATTTGATCGAAACAATTCAGTTTTACTTGCCAAATTCGAACTTGTTGACGGACAGTTTTGGTTTTCGAATTTACCTAATAAATTTACTAGTTTCTTATCTAATATCTTATTATCTATTATTAAATTCTCAAGCTTACTGTTTTCTTTTGCTGATCTTGTTGTCTCCAGTCCAGATCTTAGTCTTCTTATTTCAAGAGTGTTGTCTTGGTTTTGTTGATGGATGTCTGCCTCTGTCTCTACTATCGTACTGTTAAGGTCCTCCTCACTGGACATTTAACGCAGAATACACGTACGGTACACTTTGTAGTGTAAAATTTGTAATTGGGAGTGTTTCTGCTTTCAATCTTTAATTAATAACACTTTGGATATATTTTGCACAAACGAATAGCGTTTTTTTTTACTTTTTCGTTCGACGGCGCGGAGAAACTTTTTTATTCTGTTGAATTTCTCTTTTTTTTTTTTTTTTTACTTCAGCTTGACTGCGAATCGAATCGAATACGTTTACAATTTTTTGTTTTGTTTTTCGCAAATTATTTGTTAAAAGTTCGTTGGAGTTTAATTATATTAAAGAAAGAAAACTGATTGGTTGAAATAAATATTTTTGTGGAATTTTTACAAGTATTTTGGGTTGCGCGCAAATGGCTACGCTCTTGCACACACAATTGGAAGCGATTTATTTTTTTCTTTTCACCGGCTGCGCCAATTTGTAAAAGGAAAACACGTATGTTTGTTGTTTCGTGGTTCTGGTTAAACTCAATTCTTAAAAAGTAGGGAAGAGTCTATGTGGCGATCGCTTTGACAAGGTGAACACCAATTCACACAACGTGGGAAAATGCATGGCTTGCATATTACATGAAGTGAAATATGCAACCTGCATTATGAGTTCAGAGAATTGGCTCACCAGTGTCTGGACTATGGCGCATGTACATGGTTTCGATTACATAAAACGTGTATGCAACATAGAGCAAACATTACACCACAGCTTGACCACACCACTTTTTCCAGTACCCATACCTTGGAGCTTTTCGCTTTTTCTTTTGTTTTTCTCCATTTTCTCGTACCCTACAATAAAGAATTACATTGTCAATAACTAAGATAATGAAGTTATACAATTTAAATTTTATAGGCACTGTTATTTATAAAATATTTTAGATACCTATTTTGGGAAAATTCCACTAGCAAATTTATATACGAATCGAATCGAATTGAAAACAGCAAAATACCACAGAGGGTTGTTATTTACGGTTACAAAGATCGAATCATTTTGATAGCCGATAATGATAAATGATAGACGATCGATTCGGATTTGGAAAATGGTAATAAAATAAGTTATGCCAATGAAGAAGAGGCGTTATTGAAATATCATTGATGTTGATACATTTCGGGGGGGGGGGGGGGGGGGGGGTTGAACCCCTGAACCCCCCCCTGGCTACGCCCATGATATAAACTACCTAAAAAATAAATAACATAGATCTGTTGACAAGTTACGAAACTGGCTACGCCCATGAAATAAACTACCTAAAAAATAAATAACATAGATCTGTTGGCAAGTTACGAAACACGTACTTATCAACTAGTATCACATCAGGCTTAGAGCTATCACAATACTTAAAAATAACTAACCTACGGGTATAAATAAATATAAATAAATAACTATACTATGTAAATAAATAAACTATAAATATATCTATGAAAATAAATAACAAATAAGAAACAATACTTAACACATACTTAGGGTGGTATTCACCAAACAATCTTAAGAGCGCTCTTAAAGCTAAGAGGCTCTTAGTATTAAATTTGGATGTGCTATTCACCAAGCAATAATAGGGTCTAGTCTAAGCTAATTCGAATATTCGAAAAATAAGGGTGTTGAGCCTGTGAACGCACACTTTTCGAACTACTTCGAAAATTTCTGTGTAAATTGTCAAAATCAGCTGTTAAGCAAACCAAAAACAGAAAAAAATTTCGGAAATTTAAGAAAAGGTAGAACGTAAAATTAGTTCATTCTTTGTTATGCAAATCATAATTCGAATTTCTTATTTTTTTTCTTCCTAGTGCCTCGCTCCATTTTGATTTTTGAATAACAACACAAATGACGCTGTCAGTAAATTTCGAATTTTCTAAGTTATTGAAAACAACAACCGCTCATAACTTAAGAGTGGTAGCGACCACTCTTAAGTGTTATGAGCGCTCATAAATCTGCACTAATACTGATCGGTGAATAGGTTTATGAGGCACTTAGTTTAAGATTTCTAGGTGAATACCACCCTTAATCTTATAATAGTGCAGTGAGATTGACTAACCTATATGCATATTACCATAGCTATGGGAGGGAATGTTGAGTAGGCAGTATTCGTTAAGAATAGTTCGTTTCGCATATTAGTGTTGTTGTTGATAACAATAGATAGCAAATAGCAAAATTGTTTTCGGGGATGTTTAGGACAAAGCTAGTTGCAGTCGGGCAAATCAATGATTTAGTGGAACGAGTAGATAAGTGCAGTCTATTAAATTCATATACAAAAGACAATAGTGACATAAATATCACAGTAAAAAAAAAGTTTGCCTTCGAGGCTATTGAAACAAAACATAAATCAGGTACATAGGGGTATGAGGATATGTGTAGATATCACAGATTTGTATTGCATTTAAAGTTTTTAACTTCTACCCAAATCAGGTACGTTTGTTTGAAAAATAGACACATAAGTGGACTAGAATAAAATATATATAGATATCAATGTTTGTATATTGCACTTAACCGTAGGTCTTTGACCTGTTTAAAAAAAAAACATAATATCAGGTACTAAGTGGACAAACAGTCGCGTAAAGCGGGACATCTTAAAATCTAAGTATCACAGGGTCTATTGCATTTTACAACAAAAAATAAAACAAATCTTAAAAGTGATATCACAGTAGTTAATATTGCACGTATTGATTTAACTTAAGCTAATTCTTATGTATAGTGGGACAAGAAATAAACAGAAATATCACAGGTGTTAATGTAAGGTTACATGAAGTTAGAATACACATAGATATCACAGATGTTTATTGCTTCAGGTCTTTTGCGTGGTAAACGCCTAACATTTTACCGTTAAGGTTTTCGACCTCATACATATTCTTTCCCACAGGCTTAACAATACGACATTTAACATATTTTGGACATAACTTGGCACTCAAATATTTTGAAGTGTCACTTAAAATGAAGTTCCTCTTGAACACTTATTGTCCGGGTTGATAGTTTATCTCTCTTGACCTTACATTGTATTTTATTGCACTTTTTTCTTGGGAATCCAAAATGGATTCTTTAACCTTTTGCCGTATATGTAATTCGCAGCCTGTCGTACCTCGGAAGGGTCATCAGCTCACCTTCCTCCACCGCATTTAGTTGTTCAGCCAACCCGTAACTACTGGCGTGTGTCATCATGTTTGTACTAAGCAAGGCAAAATATGGTGACACACCAGTAGATGAGTGCACTGAACTCCGCAATGCTGACGCGATCTCGTTGAGGTGAATATCCCATTCGCGTTGATCGTCTTTAAGATATGATCTTAAAGCGGCAAGCAATGTGCGATTAACCCTCTCCGAGGCGTTGGATTGCGGTGCGTAATTCGCAGTTTTAAAATGGCGGATGCCGTTCTTCTGAAGCAAGTTCTGAAATTGCTTCGACAGAAACTACTTTCCATTATCTGAATGGATTACTTGTGGTACTCCAAACGTATTGAATATTTCATTTTTCAAATAGTTCACAATGGCTTGGGAATTTGCGGCTTTTAGTGGCTTAAAAAACATAAACTTTGAAAAATGGTCAAGGACAACAAATATAAAACAATTACCGATTTTTGATCGCGGATAGGGACCAAGAAAATCTACATATAGTTTTTGAAATGGACGGTCTGTACAAAAATTGGTAGACATAGGGGGACGTTGAATTTGGTTTGTAGGCTAGCATTGCTTACATATTGCACAGCTATTTATAAAATTGTTAATTTGGACTGTCATGTTTGGCCAGTAAAAGTACTGCCGCACTCTATGGAGGGTTTTGGCAATGCCACCATGAGCAGACTTCGGCGGTTCATGAGACTTGGCGATAATTTCTTCGGTGAGACCAGAAGGAATCCATAGTCGCCAAGTGTGTTCCTCCAGCCACTCTTCACCACTTGGAGGCAACCACTTCGTGTAGACGAAGTCCCCGTCTACTTTTAAGTCGGGTAACTGCTCGAGATTTTCTTTAATTGTTTTTATGAGATTCATGTACTCTTCCGACTTAAACTCCTCCGAGTCCAGGTCAATTATGGCGCTACTTCTTCCAACTCAATACTCTCTAAGTGTGCCCGAGAAAGAGTATCCGGTACGACATTTAGCGCTCCCTTTCTGTGTGTCGAAGGTATAGGATTGGAGATCAAGACTCCACCGGGCCAGACGACCGTTCAGGTCTCTCATACTCTTTAGCCACTTAAGGCTTGAGTGGTCGGTGATGACAGTAAAATCCATACCCTCAACATAGGGCCTGAAACGTTTGATTGCCATTACAGCAGCCATGCACTCTTTCTCGGTCACACTGTAGTTTCGTTGACACGAGTTGAGCTTCTGGGAGAAGTAAGACACTGGACTCTCTTCATCGTCGGTTTTTCTTTGAAAAAGCACTGCACCTATACCTGAATCAGAAGCGTCGCACTGGATGTAAAAGCGCTTCTTGAAATCCAGGTGCGTGAGAACAGGGGCTGATGTTAGTGCCGTTTTCAGTCGCTCAAACGCTGCAATTGCTTCATCAGTCATCTCGAACTTTGTGTTTTTCTTTTTCAGCGTATCGGTCAACGGAGCCGTCAGGGTAGAGAAGTCCTTGATGAACCGTCTATACCATCCTGCTAGACCAAGTAGCCGACGAACCTGTCTTGGGTTCCTGGGAAGCGGAAAGTCAACGACTGCCTCGACCTTGGCCGGGTCAGTCTTTAACTTTCCACCACCTACGATATTACCTAAATATTTAAGTTCTTTAAAGCAAAATTTGGATTTTTTGAGGTTAATCGTTAGGTTTGTTTTTCTCAAGCAATCAGCTACCTGTTCTAGCAGACTGATATGCGTCTCAAAGTCCGGAGCGATGATAAGCAAATCGTCTAGATAGACGAAAACTCGATCTCTGAGTCGTGCAGGAATAACTTTGTCCATTATTATTAATCGGCATAACCTTTGAGCGGCATTACACAACCCAAAAGGCATAACCTTAAACTGGTACAAAGGTCTCCCCGGTACCGCAAACGCAGTTTTCTCCCTACTCTGTTCCTCCAGCGGTATCTGCCAGAATGCCTCCTTCAGATCCACGCTACTTATAAAGTAGGTGTCTGGTAGACGACTGAGGAGCCCTTCGATATGAGCAAGAGGGTTAGCATCCTTCTTCGTAACCGAGTTGACCTAACGAGCGTCAAGGCAAAACCGGTATTTTACGGCGTTGTTTTCGCCTATCTTCTTTATAAGGGCAACAGGTGAAAACCAAGGGCTCTCGCTCTCCTCAATAACGCCGAGCTCTAGCATTCTGTCCAATTCCTGGTACAATATGGCTTGCACCGCTGGGGAAGCAGGGTAGTGACGCTGCTTGACAGGTACCGCATCTCCGGTATCTATGACGTGCTCCATCAAAGACGTCTTACCTAAGCCGTGACGGTCATAGTCAAGGAACTTCATCCTGACAGCTTCCAACCTCGACTGTTGCTCAAGAGACAACTGATGAGCGTTTAGCAGGTCGGCTTGTTCTTCCATCATCGAAATTGTGCTCACCACACCCGGTGCGATTTGGAAAGCCTTCCAAAAATCTACACACAGGTACAACTCCTGATCCAGGTTTGGAACCAAATCAAATTCAATGGGTGCTTTTCGTCCTTTGTAGAGCACTTCTACCTTAATTTTGCCGACTATTGACTGCAACTTGCCGTCAGCTGTCTTAACACCTGATTGATGAGGAAGCATGGGAATCTTGAGTTCCTCCAACAAATTCTTACAATTTTTGCCTAAAATGCTTACGCTAGCGCCACTATCGAGCAAACCAAGCAAGTTTCTATTGCCTATAGTGACCCTAGCGTAAGGTCTTGGGTCGAAAAACACATCGACCACCGTCGACAAAATGCTTTTTCTAATATTTTTTCTGAGTTTGAACCTTTCTCGAGTTTTTAAGATTCTTTTCGAAACTGCACTACTCTTTTGGTTAAATATCCTATCCCTAGCTATATCCCTTAATCTAATGTGAAGAGGTCTAATTTCATACCTCTTTACTTCTTGTACCTTATCTTCTTTGCGTTGTAATATTTCTACTTTGTTTGCTTCGTTTCTCTTAGATATTACTGCGGGGCTTGGGTGGAACGTGACTCCCCCGAAGACTTCACGTTCCTGTACCGGTTTCCCGGATTGCACTTGGGGCATTTTGGAGTTATACCTGGTACAGGTGACCTGGCTGCTCGCAGTTCCAGCACTTCAACGCAGAAGTATCGTTGTACAACCGATTGGATTTTGGTCGAGCTCCCATGTGCTGCAACGTGGCCAATTGGTCTTCGGGGTGCCTTTGCTCCTCCGGCTCGGTCTCCAGCTCGTACACCATGGGCTTCATTACCTGTCTATTTTGATGGGGACCATCTCTCGTCACTGGAAAGGTGTGATCGGCATCTTTACACGCCATTCTCAGCTGGTCCATTGTAATAATGATTTGCGGGTAGACCAGTCTTCCTAAATGCTGGTTTAGATTTTTTTTAAGGATGCGCACCAGCTCACCTTCAGAAATCTGCATCCTGAGCTGAGATCTCATCCGGGTTATGGCAGCGAAAAACTCATCAACCGGCTCCCAGTCGCCCTGCCTGCGGTCCATAATGTCCCGAACCACGTCGAAATCCGACCGCACGTCTTGGAATTGCCTCTTAAGGGCGTCGCGCAATGTGGGCCAGTTGGGACGAAAAATGGACCGTTGGAACTGCCAGTACCATTCATAGGCGGCATCTGAGAGGAGAAGATGGAAATTTCTCAAAATCTCAGCCCAGGCACATTCGTACTGACTTTGCAGGGTCTCAATGCGGAAGACGAACTCCTCCACGGTCAGCTTGTTGGAATCTCCATCGAATTTCAAACCCCACTTGTCAACCCTGACGGGGACACCTTGCGGGTTTGAGGGGTAATTCGAGTGACCGTAAGGACCTCGTCGAAACCGGTTCTGCTCCGGGTGAAAGTGAGCTTGGTACGCTCCATATTCACCCCTAAAATCTCTTGCTTGGTTTGGTTCCCTCGGTGGAACAAACGGCCTCGCAGACTGATCCAGCTGAGAATGACCGTTGACATTGCCAGCATTTTGAAATGCGGCTCCACGACTTGAGGGAAGTTGCCTTTCTACCGGCGGTGGTACTAAGTTGTCAGGTCCACTTAAGCTCTTCTGGAACTCTTGGAGACTGACCCTCATCAGCTCTGTGAGAGACTCCGTCAGTTTCTCCCCGAGAGAACTAACATGGGTCTGACAAGCATTTCCCACTGCCACATCGATTGCGGACTGCAACTCCTCAGAGATGGTCCCGCTCGTTTGGCCTTGGTCGGCACCTACTCCAGCGTTACTCGCTTCATCCTTCTTGCCCGAAGGCTGAGGATTCTTCACTGAAGACCTGCCCCCAAAACCTCGCTTAGTACTCCTCGTATCCATTGCAAAATTAATATCTTGTTCTTTGTCTTTTTCATTATTCATGACTCAAAAAAACAAAAAAAAAACACTATTAAAAAAAAGAAACACCAAACCGAAGAACAGAGAAGACCAAAGACTAAAATCGCAAATGATGAACTAATTCCTAAACACAATAAAAATGGAATGAAATTGACAACAAAAAAAAAAAAAACTTAAAAATCCTAACAAAAAATGACTACACTAAAACCTCAAAACGAAATCAAAACTGAACTAAACGAAAAGGTATCAATTTGTATTTATATGTTTTGTATTTGTTTTGACTTGTTTGTTTTTTATTTTTCAATCTGATTCGGGGGATGTGGAAGGCGGATTTGGATGCATCTTGGTTGGCTTAAATGTTGAGGTGAAGATCCTGACAGCAGCATCATACTTTTAACATTGATATCTCTCCTCTGAAGTGCGGTAAGACACAGAAAGACAATAACAAAATTAACAACATAAAAAACTTTAACAAAGGATTATTGTTGTTGTTGTTCAGTTCAACAGTCCTCGTCGCGATTGGTCAGGCATGCCAAAAGCTTCCCTTTCCAAGACTTACGATTTTTTCTGAACCAAACACCATCAACGTTAGAAATAGAATTGGATATAGGGTAGGTTAGCTACTGCTGTTTTATGGTCTTGATTCATAGTCGCTATTCTGGCGGTATGTCAGAGACTTTCCACCAGAAGACATACTAGAATCTTAACCTTGAAACTGCAGAAGCTATAATAACACAATTTAGGAAGGATGGGATTAGATAAGTCAGTCACCACTGCTCTGGAATTCGAATCCAAGTCGCGATTCAAGTGGTATGTCTTAGGACTTTCCACTTGACGACTTACTTGGTTCTAATATCCAAAGCTGCGGTAGCTATAACTTACCCAGGGAGGAATGATTCTCCAAGTGACAGCAGAATGTGTCGTCGCAAATGAAAAGGCATGCTAAAAAGCTATCCTTATCATGACATACGACTCACTCTGATGCCGCTTGGAAAATCGACTAAGGTTCTGACAAACACTTTGGACAACACGTCTGGGCGCCATTTGTAATACGGTAGGGGTTGAAGGTTGGGAAAGGTAGTTGGATAAAGGAATAGAATTGGGATCGGTAGAGGATTGGATTAGGTAGTGGGAAAGTTGAGTTAGAGGAAAAAGGATAGGATTGGAAAGGAATATGGAAAAGGAAAGGAAAGAATAAAGGAAAAGTAAAAAGAAAAGGAAGGAAGCGGATATTGGAAAAGGAAGGGAAAAGGAAGTGTCGTGACGAAGGATCCTGGCACGCTTGCGAGGCACGGCTCAGCTCGCCGGATTAGGTGGGATCTTGTCCCTTCGACAGACGTAAACCAAATTACAAAACATAAATCGTGCCAAAAAACCACCACCACAAAAACCTTACCACACTTCAGGCACTGCATGGTGACATCGCAGTGTGGCCTGTAGCCCACCCAACCATGGAACTCGGTCGGCCATGTTTTCGAGTTCCCCGATCGCGATCACTGCTGCCAGGAGAAACCAATCACCACCGATGCATCGCCAACCTCCTCATCCGCCTGAAATCGTGCTCAGCACGCCATCATTACTTTGCCGCAGAAAGAAAAAACTTCAGCTTCAAACCTTCGGCGTGATGAACATTTTTATTTTAAACAAAACTAATAACAAATTTAAACGAAAATCCAAATGACGCAAAACAAAGGAACTCAAGAATCTTGACCAAAAATGAAGCTAAAATTTAACTGTAGATAAACAAAATGAACTAAAACTCAAAACAACGCGAAAGACTAACCATTAAATAATAAATTAACAGAAAAATAATAAAGGACAAGAAAAAAAGAATAAATAACAAAAATCCTAACACTAACTTTAATACTATTTTCCTATGTTTTATATTTTTTTTGTATAATTTTATGATTTAATGTTTTTTTTTATGTTTTTTTTTTTAGTAAGTGTTTTTATGTTTTTATTATTTTTTTGTATTTTTATAATTTTTATATTCGTTCCTCTTTAGTTTTTGTATCTCTTTCTTTCTGTAGTTTAATTGTTTTTGTGTACTTGTGTGTTTTCTGTAATTTATTTTAATTTTTTTCTAATTCCTTTTATCTTCTTCTAGGTTTCCTTTTTCAACCTCAACCGATCCCTTTATCCCCCTGGCTACACTGGGATTGCTTCCACCCACTTACTTTTAATCCTGCCTAAAAGGAGCTCCCTGTAGCGGATATATGGCCGCAAAGTGGCCTCGTACCAACATTAAAAGTAGCCTAAGAACCGATAAGGAGAAGTTTGCTGGCCCAATACGAAAGGAAATTCCAAAGGAAACCCACAAATTTGACACACACAAAAAAAAGGAAATATCAACCAAAAAATGTAAAGAAAAAATGAATAAAATGGTATAAAAAATAAAAAATAAAAAAGGTAAAATAAATGTTAAAAATGACTAAAAATGAAATAAATAAATAAATAACAAAAAAAATCACGCCGAAACACTTATACCAAAAAACAGCAGCACCGGAACAAAATTTTACGTTGGGCCCTGCGGGCGCCTGACACTTCAGGCCGGACCTGACTTCGCCCTTGCACTCGACCACTTGCACTATGTTTATGGGTTTTGGCCTCCTAATGCTTTCGATTTATGACAAGCATACATATATATGTTTTGCACGCACGAATTAATTTAATTGTGTAAATAAATGTAGACAAATTTCTATCCACGGCTCTGGGATCTAATTACGAGTTTACTTGGTAGCCTGGGTACCCACAGGCTCGTATCCAGTTACTAAGATTATTTTTCTCGTTCGTATGTTTTTCCCTTTATTTTATGAGTTCTTTTACTATCCAAATTAAATTTGTCGAATATGTTTGACTCCAAGAACTACCAAAAAAAAAATCCACTTCATAATCGCGCTAAGAAATTTGAATTTAAACTTACCCGTGGAATGTGCAATCAATGTCTGTACAAATATGCATATACGTACCTATGTATTCGCTGGCCTTATTTTGTATTTTTGCTTGTCCCTCCTTTTTTTTACACTATTTGCTATTATATTAGAAAACTAATTAAAAATCTACACCGCTTATAATATATTAAATTATAAAACTGCACTTACATTAATCGCATAAAATTTTCAAGAAAAAAAGGAAAATTAATTGACTCTACAGCACTTTCTTTGACTTTGGACGACTTTTTGTCCATCTTCAAAGTCGAACGGTGACTTCTCCATCCACATCATTTACTATCACCAGCCTCTTGAAAAATGTGCCAGGTCGACTCACAGTGGCGTCTGGCGTAGCATCGCTAGTAGGAATGATGTGGGGGCGTTCAAGATTTTAATTTTAATTTTTATCTAAAATAATTACAAAACACTAAATAATGTACGCATATAAACTTACACTACAATAATAAATACTTACATAAATACAATAATAAATACAATAAATACTCAACTTAACATAAGCTACCTATAAACATACAGTTTCAGTTTTAGGTTTTAAATTCATTTTTATTATTTATCACTTATATCTACTTACTTGCTACCAAAAATGTTTAAACTAGCTTACATAATAGCTTAATTAACTTACTGACCCTAGGCGGGTACTCTAAATTACACAATAACTTAATTTTAATGCCTTTCGGCCTAATGATCTAGTATCTTTTTCTAACTATATATATCTAATATTATAAATAAGAAAATTGTAAAAAACTTAGTTTTCTTGATCATTTTTTATGGTTTTTCTTAAAAATACTTAAACTAATTAAAACTACTTAAAACTAATTAAAAACTACTTAAAACTAGAGCTGCCACAGCAGCTTTTCTTGGTTTTTTTTTTTTTGGTTTTTGTATTTTTTCTATTTTTTGGATTTTGGGACGCAGCTTGTATTTCAAATTTTTTTTTTGATTTTGATTTTTTACGATTTTTTTGTGGTTTTCGACGCTTTTTTTTTTTTTTTTTTTTTTTTTTTTTTTTTTTTTTTTTTTTTTTTTTTTTTTTTTTTTTTTTTTTTTTTTTGCCACTGTGCCTGTACAAGCCAGCCATTGGCGACTCGCTATCGGTAACATTTTCTCAGACAACCACCAGAATAGTTTTGACGTTTCAATAACGTCCCGTCTATCGCGATCTGATACCGCCCTACTGAACCGGAGAAGCTCTTCAGCTTCTCCGCCTACTGCGGCGACGTCCCGGCCATAAAGGAGCCGTCGTTCCACGGTTACGGCAGACGTGGTAGATTAACGGAACCGCCAATCTGTCCTGTATCAAACCTATCATGTCAAAATAGAGGAAAGCCTCCGGTGGGACAAATCCACTGAAACGTGTTCTCTCCATATATTCTATGTTGGGGTAGTAAGCCCCAAAAATCAGGAGAATGTTTGATTTTTATACATCTTTTTTTTATATCTTTCCCTTTTGATCATTTTCAACAGCTTTGTTTGTTTGGTTGTTTGATTTGTATTTTGCTTGCATTGGGCTATATTTTTAAGTCAAATAATTTCATGAGGAAAGCTATTAGCTTCAACAAAAAAGAGCTACTGCAAAATCCTGTGTTATATACACCACCAGGTGAAAAACAGGGTGAAAATTCAATATGAATACAGTTTTTATTTGTTTAATTTTTGATCCAGAGAAAAAATTTATTTGCAAATATCACTTTTTTTTGAACAAGTCCACTATTAATCCATGGCAATACCATCCATGTTTTTACTGTGGTAAATTACGACAGTAAAATGATTTGTTGTTTTTCCCCAAGGGAAATTTTTATTGTACTATATATTAGCATAAAAAAACGCGACTATTGTATGGGGAATTTTCCTATACCTGTGAAAATACCCCTGTTCTGTTCAATAACTCTTGGTTTTGGATCCTGAATAGTATTTACATTAGCACGACTAATTAAACCTAATTTCTCGCATGCAATAATACCTAATATATTAACTGTATTTTTTTCTACTATAAGAAACTCTTGATCTAAACTTTTGTTATTAATAAAACATGTTAAAACAATGCTGAATTTTGGACGAATAAGTTCTCCTCCGAACGCTTCTAAGGCTCTCAAGCACGGCCACGGTTTAATTATTTTATTAGTTTCTATACGACTAAAATACGAGGTTGGCAAAACATTTTCTTCTGCACCTGTATCAAGCTTAAACGAGATCGGAGTTGACTCCACGATGATAGACTCCATCGAACACTTTTGTTTTTTTGTACTTATATCATAATATGAAAAAATTCGTTTCATTTTCATCTGCATTTTTAATGCAATCCATCTGGCCATTTTCATTACTATTTTGTAAGAATAATTCATTTACCTTTTTTGTTGTGCACGCGTAAGCAAAATGATTTTTCAAATTGCATTTTAAACATACTTTTCCAAATACTGAACATTTATTCGGGAATGTTGCTTATGGCAACGGCAAATACATACAATCTGTAAAAAGAGCAATGGAATGTTAACTTATTCAAATAAATATTTAATAAAACAATAAAAGTAAAATGAAAAGTAAAAGAATCCTTACTTGAGAGTATACAACTGAAAGTATTGTAATACGGTTGGGGTTGAAGGTTGGGAAAGGTAGTTGGATAAAGGAATAGAATTGGGATCGGTAGAGGATTGGATTAGGTAGTGGGAAAGTTGAGGTAGAGGAAAAAGGATAGGATTGGAAAGGAATATGGAAAAGGAAAGGAAAGAATAAAGGAAAAGTAAAAAGAAAAGGAAGGAAGCGGATATTGGAAAAGGAAGGGAAAAGGAAGTGTCGTGACGAAGGGACCTGGCACGCTTGCGAGGCACGGCTCAGCTCGCCGGATTAGGGGAGATCTTGTCCCTTCGACAGACGGAAACCAAATTACAAAACATAAATCGTGCCAAGAAACCACCACCACAAAAACCTTACCACACTTCAGGCACTGCATGGTGACATCGCAGTGTGGCCTGTAGCCCACCCAACCATGGAACTCGGTCGGCCATGTTTTCGAGTTCCCCGATCGCGATCACTGCTGCCAGGAGAAACCAATCACCACCGATGCATCGCCAACCTCCTCATCCGCCTGAAATCGTGCTCAGCACGCCATCATTACTTTGCCGCAAAAAGAAAAAACCTCAGCTTCAAACCTTCGGCGTGATGAACATTTTTATTTTAAACAAAACTAATAACAAATTTAAACGAAAATCCAAATGACGCAAAACAAAGGAACTCAAGAATCTTGACCAAAAATGAAGCTAAAATTTAACTGTAGATAAACAAAATGAACTAAAACTCAAAACAACGCGAAACACTAACCATTAAATAATAAATTAACAGAAAAATAATAAAGGACAAGAAAAAAAGAATAAATAACAAAAATCCTAACACTAACTTTAATACTATTTTCCTATGTTTTATATTTTTTTTGTATAATTTTATGATTTAATGTTTTTTTTTATGTTTTTTTTTTTTAGTAAGTGTTTTTATGTTTTTATTATTTTTTTGTATTTTTATAATTTTTATATTCGTTCCTCTTTAGTTTTTGTATCTCTTTCTTTCTGTAGTTTAATTGTTTTTGTGTACTTGTGTGTTTTCTGTAATTTATTTTAATTTTTTTCTAATTCCTTTTATCTTCTTCTAGGTTTCCTTTTTCAACCTCAACCGATCCCTTTATCCCCCTGGCTACACTGGGATTGCTTCCACCCACTTACTTTTAATCCTGCCTAAAAGGAGCTCCCTGTAGCGGATATATGGCCGCAAAGTGGCCTCGTACCAACATTAAAAGTAGCCTAAGAACCGATAAGGAGAAGTTTGCTGGCCCAATACGAAAGGAAATTCCAAAGAAAACCCACAAATTTGACACACACAAAAAAAATGGAAATATCAACCAAAAAATGTAAAGAAAAAATGAATAAAATGGTATAAAAAATAAAAAAAAATAGGTAAAATAAATGTTAAAAATTACTAAAAATGAAATAAATAAATAAATAACAAAAAAAAAATCACGCCGAAATACTTATACAAAAAAACAGCAGCACCGGAACAAAATTTTACGTTGGGGCCTGCGGGCGCCTGACACTTCAGGCCGGACCTGACTTCGCCCTTGCACTCGACCACTTGCACTATGTTTATGGTTTCTAGCCTCCTAATGCTTTCGATTTATGACAAGCATACATATATATGTTTTGCACGCACGAATTAATTTAATTGTGTAAATAAATGTAAACAAATTTCTATCCACGGCTCTGGGATCTAATTACGAGTTTACTTGGTAGCCTGGGTACCCACAGGCTCGTATCCAGTTACTAAGATTATTTTTCTCGTTCGTATGTTTTTCCCTTTATTTTATGAGTTCTTTTACTATCCAAATTAAATTTGTCGAATATGTTTGACTCCAAGAACTACCAAAAAAAAAATCCACTTCATAATCGCGCTAAGAAATTTGAATTTAAACTTACCCGTGGAATGTGCAATCAATGTCTGTACAAATATGCATATACGTACCTATGTATTCGCTGGCCTTATTTTGTATTTTTGCTTGTCCCTCCTTTTTTTTACACTATTTGCTATTATATTAGAAAACTAATTAAAAATCTACATCGCTTATAATATATTAAATTATAAAACTGCACTTACATTAATCGCATAAAATTTTCAAGAAAAAAAGGAAAATTAATTGACTCTACAGCACTTTCTTTGACTTTGGACGACTTTTTGTCTATCTTCAAAGTCGAACGGTGACTTCTCCATCCACATCATTTACTATCACCAGCCTCTTGAAAAATGTGCCAGGACGACTCACAGTGGCGTCTGGCGTAGCATCGCTAGTGGGAATGATGTGGGGGCGTTCAAGATTTTAATTTTAATTTTTATCTAAAATAATTACAAAACACTAAATAATGTACGCATATAAACTTACACTACAATAATAAATACTTACATAAATACAATAAATACTCAACTTAACATAAGCTACCTATAAACATACAATACCTAAATAAATGCGCAAAAAATAAAACAAATGGAAGTGTATGAAATAAATAATTTTTATATTATACGAAAAACAGAAGGTTCAGTTGATTACATATGCATTATAGAATCAATCTTCTGTTTTTCTTTTTAAATACATCCACTACTTCATCTACGTCAA
Organism: Melanostoma mellinum; assembly: GCA_914767635.1. Taxonomy (NCBI): domain Eukaryota; kingdom Metazoa; phylum Arthropoda; class Insecta; order Diptera; family Syrphidae; genus Melanostoma; species Melanostoma mellinum. The sequence goes on along the minus strand of OU612059.1, from coordinate 115,767,459 downwards.
TAGCTATCCCGTAGTGAATATTCATGAGAGCCAACGAGCCAAGCCGTTCAGTCTGTTTTCACCCGTTGTGTTTCGCAAATAGTTTTTAAGTCTCCGTAGGCTTGAGAAAGTCCTTTCTGGTGTTGCAGTGGAAACAGGTATGGTAGCCAATATCTGAAGCAACGTGTAAATATTTGGATATAATTTTTTGCTTCTTCATATAGATGACCGTACTCTTTGTAAACTTTATTTCTCAATAGTTGCAAAGCGTTAATAACATTATCCACGTGACTGAATGCTGTTATGAGATCGGTGTTAACTGTTTGCAGTTGTTTTGATAGCGACAATGTAAAGCTCATGACTTTTTGAAGAATTACTAGGCACATAAAAAAATTCGAAGATCGTGTGTTAAGCATTTGAGCAGCTTGCTGCGATGTTTCTTTATTGTGGCTAGTTTGGAGTTCTTCGAGTGCATTGGCAATAGCTGGATAAATTTCCTTAAATCGCATAACGGCTTCATGCTTGTGAACCCACCGTGTTTCACACATTGCCAGCAGAGTTTTTTGATTTCCAGCCGGTAATAGGTCCCGAATTTTACCATTCAAAACAGCAGTGCGTTGAGCAGAATGTCTAAAGTAGGAACCAACAGACTGCACGATCCCAACGCAATTTCGCACATCTGCTTGTGAACACGAGTCAGCAATAGCAAGGTTGAGAGAGTGTGCACTGCAATGTACATACAGAGCTAAAGCACATTCTTTACGAATATACGCTTGGGCACCGTGCAAATACCCACTCATAGCTGCAGCTCCATCGTAGCTTTGACCTACCATATGAGAACAATCAATACCATGCTTTTTCAGAGCTGTGAGTATGAGATTAGCAAGACCGGATCCTGTCACGTCAGCAGTTGGAACGTACTCGAGGAACATCTCTTTAACCTTGTGTTTATCATCTTTTATGTCGACATAACGCAAGCACAGCGAGACTTGCTCCATATGCGCAATATCGGTCGTCTCGTCAGCGAGAATAGCAAAAAATTTTGCTTCCTTTACTTCACTTATTATATTATGTTGAATAATTTCACCGCAAATGTTTATTATTTCATTTTGGATCTGAGGGCTTGTGTAAAGGGCATTCTTCTGCGATGTGACAAAATGCTCAGAAAGATCTTTTTCCCCAGATTCGTCTGCGTATCGCAATAGTGCTCGAAAATTGCCATCATTCTGGAGGGGTTGTTCAGACTCTGTTTTGATATGGATCCGCCCCGAATCAGTTTTACCTCTTAAGGGAATGCCTTGTTTGCCACAAAAAATTATTCTTTTCACGATAGGAATTAGTTTCTTTTGGTTTTCTTGTTGCTGTCTCTTTCTTTCAGAAGACAATTGCTCATCGACTGAAATAGCCTGAGAAGACATATTTTTAAGGAAGTTATCTGCCAGTTCCGAATTCCGTTTGTGGTATCCTGATTTCGCATGAACTTCAAATATTTCCAGTGCATTTTTCACTTGCAAAAAGGCTCGGTTACAAGCTGGCCAACCCGCTGATGGCCCCCTTTGCCTTCATCAAGCGAACGCCTCATTACGACGCAAATTCTGCAGAACGCTCCACTTTTGCATTCGGAATATGACAACCAGGGGAATCTTTCCATCAATTTCGTTTGAAAGCGCAAATTTCGTTTTGTAGAAACGGGAAACTTATAACCATTAGGTGTGGTCCAAGGCTCTTTTAAGAATTTGGCCTTTAAAGCTTCGTCCTCGACCTTGTCTTGATTTGTGTAGAAACCAGCGTCCAGTTTAGCTGCAGAGTGAAAGATTGGTGTAACAAATGAGCTGGTGTTGCTGCTGGTCGTTGCCAGGCCAAATGTAGGTATGGTGCTCGTAGGCATAAAACTGGGCACCGCCGCCGGAAGTACCGCCGACTCGGTTTCGACATTCGATGCTGCAACTGAGGTCGAAGGCTCGCTTGCCACCACAATCTTACTCTCGGCATTAGAACAAGTACTATGTACAATGAACCCCTGAACCCCCCCCCCTGGCTACGCCCATGATATAAACTACCTAAAAAATAAATAACATAGATCCGTTGGCAAGTTACGAAACTGGCTACGCCCATGAAATAAACTACCTAAAAAATAAATAACATAGATCTGTTGGCAAGTTACGAAACACGTACTTATCAACTAGTATCACATCAGGCTTAGAGCTATCACAATACTTAAAAATAACTAACCTACGGGTATAAATAAATATAAATAAATAACTATACTATGTAAATAAATAAACTATAAATATATCTATGAAAATAAATAACAAATAAGAAACAATACCTAACACATACTTAGGGTGGTATTCACCAAACAATCTTAAGAGCGCTCTTAAAGCTAAGAGGCTCTTAGTCTTAAATTTGGATGTGCTATTCACCAAGCAATAATAGGGTCTAGTCTAAGCTAATTCGAATATTCGAAAAATAAGGGTGTTGAGCCTGTGAACGCACACTTTTCGAACTACTTCGAAAATTTCTGTGTAAATTGTCAAAATCAGCTGTTAAGCAAACCAAAAACAGAAAAAAATTTCGGAAATTTAAGAAAAGGTAAAACGTAAAATTAGTTCATTCTTTGTTATGCAAATCATAATTCGAATTTCTTATTTTTTTTCTTCCTAGTGCCTCGCTCCATTTTGATTTTTGAATAACAACACAAATGACGCTGTCAGTAAATTTCGAATTTTCTAAGTTATTGAAAACAACAACCGCTCATAACTTAAGAGTGGTAGCGACCACTCTTAAGTGTTATGAGCGCTCATAAATCTGCACTAATACTGATCGGTGAATAGGTTTATGAGGCACTTAGTTTAAGATTTCTTGGTGAATACCACCCTTAATCTTATAATAGTGCAGTGAGATTGACTAACCTATATGCATATTACCATAGCTATGGGAGGGAATGTTGAGTAGGCAGTATTCGTTAAGAATAGTTCGTTTCGCATATTAGTGTTCTTGTTGATAACAATAGATAGCAAATAGCAAAATGGTTTTCGGGGATGTTTAGGACAAAGCTAGTTGCAGTCGGGCAAATCAATGATTTAGTGGAACGAGTAGATAAGTGCAGTCTATTAAACTCATATACAAAAGACAATAGTGACATAAATATCACAGTAAAAAAAAAGTTTGCCTTCGAGGCTATTGAAACAAAACATAAATCAGGTACATATGGGTATGAGGATATGTGTAGATATCACAGATTTGTATTGCATTTAAAGTTTTTAACTTCTACCCAAATCAGGTACGTTTGTTTGAAAAATAGACACATAAGTGGACTAGAATAAAATATATATCGTCGGCTGAGTTCTATCTTGTTCAATAGGCCATTTTTCACGAAATCGAGTAAGGTATGCAGTCTTCATAATTTGGGGGCGCTCTTTCGTTTGGCGCAAACCATTTTGTTCTATCTCTTTTAGTTTTCAAGTTATGGAAAACTGCTTTGTTCAATAGGACACATTTCGAACTGTTTTGGGTGTTATTTTTGTTCAATAAACCACTTTTGATTCGTTCTGTATTACGTTGAACAATACAAATTCCATATATAAAACGACTTCCTTATTGATTTTTATTTATAACGTTTTTAAAAGACAAGAAAAACATCTAGTGTGACTTGTTTTAAAACTAAAATTGTCTACGCTTGCAGAAAAAATCTACTTCCAAACAATAATCTTTAATTATAATAAAAAAATTTCGACCTGAACCTTAAAAATCGATTTCCCAACATTTTGAAAATTGGACATTGAACAAGATAGAACTCAGCCGACGATATAGATATCAATGTTTGTATATTGCACTTAACCGTAGGTCTTTGACCTGTGTTCGGTCAGTCAACCGATGACCAAATTAATTCTCCAACGGAATGCTGACGATGCATTCTACTTTTCAATCCAAGCCAACAGTCACCACCGCCAGCCTCATATCATGGATAAATCGATCGCCTCAAATATCCACATTTGACGACCCAGCTATCAACCATAGCATATCCACATTTGACGACCCAGCTATCAACCATAGCAACACCCACGCAAGTACAGAGAAATGTATCTGCCAATGACTTGGCACAGATACGATCGTTTGTCTGAGGGTCTCTACTACTTGGTGTGGATACCCGATACACACCGCTGTCGATGATGTCATACGATGGCAGTATTTATGATGTATAAATACTGTCGCATCTATGACCTGCCACTACTTTTCGTTTGCAGTATGATGTCTCTCCCACGGATCGTAGCCTTAGTTGCAGGGGTCGGCACATTCTTTCTGTTGTGCCGTTGGACAGCCAGTGCATGGCATTGGTATCAGCTACTGGACTCCCTAAACGTGTGGGAGTTTTGGTAAGTCAGCAGTACGCTGTGGACTACTGAAGGTTGGTGGCTGGTGGTTGACATGGGCAGTCTTACTCAATTCTTCTTCACGACGTGGTCGTTTCCCTGACGTGGTATACTTGGTACAAATAATCGTGGTCGGCTCCTGGATAAGTGGTATCCAGTCATTACAAACCCTAGAAATAATATTCATCTTTGTACTATTGTGTATTTTAAGTATCGACATATGTAACTTGTGTTAATAATAAAAGTAACTATAATTAAATTCATTTGGTGTTCGGCATTGTGCCCTTTAAATTCGGTTCATTTGGGAAGTCACTTTTCTCCTTGCTCCCCCTCTTGGTTTATAGATTTCGGAAGTGAACATTATTCCCGAACATTTGGTGCCTCCTGTGAGGACCTGAAAAGTGCGTGTTTTCGTTTGGAAAGTTAATGTGTGTGGTAGAAGCTACCATACTCGGTTTGTGCGTGTTTGCAGTACTCATCCTCGTGCGCGTGACGTGGGTTATTTTGTGGTTCCAGTAACCAGTGCAATCAAGTGAAAGACAATTTAATTTGAGACGATAAATCAGAGAAATCATGGCTTTGAACCGACGATCGTCTCTATGTACCGCCATCAAGAGGCTCAGCTCAGCGGTCCTGACTGAGGAGGCGGAGGATTGGGATCTGGCGACGCTTCTGAGCTATCGCCAGAAGCTCACGGATTCATACGCGAGTTTCGTACAGGTGCACATGGAACTCGTGTCGGGCGAGGCGACGAGTGATGGTATCAAGGTCCACGATGCCTTGTACGCCATGGTGGAGACACAGGAGCAGGCCGCTCAGATCGAGATAGAGCGGCGCCTGCAACGACTCCACGCAACGCGCGAACGACGCGACAGCCACCACGGGAGCGAGCATAGCGTGGCGGGGCTGAGAGATGCGCAACATGGCACGCGCAGGAAAATCGACATGAAACTTGACCCGGTCAAGATTCCCACATTCGATGGGAAATTGGAGTCCTGGATGGCGTTCCGGGACACATTCGAGAGCTTGATCCACTTGGCGGATCTCCCGGAGCCCTACAAGCTGCAAAAACTCCGGAGTGCCATCAACGACAAGGATGTCGGGTTGGTTGGTGGCACGTATGAAGGCGGGTACGAGCAACTATGGGAGGAGCTCAAGCGCCGCTTCGACAACCCGGCAAAATTATCTGAAACGCACGCTCTGCGCATACTACTATTGAAGGCGGAGCCAGAGGAGACCGAGGCCGCTCTCCTGCGAATCGTAGACGCCGTCCGAGGAACCTACCGGGCGCTCCGGGTCTTGAAGGTGCTCGTGGAGCACTGGGACGTGATAACGTCGGCAGTTGTACTACTGAAACTGCCGGCCGCCACAAAAAAGGCTTGGCGGTTACATCACCCATCCCGCGACCTACCAAAGATAGAAGACCTGCTCCAGTACTTGGAGGAGCGGGCCAGTAGCCTGTCGGCTCCCGCCATACGCCAGGAGTCACACTCTAGAAGAGAGGCTGTCCTACCTGCCTCAAGTCAGCAGCGCACCCAGGCAGTCCGGACACATGCGGTTACCAATACCGCAGGACGGTGCATTTGTTGTCAAGAATCGCATTCTATCACGCAGTGTTGACGCTTTGGTTCAATGGGAATCAACAACCGCCTGACGAAGACGAGGGAATGGAATGCCTGCTTCAACTGTCTCAGCACTGGGCACAGGGCACCGCAATGCCCATCAACACGCTCCTGTCGCCATTGCAACGCGCGACACCACACCCTCCTCTGTCGCAGCGCTGAGTCAACTGGGACTAACCGCCGGAATGCCGATAAGACGAGTCCGGGACAGATGAAATTATCCGATCCTGGCGCAGGTCCGTATCCGAATCCATACATCAACAAGCGATGTGGTCCTCCAGAGATCTTCGAAGAGGAAGCCGAAGACCTCGCGGATTGACTCACCAATCCGAACTCGACCGTACTCCTGGCAACGGCGCTTGTCTATGCGTACGGTCCAACAAGAGAGCGTCGCTTGGCCCGAGCTCTGTGCGATCCTGGATCGCAGGTAAGTTTTGCAACCACTAACTTAATTGACAGGCTTCACCTACAGCCAGCAGCCCTAGGCTTATGTGTCAGATAATCATAGGGTCTGGGACTCGCAGCTTGCGAAAGTAGCGTGCAGTATTCGCACGGCCCAGCACGAAGTTTTAGGAGTTTCACCGTATTACGCAAATTTCGGTAGGGGAATGGTGACGTTTGCTGGTTCCTCCACCGCAACGCCCATTCAAAATAGTAGGGATAGTGATAGGGACCAGAGTAGGAATAGCGATAGGGACTTCAGTAGGGAACAGTTTAGGAAGCTTAGGGAACAGATAGCAATGAGATTAGAGTCGGCGTCTAAGAAGGCGCTTTCGCCGCCTATAACCTTCGACGCAGGGACGTTCAGTTCCTTCCAAACGAGTTGGTTTGGCGACGGAACTTCGCGCTTTCTGATGCAGTGAATTATTACGCTGCAAAGTTAGCTCCGAAGTTTGTGGGCCCGTTTCGGGTGAAGAAAAGAGTGTCGGCTTGGACATACGTTCTCGAAGATGCCAATGGTGTCTCTCGAGGAACGTGGAATGTCAAGGACCTCAAACCTTATTCCAACGACCCTGAAGAGAGGGCGTAAGGTAGTCACGTAGCAAGGATGTGCTCGCAAAGATATACTGAGAGCAGTAAACGCTCTGTGATGTACTTATACTCTCGCCAGGAGCGATTGAGTTCTGGTTGTGTTGTCTGCTAGTGTGTGCTCCATTTCGTTGTGTTGTCTAACCTTTTCTTTTCCTGTTACTTCGGCTTTTCTTTCGAAAAGCCCAGTTTCTCTCTTTGGTAGGTAAGGGTGGAATTTGTTACGGTAAATTTTCCCGTAACAAAAACCATTCTTACATTTAGTTATTTACATTTCGATATCCCTCTCTTTTCCTCAAACCCTTCCCTATCATTTCTCCGTCCCATCATTTCTCCGTTGTTTGCTCTTAGCAATGTGATCGAAACATAGCTTTGAGCAAATGACAAAATAGGTGCATGTCGTAATCAGCGGACGAGCTGAACTGATGTCGGCGTTTGGTGTGTCGAGCCAGAAGCCTCTGGAGACTCGCACACCATTTACCTAATTGAATGTCATACTTCGTCACTCACATACATCATCATTCACATATACTTACATTCATATACCATCATCAACCCATTATCGGCATGCACATACATCATCTTTACACTCATCATCATTCACACACCTCATTACACACACTACACAAGCAGGATATATCACACACAACACTATACACATACATACACATATCACAGGTGTGAACAATTGAAATGGCACGTGTGGAAGCCATACTTCGTTATGAAACACACTGTACAGCGTAGTGCTGCAAGTGTAAACATCCTAAAGTTAACTTTTATTTTTGTAAAACCGATTCATAAGAATGAAACGTTAATAGTTTTCCCTCATCCCCAAATCTGCGCAAAGATCCACCGAATAGGGTAAAGTAGTTCATTTTGGTTTTAGTAGCTTTTCCTCCCTTCTTCAATGTTCAAAAGTTGTATAATAGTGAATTTTATCCTTCCCCTGACTCAGTAGATTATATAGTAGAGTAACTGGGAAAATGCCCAGAAGTATTATTTTCAACTTTCAGGAACTTTCATTTTTCTCGACAAGTTTTATGGGAGGGGTCTGATCTCGACTAATGAGCTGGATAAGTTTTGGGAACAAACCCTCAACAACTTTTTCAGTTCAATGTGATTGGAAAATTGTGCGAGTGAAAGGTCTCGCTGGAATTCGACAACGGAGGTGCTTGTCAGCCATAAGGCTGCATGTGCTAGAAAGCCGTGACAGAAAACCTCGAGACACGATTGGCCGATTGTATGAATGTGTGTGTGAATTTGAAAGTCGAGAAAGGACAAACTGACAAGATCAAACACTTCTTGGTTGACCTAGTTAACGAGTGGTGTTATTTTGCAAATTGAGATTGAGAAAAAGAAAGTTTAGAAAGTGAAAGTTGGAGATAGTTTGTAAAAGTTTTGAAGATTAGTTTTTAAAATTGTAAGAAAAGTTCTTGGAAATTGTTTAGAGTCAGTGAAAGGATTAGAATTGAGAAAGGAGGAGAAAACGTCAGACGGACGAACATAGAAAATTTGAAGGAGGAAGGAGTAGCTGAAAAAAAGATAAGTAGAGTTTTATAGTTTTCTTGCAAGTGTTGTCAAATATAGTTTCGGTTGTTCTTTGCCAACGAAATTCTCAAAATTGTGAGACACGCGACCCTTTTTAGTTTTAATAATTGTTCTTTTCGGGAAAGAACAATTAACGTTTCATTCTCCGGTTATTTTCATTTGATTACCTTTTGAACGGTTCACCTAACCGTCCACCATTGTAATTTTATAGTTGAAAAGATTTGGGTTTTTAGTCCAACTTCTTGTACGGTTTTCCCAACAGTTAAACAAAATAAATAGCCTTAAATCCCATTGGGAATTTAAACTTCGTATTTTAATTCGGTTCTTACTATTTCAGAACAAATTCGTGGTTTGGAAGTTTCACCTCAAAATTTCCTGGCGCCCACTTTTCTTAGTACACCCTGTACTGAGAAATAATACATTTTAATTCGTCTTGTAATAATTATTTAATCGGTCATTTTATTCGCGATCGTCTTTAATCACGCTACGCTTACCTTTTTTTGTTTACGAACCCAGCCCAGCTGAGTTTAGCCGTGGTGTCAGCAGCCTACCTGCTGAGTGTTACACTTTTTAGCTTATCAGCGCGATTGACAGTTCGTTTGTTTACCTCGCGGCACACCGGTTGTGCATTTCTTTTAATCGTTTTTAATTTCGTTATTTTATTAATTGTTTCTTATTAATTGGATTCGGATAATCCAATCGCGACAAGTAGTTCCGATTCATCGTAAAGTTAACTTTCGCGAAATAAAAGTGTAACAAATTGGCGCCCAACGTGGGGAGAAAAAGTTAGGAGAGATAGGGAAAATTTTAGAAAGTAGACCAAAGAGTAAGAAGTGTAAAGAGTACTTGAAGAGTTTAGCTAAGGTAGAGTGGGGAATAGGTAGGCTAGATAGGTCGCAGCCAGAGGATGGTGAGCAGGAAAAATTGAGATTAGGTTTGAAAAACAAATTGATTATGGCATTAGCGGACTTAGAGGAAGTCCTAGATTCAGAAGAAGTAGGAGACGCGAAGGAAGATGGTATTCAGCTATCAGCCGATAGTCTGAGAGCTTCAGCGGCAGGACCAGCGCCATCAGCAGCATCAGCATCAACAACAGTAGCAGCATCAACATCATCATCAGCAGCAGCAGGAACAGCAGCATCAACATCAACAGCAGTACCAACTTTAACACCAGTTGCATTAGAGACTGGAAATAGGGAAGAAAATATAGCTAGCGAAATTCATGTTAATAGGATAGAAGAGAATAGGGAATTTGACAGCAGAGAAAGAATTTTTGTTAGTGAGAGGTTTGAGAACCTAGCGAAGTGGGATGTAAAGTTCACCGGAGAGCGTTGTGGAGCTTCCGTGAACGCATTCCTGGAGAGGGTTGAGGAGATCCGTCAGGCTCGTGGAGTGACGGAAGCAAAGCTGTTGCGGTCGGCAGCAGATTTGTTTGTAGGTAGGGCATTGATATGGTTTAGGGCAGTTAGGGTTTCGATAGGTTCGTGGCAAGAACTAGTCAGCGAGTTAAAGCTGGAGTTCTTACCACCAAATTATGATGATCTTTTGTTAGATGAGATTAGGCGTCGCACACAAGGCCGAGATGAATCCATCGGAGTCTATGTGGCGACGATGCAAAATTTGTTTGGAAGGCTTTCCGAACCCATCTTGGAGGGTAGAAAGTTGGCGATGATTCGAAAGAATCTCACACCGTTCTACCAGACGCAGCTTGGATTGGCTAATCCGACTAGCGTTTCTGAGTTGGTCAGATTAGGGCGTAGCTTAGAGTCGGTTAGGGCGAATGTGGAATCGTATGTTCCACCTCCAAGCGGTCTGTTAAATAAAACCAACCGCTTCGTTTAAGTGCTCGACAATGACTGACGTTTTATTTAGTGATTTCATAAAGAGAGATAATTATTACAGTTCAAGTTGATACAGTTTTGTTAGACAACTGTTCTTATTAGAAAAAACATACATGAGAGTAGATTATGTGCATGAATAATATAAACTTCTCAACACTCCCACTTTTATATATGTAGGTGCACATAATTAAAAAAAAAATTCAAAAGTATTATTTTAGTAGGTATAACTTCTTTAGTTTCACTGAAGTAAATGTAATCAAAAAATTTTCTTTTGTTTTAATTCAATAATATTCAAAATATATCGTAAACGACAAAATCTGTCTTTGCTCAATGGTTTTGTAAATATATCACTGAGTTGATTATCCGAATGCACATATTTCAAATCAAATAGACCCTCAGAATATTTGTCACGTATAAAGTGGAACCGGACGTCTATGTGCTTTGTCCTCTTATGAAACTCTGGATTTCTTATTAATCGGATGGCACCTTGGTTGTCAACGTATAAAGTTGGTTTGATGTTCTGATTTGGTAGTAGGTCGCTGAGTAGCTGTTTGATCCATACTAGTTCTTTAACTCCCTCTGCCGCTGCCACATATTCGGATTCTGTTGTAGAAAGAGCCACGCATTTTTGGCGCTGCGATGCCCACGTAATGCAATTAGAGCCCATTAGGATAACCAGGCCACTAGTGGATCGTCTAGTGCTTACATCACCGGCATAGTCAGCATCACTAAAGCAATTTAAAGTTAAATTTAATTTATTTTCAAAAAATATACCATAATCCAGAGTCCCTTTCAAGTACCGCAAAATCCTCTTAATCATGTTGACATGAATTTTCAATGGATTCTCTAAGTGACGACTAACGCACCCAACAGCAAACGATAAATCAGGACGCGTTGCCACCATTAAATACATAAGGCTACCAACAGCCTGACGGAACGGGAAAACGATCTTCTCCTTCGAAGTTTCTGCATACTCTGCTGCATGAATCGTTGGATCTGCCGGAGTTGATACCACAGCTGCGTCAGACATATTAAATTTTTCTAGCACCCTTGCTGCATACTGTGACTGATTTAAATGAATAGACCCATTTTGAAGTCGCCTTATCTCCAGCCCTAAGAAACATTTGGCAGGAAAAACTTTGATCTCGAAATTTCTAGTTAAATATTCGCACAAAGTTTCGATATCCTTTTCTTCCGTGGCTGCCATAAGTCCATCGTCAATATAAATTGCTAAAAACAATTTCTTTTTATTCAGGTGACTGACAAATACACATGAATCAGCATTCGTAGGCCTCAAATTAAAATCCTTCAGTAGCTTCGTGAACATCTGGTTCCAACAACGAGATGACTGCTTAAGTCCGTACAGACTCTTATTCAGCCTCTAAACTCTCCCACTGCTGTCATCATAGCCTTTCGGCTGCGCCACGTAAACTTCTTCTTCAATTTTTCCGTTTAGAAATGCTGTCTTCACGTCAAACTGCCTTATGCTCATATTTTCAGCTGCAGCAATGCTAAGAATGGCTCTTACTGAAGAGAACTTTGCAACAGGACTAAATGTCTCTAAATAATCGATTCCATATTGCTGGCTAAAGCCACGAGCAACAAGTCTAGCCTTGAATCTCATCGCTTCATTTTCTGTTGCATGCTTCTTCTGATAAACCCATTTTGAGTCCACCAACTTTCGACTCTTGGGAAGAGGCATCAAATACCAGGTGTCGTTTTTTGCTATCGAAGAAATTTCTTCATCCATTGCTGCTTTCCAATGTTTAGAATCCTGACAGCAAATGGCATCCTCATAACATGTAGGAGAATCAGTTTCTGCAACAAAAGCACAACTTTCCTTTAAAGAAAAAAGTAAACTACCTGTATTTTGCTTCGCTTTTCTAATTTTGAGCCTTTCCCCAATAGTGTTGGCTTGTTTCTCTGTAGTCGCGTAACATTGATCATCTAAAGACTCACAGATATTATTATCATCGTCAGCACGCTCCCTACAGTCAACTTCAGCACATGGGCCGTCAGCTATTTTATCAGCAACTTCTCCAACTTTTTCATGAGCAACCTCACCGTTCGCAGTACCATTTGTCTCACCTATTTTCTCATCTTCATGAGCAACCTCACCGTTTAAATCACCATTTGTCTCATGAGCAATCACATCGTGTTCTCCTACGTTGTTCAATGAAATTGTATTCCGGTTCAAGTTTTCGTCCTTCGATGAAGTTCCAAGATCGTTGAAAATCAGATTTCGAGTTATTTCTATTTTATTCTCTTCTGGTATGAAAACTCTATAGCCTTTCACTCCATTTTCATATCCAACAAAAATACCCTTTTTGGACTTAGCATCCAGTTTTCTCCTCTTCTGCTCTGGAATATGAGCAAACACCTGTGTACCAAACACGCGCAAATACCCAATTTTTGGCTTTGAACCAAACCATAGTTCGTATGGTGTTGCCCCTTTCACAGTGCTTGTGCCTGTTTTATTCAAAACATGAACAGCTGTGCTAACTGCTTCTGCCCAGAATTTGTAGCTCATGTTTTTGGCGTGTAACAGGGACCTAGCTGCTTCCATTATGGTTCTCATCTCGCGCTCAGCAGAACCATTTTGCTCGGGTGTATAGGGCACAGTTTTTTTGATGTAAAATACATTGCATATTTAAGAATTGTTCAACACTTTTGTTAATATATTCGAGACCATTATCACTCCTTAGAACTTTCACACGTTTTTCAGTTTCAGCTTCTACCTCTTTTAAAAACTTTTGAAGAAAACCAAACACCTCTGATTTTTCTTTCATAAAATATACTTTGCGGTAATGGGAGAAATCATCTTTGAACAAAAGAAAATATTTGGACCCTCCAATCGACTGTGTTTGCATGGGTCCGCAAACATCTGTGTGAACCAATTCTAGAATGGATGTGCTCTTGCTTTCTGATTCATTGAACACCTTGCGATGAAGTTTTCCATACATGCAACCATCACATACAGAATCCGTTTTGTCAACAAATGGAATTTTTAAATCCTTTAAAATGTGTCGCACTTGGCATAGGTTTTGGTGTGCTAATCTTTCATGCCAGTGTTGCAATGTGTCCACTTTCCTTACAGCAATGTTTGCAGAAACCTGACAAGGCTCGTTCTCAATAACCTTGAACAAAAGCTTGAACAGCTTTGAATCACGCACTCCCACTGCAACGGTAATATCGTTCTTGCTCAACCTACATTTGTTGTTATCCGAAATAAATTGAAGACCTTTATCTAAAGCAGTGTTCAAAGAAAACAAATTTACTTGTAATTCGGGAACATACAGAACATCAAGCATGTGATTTTGTTCCCAACTTGAATCAACGAAAGATAGCACATCAATGTCGCCTTTACCAATGGCACTAATAGTATTACCATTGCCTATACGTACCATTACGGGAACCTTAAATAACTGAAAATTAATGAGCCACTCCCTCCTATTTGTCATGTGGTCGCTCGCACCAGAATCTAAGAGCCATTCATCGCCTTTACAAATCTGTTTCGCTACTACCGCTTCGCAAATAAAAGCTTCACCTCTTCTCATACCTTGGCTTTCATTTTTTTTGTTTTTCTGGACAGTCACGTTTCCAGTGTCCAACTTTGTTACATGCAAAACATCTCCCACGTTTGTTCTGCCTTAAGCCCTTTTCCAGAGATCCTTTAAAATGTTTACTGTATTTTCTCGTCAGTAACGCATTGCTCTCATTTACTCCGTTATTTGATTTAATTGACTTAAAACGTGCTTCTTCCATTACCAATCTAGAAGTGAGGTTATCTAAAGTTTGTTCAGCCTTTGCTGTTGACTCCCAGGCTGTATAAAAATGCTTATAATTATCTGGTAAAGTCATCAAAATCTTGGTGATGATCATAGAGTCGGAAATTTGCTCTCCGACATCGGCTAATTGTTGCACAAGCCCTTGCAATTTTGAAACATGTGTCGCCACATCATCTGCTGGGTCCATTGAGAACATGTAAAATCTTTTTTGTAGCATATGAATGCTTTCTTTAGATTTCGCTTCATAGACCGTCTCCAGTTTTTCCCACATGGCCCTAGAAGTTTTGCAGTTCACTACATGCAAAAGAGCCTGTGTTTCCATGGAAGTCACCAGAATCTTTTGTGCCTTGCTGTCACCCCTAGTCCAAGCAACCACAGCCGCAAGCAAATTTTCTTGCTTTATTGCGCCACCAACTACAGGATAAGTGGTTTCACCGTTTACATATTGAAATAGGTCAGCAGCAGTAAGAATGATTTTAATCTGGAATTTCCACAAATTCCACTGCTTTTGACCGCCTTATTTTTCAATCTTATACTCATACTCAGGTGCAGCCATTTTTATGAAGCGAACAAAAAAAATTAAAATTGAAAACCGTGTACTTAGTTGAGTATATATTTTGCACTTAAACTACCTGCCCGATTTCTTTCTGTGTAATACCAAAATTATCCACGTTCTTTTATCAAAATTATTCACGTTCTGTTACAGAAACCTAACTGGGTCCATAACCTGTTAAATAAAACCAACCGCTTCGTTTAAGTGCTCGACAATGACTGACGTTTTATTTAGTGATTTCATAAAGAGAGATAATTATTACAGTTCAAGTTGATACAGTTTTGTTAGACAACTGTTCTTAATAGAAAAAACATACATGAGAGTAGATTATGTGCATGAATAATATAAACTTCTCAACACGGTCGAAATAGGGCTTTGCTAGAACCGGATCTAGCATATGTAGGCGTCGAACCCGAAAGAGTCTTGGTTGTTGAAGATAACAACCAAACTCGTCCAGGTAGACGGAATTCGAGTCCTAACTCGAGTTTCAGTCCCGAACAGTCTGTCGGTAGGAGAGTTTCCACTGTTGAGGTTAACAGTGAAACTCGTCATTCCCAAAGAGCTTCGAATTCGAACTCGAATTCTGGTCTCAACTCGTCGAGGTCGGTGGTTAGGAGATGTTACGTTTGCAATGGAGAAGGTCATTTCGCAAACAGGTGTTCTGCTCCTAGGAGATGTTTTGGGTGTGGGAAACAGGGAGTTACAAAGAGTATTTGCCCGCAGTGTTCGGGAAACGGCAGACGCACTCTCGGGTCAGTAGGACGAGAGCGCCGTTAAATGCGTCGGGGTTGCCTACTGGTAACCAGTCGGCAGGAGTTAATTTGAGTTTCGCGCTTGAGCACGTAGGTAGGGACAAGAGACCATATATAGGTGTTAGTATTTATGGGATTAGGTTAGTAGGGCTTTTGGATTCGGGCGCTTCGCGCACAATCATATGTAGGGATGGATGGAAGATTTTACAGGGCTTAGGTATAAAGTCAGGCACTAGCAAAGTAGGTAGTGTTAGTTTAGCTGATGGTGCAGTAGTTCAGGTGGAAGGTGAAGTTTCACTTCCAATTATAATTAAAGGCAAGGTAGTTTAAGTAGGGTGCTTAGTTATACCTCATCTTCCTCACAGTCTGATTTTAGGAGCCGATTTTTGGGCTTTAGCGGGAATAGTCCCGGATTTACAATCAGGGGAATGGGAATTTTCGAATCAGAATTCGTTGAATTCAATTTCCCATTCTGAGCATTTGACTGAGGTAGGAGAGGTAGAAAAGCAACAGTTAGAAAGATTTTTAGACAGGACATTTAAAGAAATGCCTGAAGGATTAGGGTGCACACAGATGGTGGAGCACAAGATTAGGACGAAAGCTGAACCCATTAAGCAGAGATATTATCCGGTATCTCCTGCCATTCAGTCTTTCATAGATAAGGAATTAGAAGAAATGTTAGCAGAGGGGGTTATAGAAAAATCTGACAGTCCATGGGCTTCACCCATTGTCATGATTAAGAAGAAGGATGGTACGTATAGGTTTTGTGTAGATTTTAGGAAGTTGAATGCGGCTACAGATAGGGACGCGTACCCCCTTCCATACATAACAGCTATCCTGGATAAGCTGAATAACGCCAAATTCTTGTCTTCTTTGGACATCAAGTCTGCCTATTGGCAGATTCCGATGGAAAAAGAGTCAAGAAAATATACTGCCTTTACGGTACCTGGCCGCGGTCTGTTTCAGTTTTTAAGAATGCCGTTCGGGTTGCACAATGCTCCCGCAACTTGGCAAAGATTTATAGATAACGTGTTAGGACCCGAGCTAGAACCATTTGTCTTCGTGTATCTGGATGATATCATTATCGTCACAGATACATTTGAGAAGCATATGGAGATTTTAGAAGAAGTCTTCAGAAGACTTATTAAGGCAGGTTTAAAAGTTGGTAGGGACAAATGTCATTTTTGTAGGCCATCTCTGAAGTTTTTAGGCTATGTTGTAGACCGCAATGGTTTACACATGGATCCAGAGAAAATAGAAAGCATGTTAGGGATTCCATCGCCAAAGAATATTAAAGAGGTTAGGAGTTTTATCGGCACGGTGTCCTGGTACAGGCGATTTATACCAAACTTTGCGAGTTTGGTGAAGCCGTTGTCCGATTTACTTAGGAAAAATAAGAAGTTTGAGTGGAGTAGCACTTGTGAGGAAAGTTTTAGGAAAGCTAAAGAGTTTTTAGTGGCAGCACCCATTTTGACGTGTCCTGATTTTTCGAAGCCGTTTGTCGTTCAAACGGATGCTTCTGATTTTGGGATCGGGGCTGTTTTGAGTCAGACCTTCGAGGAAGGTGAGAAGGTGATTTGCTATTTGAGCAGATCACTTAATAGGTGTGAGCGGAATTATTCCACCACAGAGAAAGAGTGCCTGGCAGTTTTGTGGGCGATAGAAAAGTTGCGGCCTTATCTGGAGGGAGTTAAGTTTTCGGTAATTACCGATCACTACTCCTTGATTTGGCTTAGCAAGTTGAAGGATCCAGCGGGAAGGCTGGCGAGGTGGGCTGTACGTATGCAGCAGTTTGACTTCGATATCATCCATCGTAAAGGGAAGGACCATGTAGTGCCGGACATGCTCTCGAGGAGTGTGCCAGTTGTTTCTGGGATTTCCGAGCCAACAACCGACCCTTGGATTGGAAAAATGATATCGGAGGTGGAAAGAAACCATTGTCTTTTCCAGCGTGGAGAGTAGAAGACGGGAGATTATATAAGTTTGTTAGGTCAAGTCATGTGTTAGTCCATGACAGTAGTAGCGAGTGGAAACTAGTAGTAGGTAGGGAAGATAGGAAAAAGATTTAAGTTGAGAATCATGACCATCCATTAGTAGGGCATATGAAGGTAAAGAAAACATTTGCTAGGATAGGAGAAAAGTATTACTGGCCTAAGATGAGGTCAGATATTACTAAATATGTTAGGTTTTGTAAAGTGTGCCAAAGCGTGAAGCCGATTAATGAGAAACCGGCTGGGTTGATGACGGAGAGGAAAGGGGTTACCGACCCATGGGAGATGGTATGTGTGGATTTAGTTGGTCCATTACCGAAGTCTAGTAGGGGTTTTATTTATATTTTAACCGTTGTTGATTATTTTACCAAGTTCCCACTTTTGTTTCCCTTGAGATCTGCTACAGCCAAATCGGTCTGTAAAGAGTTGGAAGACAACGTTTTCCTTCTGTTCGGCGTACCCAAATTTGTTGTCTGCGACAACGGTCCCCAGTTCAAGAGTAAGGAACTGAAAGCGTTGTGTGATGCCTACGGTTCGTCGATTCGGTTTACCGCGCATTATCATCCGCAAGCGAATCCCGCGGAACGTATTAATCAAATTTTAAAGACTACACTTAGGGCTTATGTGTCAGATAATCATAGGGTCTGGGACTCGCAGCTTGCGAAAGTAGCGTGCAGTATTCGCACGGCCCAGCACGAAGTTTTAGGAGTTTCACCGTATTACGCAAATTTCGGTAGGGGAATGGTGACGTTTGCTGGTTCCTCCACCGCAACGCCCATTCAAAATAGTAGGGATAGTGATAGGGACCAGAGTAGGAATAGCGATAGGGACTTCAGTAGGGAACAGTTTAGGAAGCTTAGGGAACAGATAGCAATGAGATTAGAGTCGGCGTCTAAGAAGGCGCTTTCACCGCCTATAACCTTTGACGCAGGGACGTTCAGTTCCTTCCAAACGAGTTGGTTTGGCGACGGAACTTCGCGCTTTCCGATGCAGCGAATTATTACGCTGCAAAGTTAGCTCCGAAGTTTGTGGGCCCGTTTCGGGTGAAGAAAAGAGTGTCGGCTTGGACATACGTTCTCGAAGATGCCAATGGTGTCTCTCGAGGAACGTGGAATGTCAAGGACCTCAAACCTTATTCCAACGACCCTGAAGAGAGGGCGTAAGGTAGTCGCGTAGCAAGGATGTGCTCGCAAAGATATACTGAGAGCAGTAAACGCTCTGTGATGTACTTATACTCTCGCCAGGAGCGATTGAGTTCTGGTTGTGTTGTCTGCTAGTGTGTGCTCCATTTCGTTGTGTTGTCTAACCTTTTCTTTTCCTGTTACTTCGGCTTTTCTTTCGAAAAGCCCAGTTTCTCTCTTTGGTAGGTAAGGGTGGAATTTGTTACGGTAAATTTTCCCGTAACAAAAACCATTCTTACATTTAGTTATTTACATTTCGATATCCCTCTCTTTTCCTCAAACCCTTCCCTATCATTTCTCCGTCCCATCATTTCTCCGTTGTTTGCTCTTAGCAATGTGATCGAAACATAGCTTTGAGCAAATGACAAAATAGGTGCATGTCGTAATCAGCGGACGAGCTGAACTGATGTCGGCGTTTGGTGTGTCGAGCCAGAAGCCTCTGGAGACTCGCACACCATTTACCTAATTGAATGTCATACTTCGTCACTCACATACATCATCATTCACATATACTTACATTCATATACCATCATCAACCCATTATCGGCATGCACATACATCATCCTTACACTCATCATCATTCACACACCTCATTACACACACTACACAAGCAGGATATATCACACACAACACTATACACATACATACACATATCACAGGTGTGAACAATTGAAATGGCACGTGTGGAAGCCATACTTCGTTATGAAACACACTGTACAGCGTAGTGCTGCAAGTGTAAACATCCTAAAGTTAACTTTTATTTTTGTAAAACCGATTCATAAGAATGAAACGTTAATAGTTTTCCCTCATCCCCAAATCTGCGCAAAGATCCACCGAATAGGGTAAAGTAGTTCATTTTGGTTTTAGTAGCTTTTCCTCCCTTCTTCAATGTTCAAAAGTTGTATAATAGTGAATTTTATCCTTCCCCTGACTCAGTAGATTATATAGTAGAGTAACTGGGAAAATGCCCAGAAGTATTATTTTCAACTTTCAGGAACTTTCATTTTTCTCGACAAGTTTTATGGGAGGGGTCTGATCTCGACTAATGAGCTGGATAAGTTTTGGGAACAAACCCTCAACAACTTTTTCAGTTCAATGTGATTGGAAAATTGTGCGAGTGAAAGGTCTCGCTGGAATTCGACAACGGAGGTGCTTGTCAGCCATAAGGCTGCATGTGCTAGAAAGCCGTGACAGAAAACCTCGAGACACGATTGGCCGATTGTATGAATGTGTGTGTGAATTTGAAAGTCGAGAAAGGACAAACTGACAAGATCAAACACTTCTTGGTTGACCTAGTTAACGAGTGGTGTTATTTTGCAAATTGAGATTGAGAAAAAGAAAGTTTAGAAAGTGAAAGTTGGAGATAGTTTGTAAAAGTTTTGAAGATTAGTTTTTAAAATTGTAAGAAAAGTTCTTGGAAATTGTTTAGAGTCAGTGAAAGGATTAGAATTGAGAAAGGAGGAGAAAACGTCAGACGGACGAACATAGAAAATTTGAAGGAGGAAGGAGTAGCTGAAAAAAGATAAGTAGAGTTTTATAGTTTTCTTGCAAGTGTTGTCAAATATAGTTTCGGTTGTTCTTTGCCAACGAAATTCTCAAAATTGTGAGACACGCGACCCGCCTGTACCAGGACACACCTAGCTGGCCTTGCTCTGGCCGATCGTCACTACGGGACCCCCGGATCGATTGACATGTTGCTGGGAGCAGATGTCTGGGGTTCCTTAGTACAAGGTGAGGTGATACATGGGAAACCTCACGAACCACATGGACAACGCACCCAACTGGGATGGGTGGTTTTTGGACCGGCATCGCTCAAAGGACCCGCTCAAGTGGTCAACACGCTACATTGCCAACCAACTCATGCAGACTCTTCCACCAGCACTTTGGAAGACTTAGTACAGAAATTCTGGCACTTGGAAGAGGTGCCAACGGACAACTCCAGAGAAGATGAATGCAGTCGTCATTTCAAAGAGACGCATTCCCGCACATCTGACGGGAGGTTCATGGTACAAATCCCATTTCGCCACGACGCCCCTGCCCTCGGGGACTCCTACCGTGCAGCACTACGCCAGTTCTACAGTCTCGAACGCCGACTGCAGAGCAACCCTGAGATACGAGAGAAGTACATCGACTTCATGAGGGAGTACGAGAGTCTTGGACACATGGAACGGGTGGGTCAACATGGCGACCACCCCAACTGTTACTACATCCCACACCACGCCGTGACAGCCAAATTCCGCGTGGTGTTCAACGCCTCAGCCAAGACGACCAGTGGTGTCTCTCTTAACGACACCCAGTTGGTCGGTCCAACAATCCAGGACTCACTCATCAATGTGATCCTGCGATTCCGTCGTTACATGGTAGCATTGACAGCCGACGTCGAGAAGATGTTCCGGCAAATTCTGGTTGCCCCGGAGCATCGGGACTATCAGCGGATTCTTTGGCGTGAATCCCCTACAGCAGACCTGGCGGTCTACCAACTCACAACGATCACCTATGGCATGGCATCAAGTCCCTACACATCCGTTCGCTCTATGGTACAATGTGCAGAGGACAACTACAACATTATCCGGAATCCAGCCCGCGCGCAAGCGGCAAAGGAGACTATCGAGAAGGCCTTTTACGTGGACGACCTTCTCACCAGCTGTAACAGTGTCAAAGAAACCGTGGCCTTGGCGAAAGACGTGGACCGGGTGCTCAAGAAAGGGCATTTTACACTGCGCAAATGGAACTCTAATCGCGCAGAGGAAACAAATTTCCTAACTAACAATGTTTCTCCTTCTTCTCTTTCCACAGAGCTCGTTAAAGAATGCCCGACCGCCACAGTACTTGGCTTGCGGTGGGACCCCACAGTTGACGAGCTCTTCTTCTTGGTGGACTTGGAGCCTGCTGCCTCGCAGCCAACCAAGCGGCGGGTTCTCAGTGAAGTCGCTCAGCTGTTCGACCCGACCGGTCTCTTGGCCCCAGTAGTTATTGTGGGGAAGATGTTCATTCAGACGCTTTGGACGGCGGGTATCACCTGGGATACCCCACTGCCTGACGACCTCCAGGCAACGTGGACTACCTATCGAAACGATCTCAAGACACTCAACCGAGTGCGTATACCACGGTGGTTGGGCATGCGCAGCCAGCATGTCACCACTGTCCATGGGTTCTGCGATGCTAGTACTCGCGCATACGCAGCAGTGATCTACCTGGTGACCACTGACGCTGACAACCGGGTGTGTGTCTCACTCTTGACTGCCCGCACCAAGGTAGCTCCAATCAAGGGCGCTACCGTGCCTAGACTAGAATTATGTGCCGCGCATCTCTTGGCACATACATACGACAATGCCTGTCGTGCACTTGGACTTCGGACGTCTCCATACTACATGTGGTCAGACTCCAGCATTGTGCTTTGCTGGTTGCGGAAGGAGCCGTCTACCCTGAAACCCTATGTTGCCAATAGGGTGCGACAGATCTTGGAGATCACCCCTCCAGAGCATTGGAACCACGTTCGCACAGCTCAGAATCCTGCCGATTGCGCTAGTCGGGGAATCAAGGCTGCCGAACTCATTCAACATCCATTGTGGTGGCAAGGTCCGACTTGGTTGACCACTGGCCACCTCCCACTCAGCCCAACCGGGCAGCTCAAAGACCGAGACTTGGCTCTTGTCTCAGACAAATTGAAGACCATGGTGTTTGCAGGCGCTACCATCAGGCGTCCGGAACTTACAACGAGGCGTCAAGACGGGGTCGTCATTCCCCTAGTTGACCGATTCAGTTCCCTCCAGCGGCTACTCCACACAGTAGCTTATATGTTCCGATGGCAGAACCAGAAATCCCGTAAGCAGACCGTTGTAGACGCAGACGAGCTACAACACGCAATGGAACGGCTCATTATACTAGAGCAAGCAATGGCGTTTCCTGACGAGCTTCAAGCAGTTCGTAAGCGGGCTACCTTGGCGAGCACTAGCCCCCTACTCTCACTCAACCCTTACCTGGATCCCAGTGGAGTGCTCCGAGTTGGAGGACGACTCACTCACGCCGCACTCCCACATGAGCAACGGTTCCCGATCGTGCTTCCGAAGGTCGGAGCCCTGGTTTGGCTCCTCATCATGCACACCCACAAGACGACGATGCATGGTGGAGTCCAATTGATGCTGCAAACGCTCAGGCAGCAGTATTGGATCTTGAATGGCCGACAACTGGTCCGGACGGCCCTACACAAATGCGTCATCTGCTGACGCCATCGAGGGAAGTTGATCAAGCAACAGATGGCTCCACTGCCTAGCCATCGAGTCAATGCCACCCGCCCCTTCCTGGCCTCCGGGGTGGACTACTGTGGCCCTTTTACGCTTCGAATTGGGACGAAGAGATCCCGCACTACAGTGAAAGGCTACCTGGCTATCTTTATCTGCATGGCCACAAAGGCTGTCCATTTGGAAGCCGTCGAGGACCTCTCCGCCCAGGCATTCTTAGATGCGTTTACTCGGTTCATCAGCAGACGTGGTCGCTGCCGAGACTTATACAGCGACAATGGAACCGCATTCGTGGGTGCCAACCGGTACCTACAAGAAGACCTGAAGACGTTCCAGAGCGAACAGAACCAGCAGCACTTGGCCCATGCTGGCTATCGGTGGCACTTCATTACCCCGGGTGCTCCTCATCAAGGCGGCCTCTGGGAGGCTGCCGTTAAATCAGCCAAGCACCACTTAACTCGACTGGTGGGTACGCAATCACTTTGGTACCACCAGTTTCATACCTTGGCGACACAGATTGAAGCCTGCCTCAACTCCAGGCCCTTGGTACCACTGCATGACGACTTGGACGAGAAGTTGGCCCTGACACCTGGGGACTTTCTCATTGGCACCCCACTACTGGCAATTCCTCAACCCCATATCTCGGATGTTCCTCTGAACAGACTCAAGCAGTACCAGTGGCTCCGCCAGATACATCAGGAATTCTGGAAGCGTTGGTCTGACGAATACTTGGTAACCCTTCAGACACGCAACAAATGGGAAAAACGAGAGCCGAATCTGCAAATCGGGGACATCGTTTTGGTACGACATGACAATCTACCTCCCACTCATTGGCGAGTCGGTCGAGTCACAGCCGTGCATCCGGGCAGCGATGGGCTGGCCCGGAATGCCACCTTACACACCGCATTTGGAGAATGTCGACGACCGGTGCAGAAGCTTTGCCGGCTCGTTGATATAGACGCTGACACCATAGTTCCTTGAACCATCCGGTTCAACCGGGCAGGATGTTCGTTCAGTCAACCGATGACCAAATTAATTCTCCAACGGAATGCTGACGATGCATTCTACTTTTCAATCCAAGCCAACAGTCACCACCGCCAGCCTCATATCATGGATAAATCGATCGCCTCAAATATCCACATTTGACGACCCAGCTATCAACCATAGCGTATCCACATTTGACGACCCAGCTATCAACCATAGCAACACCCACGCAAGTACAGAGAAATGTATCTGCCAATGACTTGGCACAGATACGATCGTTTGTCTGAGGGTCTCTACTACTTGGTGTGGATACCCGATACACACCGCTGTCGATGATGTCATACGATGGCAGTATTTATGATGTATAAATACTGTCGCATCTATGACCTGCCACTACTTTTCGTTTGCAGTATGATGTCTCTCCCACGGATCGTAGCCTTAGTTGCAGGGGTCGGCACATTCTTTCTGTTGTGCCGTTGGACAGCCAGTGCATGGCATTGGTATCAGCTACTGGACTCCCTAAACGTGTGGGAGTTTTGGTAAGTCAGCAGTTTGGACGCTGTGGACTACTGAAGGTTGGTGGCTGGTGGTTGACATGGGCAGTCTTACTCAATTCTTCTTCACGACGTGGTCGTTTCCCTGACGTGGTATACTTGGTACAAATAATCGTGGTCGGCTCCTGGATAAGTGGTATCCAGTCATTACAAACCCTAGAAATAATATTCATCTTTGTACTATTGTGTATTTTAAGTCTCGACATATGTAACTTGTGAATAATAAAAGTAACTATAATTAAATTCATTTGGTGTTCGGCATTGTGCCCTTTAAATTCGGTTCATTTGGGAAGTCACTTTTCTCCTTGCTCCCCCTCTTGGTTTATAGATTTCGGAAGTGAACATTATTCCCGAACAACCTGTTTAAAAAAAAAACATAATATCAGGTACTAAGTGGACAAACAGTCGCGTAAAGCGGGACATCTTAAAATCTAAGTATCACAGGGTCTATTGGATTTTACAACAAAAAATAAAACAAATCTTAAAAGTGATATCACAGTAGTTAATATTGCACGTATTGATTTAACTTAAGCTAATTCTTATGTATAGTGGGACAAAAAATAAACAGAAATATCACAGGTCAGGTATGTCACAATACGACATTTAACATATTTTGGACATAACTTGGCACTCAAATATTTTGAAGTGTCACTTAAAATGAAGTTCCTCTTGAACACTTATTGTCCGGGTTGATAGTTTATCTCTCTTGACCTTACATTGTATTTTATTGCACTTTTTTCTTGGGAATCCAAAATGGATTCTTTAACCTTTTGCCGTATAATTCGCAGTCTGTCGTACCTCGGAAGGGTCATCAGCTCACCGTCCTCCACCGCATCTAGTTGTTCAGCCAACCCGTAACTACTGGCATGTGTCATCATGTTTGTACCAAACAAAGAAAAATATGGTGACACACCAGTAGATGAGTGCACTGAACTCCGCAATGCTGACGCGATCTCGTTGAGGTGAATATCCCATTCGCGTTGATCGTCTTTAAGATATGATCTTAAAGCGGCAAGCAATGTGCGATTAACCCTCTCCGAGGCGTTGGATTGCGGCGCGTAATTCGCAGTTTTAAAATGGCGGATGCCGTTCTTCTGAAGCAAGTTCTGAAATTGCTTCGACAGAAACTACTTTCCATTATCTGAATGGATTACTTGTGGTACTCCAAACGTATTGAATATTTCATTTTTCAAAAGTTCACAATGGCTTGGGAATTTGCGGCTTTTAGTGGATTAAAAAAAATAAACTTTGAAAAATGGTCAAGGACAACAAATATAAAACAATTACAGTGGCATCACTGGTTTCTTGTGTGTTGGTTTACGTGTAAATTAGCTCCAATTAGTTTTTGACTTTTTAATAGTTTAACCTTTCATTTAATTGTTTACCTTGTTAATTGCTTACTTTAGTAACATTCATTATACTTTCTTACTAATAATTCATTGTATAGTGTTGTGTGTATAGCATTTATGCTGTTCGTGAATTTGTTTGTGAATTTATTCTTGGTAAGCCATTGCATGTTGTAATTACATACCTACATTTTCCTACTCAATCTCTCTTAGATCGTTGTTTACCACTAACTTTCTGAGTATTATCCACTAACTAAAAAAAAAAAAAAAAAAAAAATTGCTCTTGAGTGTTTTCTCTCTTTAATATTTTTATTAGTTCTTCACAATTTACACGTTTACCTTCTCTATTCATTAAATTTTAATTTTGTTTTATTTTAATTTTACACATTCAATTTTAAGATATTCTTTAGCGCAGGTGCTAAGACCATTGACATTGACCCAAAAATCAGGCCATTGGTCGAGGACATCGCTCTTGCAGTGTGACCATAAAACTGACTCGTGGTCACACTGCAAGAGCGATGTCCTCGACCAATGGCCTGATTTTTGGGGCTTATTACCCCAACACTGAGTATATGGAGAAAACGCGCTTCAGTGGATTTGTCCCACCGGAGGCTTTCCTCTATTTTGATATGGTAGGGCTGATTCATGATAGATTGGCGGTTCCGCTAATCTACCACGTCTGCCGGAAGTCCGTGGAACGACGGCTCCTTTACAACCGAGACGTCACCGCAGTAGGCGGAGAAGCTGAAGAGCTCCTCCGGTTCAGTAGAGCGGTTTCAGATCGCGATCGTCGTGACGTTGTTAAAACGTCGAAAATGTTCTGGTGGTTGTCGGAGCAACAACTTGAAGTTGATAATGAAAGCGAGTCGCCAATGGCTGGCTTACAAAGGTTTAGCGTGTTAGTTTTAGGGTATAGGGGGTGGGCACAGTGGCAAACAAAAAAATCACAAAATCCAAAAAACAAAAAAAAAACAAAAAAACAAAAAAAAACTTAAAATTCAAAAAAAAAATTACAAAAACTCAAAAAACAAAAAAAAATACAAAATACAAAAAACCAAAAAAAAATAAAAAATATATAAAATACAAAAAACCAAAAAAAAAAAACAAAAAGCTACTGTGGCTGCTCTAGTTTTAAGTAGTTTTAATTAGTTGTAAGTAATTTTAAGAAAAACCAAAAATTGATCAAAAAAACTAAGTTTTTTAAATTTTCTTAGTTCATAAGTCTAGTTATAGGGTGAAATATATATGGTATCTATAGGCCGAAAGGCATTAGAATTAAGTTACTGAATAATTTAGAGTACCCGCCTAGGGTCAGTAAGTTAATTAAGTTATTATGTAAGCTAGTTTTACACATTTTTGTTAGCATGTAAGTAGATATAAGTAAAATTGAATAAAAATGAATTAAAAATGAAAAAAAAAAAAAAAAGACCATTGACTTTGAATCCGATTAACACAGGTTCAAATCCGGTACTTCCCGTAAATTTTTTTTTTTTTTTTCTATCTTTTTTAAATTTCTGCTGTTTTAATTTTGATTTATTTAAAACTTTTTTAATTAGAAAATGAATTGCGCAGCAGAAAAGTGCATTGATAGCTCCAACAACAACCCCCTTTTTGCCTGCTTCGGCCCATGTGGCAAAGCATTCCATGCAAAATGTGTTGGTTCTACGAGTGCTTTCATTGAAAAAGTTACTGCATCGAAAATCGCTTTTTGGTCCTGCAGCAACTGTAGAAAAATTTCTCTTTCCCAATTGGCATTTAAGTTAGAATCATTTAAAAATGATATAACAAAAATATCAAAGGGCATTAATGAAATTTCGAGTTGTTTTAATATAGCAGTTGCTAATGTCAACTCTTTCTCTAGCGCCCAGTACTCGGTAGATATTTCTACCTCTACTGATGACTTAGACCTTCAACTTCCTCCTATTCCTTCTGCTTCCTACCAACCTTTAAAATCAAGTAAGGGTTTGAAAAGAAAACAGGACAGCGTGCCCTCTGTAAGTGTTGGTACGAAAAGAAGTGGTTTGCGAAGTAATGTAGCTACATCTCTTAACTCAAATATGAATGAAATACTCACCTTAAGCTCTTCTGTTCAGCCTAATCCAATTGAGTCTAATAATTCAAACACGACTGATATAGTGACTTTAAGCTCTCCAAACTCACCTAATCCAATCGAATCTGTCGCCCCTATGATTTCGAACAATGTGGCTAGTGTAATATCTGATCATGATAGACCCCCACGGTTTGTGGAATCAGTGCCCAAGCCGAAGACCATATTCATATCTCGTCTCAAATCAGATACTACTCCAGAAGATGTAATTTTCCACCTCAAAACTAATAAATGCATCACAAACGATTCGTTTGTTAGGTGTAATAAAATAAGTAAGCCTAACAACTATGTGGCTTCTTTTAAGATTATTGTTTCTCCAACGCTTTTTGACGCTATTTGTTACCCTCTGATTTGGCCGCCTGATACTCTTATTAAAGAATTTTCAGCTCGTCATACCAAAAGTAACGTCAATAAGGGATCAAAAAACTTGAAAGTATCTCCCTCTTCTACCAAAATGTAAGAGGGATTCGCAGTAAAACTGCCAATCTTTATAACAACTCTCAAGCATTCTCTCATGACATTTTTGCTCTGACGGAAACTTGGCTTAACTCCACCTTTTTAGATTCTGAATTATTTGACCATGAGTACTTAGTATATAGAAATGATCGTACCTATAATAACAAATCGGAAGTTGGAGGTGGCGTACTTACTGCTGTTCGTAGCAAGTATATGTCCTCTCTTATAATTTTCCCATTTGAATTAACTGTAAATGTATTATGTGTCAAAGTCTCAATCAAATCTAGAATCGTTTATATTATAAATACATATATTCCACCAAAGAGCTCTGCCTCAACATATAAAGAATTAACGTTAGTTTTAGACTATGTTAATGAATTACTTTGAAAATTATGTATTATTCTTAGGTGACTTTAATTTACCCTTTATTCAATGGTTACCATCTTCGGATGAAACCTATTTCAAGCCATCTTTGACTTCACCTCAACAGGAACTAATGTTGTTGGATAATTTAACATCAACCGACTTACGGCAAGTAAGCTGTATCAAAAACTCTAAAAATCGAATTCTCGATTTGGTCTTCTCTTCAGACTCTGTTAGTACCGTTGTTATTGAATCTAGTTTCGGAATTACTGATCCTAGCCTTGATGAAACTAACATAGATGACTACCACCCACCTCTGAATATTTGTCTTGACTTGAGTGGCGAGATCCACACTAATAGTAACTCTCATGATTGTTCCTATGTGTTTGACTACCGCAAAGCTGATTTCGATTTGCTCTGTGGTGAATTAATTATGTCTGGTATCGAAAACATATCAGTTTTTACCAATATTGACGAAGCTGTTAGCAGCTTTTATTTGATTCTCTATAGAGGTATAGAAAAATCAATTCCTAAAAAAATTTTTAAAAATTCTGAACCCAACCATCCATGGTATACTAAAGAGTTAAAAGTTTTAAGAAATAAAAGAAATAAAGCTTGGAACACTAATATTAAAACTCATTCCGTTTCCGACTATGAGTCTTACGTTTTTCTTTTTGAAGAATTTAAGACACTTTCTAAAAATCTTTATTCAAATTTCATTGACCGAATGGGATACTCATTTAAAAAGGATCCAAAAACCTTCTGGCAGTTTGTTAACTCAAAGGAAAAATCAGATGGTTATCCAGCTAGTTTTGTGTATGAGAACTGTTCTTATGAGAGCATCTCTGATATTTGTAATGCATTTGCTGACCAGTTTCGCAGCTCATTTTGTGATACTACTGTTGACATTGATACTGATTTCTTCAGATATCTAAGCAACTGTAATCAAGTATGTTTTAATAACATTGTTATTGAAATTGATAAACTTTTTTGGAGTCTTGAAACCTTAAATGACGATTTTTCTTCCGGGCCGGATGGCATTCCTCCAATTGTACTAAAAAAATGTAGGTCATGCTTAGCGTTTCCTTTACAATATACATACATATGTTCTTACTTTCTTTGAAATCCAGTAAATTTCCTTTACTTTGGAAAAGATCTTTTATCACTCCAGTTTTTAAAAAAGGGGATAAATGTGATATAAAAAACTATAGACCCATTGCCAAACTTTCTAGCATTCCTAAACTATTTGAAAAACTAGTATGTGAACAGCTGGCTTTCAGTGTAAAAAACGTTATTTGCACACAGCAACACGGTTTCGTCAAAAATAGATCGACTGTCACAAACCTGCTATGCTTTCTTCAAAAATGTTCTTTAGCACTAGAAAATGGTAATGAGCTCGATTGCATCTACACGGATTTTTCTAAAGCTTTCGATCAACTTTCACACAATATTATACTGTTCAAACTAAAGGCTATTGGCTTCCCACCTGTGTTCACCGATTGGGTACTTTCTTATCTGTCTCTGAGATCTTACCAAGTAAAGTTTCGTAATATACTTTCCAACCCTTTTAATGCTGGCTCAGGTGTACCTCAGGGAAGTCATCTAGGACCTCTTCTATTTATTTTAGCTATCAATGATGTTGTGTCTTGCATTTCCTTCAGTGAAATATTAATAATTGCTGATGATATGAAAATTTTTAAAAAGATAACTGGTTCGCTTGATCGCTCTCATCTCCAATCCGATGTTAATCATTTTGCAGTTTGGTGCTTTAAAAATGGGCTCAACCTTAACCCCAACAAATGCCAAAGCATGACTTTCTCTAAAAAGAAGGAGCCTAGCAACCCAAGTTATTCTATTTCCAATATTATTTTGAGTCAAGTGAAATTTTTTAAGGATCTTGGCGTATATTTTAGTTTTAATATGGACTTTACTCAACATATCAATTACATCGTTAGTAAGGCCAATAGTATGCTTGGTTTTATGAAAAGATGGTCAAAAGAGTTTGAAGACCCGTATGTTACCCTTGCTCTATACAATTGTTTAGTACGTCCTCATCTAGAGTATGCTTCTCAAGTGTGGTCCCCTTTTTATGAAATACACAACTCAAGAATTGAATCAGTACAACATAAATTCATAAGATTCGCTCTTAAAGGGCTTCCGTGGGAAAACCCTTACGATTTACCACCATATGAGCATAGAATCCAATTATTACATATGCAACTTCTTTCTCAAAGGCGTACCATTAACGATCTGGTGTTTTTTCATCAACTTATCACCGGACATATCGATGCACCTGAGTTACTTTCTTGTGTTGAATTCAACTTTCGAGGCGGTTCTTACCACCTGCGCAACTTAGTTTTAATATACTGCCCTTACCATAGAACGAATTATGGCATGAATGAGCCATTGACTCGTATGGGTAGACTATTTAATCTTAACTCATGTTTAATTGATTTTAACTTAAGCAAATCCAGTTTAAAAAATTTGTTGAGAACCAGTGCTCCACTTTCTTAAGTTTAGTTTGTATGCTTGCATGTTAGCATTTTTCAATAATTTAGTTTATGTTATTAATTGTAAATTGTATCACATTTTGTATGTCTTGTTTGTTTTAATTAGTGTACTTTATTTAAGATAATTTTGTAATCTATGTAATTTATATTTGTAATTTTTACTATAATGTTTTTTTTTTTTTATTTTTACTATCCTTACGTTCTCTATGTGCTGGTGTTGGTGTTATACTAACTAACTACTAACACTTGCATTCATGATGAAGAGCGTATATAAGTGTGTACATATGAGCTTGTTCTAAGCTCAGTACTACTTAGTCTCTGAAATGCAAGATTTCTTGGTGAATACCACCCTTAATCTTATAATAGTGCAGTGAGATTGACTAACCTATATGCATATTACCATAGCTATGGGAGGGAATGATGAGTAGGCAGTATTCGTTAAGAATAGTTCGTTTCGCATATTAGTGTTCTTGTTGATAACAATAGATAGCAAATAGCAAAATGGTTTTCGGGGATGTTTAGGACAAAGCTAGTTGCAGTCGGGCAAATCAATGATTTAGTGGAACGAGTAGATAAGTGCAGTCTATTAAACTCATATACAAAAGACAATAGTGACATAAATATCACAGTAAAAAAAAAGTTTGCCTTCGAGGCTATTGAAACAAAACATAAATCAGGTACATATGGGTATGAGGATATGTGTAGATATCACAGATTTGTATTGCATTTAAAGTTTTTAACTTCTACCCAAATCAGGTACGTTTGTTTGAAAAATAGACACATAAGTGGACTAGAATAAAATATATATAGATATCAATGTTTGTATATTGCACTTAACCGTAGGTCTTTGACCTGTTTAAAAACAAACCTAATATTAGGTACTAAGTGGACAAACAGTCGCGTAAAGCGGGACATCTTAAAATCTAAGTATCACAGGGTCTATTGGATTTTACAAAAAAAATAAAACAAATCTTAAAAGTGATATCACAGTAGTTAATATTGCACGTATTGATTTAACTTAAGCTAATTCTTATGTATAGTGGGACAAAAAATAAACAGAAATATCACAGGTCAGGTATGTCACAATACGACATTTAACATATTTTGGACATAACTTGGCACTCAAATATTTTGAAGTGTCACTTAAAATGAAGTTCCTCTTGAACACTTATTGTCCGGGCTGATAGTTTATCTCTCTTGACCTTACATTGTATTTTATTGCACTTTTTTCTTGGGAATCCAAAATGGATTCTTTAACCTTTTGCCGTATAATTCGCAGTCTGTCGTACCTCGGAAGGGTCATCAGCTCACCGTCCTCCACCGCATCTAGTTGTTCAGCCAACCCGTAACTACTGGCATGTGTCATCATGTTTGTACCAAACAAAGAAAAATATGGTGACACACCAGTAGATGAGTGCACTGAACTCCGCAATGCTGACGCGATCTCGTTGAGGTGAATATCCCATTCGCGTTGATCGTCTTTAAGATATGATCTTAAAGCGGCAAGCAATGTGCGATTAACCCTCTCCGAGGCGTTGGATTGCGGCGCGTAATTCGCAGTTTTAAAATGGCGGATGCCGTTCTTCTGAAGCAAGTTCTGAAATTGCTTCGACAGAAACTACTTTCCATTATCTGAATGGATTACTTGTGGTACTCCAAACGTATTGAATATTTCATTTTTCAAAAGTTCACAATGGCTTGAGAATTTGCGGCTTTTAGTGGCTTAAAAAACATAAACTTTGAAAAATGGTCAAGGACAACAAATATAAAACAATTACAGTGGCATCACTGGTTTCTTGTGTGTTGGTTTACGTGTAAATTAGCTCCAATTAGTTTTTGACTTTTTAATAGTTTAACCTTTCATTTAATTGTTTACCATGTTAATTGCTTACTTTAGTAACATTCATTATACTTTCTTACTAATAATTCATTGTATAGTGTTGTGTGTATAGCATTTATGCTGTTCGTGAATTTGTTTGTGAATTTATTCTTGGTAAGCCATTGCATGTTGTAATTACATACCTACATTTTCCTACTCAATCTCTCTTAGATCGTTGTTTACCACTAACTTTCTGAGTATTATCCACTAACTAAAAAAAAAAAAAAAAAAATTGCTCTTGAGTGTTTTCTCTCTTTAATATTTTTATTAGTTCTTCACAATTTACACGTTTACCTTCTCTATTCATTAAATTTTAATTTTGTTTTATTTTAATTTTACACATTCAATTTTAAGATATTCTTTAGCGCAGGTGCTAAGACCATTGACATTGACCCAAAAATCAGGCCATTGGTCGAGGACATCGCTCTTGCAGTGTGACCATAAAACTGACTCGTGGTCACACTGCAAGAGCGATGTCCTCGACCAATGGCCTGATTTTTGGGGCTTATTACCCCAACACTGAGTATATGGAGAAAACGCGCTTCAGTGGATTTGTCCCACCGGAGGCTTTCCTCTATTTTGATATGGTAGGGCTGATTCAGGATAGATTGGCGGTTCCGCTAATCTACCACGTCTGCCGGAAGTCCGTGGAACGACGGCTCCTTTACAACCGAGACGTCACCGCAGTAGGCGGAGAAGCTGAAGAGCTCCTCCGGTTCAGTAGAGCGGTTTCAGATCGCGATCGTCGTGACGTTGTTAAAACGTCGAAAATGTTCTGGTGGTTGTCGGAGCAACAACTTGAAGTTGATAATGAAAGCGAGTCGCCAATGGCTGGCTTACAAAGGTTTAGCGTGTTAGTTTTAGGGTATAGGGGGTGGGCACAGTGGCAAACAAAAAAATCACAAAATCCAAAAAACAAAAAAAAACAAAAAAACAAAAAAAAAAAAAAAATTCAAAAAAAAAATTACAAAAACTCAAAAAACAAAAAAAAATACAAAATACAAAAAACCAAAAAAAAAAAAAAATATAAAATACAAAAAACCAAAAAAAAAAAACAAAAAGCTACTGTGGCTGCTCTAGTTTTAAGTAGTTTTAATTAGTTGTAAGTAATTTTAAGAAAAACCAAAAATTGATCAAAAAAACTAAGTTTTTTAAATTTTCTTAGTTCATAAGTCTAGTTATAGGGTGAAATATATATGGTATCTATAGGCCGAAAGGCATTAGAATTAAGTTACTGAATAATTTAGAGTACCCGCCTAGGGTCAGTAAGTTAATTAAGTTATTATGTAAGCTAGTTTTACACATTTTTGTTAGCATGTAAGTAGATATAAGTAAAATTGAATAAAAATGAATTAAAAATGAAAAAAAAAAAAAAAAGACCATTGACTTTGAATCCGATTAACACAGGTTCAAATCCGGTACTTCCCGTAAAAATTTTTTTTTTTTCTATCTTTTTTAAATTTCTGCTGTTTTAATTTTGATTTATTTAAAACTTTTTTAATTAGAAAATGAATTGCGCAGCAGAAAAGTGCATTGATAGCTCCAACAACAACCCCCTTTTTGCCTGCTTCGGCCCATGTGGCAAAGCATTCCATGCAAAATGTGTTGGTTCTACGAGTGCTTTCATTGAAAAAGTTACTGCATCGAAAATCGCTTTTTGGTACTGCAGCAACTGTAGAAAAATTTCTCTTTCCCAATTGGCATTTAAGTTAGAATCATTTAAAAATGATATAACAAAAATATCAAAGGGCATTAATGAAATTTCGAGTTGTTTTAATATAGCAGTTGCTAATGTCAACTCTTTCTCTAGCGCCCAGTACTCGGTAGATATTTCTACCTCTACTGATGACTTAGACCTTCAACTTCCTCCAATTCCTTCTGCTTCCTACCAACCTTTAAATTCAAGTAAGGGTTTGAAAAGAAAACAGGACAGCGTGCCCTCTGTAAGTGTTGGTACGAAAAGAAGTGGTTTGCGAAGTAATGTAGCTACATCTCTTAACTCAAATATGAATGAAATACTCACCTTAAGCTCTTCTGTTCAGCCTAATCCAATTGAGTCTAATAATTCAAACACGACTGATATAGTGACTTTAAGCTCTCCAAACTCACCTAATCCAATCGAATCTGTCGCCCCTATGATTTCGAACAATGTGGCTAGTGTAATATCTGATCATGATAGACCCCCACGGTTTGTGGAATCAGTGCCCAAGCCGAAGACCATATTCATATCTCGTCTCAAATCAGATACTACTCCAGAAGATGTAATTTTCCACCTCAAAACTAATAAATGCATCACAAACGATTCGTTTGTTAGGTGTAATAAAATAAGTAAGCCTAACAACTATGTGGCTTCTTTTAAGATTATTGTTTCTCCAACGCTTTTTGACGCTATTTGTTACCCTCTGATTTGGCCGCCTGATACTCTTATTAAAGAATTTTCAGCTCGTCATACCAAAAGTAACGTCAATAAGGGATCAAAAAACTTGAAAGTATCTCCCTCTTCTACCAAAATGTAAGAGGGATTCGCAGTAAAACTGCCAATCTTTATAACAACTCTCAAGCATTCTCTCATGACATTTTTGCTCTGACGGAAACTTGGCTTAACTCCACCTTTTTAGATTCTGAATTATTTGACCATGAGTACTTAGTATATAGAAATGATCGTACCTATAATAACAAATCGGAAGTTGGAGGTGGCGTACTTACTGCTGTTCGTAGCAAGTATATGTCCTCTCTTATAATTTTCCCATTTGAATTAACTGTAAATGTATTATGTGTCAAAGTCTCAATCAAATCTAGAATCGTTTATATTATAAATACATATATTCCACCAAAGAGCTCTGCCTCAACATATAAAGAATTTATTTATTTATTTATTTATTTAATACTTCATCTACAAGCAATTTTACAGCTATCAGATAATTCATAATTGCACTCCAAGAAAAATAAATAATAGGTAATAATTAGAATGTAAATAAATATAAAACTTCTAGTTTAAATTTATCACGACTCATACAGAAGATATCAATATTTACACAGGCTTCATTGAAATCTCTAATAGATCTAGATATGGTTTCGTTACTTCCATATATCGTTCTATGCAATTTTTCTTTTAAAAACATTCTCGATCTTAAAGATCTTGATGGAACATTAATAGGTACTAGAGCAAGTAGCGTAGGACATTTTATATGGTTACATAGTAAGTCTCTTATTAATGTTACACCATGAATAGTTCGCCTAGATTCTAATGATTTTATCCCTAGTAACTGACATCTAGCTCTATAATCAGGTTGCGGGTACCAACGCATTTGGTAAAATATAAATTTAGTAAATCGTCTTTGGATCTTTTCTAATCGATTAGAATGTGTAATGAAAGCAGGGCTCCAGATAACATCAGCATACTCCAAAATCGATCTCACAAGAGAATTATACAGAGTTTAAAGGACGAAAGGGTCCCTAAAATCTTTTGCATTTCGTTTGATGAATCCAACCATCACATTGGCTTTGGTAACCAAATAATCGAAAT
The DNA here is from genome assembly GCA_914767635.1 of Melanostoma mellinum. NCBI lineage: Eukaryota > Metazoa > Arthropoda > Insecta > Diptera > Syrphidae > Melanostoma > Melanostoma mellinum. Next base: position 115,730,836 of record OU612059.1, on the reverse strand, counting down.
GGTTTTTGTAAGATAGACAGGGATCAAGTACAATGCCTAAGTCCTTAATATTAGTGACTCTACTAATTGATTTTGAATCAATGTGGTAATCAAACAAATGACAATTACTTTTCCTTAAAAAAGAAATTGAATTACACTTACTAATATTAAGGTTGAGGCCATTGTTAGAGCACCACATTGACAAAGAATTGAGGTCTGACTGAACTAAAAGACAATCATTGAAGTTACCAATTTTTAAAAACAACTTCAGATCATCAGCATATAGAGGACATTCACAATATTTTATGACAGAAGTAATATCATCAATAAATAATAAAAATAGAAGGGGACCTAAATGGCTACCTTGTGGAACACCCGAAGAGCACGTGAACTCGTTCGAAAAAGTGCTACCAACCTGAACCTTTTGTGATCTTCCAATTAGATACGATGATAACCAACTAAGCAGCTGAGAATGAAAACCTAAAACTTCAAGCTTCCTTATCAAAGTTTCATGGTTAACTGAGTCAAAAGCCTTGCTGAAATCAGTATATACTGCGTCAACTTGGAACCTATCTTCAAAAGCACCAATAACATATGAAGTGAAGCAAGCAAGATTACTAACAGTTGATTTTCCAGCGACAAAACCATGCTGAGCTTCTGAAAGGCATTCCTTTGTAACGAAATCGAGTCTATTTTTTACTAGGCTCTCAAATAGTTTGGGGATTTCAGATAATTTAGTGATTCCTCTATAGTTCTCGATATTACTTTTATTACCCGACTTATAAACTGGAAACACATAAGACTGTTTCCAGTTGTCTAGAAAGTTTCCTTCCAGAAGAGATTTATTAAATATGGAGAGGAGAGGGACACTTAAAGAATTGCAGCAATTTTTTAACACTATTGCAGGTATGCCATCTGGACCAGGACTAAAATTCGATTTTAGATTCACAAGAGCAGAATTTAATTCCGTGTAATTTAATTGGATTAATCCAAGATCAATCTTGTTGGCTATATTGTTTAACGAACAGCTATTAAAATTAGACTTACAATAAACTGACTCAAAAAATTGACCAAACAGCTCAACGGTAGAATCTATATTCGAAGAATTAACATTTTTGAGAAACATGTAGTTAGGAAAACCCATAGAATTTCTTTTTGAATTGACAAAAGACCAGAAAGACTTACTATCACTCTTAATTTTAGACTCTATATTCATGATATAAGCCTTATATAGAAACTTACCCAGAACCACAAAATCCTTACGAAGCTTACTAAACTTCAAATAATCAGATTGAAGCTTTGATCTACAGAATAACTTATAAGCTTTGCGCTTCTGCTTTTTTAAATCAAGGAGCTGTTTGTTGCTCCAAGGAGAACTAGAATTTTTTTTATTTTTTTTATGAGGAACAAACCTATCAAAACCTATTCTAAGAAGTTCAATGAAGCGTTCATACATATTTGTAAGATTTAAATTCATAAATTCATAAGACCATTGAATGTTTTGCAAATAATTATTAAGCTCAACAAAATTAGCTTTATAAAAGTTTAAAGATTGTAAATTATCAGAGATATTTTTTGGAATGAATCTATAAAATTCGATTACAAACATAAGCTCTTTATGATGCATTGAGTCATTCAAAAGGGAAAAATACGGGTTAGTTAGATTAACACTAAAATCATTGCAACTAATAAAAACAAGATCTAAAATCTTCATCAAATCATTCAGAATATAATTAAATTGTATAAGATTTAAAGAAAAAATGTAATCAATGAATAAAATTTCAAAATCGTTTGTTATATTGTAAGGAATCAACATTTTATCAATTTCAGACCATTTCCAAACTATTTCAGATAAATTAAAGTCACCTAATACACATATATTATCAGTGATAGAGCACAAGTTGTTAATAAAATCAATATTACTCATATGTTTTTGATATAATTCAAGACAACTACTTGGAGGCACATAGCTAACAATAAAAAATAAATTTGATCTGGGTTTTAAATCAAGTTTGACAGATATACATATCTGTTCAATATCTGTGCATGGTAGGACGACTTCATTGCAGCTTAGAAAAGTCCGGACAGCAACTATGATTCCACCCCCACGCTGATCAGCAGATTTACAACGATCAAATCGATATGTGTTAAAATAACGACAGTCAAATAGTTCAGTAGAAAGAATTCCACTATAAAGCCAAGTTTCAACTATAATGATGACATCGTAGTGTAGATAACTGGAGTTAACAAAAAGATTGTTAACTTTCGTTCGGAGACCACTTGCATTATGAAAATATATTTTTAGCGAGGATAAACGAGCTGTTTCAGAAGCCGTAGATGGTGTTATAGAGTAAGGCCCTCTCAGGTGTTGTTGGGTCGTTGTTTCTTGTTGCGAAAAAAATCATGCACAACAGTATGCAAAGGCCAAAAAGATCTCTTGCATATCATTAACGTTAGTTTTAGACTATGTTAATGAATTACTTTGAAAATTATGTATTATTCTTAGGTGACTTTAATTTACCCTTTATTCAATGGTTACCATCTTCGGATGAAACCTATTTCAAGCCATCTTTGACTTCACCTCAACAGGAACTAATGTTGTTGGATAATTTAACATCAACCGACTTACGGCAAGTAAGCTGTATCAAAAACTCTAAAAATCGAATTCTCGATTTGGTCTTCTCTTCAGACTCTGTTAGTACCGTTGTTATTGAATCTAGTTTCGGAATTACTGATCCTAGCCTTGATGAAACTAACATAGATGACTACCACCCACCTCTGAATATTTGTCTTGACTTGAGTGGCGAGATCCACACTAATAGTAACTCTCATGATTGTTCCTATGTGTTTGACTACCGCAAAGCTGATTTCGATTTGCTCTGTGGTGAATTAATTATGTCTGGTATCGAAAACATATCAGTTTTTACCAATATTGACGAAGCTGTTAGCAGCTTTTATTTGATTCTCTATAGATGTATAGAAAAATCAATTCCTAAAAAAATTTTTAAAAATTCTGAACCCAACCATCCATGGTATACTAAAGAGTTAAAAGTTTTAAGAAATAAAAGAAATAAAGCTTGGAACACTAATATTAAAACTCATTCCGTTTCCGACTATGAGTCTTACGTTTTTCTTTTTGAAGAATTTAAGACACTTTCTAAAAATCTTTATTCAAATTTCATTGACCGAATGGGATACTCATTTAAAAAGGATCCAAAAACCTTCTGGCAGTTTGTTAACTCAAAGGAAAAATCAGATGGTTATCCAGCTAGTTTTGTGTATGAGAACTGTTCTTATGAGAGCATCTCTGATATTTGTAATGCATTTGCTGACCAGTTTCGCAGCTCATTTTGTGATACTACTGTTGACATTGATACTGATTTCTTCAGATATCTAAGCAACTGTAATCAAGTATGTTTTAATAACATTGTTATTGAAATTGATAAACTTTTTTGGAGTCTTGAAACCTTAAATGACGATTTTTCTTCCGGGCCGGATGGCATTCCTCCAATTGTACTAAAAAAATGTAGGTCATGCTTAGCGTTTCCTTTACAATATACATACATATGTTCTTACTTTCTTTGAAATCCAGTAAATTTCCTTTACTTTGGAAAAGATCTTTTATCACTCCAGTTTTTAAAAAAGGGGATAAATGTGATATAAAAAACTATAGACCCATTGCCAAACTTTCTAGCATTCCTAAACTATTTGAAAAACTAGTATGTGAACAGCTGGCTTTCAGTGTAAAAAACGTTATTTGCACACAGCAACACGGTTTCGTCAAAAATAGATCGACTGTCACAAACCTGCTATGCTTTCTTCAAAAATGTTCTTTAGCACTAGAAAATGGTAATGAGCTCGATTGCATCTACACGGATTTTTCTAAAGCTTTCGATCAACTTTCACACAATATTATACTGTTCAAACTAAAGGCTATTGGCTTCCCACCTGTGTTCACCGATTGGGTACTTTCTTATCTGTCTCTGAGATCTTACCAAGTAAAGTTTCGTAATATACTTTCCAACCCTTTTAATGCTGGCTCAGGTGTACCTCAGGGAAGTCATCTAGGACCTCTTCTATTTATTTTAGCTATCAATGATGTTGTGTCTTGCATTTCCTTCAGTGAAATATTAATAATTGCTGATGATATGAAAATTTTTAAAAAGATAACTGGTTCGCTTGATCGCTCTCATCTCCAATCCGATGTTAATCATTTTGCAGTTTGGTGCTTTAAAAATGGGCTCAACCTTAACCCCAACAAATGCCAAAGCATGACTTTCTCTAAAAAGAAGGAGCCTAGCAACCCAAGTTATTCTATTTCCAATATTATTTTGAGTCAAGTGAAATTTTTTAAGGATCTTGGCGTATATTTTAGTTTTAATATGGACTTTACTCAACATATCAATTACATCGTTAGTAAGGCCAATAGTATGCTTGGTTTTATGAAAAGATGGTCAAAAGAGTTTGAAGACCCGTATGTTACCCTTGCTCTATACAATTGTTTAGTACGTCCTCATCTAGAGTATGCTTCTCAAGTGTGGTCCCCTTTTTATGAAATACACAACTCAAGAATTGAATCAGTACAACATAAATTCATACGATTCGCTCTTAAAGGGCTTCCGTGGGAAAACCCTTACGATTTACCACCATATGAGCATAGAATCCAATTATTACATATGCAACTTTTTTCTCAAAGGCGTACCATTAACGATCTGGTGTTTTTTCATCAACTTATCACCGGACATATCGATGCACCTGAGTTACTTTCTTGTGTTGAATTCAACTTTCGAGGCGGTTCTTACCACCTGCGCAACTTAGTTTTAATATACTGCCCTTACCATAGAACGAATTATGGCATGAATGAGCCATTGACTCGTATGGGTAGACTATTTAATCTTAACTCATGTTTAATTGATTTTAACTTAAGCAAATCCAGTTTAAAAAATTTGTTGAGAACCAGTGCTTCACTTTCTTAAGTTTAGTTTGTATGCTTGCATGTTAGCATTTTTCAATAATTTAGTTTATGTTATTAATTGTAAATTGTATCACATTTTGTATGTCTTGTTTGTTTTAATTAGTGTACTTTATTTAAGATAATTTTGTAATCTATGTAATTTATATTTGTAATTTTTACTATAATTTTCTTTTTTTTTTATTTTTACTATCCTTACGTTCTCTATGTGCTGGTGTTGGTGTTATACTAACTAACTACTAACACTTGCATTCATGATGAAGAGCGTATATAAGTGTGTACATATGAGCTTGTTCTAAGCTCAGTACTACTTAGTCTCTGAAATGCAAGATTTCTTGGTGAATACCACCCTTAATCTTATAATAGTGCAGTGAGATTGACTAACCTATATGCATATTACCATAGCTATGGGAGGGAATGATGAGTAGGCAGTATTCGTTAAGAATAGTTCGTTTCGCATATTAGTGTTCTTGTTGATAACAATAGATAGCAAATAGCAAAATGGTTTTCGGGGATGTTTAGGACAAAGCTAGTTGCAGTCGGGCAAATCAATGATTTAGTGGAACGAGTAGATAAGTGCAGTCTATTAAACTCATATACAAAAGACAATAGTGACATAAATATCACAGTAAAAAAAAAGTTTGCCTTCGAGGCTATTGAAACAAAACATAAATCAGGTACATATGGGTATGAGGATATGTGTAGATATCACAGATTTGTATTGCATTTAAAGTTTTTAACTTCTACCCAAATCAGGTACGTTTGTTTGAAAAATAGACACATAAGTGGACTAGAATAAAATATATATAGATATCAATGTTTGTATATTGCACTTAACCGTAGGTCTTTGACCTGTTTAAAAAAAAAACATAATATCAGGTACTAAGTGGACAAACAGTCGCGTAAAGCGGGACATCTTAAAATCTAAGTATCACAGGGTCTATTGGATTTTACAAAAAAAAATAAAACAAATCTTAAAAGTGATATCACAGTAGTTAATATTGCACGTATTGATTTAACTTAAGCTAATTCTTATGTATAGTGGGACAAAAAATAAACAGAAATATCACAGGTCAGGTATGTCACAATACGACATTTAACATATTTTGGACATAACTTGGCACTCAAATATTTTGAAGTGTCACTTAAAATGAAGTTCCTCTTGAACACTTATTGTCCGGGCTGATAGTTTATCTCTCTTGACCTTACATTGTATTTTATTGCACTTTTTTCTTGGGAATCCAAAATGGATTCTTTAACCTTTTGCCGTATAATTCGCAGCCTGTCGTACCTCGGAAGGGTCATCAGCTCACCTTCCTCCACCGCATTTAGTTGTTCAGCCAACCCGTAACTACTGGCGTGTGTCATCATGTTTGTACTAAGCAAGGCAAAATATGGTGACACACCAGTAGATGAGTGCACTGAACTCCGCAATGCTGACGCGATCTCGTTGAGGTGAATATCCCATTCGCGTTGATCGTCTTTAAGATATGATCTTAAAGCGGCAAGCAATGTGCGATTAACCCTCTCCGAGGCGTTGGATTGCGGTGCGTAATTCGCAGTTTTAAAATGGCGGATGCCGTTCTTCTGAAGCAAGTTCTGAAATTGCTTCGACAGAAACTACTTTCCATTATCTGAATGGATTACTTGTGGTACTCCAAACGTATTGAATATTTCATTTTTCAAATAGTTCACAATGGCTTGGGAATTTGCGGCTTTTAGTGGCTTAAAAAACATAAACTTTGAAAAATGGTCAAGGACAACAAATATAAAACAATTACCGATTTTTGATCGCGGATAGGGACCAAGAAAATCTACATATAGTTTTTGAAATGGACGGTCTGTACAAAAATTGGTAGACATAGGGGGACGTTGAATTTGGTTTGTAGGCTTGCATTGCTTACATATTGCACAGCTATTTATAAAATTGTTAATTTGGACTGTCATGTTTGGCCAGTAAAAGTACTGCCGCACTCTATGGAGGGTTTTGGCAATGCCACCATGAGCAGACTTCGGCGGTTCATGAGACTTGGCGATAATTTCTTCGGTGAGACCAAAAGGAATCCATAGTCGCCAAGTGTGTTCCTCCAGCCACTCTTCACCACTTGGAGGCAACCACTTCGTGTACATGAAGTCCCCGTCTACTTTTAAGTCGGGCAACTGCTCGAGATTTTCTTTAATTGTTTTTATGAGATTCATGTACTCTTCCGACTTAAACTCCTCCGAGTCCAGGTCAATTATGGCGCTACTTCTTCCAACTCAATACTCTCTAAGTGTGCCCGAGAAAGAGTATCCGGTACGACATTTAGCTTTCCCTTTCTGTGTGTCGAAGGTATAGGATTGGAGATCAAGACTCCACCGGGCCAGACGACCGTTCAGGTCTCTCATACTCTTTAGCCACTTAAGGCTTGAGTGGTCGGTGATGACAGTAAAATCCATACCCTCAACATAGGGCCTGAAACGTTTGATTGCCATTACAGCAGCCATGCACTCTTTCTCGGTCACACTGTAGTTTCGTTGACACGAGTTGAGCTTCTGGGAGAAGTAAGACACTGGACTCTCTTCATCGTCGGTTTTTCTTTGAAAAAGCACTGCACCTATACCTGAATCAGAAGCGTCGCACTGGATGTAAAAGCGCTTCTTGAAATCCAGGTGCGTGAGAACAGGGGCTGATGTTAGTGCCGTTTTCAGTCGCTCAAACGCTGCAATTGCTTCATCAGTCATCTCGAACTTTGTGTTTTTCTTTTTCAGCGTATCGGTCAACGGAGCCGTCAGGGTAGAGAAGTCCTTGATGAACCGTCTATACCATCCTGCTAGACCAAGTAGCCGACGAACCTGTCTTGGGTTCCTGGGAAGCGGAAAGTCAACGACTGCCTCGACCTTGGCCGGTTCAGTCTTTAACTTTCCACCACCTACGATATAACCTAAATATTCAAGTTCTTTAAAGCAAAATTTGGATTTTTTTAGGTTAATCGTTAGGTTTGTTTTTCTCAAGCAATCAGCTACCTGTTCTAGCAGACTGATATGCATCTCAAAGTCCGGCGCGATGATAAGCAAATCGTCTAGATAGACGAAAACTCGATCTCTGAGTCGTGCAGGAATAACTTTGTCCATTATGAATCGGCATAACCTTTGAGCGGCATTACACAACCCAAAAGGCATAACCTTAAACTGGTACAAAGGTCTCCCCGGTACCGCAAACGCAGTTTTCTCCCTACTCTGTTCCTCCAGCGGTATCTGCCAGAATGCCTCCTTCAGATCCACGCTACTTATAAAGTAGGTGTCTGGTAGACGACTGAGGAGCCCTTCGATATGAGCAAGAGGGTTAGCATCCTTCTTCGTAACCGAGTTGACCTAACGAGCGTCAAGGCAAAACCGGTATTTTACGGCGTTGTTTTCGCCTATCTTCTTTATAAGGGCAACAGGTGAAAACCAAGGGCTCTCGCTCTCCTCAATAACGCCGAGCTCTAGCATTCTGTCCAATTCCTGGTACAATATGGCTTGCACCGCTGGGGAAGCAGGGTAGTGACGCTGCTTGACAGGTACCGCATCTCCGGTATCTATGACGTGCTCCATCAAAGACGTCTTACCTAAGCCGTGATGGTCATAGTCAAGGAACTTCATCCTGACAGCTTCCAACCTCGACTGTTGCTCAAGAGACAACTGATGAGCGTTTAGCAGGTCGGCTTGTTCTTCCATCATCGAAATTGTGCTCACCACACCCGGTGCGATTTGGAAAGCCTTCCAAAAATCTACACACAGGTACAACTCCTGATCCAGGTTTGGAACCAAATCAAATTCAATGGGTGCTTTTCGTCCTTTGTAGAGCACTTCTACCTTAATTTTGCCGACTATTGACTGCAACTTGCCGTCAGCTGTCTTAACACCTGATTGATGAGGAAGCATGGGAATCTTGAGTTCCTCCAACAAATTCTTACAATTTTTGCCTAAAATGCTTACGCTAGCGCCACTATCGAGCAAACCAAGCAAGTTTCTATTGCCTATAGTGACCCTAGCGTAAGGTCTTGGGTCGAAAAACACATCGACCACCGTCGACAAAATGCTTTTTCTAATATTTTTTCTGAGTTTGAACCTTTCTCGAGTTTTTAAGATTCTTTTCGAAACTGCACTACTCTTTTGGTTAAATATCCTATCCCTAGCTATATCCCTTAATCTAATGTGAAGAGGTCTAATTTCATACCTCTTTACTTCTTGTACCTTATCTTCTTTGCGTTGTAATATTTCTACTTTGTTTGCTTCGTTTCTCTTAGATATTACTGCGGGGCTTGGGTGGAACGTGACTCCCCCGAAGACTTCACGTTCCTGTACCGGTTTTCCGGATTGCACTTGGGGCATTTTGGAGTTATACCTGGTACAGGTGACCTGGCTGCTCGCAGTTCCAGCACTTCAACGCAGAAGTATCGTTGAACAACCGATTTGATTTTGGTCGAGCTCCCATGTGCTGAAACGCGGCCAATTGGTCTTCGGGGTGCCTTTGCTCCTCCGGCTCGGTCTCCAGCTCGTACACCACGGGCTTCATTACCTGTCTATTTTGATGGGGACCATCTCTCGTCACTGGAAAGGTGTGATCGGCATCTTTACACGCCATTCTCAGCTGGTCCATTGTAATAATGATTTGCGGGTAGACCAGTCTTCCTAAATGCTGGTTTAGATTTTTCTTAAGGATGCGCACCAGCTCACCTTCAGAAATCTGCATCCTGAGCTGAGATCTCATCCGGTTGATGGCAGCGAAAAACTCATCAACCGGCTCCCAGTCACCCTGCCTGCGGTCCATAATGTCCCGAACCACGTCGAAATCTGACCGCACGTCTTGGAATTGCCTCTTAAGGGCGTCGCGCAATGTGGGCCAGTCGGGACGAAAAATGGACCGTTGGAACTGCCAGTACCATTCATAGGCGGCATCTGAGAGAAGATGGAAATTTCTCAAAATCTCAGCCCATGCACATTCGTACTGACTTTGCAGGGTCTCAATGCGGAAGACGAACTCCTCCACGGTCAGCTTGTTGGAATCTCCATCGAATTTCAAACCCCACTTGTCAACCCTGACGGGGACACCTTGCGGGTTTGAGGGGTAATTCGAGTGACCGTAAGGACCTCGTCGAAACCGGTTCTGCTCCGGGTGAAAGTGAGCTTGGTACGCTCCATATTCACCCCTAAAATTTCTTGCTTGGTTTGGTTCCCTCGGTGGAACAAACGGCCTCGCAGACTGATCCAGCTGAGAATGACCGTTGACATTGCCAGCATTTTGAAATGCGGCTCCACGACTTGAGGGAAGTTGCCTTTCTACCGGCGGTGGTACTAAGTTGTCAGGTCCACTTAAGCTCTTCTGGAACTCCGAGAGACTGACCCTCATCAGCTCTGTGAGAGACTCCGTCAGTTTCTCCCCGAGAGAACTAACATGGGCCTGACAAGCATTTCCCACTGCCACATCGATTGCGGACTGCAACTCCTCAGAGATGGTCCCGCTCGTTTGGCCTTGGTCGGCACCTACTCCAGCGTTACTCGCTTCATCCTTCTTGCCCGAAGGCTGAGGATTCTTCACTGGAGACCTGCCCCCAAAACCTCGCTTAGTACTCCTCGTATCCATTGCAAAATTAATATCTTGTTTTTTGTCTTTTTCAGTATTCATGACTCAAAACAACAAAAAAAAAAACACTATTAAAAAAAAGAAACACCAAAACGAAGAACAGAGAAGACCAAAGACTAAAATCGCAAATGATGAACTAATTCCTAAACACAATAAAAATGGAATGGAATTGACAACAAAAAAAAAAAATTAAAAATCCTAACAAAAAATGACTACACTAAAACCTCAAAACGAAGTCAAAACTGAACTAAACGAAAAGGTATCAATTTGTATTTATATGTTTTGTATTTGTTTTGACTTGTTTGTTTTTTATTTTTCAATCTGATTCGGGGGATGTGGAAGGCCGATTTGGATGCATCTTGGTTGGCTTCAATGTTGAGGTGAAGATCCTGACAGCAGCATCATTCTTTTAACATTGATATCTCTCCTCTGAAGTGCGGTAAGACACAGAAAGGCAATAACAAAACTAGCAACATAAAAAACTTTAACAAAGGATTATTGTTGTTGTTGTTCAGTTCAAAAGTCCTCGTCGCGGTCAGGCATGCCAAAAGCTTCCCTTTCCAAGACTTACGATTTTTTCTGAACCAAACACCATCAACGTTAGAAATAGAATTGGATATAGGGTAGGTTAGCTACTGCTGTTTTATGGTCTTGATTCATAGTCGCTATTCTGGCGGTATGTCAGAGACTTTCCACCAGAAGACATACTAGAATCTTAACCTTGAAACTGCAGAAGCTATAATAACACAATTTAGGAAGGATGGGATTAGATAAGTCAGTCACCACTGCTCTGGAATTCGAATCCAAGTCGCGATTCAAGTGGTATGTCTTAGGACTTTCCACTTGACGACTTACTTGGTTCTAATATCCAAAGCTGCGGTAGCTATAACTTACCCAGGGAGGAATGATTCTCCAAGTGACAGCAGAATGTGTCGTCGCAAATGAAAAGGCATGCTAAAAAGCTATCCTTATCATGACATACGACTCACTCTGATGCCGCTTGGAAAATCGACTAAGGTTCTGACAAACACTTTGGACAACACGTCTGGGCGCCATTTGTAATACGGTAGGGGTTGAAGGTTGGGAAAGGTAGTTGGATAAAGGAATAGAATTGGGATCGGTAGAGGATTGGATTAGGTAGTGGGAAAGTTGAGTTAGAGGAAAAAGGATAGGATTGGAAAGGAATATGGAAAAGGAAAGGAAAGAATAAAGGAAAAGTAAAAAGAAAAGAAAGGAAGCGGATATTGGAAAAGGAAGGGAAAAGGAAGTGTCGTGACGAAGGATCCTGGCACGCTTGCGAGGCACGGCTCAGCTGGCCGGATTAGGTGGGATCTTGTCTCTTCGACAGACGGAAACCAAATTACAAAACATAAATCGTGCCAAAAAACCACCACCACAAAAACCTTACCACACTTCAGGCACTGCATGGTGACATCGCAGTGTGGCCTGTAGCCCACCCAACCATGGAACTCGGTCGGCCATGTTTTCGAGTTCCCCGATCGCGATCACTGCTGCCAGGAGAAACCAATCACCACCGATGCATCGCCAACCTCCTCATCCGCCTGAAATCGTGCTCAGCACGCCATAATTACTTTGCCGCAGAAAGAAAAAACTTCAGCTTCAAACCTTCGGCGTGATGAACATTTTTATTTTAAACAAAACTAATAACAAATTTAAACGAAAATCCAAATGACGCAAAACAAAGGAACTCAAGAATCTTGACCAAAAATGAAGCTAAAATTTAACTGTAGATAAACAAAATGAACTAAAACTCAAAACAACGCGAAAGACTAACCATTAAATAATAAATTAACAGAAAAATAATAAAGGACAAGAAAAAAAGAATAAATAACAAAAATCCTAACACTAACTTTAATACTATTTTCCTATGTTTTATATTTTTTTTGTATAATTTTATGATTTAATGTTTTTTTTAATGTTTTTTTTTTTAGTAAGTGTTTTTATGTTTTTATTATTTTTTTGTATTTTTATAATTTTTATATTCGTTCCTCTTTAGTTTTTGTATCTCTTTCTTTCTGTAGTTTAATTGTTTTTGTGTACTTGTGTGTTTTCTGTAATTTATTTTAATTTTTTTCTAATTCCTTTTATCTTCTTCTAGGTTTCCTTTTTCAACCTCAACCGATCCCTTTATCCCCCTGGCTACACTGGGATTGCTTCCACCCACTTACTTTTAATCCTGCCTAAAAGGAGCTCCCTGTAGCGGATATATGGCCGCAAAGTGGCCTCGTACCAACATTAAAAGTAGCCTAAGAACCGATAAGGAGAAGTTTGCTGGCCCAATACGAAAGGAAATTCCAAAGGAAACCCACAAATTTGACACACACAAAAAAAAGGAAATATCAACCAAAAAATGTAAAGAAAAAATGAATAAAATGGTATAAAAAATAAAAAATAAAAAAGGTAAAATAAATGTTAAAAATGACTAAAAATGAAATAAATAAATAAATAACAAAAAAAAATCACGCCGAAACACTTATACCAAAAAACAGCAGCACCGGAACAAAATTTTACGTTGGGGCCTGCGGGCGCCTGACACTTCAGGCCGGACCTGACTTCGCCCTTGCACTCGACCACTTGCACTATGTTTATGGGTTTTGGCCTCCTAATGCTTTCGATTTATGACAAGCATACATATATATGTTTTGCACGCACGAATTAATTTAATTGTGTAAATAAATGTAGACAAATTTCTATCCACGGCTCTGGGATCTAATTACGAGTTTACTTGGTAGCCTGGGTACCCACAGGCTCGTATCCAGTTACTAAGATTATTTTTCTCGTTCGTATGTTTTTCCCTTTATTTTATGAGTTCTTTTACTATCCAAATTAAATTTGTCGAATATGTTTGACTCCAAGAACTACCAAAAAAAAAATCCACTTCATAATCGCGCTAAGAAATTTGAATTTAAACTTAACCGTGGAATGTGCAATCAATGTCTGTACAAATATGCATATACGTACCTATGTATTCGCTGGCCTTATTTTGTATTTTTGCTTGTCCCTCCTTTTTTTTACACTATTTGCTATTATATTAGAAAACTAATTAAAAATCTACACCGCTTATAATATATTAAATTATAAAACTGCACTTACATTAATCGCATAAAATTTTCAAGAAAAAAAGGAAAATTAATTGACTCTACAGCACTTTCTTTAACTTTGGACGACTTTTTGTCCATCTTCAAAGTCGAACGGTGACTTCTCCATCCACATCATTTACTATCACCAGCCTCTTGAAAAATGTGCCAGGTCGACTCACAGTGGCGTCTGGTGGGGGCGTTCAAGATTTAAATTTTAATTTTTATCTAAAATAATTACAAAACACTAAATAATGTACGCATATAAACTTACACTACAATAATAAATACTTACATAAATACAATAATAAATACAATAAATACTCAACTTAACATAAGCTACCTATAAACATACAGTTTCAGTTTTCGGTTTTAAATTCATTTTTATTATTTATCACTTATATCTACTTACTTGCTACCAAAAATGTTTAAACTAGCTTACATAATAGCTTAATTAACTTACTGACCCTAGGCGGGTACTCTAAATTACACAATAACTTAATTCTAATGCCTTTCGGCCTAATGATCTAGTATCTTTTTCTAACTATATATATCTAATATTAAAACTAAAAAAATTGTAAAAAACTTAGTTTTCTTGATCATTTTTTATGGTTTTTCTTAAAAATACTTAAACTAATTAAAACTACTTAAAACTAATTAAAAACTACTTAAAACTAGAGCTGCCACAGTAGCTTTTCTTGGTTTTTTTTTTTTTGGTTTTTGTATTTTTTCTATTTTTTGGATTTTGGGACGCAGCTTGTATTTCAAATTTTTTTTTTGATTTTGATTTTTTACGATTTTCTTGTGGTTTTCGACGCTTTTTTTTTTTTTTTTTTTTTTTTGCCACTGTGCCTACCCCCAATACCCTGAGTCTTACACACTAAGCCTGTACAAGCCAGCCATTGGCGACTCGCTATCGGTAACATTTTCTCAGACAACCACCAGAATAGTTTTGACGTTTCAATAACGTCCCGTCTATCGCGATCTGATACCGCCCTACTGAACCGGAGAAGCTCTTCAGCTTCTCCGCCTACTGCGGCGACGTCCCGGCCATAAAGGAGCCGTCGTTCCACGGTTACGGCAGACGTGGTAGATTAACGGAACCGCCAATCTGTCCTGTATCAAACCTATCATGTCAAAATAGAGGAAAGCCTCCGGTGGGACAAATCCACTGAAACGTGTTCTCTCCATATATTCTATGTTGGGGTAGTAAGCCCCAAAAATCAGGAGAATGTTTGATTTTTATACATCTTTTTTTTATATCTTTCCCTTTTGATCATTTTCAACAGCTTTGTTTGTTTGGTTGTTTGATTTGTATTTTGCTTGCATTGGGCTATATTTTTAAGTCAAATAATTTCATGAGGAAAGCTATTAGCTTCAACAAAAAAGAGCTACTGCAAAATCCTGTGTTATATACACCACCAGGTGAAAAACAGGGTGAAAATTCAATATGAATACAGTTTTTATTTGTTTAATTTTTGATCCAGAGAAAAAATTTATTTGCAAATATCACTTTTTTTTGAACAAGTCCACTATTAATCCATGGCAATACCATCCATGTTTTTATTGTGGTAAATTACGACAGTAAAATGATTTGTTGTTTTTCCCCAAGGGAAATTTTTATTGTACTATATATTAGCATAAAAAAACGCGACTATTGTATGGGGAATTTTCCTATACCTGTGAAAATACCCCTGTTCTGTTCAATAACTCTTGGTTTTGGATCCTGAATAGTATTTACATTAGCACGACTAATTAAACCTAATTTCTCGCATGCAATAATACCTAATATATTAACTGTATTTTTTTCTACTATAAGAAACTCTTGATCTAAACTTTTGTTATTAATAAAACATGTTAAAACAATGCTGAATTTTGGACGAATAAGTTCTCCTCCGAACGCTTCTAAGGCTCTCAAGCACGGCCACGGTTTAATTATTTTATTAGTTTCTATACGACTAAAATACGAGGTTGGCAAAACATTTTCTTCTGCACCTGTATCAAGCTTAAACGAGATCGGAGTTGACTCCACGATGATAGACTCCATCGAACACTTTTGTTTTTTTGTACTTATATCATATCGTCGCTTTTCCGGCAGAGTGGCACAAGTCAAAATTTGTCGTTTTGGAGTAAAGAACACAGAACTGATTAAAAAAAAAAATAACCAATTTTTCTGTCTAATCGGCATTAATCTACCTCTTCTAGTTTGCGCGTTGTGAAAAAGTGCCCCTGTAAATTTTCACAAAAATCCTTATCATTTTGTATGCAGTAATGGCATTTTTTTAGTTCTGTTGTTTAACTAAGAAAATGCCAAATAATAAAGCAGCAACCGGAAAATATTTTTTCATTATTTGGACATTTTTTAGATTGGTACATTTTTCAGCAAAAAAAGCAGTGAGATTCTTCAAACTAAATTTTGAGAAAAGTGACACCTTCTGTCTTATGCCATTAAGCTTAAAAATAATTAAATGGTGATATAAACATTTTATCAGGCTAATATGACATTTGTTTTCTTATGTCAAAATGTTAAATGAATTTATGTGAATTCAAAAGGTTTTTTTTCGAATTATGCCAATTTTCTGGATAAGATAATGTCTTATTTCGTCTGTTCTTTTTGCCAAAAGAGCACAAGAATGTCAGTTTTACTAAACAATTACCTATTAATTTTTTTTTATATTTTTAAGTATTGCGTTATCTGCAAATCGTAGTAAGCCATTTTATAGCAAAAGAAAAATGCAATTTTTTCATGTATTCAACTTAATAGTTTTATTTTTTATTACCAACAATTTTTTTGTTTTTAATATGACAAAAACTTTAAAGGGCTCTCCTGAAAAATTACTAATTTCGACTTATGCCACTCTGCCGGAAAAGCGACGATATATGAAAAAATTCGTTTCATTTTCATCTGCATTTTTAATGCAATCCATCTGGCCATTTTCATTACTATTTTGTAAGAATAATTCATTTACCTTTTTTGTTGTGCACGCGTAAGCAAAATGATTTTTCAAATTGCATTTTAAACATACTTTTTCAAATACTGAACATTTATTCGGGAATGTTGCTTATGGCAACGGCAAATACATACAATCTGTAAAAAGAGCAATGGAATGTTAACTTATTCAAATAAATATTTAATAAAACAATAAAAGTAAAATGAAAAGTTAAAGAATCCTTACTTGAAAGTATACAACTGAAAGTATTGTAATACGGTTGGGGTTGAAGGTTGGGAAAGGTAGTTGGATAAAGGAATAGAATTGGGATCGGTAGAGGATTGGATTAGGTAGTGGGAAAGTTGAGGTAGAGGAAAAAGGATAGGATTGGAAAGGAATATGGAAAAGGAAAGGAAAGAATAAAGGAAAAGTAAAAAGAAAAGGAAGGAAGCGGATATTGGAAAAGGAAGGGAAAAGGAAGTGTCGTGACGAAGGGACCTGGCACGCTTGCGAGGCACGGCTCAGCTCGCCGGATTAGGGGGGATCTTGTCCCTTCGACAGACGGAAACCAAATTACAAAACATAAATCGTGCCAAGAAACCACCACCACAAAAACCTTACCACACTTCAGGCACTGCATGGTGACATCGCAGTGTGGCATGTAGCCCACCCAACCATGGAACTCGGTCGGCCATGTTTTCGAGTTCCCCGATCGCGATCACTGCTGCCAGGAGAAACCAATCACCACCGATGCATCGCCAACCTCCTCATCCGCCTGAAATCGTGCTCAGCACGCCATAATTACTTTGCCGCAGAAAGAAAAAACTTCAGCTTCAAACCTTCGGCGTGATGAACATTTTTATTTTAAACAAAACTAATAACAAATTTAAACGAAAATCCAAATGACGCAAAATAAAGGAACTCAAGAATCTTGACCAAAAATGAAGCTAAAATTTAACTGTAGATAAACAAAATGAACTAAAACTCAAAACAACGCGAAACACTAACCATTAAATAATAAATTAACAGAAAAATAATAAAGGACAAGAAAAAAAGAATAAATAACAAAAATCCTTACACTAACTTTAATACTATTTTCCTATGTTTTATATTTTTTTTGTATAATTTTATGATTTAATGTTTTTTTTATGTTTTTTTTTTAGTAAGTGTTTTTATGTTTTTACTATTTTTTTGTATTTTTATAATTTTTTATTCGTTCCTCTTTAGTTTTTGTATCTCTTTCTTTCTGTAGTTTAATTGTTTTTGTGTACTTGTGTGTTTTCTGTAATTTATTTTAATTTTTTTCTAATTCGTTTTGTCTTCTTCTAGGTTTCCTTTTTCAACCTCAACCGATCCCTTTATCCCCCTGGCTACACTGGGATTGCTTCCACCCACTTACTTTTAATCCTGCCTAAAAGGAGCTCCCTGTAGCGGATATATGGCCGCAAAGTGGCCTCGTACCAACATTAAAAGTAGCCTAAGAACCGATAAGGAGAAGTTTGCTAGCCCAATACGAGAGGAAATTCCAAACAAAACCCACAAATTTGACACACACAAAAAAAAGGAAATATCAACATAAAAATGTAAAGAAAAAATGAATAAAATGGTATCAAAACTAAAAAATAAAAATAGGTAAAATAAATGTTAAAAATGACTAAAAATGAAATAAATAAATAAATAAATAACAAAAAAAAAAATCACGCCGAAACACTTATACCAAAAAACAGCAGCACCGGAACAAAATTTTACGTTGTGTCCTGCGGGCGCCTGACACTTCAGGCCGGACCTGACTTCGCCCTTGCACTCGACCACTTGCACTATGTTTATGGTTTTTGGCCTCCTAATGCTTTCGATTTATGACAAGCATACATATATATGTTTTGCACGCATGAATTAATTTAATTGTGTAAATAAATGTAAACAAATTTCTATCCACGGCTCTGGGATCTAATTACGTGTTTACTTGGTAGCCTGGGTACCCACAGGCTCGTATCCAGTTACTAAGATTATTTTTTCGCTCGTATGTTTTTCCCTTTATTTTATGAGTTATTTTACTATCCAAATTAAATTTGTCGAATATGTTTGACTCCCAGAACTAC
This sequence comes from Melanostoma mellinum, assembly GCA_914767635.1. Taxonomy (NCBI): domain Eukaryota; kingdom Metazoa; phylum Arthropoda; class Insecta; order Diptera; family Syrphidae; genus Melanostoma; species Melanostoma mellinum. The sequence goes on along the minus strand of OU612059.1, from coordinate 115,712,150 downwards.
AAAAAAAAAATCCACTTCATAATCGCGCTAAGAAATTTGAATTTAAACTTACCCGTGGAATGTGCAATCAATGCCTGTACAAATATGCATATATGAACCTATGTATTCGCTGGCCTTATTTTGTATTTTTGCTTGTCCCTCCTTTTTTTTACACTATTTGCCATTATATTAGAAAACTATTTAAGAATCTACACCGCTTATAATATATTAAATTATAAAACTGCACTTACATTAATCGCATAAAATTTTCAAGGAAAAATGGAAAATTAATTGACTCTACAGCACTTTCTTTGACTTTGGACGACTTTTTGTCCATCTTCAAAGTCGAACGGTGACTTCTCCATCCACATCATTTACTATCACCAGCCTCTTGAAAAATGTGCCAGGTCGACTCACAGTGGCGTCTGGCGTAGCATCGCTAGTGGGAATGATGTGGGGGCGTTCAAGATCTCAATTTTAATTTTTATCTAAAATAATTACAAAACACTAAATAATGTATGCATATAAACTTACACTACAATAATAAATACTTACATAAATACAATAAATACTCAACTTAACATAAGCTACCTACAAACATACAGTTTCAGTTTTCAGTTTTAAATTCATTTTTATTATTTATCACTTATATCTACTTACTTGCTACCAAAAATGTTTAAACTAGCTTACATAATAGCTTAATTAACTTACTGACCCTTGGCGGGTACTCTAAATTACACAATAACTTAATTCTAATGCCTTTCGGCCTAATGATCTAGTATCTTTTTCTAACTATATATATCTAATATTAAAACTAAGAAAATTGTAAAAAACTTAGTTTTCTTGATCATTTTTTATGGTTTTTCTTAAAAATACTTAAACTAATTAAAACTACTTAAAACTAATTAAAACTACTTAAAAACTACTTAAAACTAGAGCAGCCACAGTAGCTTTTCTTGGTTTTTTTTTTTTTTTGGTTTTTGTATTTTTTCTATTTTTTGGATTTTGGGACGCAGCTTGTATTTCAAATTTTTTTTTGATTTTGATTTTTTACGATTTTTTTGTGGTTTTCGACGCAATTTTTTTTTTTTTTTTTTTTTTTTTTTTTTTTTTTTTTTTTTTTTTTTTTTTTTTTTTACCCTGAGTCTTACACACTAAGCCTGTACAAGCCAGCCATTGGCGACTCGCTATCGGTAACATTTTCTCAGACAACCACCAGAATAGTTTTGACGTTTCAATAACGTCCCGTCTATCGCGATCTGATACCGCCCTACTGAACCGGAGAAGCTCTTCAGCTTCTCCACCTACTGCGGCGACGTCCCGGCCGTCGTTCCACGGACTTACGGCAGACGTGGTAGATTAACGGAGCCAGTCTGTCCTGTATCAAACCTATCATGTCAAAATAGAGGAAAGCCTCCGGTGGGACAAATCCACTGAAACGTGTTCTCTCCATATATTCTATGTTGGGGTAGTAAGCCCCAAAAATCAGGAGAATGTTTGATTTTTATACATCTTTTTTTTATATCTTTCCCTTTTGGTCATTTTCAACAGCTTTGTTTGTTTGGTTGTTTGATTTGTATTTTGCTTGCATTGGGCTATATTTTTAAGTCAAATAATTTCATGAGGAAAGCTATTAGCTTCAACAAAAAAGAGCTACTGCAAAATCCTGTGTTATATACACCACCAGGTGAAAAACAGGGTGAAAATTCAATATGAATACAGTTTTTATTTGTTTAATTTTTGATCCAGAGAAAAAATTTATTTGCAAATATCACTTTTTTTTGAACAAGTCCACTATTAATCCATGGCAATACCATCCATGTTTTTACTGTGGTAAATTACGACAGTAAAATGATTTGTTGTTTTTCCCCAAGGGAAATTTTTACTGTACTATATATTAGCATAAAAAAACGCGACTATTGTATGGGGAATTTTCCTATGCCTGTGAAAATACCCCTGTTCTGTTCAATAACTCTTGGTTTTGGATCCTGAATAGTATTTACATTAGCACGACTAATTAAACCTAATTTCTCGCATGCAATAATACCTAATATATTAACTGTATTTTTTTCTACTATAAGAAACTCTTGATCTAAACTTTTGTTATTAATAAAACATGTTAAAACAATGCTGAATTTTGGACGAATAAGTTCTCCTCCGAACGCTTCTAAGGCTCTCAAGCACGGCCACGGTTTAATTATTTTATTAGTTTCTATACGACTAAAATACGAGGTTGGCAAAACATTTTCTTCTGCACCTGTATCAAGCTTAAACGAGATCGGAGTTGACTCCACGATGATAGACTCCATCGAACACTTTTGTTTTTTTGTACTTATATCATATCGTCGCTTTTCCGGCAGAGTGGCACAAGTCAAAATTTGTCGTTTTGGAGTAAAGAACACAGAACTGATTAAAAAAAAAATAACCAATTTTTCTGTCTAATCGGCATTAATCTACCTCTTCTAGTTTGCGCGTTGTGAAAAAGTGCCCCTGTAAATTTTCACAAAAATCCTTATCATTTTGTATGCAGTAATGGCATTTTTTTAGTTCTGTTGTTTAACTAAGAAAATGCCAAATAATAAAGCAGCAACCGGAAAATATTTTTTCATTATTTGGACATTTTTTAGATTGGTACATTTTTCAGCAAAAAAAGCAGTGAGATTCTTCAAACTAAATTTTGAGAAAAGTGACACCTTCTGTCTTATGCCATTAAGCTTAAAAATAATTAAATGGTGATATAAACATTTTATCAGGCTAATATGACATTTGTTTTCTTATGTCAAAATGTTAAATGAATTTATGTGAATTCAAAAGGTTTTTTTTCGAATTATGCCAATTTTCTGGATAAGATAATGTCTTATTTCGTCTGTTCTTTTTGCCAAAAGAGCACAAGAATGTCAGTTTTACTAAACAATTACCTATTAATTTTTTTTTATATTTTTAAGTATTGCGTTATCTGCAAATCGTAGTAAGCCATTTTATAGCAAAAGAAAAATGCAATTTTTTCATGTATTCAACTTAATAGTTTTATTTTTTATTACCAACAATTTTTTTGTTTTTAATATGACAAAAACTTTAAAGGGCTCTCCTGAAAAATTACTAATTTCGACTTATGCCACTCTGCCGGAAAAGCGACGATATATGAAAAAATTCGTTTCATTTTCATCTGCATTTTTAATGCAATCCATCTGGCCATTTTCATTACTATTTTGTAAGAATAATTCATTTACCTTTTTTGTTGTGCACGCGTAAGCAAAATGATTTTTCAAATTGCATTTTAAACATACTTTTTCAAATACTGAACATTTATTCGGGAATGTTGCTTATGGCAACGGCAAATACATACAATCTGTAAAAAGAGCAATGGAATGTTAACTTATTCAAATAAATATTTAATAAAACAATAAAAGTAAAATGAAAAGTTAAAGAATCCTTACTTGAAAGTATACAACTGAAAGTATTGTAATACGGTTGGGGTTGAAGGTTGGGAAAGGTAGTTGGATAAAGGAATAGAATTGGGATCGGTAGAGGATTGGATTAGGTAGTGGGAAAGTTGAGGTAGAGGAAAAAGGATAGGATTGGAAAGGAATATGGAAAAGGAAAGGAAAGAATAAAGGAAAAGTAAAAAGAAAAGGAAGGAAGCGGATATTGGAAAAGGAAGGGAAAAGGAAGTGTCGTGACGAAGGGACCTGGCACGCTTGCGAGGCACGGCTCAGCTCGCCGGATTAGGGGGGATCTTGTCCCTTCGACAGACGGAAACCAAATTACAAAACATAAATCGTGCCAAGAAACCACCACCACAAAAACCTTACCACACTTCAGGCACTGCATGGTGACATCGCAGTGTGGCATGTAGCCCACCCAACCATGGAACTCGGTCGGCCATGTTTTCGAGTTCCCCGATCGCGATCACTGCTGCCAGGAGAAACCAATCACCACCGATGCATCGCCAACCTCCTCATCCGACTGAAATCGTGCTCAGCACGCCATCATTACTTTGCCGCAAAAAGAAAAAACCTCAGCTTCAAACCTTCGGCGTGATGAACATTTTTATTTTAAACAAAACTAATAACAAATTTAAACGAAAATCCAAATGACGCAAAATGAAGAAACTCAAGAATCTTGACCAAAAATGAAGCTAAAATTTAACTGTAGATAAACAAAATGAACTAAATCTCAAAACAACGCGAAACACCATTATATAATAAATTAACAGAAAAATAATAAAGGACAAGAAAAAAAGAATAAATAACAAAAATCCTAACACTAACCTTAATACTATTTTATATTTTTATGTTTTTCTATGTTTTATATTTTTTTTTGTATAATTTTATGATTTAATGTTTTTTTTATGTTTTTTTTTTTAGTAAGTGTTTTTATGTTTTTATAATTTTTTTGTATTTTTATAATTTGTATATTCGTTTCCTCTTTAGTTTTTGTATCTCTTTCTTCCTGTAGTTTAATTTTTTTTGTGTACTTGTGTGTTTTCTGTAATTTATTTTAATTTTTTTTCTAATTCCTTTTATCTTCTTCTAGGTTTCCTTTTTCAACCTCAACCGATCCCTTTATCCCCCTGGCTACACTGGGATTGCTTCCACCCACTTACTTTTAATCCTGCCTAAAAGGAGCTCCCTGTAGCGGATATATGGCCGTAAAGTGGCCTCGTACCAACATTAAAAGTAGCCTAAGAACCGATAAGGAGAAGTTTGCTGGCCCAATACGAAAGGAAATTCCAAAGAAAACCCACAAATTTGACACACACAAAAAAAATGGAAATATCAACCAAAAAATGTAAAGAAAAAATGAATAAAATGGTATAAAAAATAAAAAAAAAATAGGTAAAATAAATGTTAAAAATTACTAAAAATGAAATAAATAAATAAATAACAAAAAAAAAATCACGCCGAAATACTTATACAAAAAAACAGCAGCACCGGAACAAAATTTTACGTTGGGGCCTGCGGGCGCCTGACACTTCAGGCCGGACCTGACTTGGCCCTTGCACTCGACCACTTGCACTATGTTTATGGTTTCTAGCCTCCTAATGCTTTCGATTTATGACAAGCATACATATATATGTTTTGCACGCACGAATTAATTTAATTGTGTAAATAAATGTAAACAAATTTCTATCCACGGCTCTGGGATCTAATTACGAGTTTACTTGGTAGCCTGGGTACCCACAGGCTCGTATCCAGTTACTAAGATTATTTTTCTCGTTCGTATGTTTTTCCCTTTATTTTATGAGTTCTTTTACTATCCAAATTAAATTTGTCGAATATGTTTGACTCCAAGAACTACCAAAAAAAAAAAATCCACTTCATAATCGCGCTAAGAAATTTGAATTTAAACTTACCCGTGGAATGTGCAATCAATGTCTGTACAAATATGCATATACGTACCTATGTATTCGCTGGCCTTATTTTGTATTTTTGCTTGTCCCTCCTTTTTTTTACACTATTTGCTATTATATTAGAAAACTAATTAAAAATCTACATCGCTTATAATATATTAAATTATAAAACTGCACTTACATAAATCGCATAAAATTTTCAAGAAAAAAAGGAAAATTAATTGACTCTACAGCACTTTCTTTGACTTTGGACGACTTTTTGTCCATCTTCAAAGTCGAACGGTGACTTCTCCATCCACATCATTTACTATCACCAGCCTCTTGAAAAATGTGCCAGGACGACTCACAGTGGCGTCTGGCGTAGCATCGCTAGTGGGAATGATGTGGGGGCGTTCAAGATTTTAATTTTAATTTTTATCTAAAATAATTACAAAACACTAAATAATGTACGCATATAAACTTACACTACAATAATAAATACTTACATAAATACAATAAATACTCAACTTAACAAAAGCTACCTATAAACATACAGTTTCAGTTTTCAGTTTTAGATTCATTTTTATTATTTATCACTTATATCTACTTACTTGCTACCAAAAATGTTTAAACTAGCTTACATAATAGCTTAATTAACTTACTGACCCTAGGCGGGTACTCTAAATTACACAATAACTTAATTCTAATGCCTTTCGGCCTAATGATCTAGTATCTTTTTCTAACTATATATATCTAATATTAAAACTAAGAAAATTGTAAAAAACTTAGTTTTCTTGATCATTTTTTATGGTTTTTCTTAAAAATACTTAAACTAATTAAAACTACTTAAAACTAATTAAAACTACTTAAAAACTACTTAAAACTAGAGCAGCCACAGTAGCTTTTCTTGGTTTTTTTTTTTTGGTTTTTGTATTTTTTCTATTTTTTGGATTTTGGGACGCAGCTTGTATTTCAAATTTTTTTTTTGATTTTGATTTTTTACGATTTTTTTGTGGTTTTCGACGCAAATTTTTTTTTTTTTTTTTTTTTGCCACTGTGCCTACCCCCTATACCCTGAGTCTTACACACTAAGCCTGTACAAGCCAGCCATTGGTGACTCGCTATCAGTAACATTTTTTTTTCTATTATAAAACATGAGGGTTGAGAAGCCTCCGGCGCATAGATTGCCACCACATACAACAACCTCCCCTGTTGGAGAGGGATGCATACGATACACGCTTCCAGCAACCGGAATCGGCGTACTTCACCACTATATATTACCTTATGAGCAATGCCCTTACGTATGAAGATCGCAACCCCACCCGCGAAAGTCGAGTTGGGTCGGTCTCTCCTTACGATAATGTAATAGTTATTCGTCATTTTGTGATGCTGGTTTAGCCTAGTTTCGCTAACCATACATACATCTGGACGTTGGTCTTTTAACAACTCAAGGAAGTTGGTTCGTCGTTCTATCCTAACTAGCGAATTCACATTCACGGCTAGGATCTTAAAAGGCCTCTCCGGCAGCGCGCCCGTTAACCTTAAAATTGCGCAAGCGACGGCACTGCACGGTAGATCAAGTCCACCATACGCGCCTGCTCACTTATTTGCCGTGATAGTTCACTCATTTGTGCCTGAATGACACGCAGAGCGACCATCATCTCTGACTCCCCAGTAGCTGCCTTTGACATAGATGGCTGTGGGGCCGCTTTCTGGGGAGGTTGTACCGTTTTTCCAGCTCCACCCGCCATTTGGGCGTAAGAAACTTGGGGAACGACGGCCCTTGGAGTTGGTCTGACTGTATGCCTTCCCTCGTCCTTGGTTACTGTTGGAGCAGCTTTTAATGATTTTTTAATAACCTGGTATCGAGGACATCCCCGATAGTTAGCAGGGTGTCCATCTCCACCACAGAGAACACATTTCAATTGGGTCTTGTCTTCGACCCTTTCCTCACCGAGCTTGCACTCTTTTTCTTTGTGGTTATCTCCACACTTTACGCACCTCAACTGCATTTGGCAGTTGAATGCGGCGTGCCCGAACCTTTGGCGACTCGCTATCAGTAACATTTTCTCAGACAACCACCAGAATAGTTTTGACGTTTTAAAACGTCCCGTCTATCGCGATCTGATACCGCCCTACTGAACCGGAGAAGCTCTTCAGCTTCTCCGCCTACTGCGGCGACGTCCCGGCCATAAAGGAGCCGTCGTTCCACGGACTTACGGCAGACGTGGTAGATCAACGGAACCGCCAATCTGTCCTGTATCAAACCTATCATGTCAAAATAGAGGAAAGCCTCCGGTGGGACAAATCCACTGAAACGTGTTCTCTCCATATATTCTATGTTGGGGTAGTAAGCCCCAAAAATCAGGCCATTGTTCGAAGACATCGCCCTTGCAGTGTGACCCCGAGTCAGTTTTATAATGAAGTTGTCGATCCTGTTTATTTGAACCCCGTTGTAAAGGACCCCATTAGGATAATATTTTCTGTACTCCGACTCTGGTGTTCTGTGCAATCCAAGACAGGTACGCAGACACTGTCTCTCAAACACCCGAATCTTTTCCATCTGAGACGCTGTAACATTGAACCACACAGGGCACCCATAGACAATCATTGGCCTTATGCCTTTATTTTATGAGTTCTTTTACTATCCAAATTAAATTTGTCGAATATGTTTGACTCCAAGAACTACAAAAAAAAAAAAATCCACTTCATAATCGCGCTAAGAAATTTGAATTTAAACTTACCCGTGGAATGTGCAATCAATGTCTGTACAAATATGCATATACGTACCTATGTATTCGCTGGCCTTATTTTGTATTTTTGCTTGTCCCTCCTTTTTTTTACACTATTTGCTATTATATTAGAAAACTAATTAAAAATCTACATCGCTTATAATATATTAAATTATAAAACTGCACTTACATTAATCGCATAAAATTTTCAAGAAAAAAAGGAAAATTAATTGACTCTACAGCACTTTCTTTGACTTTGGACGACTTTTTGTCCATCTTCAAAGTCGAACGGTGACTTCTCCATCCACATCATTTACTATCACCAGCCTCTTGAAAAATGTGCCAGGACGACTCACAGTGGCGTCTGGCGTAGCATCGCTAGTGGGAATGATGTGGGGGCGTTCAAGATTTTAATTTTAATTTTTATCTAAAATAATTACAAAACACTAAATAATGTACGCATATAAACTTACACTACAATAATAAATACTTACATAAATATAATAAATACTCAACTTAACATAAGCTACCTATAAACATACAGTTTCAGTTTTCAGTTTTAGATTCATTTTTATTATTTATCACTTATATCTACTTACTTGCTACCAAAAATGTTTAAACTAGCTTACATAATAGCTTAATTAACTTACTGACCCTAGGCGGGTACTCTAAATTACACAATAACTTAATTCTAATGCCTTTCGGCCTAATGATCTAGTATCTTTTTCTAACTATATATATCTAATATTAAAACTAAGAAAATTGTAAAAAACTTAGTTTTCTTGATCATTTTTTATGGTTTTTCTTAAAAATACTTAAACTAATTAAAACTACTTAAAACTAATTAAAACTACTTAAAAACTACTTAAAACTAGAGCAGCCACAGTAGCTTTTCTTGGTTTTTTTTTTTGGTTTTTGTATTTATTTCTATTTTTTGGATTTTGGGACGCAGCTTGTATTTCAAATTTTTTTTTTGATTTTGATTTTTTACGATTTTTTTGTGGTTTTCGACGCAAATTTTTTTTTTTTTTTTTTTTTTTTTTGCCACTGTGCCTACCCCCTATACCCTGAGTCTTACACACTAAGCCTGTACAAGCCAGCCATTGGTGACTCGCTATCAGTAACATTTTTTTTTCTATTATAAAACATGAGGGTTGAGAAGCCTCCGGCGCATAGATTGCCACCACATACAACAACCTCCCCTGTTGGAGAGGGATGCATACGATACACGCTTCCAGCAACCGGAATCGGCGTACTTCACCACTATATATTACCTTATGAGCAATGCCCTTACGTATGAAGATCGCAACCCCACCCGCGAAAGTCGAGTTGGGTCGGTCTCTCCTTACGATAATGTAATAGTTATTCGTCATTTTGTGATGCTGGTTTAGCCTAGTTTCGCTAACCATACATACATCTGGACGTTGGTCTTTTAACAACTCAAGGAAGTTGGTTCGTCGTTCTATCCTAACTAGCGAATTCACATTCACGGCTAGGATCTTAAAAGGCCTCTCCGGCAGCGCGCCCGTTAACCTTAAAATTGCGCAAGCGACGGCACTGCACGGTAGATCAAGTCCACCATACGCGCCTGCTCACTAATTTGCCGTGATAGTTCACTCATTTGTGCCTGAATGACACGCAGAGCGACCATCATCTCTGACTCCCCAGTAGCTGCCTTTGACATAGATGGCTGTGGGGCCGCTTTCTGGGGAGGTTGTACCGTTTTTCCAGCTCCACCCGCCATTTGGGCGTAAGAAACTTGGGGAACGACGGCCCTTGGAGTTGGTCTGACTGTATGCCTTCCCTCGTCCTTGGTTACTGTTGGAGCAGCTTTTAATGATTTTTTAATAACCTGGTATCGAGGACATCCCCGATAGTTAGCAGGGTGTCCATCTCCACCACAGAGAACACATTTCAATTGGGTCTTGTCTTCGACCCTTTCCTCACCGAGCTTGCACTCTTTTTCTTTGTGGTTATCTCCACACTTTACGCACCTCAACTGCATTTGGCAGTTGAATGCGGCGTGCCCGAACCTTTGGCGACTCGCTATCAGTAACATTTTCTCAGACAACCACCAGAATAGTTTTGACGTTTTAATAACGTCCCGTCTATCGCGATCTGATACCGCCCTACTGAACCGGAGAAGCTCTTCAGCTTCTCCGCCTACTGCGGCGACGTCCCGGCCATAAAGGAGCCGTCGTTCCACGGACTTACGGCAGACGTGGTAGATCAACGGAACCGCCAATCTGTCCTGTATCAAACCTATCATGTCAAAATAGAGGAAAGCCTCCGGTGGGACAAATCCACTGAAACGTGTTCTCTCCATATATTCTATGTTGGGGTAGTAAGCCCCAAAAATCAGGCCATTGTTCGAAGACATCGCCCTTGCAGTGTGACCCCGAGTCAGTTTTATAATGAAGTTGTCGATCCTGTTTATTTGAACCCCGTTGTAAAGGACCCCATTAGGATAATATTTTCTGTACTCCGACTCTGGTGTTCTGTGCAATCCAAGACAGGTACGCAGACACTGTCTCTCAAACACCCGAATCTTTTCCATCTGAGACGCTGTAACATTGAACCACACAGGGCACCCATAGACAATCATTGGCCTTATGAGGGCCATGAAGCAAGTCTTTTTCACTCTGCTGTCAAGTTGTCTGCTGTGAAACAGTCACCTTGTCAGAGCAAAAGCTTCTCTAGCCCTGGCCAGAGCCGAAACCATATGTTTGTTAAAATATAGATACTGATCTAGCCAGATGCCGGGTACTTGACTACTACTTTGCTTGGCAGTGGGTGGCCATGTAGATCAACGATCACCAGCTTTCGCCAGTTCTTTCTCGTATCCCATGAGGCCCGAGCCAACGGGGTTCTAAACACAATTGTTTCCGATTTCTGAAAGTTGATTTTCAACTTCCAGTCATCGCAATATTGCTGAATCTTATCGAAGTCACGCTGCAAAAGTAATCTGATGACCTCGATCTTTGGACCTGTTCTGTACGCGATTAGGTCGCCGGCGTACGCTATAGCATGGTGAAGGGAACCAATTAGATCGCCGGTGAAAATTCTTAACAAAATAGGCGAATTCACCGCCCCCTGTTGTAGACCGTTCTGTATTTTAAAAGTTCTGGCAGAAGTTATATTGCAACTTTTCACAACAAACATTCTACCATGAAGCATTTCATTCAGAATATATAGTAGTGGTTTACTCATGCCATACCTGATCAACTTATAAAAAAGACCGTCTAACCAAACGGTATCGAAAGCCTTCTCCAAGTCAACCAGACATGCACCCGTACACTGCTTTTTAGCTTTGTTCCATTGAATATCAGATACTAGTTTAGACGCAGCATGTATGGTATCATGGCCCGCCTTAAAACCGAACTGATTTTCGGGAATAATATTTTTGTCCTCAGCCCATGTGGACAGAGCTCTATTGAGAGCTTTCTCGAATACTTTGCTGATACTCGGAAGAAGACTAATTGACCGGAGATTTGCTGGATTGGAACCATCCTTACCTTTTTTGAGGAGAGGATGGACCACTGCCGTCTTCCAACGCACTGGATAATATGCATTATTCAGCGCATTGTTGAACAACGTGGTGTATATGTCCACCGCTTCCGAAAGGAGGTTTTGCAGCACAACATTGGGTATGCCGTCGACTCCTGCTGACTTCTTTTTCTTCATTTTGTGAAAGATGTCCAAGAGGTCCATCTTAGAAACGAACAGGGTGTTATCCCCGTTTTGCTCGGCGATGACTGCATTTGCAGGTCGGTCGTCATTGAACCTAGTGAAACCAGGATTCTCGGATCGTCAATGCGAGATCTCTTCTCTAAGATAGAAGTGTCCAACGAAGGCTCTATTCTCAAGGTCGTAATTCGGGCGAATGCACTCATTCACCTTAAATACTCGTTCGAAAACAGCACCCACCGTCTCTACCTTCTCTTGAGCATCTTCCACTATAAAGTGGTCATCATCCAAAATGGCGTCATCTGGATCTATTCCTTATGTCAGAAGTAAGTCTTTGTTCTCTGTCGTCCTTTGGAGTTTAATACCCTGAAGTTCATTTTGATCTTTTCTACTAAAAATTTAATTTATTTCCGGAAACATACTCGGGCTGTTGGACTGTACAGCCCGAATTTTTTTGTTCCAGAAAAGAGATATAGATATTCTGTAGTTTTCTTTTATCAACTGTTGGAGATTTTTGATCTGTGACTTCAGAGCTCTAATCTCCAAATCGTGTTGGTCAGTAAACCTCCTGTGCAAGAGTTTGAGTCTTGACAGGAGTCTACTTTTTTGTTTGTAAAGTGCGTCTATTGTCGCGTTTCTGTACATGTTCGTAGAGTCATGTTGCCTATATTTAGGAATTGTCCTGTCCATTGTTCTACGGATTGCATCCTCCATACTTTGCAGGTATCCATCGATTTCAACGTTCGACAGATTCCTGTTGCATGGCGGCGCAATACCGTTCGAACGAAGTTCCCTTGAGACGGCACCGGAAAAGCGCGGCCAACGTGTCTTACCGTAGTTGTAGGTGTGCGTCGGCACGTACTCCTCCAGTTCAACAAGGTCGTTCGGAAGCAGTATGACGGCGGCAAGTCCACAGTGGTCACTGTCGTACTCAACCGTCAGTTTAAGTCTTGAGTCTAAAAGTAAGAGATCCAAATAAGAGCCACTTCGAGGATATGAAGGCCTGTCAGTAGCCAGCAGATCGACTTTACACTCAATGCTGTGGAGCCCCAGCCAATTGAATAGCTGGGTCCCCCTTGGATTGGCTAATTGATTTCCCCAATCTTGGTGTTTAGCATTGTAGTCACCGGCCATAAGGAAATAGTTTTCTTCTGAGTTCAGTTTCAGAGTTCGAAAAAGTGATTCGAGCTCTATTATAAAACATGAGGGTTGAGAAGCCTCCGGCGCATAGATTGCCACCACATACAACCGCCTCCCCTGTTGGAGAGGGATGCATACGATACACGCTTCCAGCAACCGGAATCGGCGTACTTCACCACTATATATTACCTTATGAGCAATGCCCTTACGTATGAAGATCGCAACCCCACCCGCGAAAGTCGAGTTGGGTCGGTCTCTCCTTACGATAATGTAATAGTTATTCGTCATTTTGTGATGCTGGTTTAGCCTAGTTTCGCTAACCATACATACATCTGGACGTTGGTCTTTTAACAACTCAAGGAAGTTGGTTCGTCGTTCTATCCTAACTAGCGAATTCACATTCACGGCTAGGATCTTAAAAGGCCTCTCCGGCAGCGCGCCCGTTAACCTTAAAATTGCGCAAGCGACGGCACTGCACGGTAGATCAAGTCCATCATACGCGCCTGCTCACTTATTTGCCGTGATAGTTCACTCATTTGTGCCTGAATGACACGCAGAGCGACCATCACCTCTGACTCCCCAGTAGCTGCCTTTGACACAGATGGCTGTGGGGCCGCTTTCTGGGGAGGTTGTACCGTTTTTCCAGCTCCGCCCGCCATTTGGGCGTAGGAAACTTGGGGAACGACGCACACTGGGGCCCGCTGTATGGAGAGCGTGCTCAAAATGCAAAATTGAGAATGACTCTTTTTTCCAAAACAAATGTTTTGTTGCAAAGTCGACAAGATTGTCTATCAACCGGTAAAATTTCAAGGTCAAAGAGATTGTAGGTCAAAAGAAAATCAGTGCTAAATGGGTGCGGGTGCATAACTTCACAGGTCATAACTTCACATGGGTCATAATTTCACCTATAGTGGGTTATAATTTCACTTTTTTCGGGTGAAGTTATGTCCCACCTTAGGTGAGCAACAATTTCTCCTGAAATTTGTGTGAAATTATTTCCCACCTACATTGTAAAAAATCTTTAGAAATCCTATCAGTCAAAAGCCAACAAAAATTATAAATTGTAATCAATTTATTGAAACATTTTTATTAACAAAAAATATAAAAAACTGTTATTTATAAAAAAAAAATTATTCTTATGAAAGGTACTTTATATCATGAGCAGAGAAGGTTCTTGGTTGATGGAACATTCAACATTGTTCCAACATCCACTGGCTACAAACAATTATTAATTGTGCACTTTGCATACGCAGAACATGTGAGTATTTAAGGCTGTTTACTTTTCAAAGTGATTGTAAGTTTTTGAAATCATCTTCAAAAATTATTAGTTAATCATAAAAACTGGCAATGCATAAGTTTTTATAACAAAATCTTATACATATTCCGTTATACTGCACAATATAAATTAAAACTTAGAAATAAGTTCAAATATAGTGTAGCTTTCATAAATCAATTATTGAAATAACGAACTTCGACATCATATATTTTCAAAAACAGATCTCTCGTTTTAGTAAATTATATTATATAGAAATAGTGTGAATAAACAAGCGTTGTTGGCGCTAAGCAGTAAGCGACCGAAAAAAAAATTGCGCAATTTTTTTTTCGGTCGCTTTACTGCTTAGCGCCAACAACGCTGCTGCCAGACTCGCTCGGCTACTGCCTTAATTGAATCTCACTGAACTTTTTATACTTTTGTATCACACTCCACTTGAAAATATACTCACAGCTAAAGTCGTCAACACGTCTACTCACGACTGATATAAACACACAATACCTAAATAAATGCGCACACCAGAAAGACCTAACGATATACTTGAACATAACATATAAATACATAACTAAAATACATAACACTTACCATAAATATATATATATAAATACTAAATACATAAATATAACAAATAAATACATAATAAAAAACAATAAACTTCGCATAAAAATTCCTAACCTACTGTCATTTCAATTATTCTCGGGCCGATAGCAACGCCTCTAGCGGTGGTTGCAAAGCTTGTTCCACTTGTTCCACACCAATGTTCGCTTTCTCTTATTGGTGTAGGTGTGGCGAGTGACACTTGTTCACTTTTTGTTTACTTGTGGACACGAAACTAGAAATTATGGCTGGGTATTTTGCTTTTATTTTTAATTTCCATTTTAATAATACATGTTGTTTCATTTTTATTTTCTTTTTATATTTCATGTATTCTTATAGGTTTCGCAGTATGTGATTGAAGGTAATCTGGTCGGCGGAGGATTGGCAATTCCAAAGGTAAGTTTGTTTACATTTTTTGAGGTGCCATGACATTTGGCCATGTGCCATATGGCCATATTTCAAAATATGGCCATTTGACACTTTTCAATTGTGTCACATGGCCATATGGCCATTTGTCCCTTTGGCAATGTGTCATTTTACATTTACATACGAATTTTTTTATTTTCACACCAAAAATTGATTATCTGATGGAAAAAACAAAAAAAAAAAAAGATTGCGCTTGCTGCGTTTCGTGCAGATGATGACTATCATTTTTGTTTATCATTCACCTTTAAACTTAAAGTATGAATGTACTTGTACATATAAATATGCATACATACATATGTATTTATGTTTATGTATTCTTATCTACTATTATAGATATCCAATTGAAAATCTTTTCTTCGAAAACTGATAATGATAATGTTTTGGAAAATCTCAACGCCATTTTATTTTAACATCTTTGCATATGTTTCCAAATTATAAATATTATTTATAATTCTTTTTTAAGAAATCTCAATCTTTATTTTTGAATTTTTGCACTTTAAGAACAAGTTTCAAAGTGTCATTTTGCCATAATGGTCAAATGACACATTGCCAAAGCGACAAATGGCCATATGGCCATGTGACACAATTGAAAAGTGTCAAATCGCCATATTTTGAAATATGGCCATATGGCACATGGCCAAATGTCATGGCACCATTTTTTGAGTGCAGTACTTCAATGCATTTTTTCTTTTTCCCAATAGCCAGTACCACCATCCACAACAGTATGTATACTTTTACCCTAACCTTCCAAAGAAAAAAGCACTTGTTGAATTGGTAAAATATTCAGGAACCGCGGCAACTTGAACTTGTTTCTAATGCTGATGACCACAGATGTAGCAACCTAAATGAAAAGAAAATATATGAGTAATTTGTTTTATGTAATAGGTTTAAAAAAACACAGGACACGATACAGATCGTACAAACGATTTAAAAACTTTTACGCATTGAAAACTTTCCTCTTCACAGGACCAACGTTAGGCCAATTTGTTTCCCCTATTTCTTCTCCGACACACACTTCCTTAGGGTTATTTAATCTGTTAATTATTTTATTTCTAGTCAGACAAACTTAAATTATGATGGTAACGAAACTTAAATACCGAGAACAAATCAAATAAAAAAAGGTAATAAATTGCACAGCCGGCCGGCGTGCGAAAAGAAGAATGAAATTGAAAGAAAGCGTTGAGAAGAAAACAAAAGTGCATCCAGCAACAAATAGAATGCTGCCACCTCGACCAGCTCTGATGGGTGTGTTTGATAGGTTGAGAAGGTTAAAATTAAATAGATCAAAGGTTGATGAAGGGAAATCAATCTTTTTTTGTTTTTTTTTTGTCAGGAGGAAATCTTCAAAAGACACTTGGCAGTATTCGACACCAAGTAGTGTGGGATTCTTACCTCACTAAAAACTCCTCGAAATCAGAACCAATCTATGAACGATCGACAACAGATTTTTCATTCTCAATAATATAAAGGAAGCTGAAAATTTTAATGCTTCCTCAACTTTTAGACCATTAGCTCGTGTGGCTTGGTTCTTCTTAATCTCCGAACATTGCCTCTCGTATTTAATACGGACTCCATTTCAGAGTTGATATGATTATGCAGTCGCTGATTGTGTGATACAGCATGTTTTTTTTACAACTTCTGTAACCGTTTCTATTTGTAAGTAGGTCACGATGTAAATCGCTATTTCTTATATACCATTGTGCATTTACTATTCCACGAAGGACTTTGTTTTGCAACTTTTGCAAGATTTAAGTATTTGTTTTCTTTGTACAGCCCCATAATTGGATTCCATAGGTCCCAACAGGTCTAAGTACTTGTTTATAAAGCATTATTTTATTTTCGACAGATAAGTTAGAATTTCTACCGAGTAACCAGTACATTTTTCTATATTTCAAGTTGAGCTCTTCCCTTTTCTTTTTGATATACTCTTTCCATTTTAGCTTTGCATCCAAATTCATCCCAAGGTATTTGGCCGTATTGGCGTAAGGTACAGCTTGACTGTTGATGAATATTTGAACGTAGCTTAACTTTTTATTTGTAAAGTTTATATGTGCAGATTTAGCTTCATTGAGCTTGATACGCCATTTTTTGGTCAAATCACTAACGGTGTCGACGGCATTTTGCAATTTCTCAGCAGCCTTGACGACGCACTTACTGGATGCCAAAATTGCGGTATCATCTGCAAAAGTAGCCATAATGGTGTTGTTATCCACTGGAATATCCCTTTTATATAGCAAATACAGGGTAGGTCCTAGGACGCTTCCTTGTGGAACACCGGCTTGTATTTTACTTAGCTTTGAATATTCTTGATCATACCGTACTCTGAAGAGCGGGTTTGAAATATAAGATTTTAGTATTTCGTAGTACTGCCTGGGTAGGTCCCTTTGCAGTTTGTGCTCTAGCTCTTGTCGAATGCTAAAAATATCTTGTCGAATATATAAAAATATAATATAGGAGAGCGTTCTTATTTTACTAACGCAATTAGACTGTGGAATAATCTTCCACATCGATTGCAAAGAATCATTTCGTCAAAGGGTTTTCGGGGGGAGTTGCTCAATCACATGTCGGGAAGGGTTTGAAGAATGGTTTTAATTTAGTTTTTAATTAATATTCAATTTCTCTGTTTTTATTCTTTTTCTATTATTTATATCTTTTTTTTTATAATTTTTCTTATATATTTTTTCCATTGTTTCTCAGTTTAAATTTTACATTTTGCTATTGCCTTACTAACATTAATTTACACTAACTTACTTGAACAAATTTATTGTGATGAGCTACAATTGTAATTTAAATTTCTAAATACTTAACTATAAGATCAATCTTGAAGTATGATGTCAAATAACTTTTAAGATAATAAATACAAAATACAAAATACAAATAGCCGAACATACTTGTTTTTCTTCTTATGCTTTTTCAACTGCATCCGTTATTCTATGAACTTGGTCTATGGAATGGGGAATGATTATGTCTATGTTTATGTACTATGTGGAATGTTTTTCAAACTGATGATTTGGAATTAGATTTCTTTCTTCTATGACTCTGCTTAGTCTTTTCAGTAGCAATTTTTCAAAGACTTTTGACATTATTGGCATAAGCTTACCTTGCTTTGGTATAACAATTACTTCAGCAATTTTCCAATGATGTGGGACATATTGGGTCTTTAGGCATGCATTTATTATTAATTGGAGTTTTATGAAGGTTACTAGATCGTACCCAGGTGATTTTTTGTTCGATAGTTGATTTCGACACATTCTTTTTATTTCTTTGAGTCTGACAATTGGTATATCAACTTCTTCGACTTTATCAATAAACTGTAAGCTGTTTTCAGATGTATTTGCTGGGAATGGCTTAAAAACATTCGCAAGATGTTCTGCAAACAGGTTAGCTTTTTCTTTCGGATTTCCGATCAAATTCCCGTTTAGAGATTTTATTGGCGGGTTTTGTAACTGCGGTCTTTTCAGGCGCTTAGCTGCTTTCCAGAGTGAATAATCGGTTGAAGCATCAGTGGTTAAGTTTTTCAGGAATCTACCTAATGAATCATTTTTGAATTCGTAGATTTGTTTTTTCAGTTCGTTGCTTAGCCGGTTAAACGCTGTTTTGTCGTCTGGAAATCTAGTATTTTGCCATTTTCTTCGAGCTCTTCTCTTCTGCAATATCAACTCTCTTATCTCGGCAGGGTATTTTGATTCAGTTTGCTTCCTACTCGAGTAAGTTGGTGTACTTTCTTCTGCAGCTTGTTGAACATCGGCAATGAATTGTTCTACTTTAAGGTCGATTTGCTCTTTTGTTTCCATAGGGGATCTGAGATTTATATAGCTTTCAAGCTTTTCTCTGAATTCACTCCAGTTTGTTTTATTATTTACTAGCTTAGGAGTACTTTTTTCCATTATCTCCGATTCATTAAGTGATAAAATCACCGGTGTATGATCTGATGAAAAGTCATAATTAACTTCGACTCTTATATGGTTTCGTTTGATACCTTTAACTATGAAAAAGTCAACAAGATCTGGTATTTTACTAGAATCCGATGGTCAGTTTGTTGTGATCTGGATGAATAAAACTCGAAATTGTATTTAAGGCATGCTTTGTAAAGCCTTCTGCCTTTTGTTGTTATAAGTCTGGATCCCCAATGGGTATGCTTAGCATTAAAATCACCGCCAGCAAGGAAGTTATGTCCTAGTAGAACTAGCACTTCTGTATAATCATCTTCAGTCGGGGAACGCCTTGGCGGGCAGTATATTGATGCCAACTTGAAGTCTTCCTTTTCCATACCAATACTTATTATTGTTACTTGCATATTCTCGTTTATAAACATAGCTTCTTCATAGTGTCTTAAGATCTTTTTTATGAGGATTGCCGATCCACCTCTAGCCTTATCAGCTGAATGAGGAGCTTGGTAGCAAATATAGTTTGATATTAAATCATCAAGAACCAGTCCACTTGAGAAATGAGTTTCGGACACCAGACAAATATCTATGTGTTCGATGTCTAAGAAGATTTTTAATTCTGATAAATGGTGTAAAAGACCGTTTGCATTCCATGTTCCAATTTTTAGTGTTCTGTCCATCATTGTTTTTTAAGAGCGACTTCTTCACTTAGCCGTTTGATGTTCAAATCCTGATTGTCAATTCTTTTAAGAATAAGTCCAAGAATTTCTTTAATGGAAGTTTCTTCATTCTTCCACACGTTTTTAACAATCTGTGAATAGGATTTATTTTCATCGCTTTTGCTTTTAACAGCTTCCTTCGGAAGTTCTTTCTTACCTTTATCTTCAGCTTCAGGAGTTCTTCTTGATGTGTTTGCTGAATTGCTAGGCTTTATTTCAACGCATGTCATTTTGCTTTTGGATTTTTGAAATCTTTTAGCAACTGGATAGCCTCTATAGCTTGCAGGGTGATTACCTTGACAGTTTACACATTTTGCTTTCTGTTCTTTGCTTGATGGACAGTCGTTAGTTGCATGTTTTCCTTCTCACTTAACACAAGCAAACTCGCGGTTGCAATATTTTTGGATGTGGCCAAATGCTTGGCATCGTTTACATTGCGAAACAATTTTTGATTTTCGCAGTGGTTCAATTTTGACTTTTATGCCCAAGATTGATCGAATACTATAGACATATTCAAGACTTTGTTTGCTGTCGAAGGTATTTGGCCGTATTGGCGTAAGGTACAGCTTGACTGTTGATGAATATTTGAACGTAGCTTAACTTTTTATTTGTAAAGTTTATATGTGCAGATTTAGCTTCATTGAGCTTGATACGCCATTTTTTGGTCAAATCACTAACGGTGTCGACGGCATTTTGCAATTTCTCAGCAGCCTTGACGACGCACTTACTGGATGCCAAAATTGCGGTATCATCTGCAAAAGTAGCCATAATGGTGTTGTTATCCACTGGAATATCCCTTTTATATAGCAAATAATAAGAGAATGTCAGAGTGATAAGACGTGTTTCTTGTATTCTCCGGTTAATCACCCATTTAAATTTTTCTTTCGAATTAACCAATAAAAAGACAAATTGAAAAAGTGTATAACACCCTCATTGAACCTTTCTATACCAAAAACAGTGCAATTATTCTACACACAATTACTGTCTAATTAAGTAAAAAATATTGCAATTTAACAATTTGCTTCTCTGAGTGAACTTTTCATTTGGTTTGTTCTTTGTGTTTTTTTTTTTATTTCTTTTCGCACTTGCGCTCTGTGACCATAAGAACTGTTGTAACATGAGTTCAGCTTCTCTTGAGTCTAAAGTGACTCGATCAGTTGCCAAGAGGACTGGAAACGTATCGACTGAATCTACTGCAGCTACGGGACCGAAGGGCATAATCTCAGTCAAAAGTGGAACACTTGCTTCCCCAGTCTCAACACCTACGCAAGCCAATAACGTACAAACAGCTCAAGGTATCAACAACTTCCTCGCTGCTAATGATTTGGAAAGACAATTTAAATCTTTTAGCGATGAAATTATCAATCGTTTCACAACAGAGCTCAGTAAATTACGCTCTGATCTCATGAACCATATTTCAAATGTAGAACGGCACTTTAACACTCAAATGAATAAGTGCAATAAGTCACTCAATGACTTGGAGAAGCGCGTAGAAACAATGGAACAACATAAAAAAGAAATAACCAATGCCACCCACAACCTAAACAAAAACAAAGATCACATTGCAAACCTCAGTAAACGATGCGACGAACTTGAGAGAAAAGACCTTGCTTCAGATGCTGTTCTCTTCGGTGTTCCACAATTGCCCAGTGAGGACGTTAAATCGATATTCATGCACTTGTGTGACAAAATTAAGTGCCAACCTCCAATCCCACGATCGATTTTTTGCTCCCGCAAACGAGATGGCTGTAATGATCCACCTATCATCGTGAAATTCAAATCATCTTACGATAAAAATTATGTCTTAAGATCACTATCAGAGTTTCAAAAAAAAGAGAAAACAACAATCACTCTTCGCACCATAGGCCTGGATTCCGACAAACACATTTATTTGAATGAGAGTCTTACGGAAAAAAATCGATCTCTCTTAAAGCACGCTGTTTTATTAAAACGGAAAAAGCAAATATATTCTGCATTTACAAGAAATGGAGTGGTGTTAGTTAAAGAGCGAAGCAATGGAGTTAATATCATCATAGACGAAGAAGCGACATTAAATGCGATTACACTGAGATGTCAAGCAGCAGATTTTAGTATTTAGTATTTATTTATTTATTTCTTATAAAACCAACACAGTAAGATAAATCTTATAAGGTAGTGTAAGTTTATTATTTAACATTTAGCTCAAATATAGTAATTATGAGATGTTTCAATACTTCAATAATAATTATAAAATGTATCACAAAAAATGAAAAAAAAGGAAGTTAATATACCTAATAGATAAGAAAGAAAAGATTAAGATTGAATGTGAAGATAAAGAAAGAGAGAAGTTTGAAAAGAGGGAAAAAGAAAAAAAGAAAAGAATCTTAAAAAATTGAAGTTAGTTGCTGTCGTTAGAGAAGAAAGAATCTAAATTGATTTTGAAAGTTTTCGTGTCGCTAATATCTCGCAGGTATGAGGGGAGTGAGTTCCACAGGTTAACAGCGGCTACAAAGAATTGTCTTTCAGAAGTTAGACATGAGAAACGTGGTAAAATTAATGCTGTGGACCTACTTGATGTTGGAAATCGGAGCTTTTCAAAAAGATAACTAGGTTGGCGTGTTCTTATGATTTTAAACAGAAATATTAAGGTTCGAGACTTAATAAAGTTGTGAGAGATGATCATATCTTCTTAACCCGTAAATGTATCGGATAGTGCTGTTAAAAGCAACCCTAAGTTTACGTTTACTGATATAGTCACAGTTGTAAAAAATTTCACATCCATAAGTCAGAACAGGTATAACTAATGTCTTCGCAAGCATCATTCTGGTGTTAAGAGGGGTAAATTTTTGTGCGATCCATAAAGCTCGAAGTATGCCATACGTTTTGCCAACCAATGAATTAATGTGATCATTCCATGTAAGATTTCTATTGAAAATTACTCCTCGATTTTTAGAATTGCTAACAAACTCTAAAACGGTATTGTTCAGTGTTATTGAGGGAAAATATGATAGATCGAGAGTGTTTTTCGAAATAATTAGGCACTTGCATTTGCTTTCGTTAAGAGCTAACCCATTACAAGAGGCCCAATTGGATATTTTTTCAAGTTGTTGATTTAAAATGAAGGCACAATTTTCAATGAGACCTAACGGACAACTTTTGTAGATTTGAATGTCGTCCGCATAAAAGTGCATAGAAGCCTCGGGGATTATATGCGCAATTTCATTGATATAAAGAGAGAAAAGGAGTGGGGCCAAAATCGATCCTTGTGGAACTCCTTGTTGAACAGGAAGAAAATCTGAAAGAATATTATTTACACATACTGCTTGCTTTCGATTACAAAGGTAGGACGATATCAACTTAACAGCCTCTGGAGAGAAATTAAACCTTTGGCGTAATTTATTCAAGAGAGAATGGTGGTTAACCATGTCAAATGCTTTGGAGAAGTCTAATAAAACTAAAAAAGTAACATTTTGATTATCGAGCTCATCTCTTATATCTTCTATAACTCTTAAAAGTGCTGTTGTACAGCTATGCTGTGAACGAAAACCTGATTGTATTTGCACTAATAGGTTGTTACGTGTTATAAAATCGTTTAGCTGTTTTTGCATTATCCGTTCGCAGACTTTAGAGAGAAAGGGAAGTATAGAAATAGGTCGAAATTCTTCACAAGCTGAATTTTTGGGAATAGGAATTACTTTTGCCAGTTTCCACTGCTGAGGATAGACTCCGGAGGTGAGGATTGTGTTAAAAACGTGGGTAAGGTAAGGAAGAAGGATTGGTAAAAGGCACTTCAAAAAGATTGGGTTTAGCTGGTCAACACCTACAGCGTTCGAGTGTACTGAAATAAAACATTCTACTACGTCCATGCAATTCACACAAGCAAAACTAAAGTTAGAATCCGTGGAGGACGTGGATAATTGAAATTGGGGCTGATAGTCTCTTAGAGGTAATGCATTGGGGACATTTAAAAATTTAATGTTGATATCGTTTATGTTCGTGTCTGTTTTAATATTCTTTCGTTCATTTCCGATTCCAAGTTTTTTCAAATTATTCCACATCTTACGACCGTCAGCGTTAGGACCAAGAAGGTTGGAGTAGCATTGTTTCTTGGCAGCATTAATCTCTTGAGTAACCTTATTTCGTAAAGATTTATAAATGGTGTGGAAATCTACAAGGCGGAAACGTACCCAGCTTCGATATGCTTGATCGCGCTGATTCATAAGCTCTTTGATCCTTCTTGTAAACCAAGGCTTCGAAGAACGCGAACTTCTTAGAGTCTTGATGGGTACAAAACGATCAAATAGAAGATTTATATTGGAGTTCAAATATTCAATTTGATCATCAGATGAAGTCATGAGGTAAACATTACCCCATGGTATCAAATTGCAGTGATTTTCAAGCGATGGCCTATCAATGTTTTTAAAATCCCTATATTGAATGAGAGAATCTACCGGATCTTTTCTCGCACTAAAATCGTAGATCAAAAATATCAAATCATGCCTAGAAAAAACTGGGGCTCCAAGTTGATCGTAAAAAAGTACTCTATTCGCTTCACTTACATAAAAATGATCTAGCAAAGTACTTGATGTTTGTGTAAAATGTGTTGGTACCGATATATTCACTGGGTGTAGATCGAAAGAAGTCATGTTATCACTTAACCTTTTATCTGTCAAAAGATCGCTATTGAAATCACCACATATAATAATGTTTGATGATGTTACCGTAAATTCTTCAATGACTTCATAAACGCACTCTAAATCAATATATCGGTTTGGCCTATAGATTGTTCCTAAGAGTAGGCTATTACTTCTCCCTATTACATCCAAAAATAAGTACTCACATGGGCAGCCTTGTTGAGAGACATACTTTTTTTTACATATCAGGTCATTTTTTAGGTAAATCGCAACACCTCCACCACGGTGGCCTCTATCTGAACGAAAAATATTATAGCCATTAAGCGAATATGTTGCATCTCTAACATCTGTAGAAAACCAGGTCTCAGAAACACAAATTGCATCGACCTTCGAATTTTCAAATAAATATCTAAACTCATCGATTTTCAACATCAAGCTTTGTGCATTAATATGTGCTATTTTAAAACCCTCACGTCGATTACTAAAAACTTGTATCATAGATTGCAATATAACATCACTGGTGACACCTCTGGAACTCATATTATGCTCACTCAACTCTGTAAGCAAGGGTTAAATGGCGAGATATCAACAAAACAAGAAAAACATTGTTGTTCAAAACTAAGCAACTACTTTTACAATAAAATAGATTAAAAATGAATCAATAATTGAAAATAGAGAAAATAGAAAAAAGAAGGAAGAGTGAAAGAGAATAGGATAAAAATAAAAAATAATACTTGAAATAATTTTATGGAGTGCATCTTGAATTCAAACGTCATAGGTATGTGTAGGTGAGTTCAACTGTGTCTTCTTGTTGATCTTCTTCATAATTGATAGTCGCGGCTGCGGTGATGGCTTTCATTGTGGTATCATTATTGATGAGTATTGTCTCCCCGTCGGCGCTCTTTTTCACAAACACAGAACCCGAGTGCGTATATACTCTATAGAGAGCACCACTATGTTTGAGACGCATTGCTTGTTGCAAAAAAGAGCGATTTTTTAACGTTAAGCTCCCGTGCAAATATATGTTGTGAGTTTTTACTTTTTTATTTTTGTCAACACATACTCCAGTGTCATCAAGTTGCAGTGGTCTTTTGTTAGTTTTGTGGAAAAGAGCAATGGATTTTAATACGGTGTTTCTGTCATGTGGAGAGCCAAATTTTAATATTATGGGGTTACTATGAACATTGCTATCCCCGCGTTGAATTCGAAAAGCAGCTTTCAAAGTAGGAGGAACACAATCCACGGTGTAGCATATGCTGTTAAAAATCGATTTAATATCTTCATTTGGCATTTAGTGAACGTTGACAATTTTCATCCTTCTTAGAATGCAATTAACTAAATCATTTCAATTTTTTCCTATCAATCTCTTATACTTTCTTTCTGTTTTTAAATTATTTATAAAAATTTCTTTATCTTTTCATTTTTTTTATGTCATTTCTTATCTATTGTTGTGGCCTTGTAATTTTTTTTATAATTATTTATTCAATTTATTTTTTCTTCTTCAATTACTTTTGTAAGCTCATTGAAAGTGCTCGTGTTGGTTTTGCTGTTTTTAAGTGCACTTTCTGGCTCTAGTTCCACTAGGTTCCACTTAGTGCAGTCAATGAAGCGAAACATAGGGCCTTACCTCCGAATTTTTTTACTGTGAACCGATTTGCATGAAATTTTGGAATTAGGCTCATCTTACCCTTAACTTCAAAAGTGAAAATGATTTGAACACCGCAACCACCCTGGGGGTGGTTGCCACGCCTTCTCGGGGGTGAATTTTTTTTTCAAAATAACCTCGGATATCGATAGAAGGCCTAATTTTAAGCAAAAAATCAAATATAAAGTTTTTCATTAAGCCCAATACTTTTCGAGTTATTGGCAATTGAAAATTTGCAATTTTTTCACGTTTTTCATCAATTTATTGCAAATATCGCCAAAACTATACGTTTTATCGAAAATTTTATAAAGAACAAAATTGTAGCAGGTAAAACAATGAACAATTTGGTTGTCTATAAAGTATTCTAAAAACAATATTAAGCTAGATATAAAAGATCAAAGCCATTTTTTATTTTGTCTGAAATTTAATCATTGTGGTCAATGCCATTTAGCGGCGAGCAGATGCATTTTATGCATTCTAATCCAAGAGAATGTTTTGTAGTGCTTGAAATAACCTTTAAAATGAGCACTATTAAAAGTCTTTTGCACGTAAAATAAGCGAGCTGTAGTGCAAATAAGGGGAGCATTTAATGTTTTTGTCTTCTAAATCAATAGGTTCCATAAGTGCCATTTCCACCAAAATTAAATTTAATCGTATTCCGCCTAAAATTAAGTTTGTTATGAAGAGTTTGATAGATAGTATCAGTTTGGTTGCTTCAGGACACATATTTTTCAAAAAAGTCACGATTTAAAAAAAAAACAAAAAATTTTCAAATTTATAAAAAAACCTACTTTTTTTCATAATATCTCAAAAATGACGACAGATACGTATAAAAAGTGTAAGAATAAAAAATTTAGGTATTTTTCTGAAAAACAATTTGGTTTTTTAGTTTTTTCTGTCAGACAGAAATTGACGGAGATATGATTGTTTAAAGAGCGCGTGGCAGCGCAATCGCAGCCTCTTTTAAGTCCTTTAACCCTTCACCGTTTTAGCAAAAGGTTCTTTACTATATATTGCAATTAAGGATGTTGTAGCTCTTTTAATTACCATTACAATGGGTTTTTAAAAGTTGTGATAGCATACAAATTGAAGGAGTTATGGTCCAAAAACTCATTGATTTAAAAGAAAAAAAACATTAAATGCTCTCCTTATTTGCACTACAGCTCACTTATTTTACGTGCAAAAGACTTTTAATAGTGCTCATTTTAAAGGTTATTTCAAGCACTACAAAACATTCTTTTGGATTAGAATGCATAAAATGCATCTGCTCGCCGCTAAATGGCATTGACCACAACGATTAAATTTCAGACAAAATAAAAAATGGCTTTGATCTTTTATATCTAGCTTAATATTGTTTTTAGAATACTTTTTAGATAACCAAATTGTTCATTGTTTTACCTGCTACAATTTTGTTCTTTATAAAATTTTCGATAAAACGTATAGTTTTGGCGATATTTGCAATAAATTGATGAAAAACGTGAAAAAATTGCGAATTTTCAATTGCCAATAACTCGAAAAGTATTGGGCTTAATGAAAAACTTTATATTTGATTTTTTGCTTAAAATTAGGCCTTCTATCGATATCCGAGGTTATTTTGAAAAAAAAAAATTCACCCCCGAGAAGGCGTGGCAACCACCCCCAGGGTGGTTGCGGTGTTCAAATCATTTTCACTTTTGAAGTTAAGGGTAAGATGAGCCTAATTCCAAAATCTCATGCAAATCGGTCCACAGTAAAAAAATTCGGACCTAAAATGCTTCATTGGCTGCACTAACTGCTGAATGTAAAGTCTTGGTTGATGTGCTGTGCAAACAAAGCAATGGTATAAATGTGTGTCACATAAATGCACAAAGCTTAAAGAAAAAAATAGACGATGTTCGAGTTCTTTTTGATGGAAGTAGTATGGATATTATTTGTATATCGGAAACTTGGTTGAAACCAGAAATGTGTGATGATCTTTTCAATTTAAATAATTTTAGCCTTGTTCGTTCAGATAGATATAGCAAAGTAGGTGGAGGTGTGGCTATTTTTATCAAAAAATCTTTTAATTATCATATAGCTAAAATTTCTTCCTCGAATGAATCTATTGAATGCCTGTTTCTTGAAGTAAAAGGAAATTGTGGGAATTTTTTGCTTGGTTGCATATACAGTCAAACCTGGATGAGTGAGAACTGGATAAGTGAGAAAACTCTATAAGTGAGAGTAATAGCCAGGACCCGACATTTTAAGCTCCCAAAACCTCTATTAGCGAGAAACAGAAACCTCTGTAAGAGAGAGTCGTTTTTCCCTTATTGACCTCCGTAAGTGAGACTGCTACTTAACTATTCCTCTCTAAGCGACAGTCGAGCAAACAAATTTAACATCTGCTATTTTATGACTCGTTCTTAACTTTCGTGGAACTTTCTACCATTGTTTTTGTATTGTTTTCTCGTCAATATTGTACCCATTCTATTTCGTGGAACTAAAAAAATTTTGTTATTTTATCATTGTTTTCGAATGTACACGTGTCCCTGTGTTTGTGTAATTTTATCATTATCAAATATTAACTACATTCGTTCTCGCTGTCACTTGTTATTGCTGCGTACCTCTATAAGTGAGAAACGGTACCCATGTACCTTAATTAGAGAGAAACTCGGGTTAGTGAGAAACCTCTATAAGCGAGAATGAGATTGTGCTCCCTTGAACTCTCGCTTATCCAGGTTTGACTGTATATGGCACCCGATGTAGCTAACTCTGCCCTAATAAGAGCTTTATTAGAAGAGTTAGCTCCTTTGTATACAGATATCTTGTTATGCGGCGATCTGAATCTCAACTTATTAGATGATAAAAACAAGAATTTCATTGAAATGGCAAACAGTTTTGACTTAAGCTTTGTAAACATCAAACAACCAACACACTTTAAAACAAATTGTGTACCCACACTGTTAGATGTTTTTCTTGTGTCTAATTGTGATTTGGTATTGCACTATGACCAATTGCTGGCTTCTGCGTTTTCCAGCCATGACTTGATTTTTATTTCACTAAATACACGTCTTACCAATTCTGAAGTATCTAATTCTGTATATTACGATTATTCAAAAATAAACTTAGAAAATCTTTTCCGGGAATGTCAAAAATTTGATGACGTCAATATACAGATTGAACATTTCAACAGTAATACAGTAATCCCCGGATAAATACCCCCCGCTTAGTTGCGTTACCCGTTTAATTGACCTGAATCCTAGGCAAAAAAAAGATCACATAAGAAATATACATAAAATTTCCCGTTTAAATGCATTCCGCTTAATTGCGTTTCCCGGTTAAATGGTCCAAAAATCAAAACTCTTTTTTCAATTTGAAGCAAAATTGCCCGGTTAATTGAACGAAAAAAAAAATCATTGAAGTCACTTTTTGCTTACACCTTAAATGATTAATGATGAATTGGTCGCATTGTTGCGCGCCTACAAGTTAATAGTCAAATTGACATGACTTAAATCATTGTGAGATTTTTTACTCTCTCGTGAGCACTCTCTTTTGTGCACTGCTACGAAAAATCGCTGTGCTGGAACAGGATTAGACTGACTTTCACCGAATTTCGGTGCATTTCGTGCGAATTTTCAGTAAAGAAACACACCTATTTATTATTAGGTTTGTTCGTTAAAACCCTGGGGTCGCCACAAAGCGTTTTTTTGAGAAACCTTAGGTCGCCCTGAATGTCAAATTGAGTGTTTTTTAGCCCTGGGGTTGACCTGGGTTTTCCCTCAACTCACCCTAGGTTTTTGCTGTGGCGAGTTGAGGGCTGTCAAATGGCATGTATTTTTATTCAAATGACAGGGATGTGTGGTGATTTTGTGGCTTTGCGTTTTTTGAGAATTGGAAAACCCAGGTTTTTTTGACAACTCATAAGATTGTCAAGAAAACTTGGGTCAACCCTGGGTAAAGTTCAACGAACGAGCCTATTGTTTGCTGAAACATCAGAGTTTAGCGACTGCAAATTAAAATCTTGAAAATGTGTAAGGAAACAATGCAGGTGAAAATTACAGATTCTTACCATGATATAATGTTCTAGCCAAATTAAAAGCAAATCTGACTAATTCCCTCTTGTACGCTTGCTAAAGATATACGCACGGATTATGTACCAATTCATAATTTATGTGTTGTGTACATTATGAAAAATTGTTCCTTTTCAATCATTCCTAGGCTGAAATTGTTTTGTTCTTTTTTTATGTCTTACCATTATATGTTAATTTTCTGTTCAATAAAATTTTGATTTTCATTAAAAAGGTTCTTCTTGACTTTCTTGCCAAAGTCGTAAAAAAAATCGCTTTATTGCGTTTTCATTTCAATTAAGCGGGGTTTTTCTAAATGGGACAGCAGATCAATTAAGCGGGATTCTTTTAATTGCGTTCCCCTGTTAAATGCGTCTAAAGTTGTGCATTTAAGGTGACGCAATTAACCGGGGAGCACTGTATTATTAACCTATTTAATAATCACGTGAAAGTAAAACCTAAAAAACTTAAGCGTAGCAATTATCCGTGGATAACACATGAAATTAAAAACAAAATCAATGCCCGCGATCAATTGTATGCAAGATGGAGAAGATATAAATGTTCCGTCATTCATAATGAATTTAAAGTTGCCCGAAATGAGGTAGTATACCTCCTTCGAAAAAACAAAAGGAATTACTTCAAAAATAAGTTTAATCCGAATGATTCCAGCTCTAAGTTTTGGAAAAATGTTCGTCAGGTTGGTATCAATCGAAAGCAATCTATCTCAGATAACATAAATGTTGATGAACTTAATACTAAATTTATCCAGACTGATGTAAGCCCAAGTATTAGAAGCTCCTCAACCATCTCTCAATTTTCTGGGAACCTAGAATTGGCTTTTTCGCTCTCCGGTGTTAGTGAATTGACTGTTGCCCAAGAAATTTTAAAAATAAAATCTAAATCTGTGGGTTCAGATAATATCCAACCAGATTTCATTAAGATTCTCCTTCCAGTGTTGCTCCATCAAATAACACACATCTTTAACACAATCTTAACCACATCTGTTTTTCCTGATGTCTGGAAAATTGCAAAGATTTTGCCGTTGCCAAAATCTGGTGCAGCTAGCAAAACTGAATATAGGCCTATTGCAATATTACCATTCCTAAGTAAAGTTTTTGAAACGCCACCAGATCAAAATTTTCTTGGAAGATCATAAATTAATTACATCTCACCAATCCGGATTTCGCACCAAGCGTAGCTGTACTACGGCGCTAATTAAGGTATGTGAAGATATTCGAGCTGGTTTTGACTCAGGTATGATGGGACTGATCGTGTTCTTAGATTTTTCTAAGGCATTCGACAGTGTTAATCATGATATTCTGTTGAATAAACTCAAACACAAATTTTCTTTTGACAGCTCATTGTGTAATTTAATAAAAACATACCTTTCTAATAGATTGCAGTATGTGTTCTGGCAAAACAAGTGTTCATCTCTTCTTAGGGTGTTTTTAGGGTTCCCGCAAGGATCAGTGCTCGGACTTCTCTTCTCTTGCTTTATAAATGATATTAGTGAACGCTTTTCAGGCATTGAATATCATATATATGCAGATGATATCCAAATTTATAGAATGTTTCAAAAGTCCCTTATATCTGAGAACGCTGAGATTATGAATCAGGAATTAAATAAGATCCACACTTGGACGGTTGAAAATAAGCTAAACCTAAATCCTATGAAAACAAAAGCAATGGCTTTAACAAGAAGTAAATGTAACGAACAATTTCCATTTCTATTTCTCAATGACATTCCAATTGAGTACGTAAATCAAATAAAGAACCTTGGAGCTTACTTCACAAATAACTTGGGTTGGGATGTGCATATCAACAATATTGTTTCGAAAATTTATGGTGCACTACGTGGTTTAAGTCCTACGTCTAAATATTTACCATCAAGCGTTAAACTTCAATTAGTGAAATCCTTTATCATGCCTATCTTTCTATACAGCTGCGAACTTTTTTCAAATATGGACGTTGAATCCAGTAGAAAACTTAATGTAGCATACAACAGCTGCGCAAGGTATATTTTTGGGTTGAGAAGATACGATCATATCTCCGGTTTCACCAAAAAAATTACAGACTGTTCCTTGACAGCTTTATTAAAGTATCGCACACTGTTATTATTACATAAAATTATTCAGTCAGAAGAACCAAAGTATCTGTTCGATTTAATTAACTTTTCTCGTAGTAGCCGCACTTTACAAATAATTCTACCCCATCATAGATTTTTAGTAACTTCGAGGCAGTTTTTATCCATGCAATTCAACTCTGGAACCAGCTACCCCTTACAATTAAATATACTATCAACACGAGAACTTTCGAAAAAAGAGCATTTCAATATTTCGCTGCAAACTTTTAATCTTATCTTCGTTTTTTCTTTTACTAAGTTTTTTTTTATATATGTTTTTTTTCTCTTTCATTTTTATTATATAAATCTATCTTTTTTACTAAACATATATTAATGTAAATTTTAATTATTACTCTGCAACATATCTAAAGCATGTACTACTTAAAAGATGTAATATTTATATCTTATATGTACTATGAATAATTTTAAATAAATACAATACAATACAATAAATACAGGGTAGGTCCTAGGACGCTTCCTTGTGGAACACCGGCTTGTATTTTACTTAGCTTTGAATATTCTTGATCATACCGTACTCTGAAGAGCGGGTTTGAAATATAAGATTTTAGTATTTCGTAGTACTGCCTGAGTAGGTCCCTTTGCAGTTTGTGCTCTAGCCCCTCATGCCATATCTTGTCGAATGCTAAAAATATAGCTGAACATACTTGTTTTTCTTCTAATGCTTTTTCAACTGCATCCGTTATTCTATGAACTTGGTCTATGGAATGTGGAATGTTTAGTTCTATGTTTATGTACTATGTGGAATGTTTATTTCTAAATTCAAACTGATGATTTGGAATTAGATTTCTTTCTTCTATGACTCTGCTTAGTCTTTTCAGTAGCAATTTTTCAAAGACTTTTGACATTATTGGTATAAGCTTACCTTGCTTTGGTATAACAATTACTTCAGCAATTTTCCAATGATGTGGGACATATTGGGTCTTTAGGCATGCATTTATTATTAATTGGAGTTTTATGAAGGCTTTGAGCAGTTACAAGATCGTACCCAGGTAATTTTTTGTTCGATAGTTGATTTCGACACATTCTTTTTATTTCTTTGAGTCTGACAATTGGTATATCAACTTCATCGACTTTATCAATAAACTGTAAGCTGTTTTCAGATGTATTTGCTGGGAATGGCTTAAAAACATTCGCAAGATGTTCTGCAAACAGGTTAGCTTTTTCTTTCGGATTTCCGATCAAATTCCCGTTTAGAGATTTTATTGGCGGGTTTTGTAACTGCGGTCTTTTCAGGCGCTTAGCTGCTTTCCAGAGTGAATAATCGGTTGAAGCATCAGTGGTTAAGTTTTTCAGGAATCTACCTAATGAATCATTTTTGAATTCGTAGATTTGTTTTTTCAGTTCGTTGCTTAGCCGGTTAAACGCTGTTTTGTCGTCTGGAAATCTAGTATTTTGCCATTTTCTTCGAGCTCTTCTCTTCTGCAATATCAACTCTCTTATCTCGGCAGGGTATTTTGATTCAGTTTGCTTCCTACTCGAGTAAGTTGGTGTACTTTCTTCTGCAGCTTGTTGAACATCGGCAATGAATTGTTCTACTTTAAGGTCGATTTGCTCTTTTGTTTCCATAGGGGATCTGAGATTTATATAGCTTTCAAGCTTTTCTCTGAATTCACTCCAGTTTGTTTTATTATTTACTAGCTTAGGAGTACTTTTTTCCATTATCTCCGATTCATTAAGTGATAAAATCACCGGTGTATGATCTGATGAAAAGTCATAATTAACTTCGACTCTTATATGGTTTCGTTTGATACCTTTAACTATGAAAAAGTCAACAAGATCTGGTATTTTACTAGAATCCGATGGTCAGTTTGTTGTGATCTGGATGAATAAAACTCGAAATTGTATTTAAGGCATGCTTTGTAAAGCCTTCTGCCTTTTGTTGTTATAAGTCTGGATCCCCAATGGGTATGCTTAGCATTAAAATCACCGCCAGCAAGGAAGTTATGTCCTAGTAGATCTAGCACTTCTGTATAATCATCTTCAGTCGGGGAACGCCTTGGCGGGCAGTATATTGATGCCAACTTGAAGTCTTTCTTTTTCATACCAATACTTATTATTGTTACTTGCATATTCTCGTTTATAAACATAGCTTCTTCATAGTGTCTTAAGATCTTTTTTATGAGGATTGCCGATCCACCTCTAGCCTTATCAGCTGAATGAGGAGCTTGGTAGCAAATATAGTTTGATATTAAATCATCAAGAACCAGTCCACTTGAGAAATGAGTTTCGGACACCAGACAAATATCTATGTGTTCGATGTCTAAGAAGATTTTTAATTCTGATAAATGGTGTAAAAGACCGTTTGCATTCCATGTTCCAATTTTTAGTGTTCTGTCCATCATTGTTTTTTAAGAGCGACTTCTTCACTTAGCCGTTTGATGTTCAAATCCTGATTGTCAATTCTTTTAAGAATAAGTTCAAGAATTTCTTTAATGGAAGTTTCTTCATTCTTCCACACGTTTTTAACAATCTGTGAATAGGATTTATTTTCATCGCTTTTGCTTTTAACAGCTTCCTTCGGAAGTTCTTTCTTACCTTTATCTTCAGCTTCAGGAGTTCTTCTTGATGTGTTTGCTGAATTGCTAGGCTTTATTTCAACGCATGTCATTTTGCTTTTGGATTTTTGAAATCTTTTAGCAACTGGATAGCCTCTATAGCTTGCAGGGTGATTACCTTGACAGTTTACACATTTTGCTTTCTGTTCTTTGCTTGATGGACAGTCGTTAGTTGCATGTTTTCCTTCTCACTTAACACAAGCAAACTCGCGGTTGCAATATTTTTGGATGTGGCCAAATGCTTGGCATCGTTTACATTGCGAAACAATTTTTGATTTTCGCAGTGGTTCAATTTTGACTTTTATGCCCAAGATTGATCGAATACTATAGACATATTCAAGACTTTGTTTGCTGTCGAAAAATAGCGTGAATAAAGGCAGGGATCTCTTTGTTATTATTGGTTCCCCAGCCAGATTTCTTAGGAGTCTCATTCTTAATAAGATTGACTGCATCAAGGGCTTGAAAGCCAGCTTGAACAAGGTCTTACTAATTCTTTTGGAGAACATGAGGAATGTAGGTCTCTGGCTACTACTTTTATTGGTCTTGTGGATTTGTTTTCATACGAGTGCCACTCGATTTTATGTTTGCTTAGGTCCTCAGTGACCAGTCTATAGTCATCATCTTCCTCGACATTGAATTTCCAATTGTCTTTTTTATACGATGTATATTTGCAAGCTTTTTTAGTATATTTCTCAAAAATTTTCTTAAGATCTCCTAAATTTGGGAATCCTGTGATCATAGCTGGTCTACAGTGGTTCTGTTGCCAAAAGCGAGTTATATTATTTTAAAGGTTTTTGCTTCGGTGAATCTAAAGACGAGCTCAGAATCTACCTAACAGCTCGCGTTTCTGAGATATTATGCGTTAAAAATCGAAAAAATTAGGTTTTTGCTATCTTTGAGCTTCTGTTTTAACATGAAAAATATGTTAGCCCAAAAACAAACCATTGCTTTTCCGATGATTTGGTATCCGCTGAATCCATATCTGGTCTTAAAATGGCTGTATTACATCAAATTTTCCAGATATCGTGCTTCAAAAAATGTGATACATAGTCATGCATTATTTTGAGGACTCTTGCAGAAATAAGAGTCAGAAAGCATATTTTTGAAGGTTTTGGACTTAAAAAAAATGAGTTTTCTAATTCCAATTTCCTTTCGAGACTGAACTTAGGCCTCAAAATAATGTATGACCCTGTATTGCAACTTTTGAAGCCAAATATCTCAAAAATTTGATGTTATAGAGCCATTTTGAGACCAGATATGGATTCAGCGGATACCAAATCATCGGAAAAGTAATGGTTTGTTTTTGAACTAACATATTTTTCATGTTAAAACAGAGGCTCAAAGATAGCAAAAACTGGATTTTTTCGATTTTTAACGCCAAATATCTCAGAAACGCGAGCTGTTAGG
Organism: Melanostoma mellinum; assembly: GCA_914767635.1. Taxonomy (NCBI): domain Eukaryota; kingdom Metazoa; phylum Arthropoda; class Insecta; order Diptera; family Syrphidae; genus Melanostoma; species Melanostoma mellinum. Next base: position 115,675,990 of record OU612059.1, on the reverse strand, counting down.
TAGATTCTGAGCTCATATTTAGATTCAGCGAAGCAAAAAACCTTTAAAATAATACAGCTTGCTTTTAGCAACATTCAAAAAGTTCAATTTTGTATACCTGTGAATTGGTGGTGGTACAGTTTTTCTGTTGCCTTTAGAGTAGACAAAGACTTCGGTTTAGCATTAGCTAGCACATTATTTGCATTATTCTTTGTAGTACGCAAGTCTTTTTTATTTTCAGTTTTCGAGGTTTGCTGGTTCTTTGTATGCAATTCGGAGCTACCTTCCGCTTTTCGTTAGCAGTGCGCTTTTTTCTTTTTCTTTCAGTTTCAAATAAAAGTTTTTCTTCGTCAGTTTGATACACAGTAACAGTATCCTGCTGACTTGTCTGAACCGTTGATTTGTGTTCCTTGTCAAATAGTGACACCTTTTCTTCGAGTCTTTTTAACCCTGCAGTCGTCGCGCGGATTACTATTGTAATCCACTAATAGAAAACAGAGTACTACGGAGTACCTGGTGGTGGTGATTTTTTGTCTTTTTTAGTACTTGCAGTTAAATAGTCTGCGTGTGCGCTCAGCGAATCGCCAGTCTCGGTCGTGTATGGTAGTGTTGCGAGAGCTTTGTGAAGTTGAGTGGAATACTATTGTAATCCACGCGACGACTGGTGTAAGTATTTTTGTCAAACTTTTTTGTTCATTTTCATAGTTTCGGGTGATTTTATGATGTTTTAGATCATGAATATGTTTTTTTTTATAAAATTAGGTACTTGACCAATAATGTAGGTTCATATTTTTACATTTTGTGTGTATAATTTATATATGTTTTTTTAAAAACACCATGGAAGAAATACGTGAAGCTCAGATCAGTGCTTGGCTACATATGTACATACATATTGCATTCATGTGTTCATCATGCCTGGAAATGAGCAATTAGCTTGGAGATTTGAAGTTTATTTAAAAACTGTGATGAGTTTTAAACTTAATTTCCTTTTTACCCCCAAAAAAGCAGAAGTTTTTTCTTTTTATTTTTTCATTTTTGTTTAAATAAAACGTTGTTGTGTTCTTAAGCAAAATAAATTTGAAAAAATTATAGTATCCTGTTTTTATTTGAGTTTTTAAATGGATTACATATGTAATCCGCGCGACGACTGGTGTAACTTTTTGGTGCGCGACGACTGCAGGGTTAATTGCTCCTGAAGACTTTGAACTAAGGTTTCAAGTTTCTTTCTTGCTGTTATTTCTTTTTGCCATTCATCAAAGTAATTTTTTGATTAGGTCTGGCAGTTTTCTTTGATTTCCTTGAAAATCTGTTGTCCTGCAGTGTCGATAATTTCAGAGACATTGGTTTCTTTTTGGCTAATGACTTTTACGTCATTTGTCTAAGTTGGGGTTTTCGATGGTGTAACCCACCCTTTGGGAGTAGTTTTTTGGTGGAGTTCTCTGTATTTTCGTACTGCGTTTTCCAAAATTTTTAAGCAATAAGTGGTCCTCCCCAGAATCCGTAGGACCGATCTCTTTAGAGAGTGGATTTTCTAATTTTGCTGGACTGCCACCTGGGGTAAGAAATCTGTTTGTTTTGTTTATTGTCATAAATTATTTAAACTTTTTTTATGATACAAATAGGTCAGTTACTTCTATTCGCATTTTATATTCAGCCGTCCCACTGGGATCAGACGCTGACCAGTGTGCCGCACAATATGTGTCAGACGCTCTTGGATTTATTGTTGAGCTGGTACATTCAGAGTGATATTTTTCTTTTTTTGCTCCTAGTTGCTGAAAAGATAACTCAGGTGACACAGCTCGTGGATCAATTGATCCAACGCTCGTCGTTAGTTGGTTATCCAGCGGGCACCACTTGGAGGTGACGATGCGATTTTGCACCGCCAAGGAAATCAAATAAAATCTGAATAAATAATCAGACAGGGTGTCCTCGTAGTTGTGGGCGCCAGAAAATTTTTGGTAGGAGTAAATTTTCAAACCTTAATGCTGAAAAGTTATTGGAAGGAAATATCGACCAGAAAAGAAGAACAACGATGAGTAAATAATAAAAGAAGAAATGTATTTGAATTCCCAAAGGGAAATTTAACTGATTTTATTGTGTTTGGAAAACCTTGTCTAAGACGGGATTTAAAACCCGAGTCTTTTCTGAATGTTAAAATGAGAGTATAGTTAAATAAAATGAAACTGTATAAATTACCAAGAAGGTCAGATGGTCCGTTGCAATGTGAAAAAAAAGGGTACCGACTGTTAAAGACAGTTCCCGAACAGTTTCTAAGGTGGGTAGAAAGTTAAGGGAGGTCACGTGCCAGACAATTTCCTGGATAACTCGTTAGAAAAAAGGACCACACAGCTTTTCGCACACAAAATTTTTTCACAAAAAAAAAAAAAAAATGAAACGACTCACAAAAAAAAAAATTTCACTCTACTTATTTTTGCATTTCGATTTTCTACTCCTAAGTCTCCCTTATCACTGTTTTCCTCTTGTAGACGAATATCCTCTTATCCTTCGTTAAAAAGGACAACCCTTACTCGCTTAACTCTCTCAATTTTTTATTTTTTTCAAACTAAAATGCAAAAAAAGAATTAAAGTTCGCTAAAACAAAATGACGTAAAATTGTTCAATCTAATAAAAAACTTATTTTCAAATTCCAATTTCTCTCACGATAATCTTTCACTTTCTATCTCTTATCTCTTTGCTAGCTAGCTAAGAAGTGTCCACCACTTCAAGCCTAGCTCTTTGTCTGGCTTCAACTCCGCTCTCAGACACACATTCATACGTTCAACCAATCACTTTCGTGGATTCAGTATCACGGTGTGCTGTGCCATCGCTGTCGAATTCCAACGAAAGTGCGCATGCTTAACCACTACAAGCATAGAGTTCGACAAGATGTTGGTGTCGTCCAAAACTTGCCCTCTCTCTCTCGTCATTCACCAAATTCAAAAGTTCAACAATTGGTTGATGTCGTCCAACACTTGCCGATCTTGATGGGTGAGTCCAGACCCCTAAAACACCTAATATTACATCCTTCGTTAAAGACATCGCACATTCTATATATCTATGAAACTAAGTTTTTTAAATTTTCTTAGTTATTAATTAGTTCTAGTTTGAAATAGACATATGGTATCTTTAGGCCGAAAGGCATTAGAAATAAGTTATTGTATAATTTAGAGTACCCGCCTAGGGTCAGTAAGTTAATTAAGTTATTATGTAAGCTAGTTTAATCATTTTTGTTAGCAAGTAAGTAGATATAAGTAATAGATAATAAAAATGAATTTAAAACTGAAACTGAACATCGCACTATGCTGAAACTGAAAATAAGTTATCGCTGAGCATTCCCTCAGTTACCTTAAATCACGTGGAGAGTGAATCGAGTAAGCAACCAAAATTCAACCAACTATTCCTAATAAATATTTTTAACATTTTCTTTCGGGAGGAAGAAATCATAACTAACCGAAAATCCCTTTCCTACACTGGTGGCCTCTTTTGCAGATTTGGGGGAGGAGGGAAGAACTTTAACATTTCAACCTTTGGGTACTTTATTAAAGTAAGGATGGGCAGAAGGCCATACTAGTGTTGTCAAAGTGACGTAAATCGTTGGGAAGACATTTATCATCTTTCATTGATGTTGGTGTTGTGTCACCTAGTGTGTGTTCACACCGGACATTTTCATTGTCTTGCGTAAGACCCCCATTTGCACACTTCTTGATCATTTGTTGGGGATCGCATGTCCCTTTGTCGGCATGGCCTCGACCAGTTTTGAAACAGCAACCTACGTGAGTTGTTTTTGCAGAATGCTGGGTGAGTTAGCCATAGGCTGATGGAACCTTGGTTGCCCCTAACTCTCCCAGAATTATGTGAAATTATCCGACCGATACTTTTTGTAGCGGTAAATTTTACCGCGAAGATAGTTGTGTCAAGCATCTCAGGTTCAAATCTCGTACTATCCAAGTAAACTTTTTTTTTTTTTTTTTTTTTATTTAATTAAAACTAAACTTTTATTCTCAATCTCTCCGTTTTTATTTTTCTTTTTTTACTTTTTTTTTCAAATTCTTTAATTAAAATGGAATGCTCAGCGGTGAAATGTCTGGACTCTTCCCCTAATGCATGCCTTTTTGCATGTTACGGCCCTTGTGGGAAGTTTTACCATGCTAAATGCGTTGGGTCTACCACCTTATTTATAGAAAAGATTTACGCATCAAAAATTGCAGTATGGTTCTGTCCTGATTGCAGGAAAATCTCTCTATCCCAACTTGCATTTAAAATGTCGTCATTCAAGACTGATATTACCAAAATCAAGAAAGGATTAGATGAACTCTTTTAATGATACGGTTTCAAACCTTAATAACTTTTCAGCCCCCAAGTTTTCGGTTGACATATCAACCTCAACTGATGATTTGGAAGAGTCGCGTACTCCTCTGCCTAATGTCTCATCAAAAACAATCGACCTATTAGTGCAGTCTAATTCAGATATTTCTAAACCTAATAAGTCTAAAAAGAAAAAGCAAGATACTCACTCTTCCGAAAAACGTTTATGTCTTAGGAGCTGTGTTGGTCCTACAAATAATAACAATGAAACGACAATGCTCGATTTAGCTGTTGTTTCTAGTAGGCCTTCTAATGTTGATAATCAAATTGTAACGGAACCCTGATGGTTTGTCTCAAAGACCCCCATTTCCTTCTCATCTCCCTGAAGGGAGTGACCAATCCCTTTACCATTTTCCTATTGTCGGTCTTTTACGAAGAAAACTTAAAAACAAATTATTTCGGTGGTCTTTGAAAACCTCCACCCCTTGTTACCCTCAGAGCAACTAACTTTGTTACAGGTCTCGGTTAACCGACTCTGCGGGCAGGGGCGAAGGGTGTCCTCACTACGATGGCTCGGCATGCTTGCTCCTTGCCTAGGCTCTGCTCGTCGAATGGATGGGTTCTTGCCATCGTAGATGAGAACTGCGTTACATTTTCATGCCGAATATGGATCGAAAGATAACTGTTGGTTCGAGGAAATTCTACCTGAGACCGAATATCGTCCTAGCGAAGAAGAAATTTTATTGGTGCGTTGAGCGGAGATTGTGTTCACAAGTGTGCCCACTTTATAAAGTTTGCAACCCTGGGAGAGGAGGGGACTAGGTGTTGTTGTCCCTGAGGCAATATGCCCACCCTCGTACCAGCCTGGTACTACCTTGGTAACCGCGACCTCTACTTCTTATTTATTCGGTAGCCCCCTATTTACAGCATGTCTATCGGCTTACTTTAGGACCCCCTTAACGACAGCTTACCAACTCGTCTCGCTTGCCACATCCACCCTCTAGATAGTATTTATTTCTCCATGGATACACTCATAATTTTTCTCCAAAAATTCTTGTTTATTAGGCCCCAAAATAAGAAAAATTTGAAAAAAATTTAAAAAAAAAAAATCAATCAAAAAAAAAAACATTAGGCTACATATTATTGAGTTTTATTATACCTTACGTAAATATTAATCCAATAAAACATAAAAAAAAAAAATTTTATCCACCTCTACCCTAAATGGATCTTAATTTTGAAACTAGTTAGTCAAATATAATTATATCAAAGGGATCGATAAAAGAAATACTTTCTTGAATTAACACAAAAAAAAAAAAAAAATTTGAAAAAAAATAAAATTAAATTTTTTTTAACGACGTTTCACATTCTGAAATTCTTAGCACATAATATATATAACTTTACTTTCTGTTTGTCCATACCGGTATTTATTTATTTACTATTTATTTATTTTTTTTTCTTTCGTAATTGACTGGGCTAACTGTCCACCAATTTCGCTGGCTTAGATTTTCAATCTTTTAACTCTATACCAAATTTTACCCTGCGACGTGGAATAAGTTTCGTCACTTTTGCTTTCACTTAATAGGTAATAGTATCGAAACAGAAAAAAAAGAATAATAGAGCAAAGTTTTCAACGACTTACCCGGACATCCAATGATGAGGTGCACCGCTTCACTGGGAATCGCTAGGTTCGAAGATATCTGTTGGAAAATTTGAGATGAGAAACATTTATTCCACTTCACGGCTTAATTCCATATTAAAACTAAGCCCACTCAATCACTTGATCATTAAACATATTAAAGAAATGTTATTCAAAAAGGGTATGACGGAGAAAAAAACAAAAAAAAAGGACTTTTTTTTTTTATATAAAGCACTGATTAAAATAATCTAAAAAAATTTGAATAATAAGATAAGACAATTGGCTCATTCAAGGTTGGTATGATGACGTAATCCCACTGGCGTTCCTGGAGTGTCAGGTCCTGGTAACATGAACTTAGACGGCTTGTATAGACGTTCAACGGCCTCTAGATTGCGTATGTGCGTGCCAGTCCCAGGTAGCGAATTGTTTGCTGCTGATTTTTGGTTGATGTCTATGATTTGTTTATTTATTTTTTTTTTTTTCGCTATGATGTCTCGTAGAGAGGTGTCCTTATAAAGTGGACTCGGTTATGTTAGTCTGCTTGACGAGTGTTTGGAGGCGTGATCGGGCATGTGTCATATGGGAGTTAGAGATAAGTAAGTATTCAGCGTGCGATTGACGGTCTGCTTGTTTGAGGTGTGTTTGCTCGTGTGATGGTGTCGCGTGTATGCAAATAAAATTTTCCCAGTTTTGTGCGCCTGCTTGAAAGCTTGATTGAGGTGTGTTTGATCGTGTGATGGTTTCGCGTGTATGCAAATAAAATTTTCCCAGTTTTGTGCGCATGCTTGAAAGCTTGATTGAGGTGTGTTTGATCGTGTGTGTATGCAAATAAAAATTTCACAGTTTTGTGCGCATGCTTGAAAGCTTGATTGAGGTTTGTTTGATCGTGTGTGTATGCAAATAAAAATTTCACAGTTTTGTGCGCATGTTTGAAAGCTTGATTGAGGTGTGGTTGACCGTGTGATGGTGCCGCTTGTATGGTAATTGTATGATGATTATAAAGATTTCACACATTTGTGCGCGTGATTGATGGACCGGCTTACGGTTTATTTGATCGATTGATGGTCTCGTGGGTATGAAAAGTACTTTACTTGTTCGGTACACGTGATCGATTTTTTTGTTTTTTTTTTTTTTTTGTTTTTATGCGACCGAGCGTAAACTTATCCTGACCCACCAAATAACCTAGCCGCGCCGATTCTGGGCAGGCGCAGAAAAATACCGCGCAAAAAAAAATATTCCTCAATTACGTAAAACCATTATGCGAATGTCGCTTGAGAATTCTTCTCCCAGCTGCGCTTATCTATCCCTCGTTCGTTTTCGCCTAATCCAATAATTATTATTTTTATTTTTTTTTTTCCAATCGATTAAAATTTACTCTTATGACTGTACAAAAAAAAACTCGCACCCGACTTAACGATCCACGACTCGACCTCCTCGAATCTCCAACCAAACTAAACTAACTTTCTCCACTTTTCTCCTTATCTCCCCCAACTAGCTTGGCTTGGCTTTCCAAGATGGAAGTGTTTCCGCTCGATGTTTTTTTTGGATTTTTGCACTGGATTTTAACTAGACTAAAACAATTTTGATTTCTAAATTCAAATTCGAATTTTCTAAAAATAGGTGTGACAAATTTTGCCCTTTTTAAGTAAAATCCAGCCCAATTACCCAAATCACTCCACCACGTACACACACACAATCTTGATTTGAATTTATCTCCTACCATCTACACCTACCTATAACACTTTCTCCAAACGAACCGATTCACCTAGTACAACACCCATTTTTCTTTTTACGTATGAGAACCTATTCTCCTAGTCTCGAACCTCTTATTCGCAAAGAAATGTGGAAGTAAATTGTGGATGCTATGTTCGCCTCTACCCGACACTTAAACCTCCTATGGCGAATTACCATTAATTATTATTTACCTGAAGTTGAACCCCTTACAACCCTGGTACTTTTCTCGAACCCCGTGAGTTAAAAGGAGCAGGAAGGTATCTCATTTGAACTCTCATGCACAGGCTGAGTTAGCCGGGCCGATGATTCGACTGTTACTTTCTTAAATCCTTACAATGGTACACCCCAATCCGCTTTCCACTCAAATCTTCGATCTCGTACAAATTATTCCCTATGGGCTTTCGCACTCGCATTTTTAAAAACTTTGGACACAGCTTCGCGTTGATCCTTTTCGTCGCATCACTCAAAATGAAGTTTCGCCTGTACACTATCTCGCCTGGTGAAAATTTTATGCTTTTACTTCTAGTGTTATACCGGCTTTCGAATTCCTTGTGAGCGTTTTCAAGCGATCCTTTAATGTGGGTGTGTAAAATATTCATTTGGGACGCTTTTGACAGTACCCTTACCTCGGCATTGTTTAGGCAGTCCAGTTCACGCAGCAATCGGTAATCCGAACCATGTTTTACCATGGGTTGACCAAACAGAGCCTCGTACGGAGCCATCCCCGTCACCGAATGTACTCCCGTACGGAGAGCGCACACTATGCTGAAAAGATTGGCATCCCAATTCCGTTGGTCTGGAGCTATGTACGAACGAATGGCTGCTAGAATGGACCGGTTGACTCTCTCGCTTGCATTCGCCTGGGGAGAGTACACTGCCGTTCTGACATGGTGAACTCCGTACGAGGTTATCAGCCTATCAAACTCCTTGCTGGTGAACTGTTTGCCGTTATCCGTAAGGACGGTCTCTGGCACCCCAAAAATACAAAAGATTTCTTCCTGCAAAAATTTAATCACCACTTCACTAGTAGTTTTCCGGACTTGTTTGATCAACACGAATTTCGTCAGCTGGTCTAATGCTATAAGTATATGCGTGTTTCCGTTCTTTGAGCGCGGATATGGTCCGAGGAAGTCCATATACAACATTTGGAATGGTCTATCTACTCCAAATGAATCGGTGATTGTTAAAACAACATAAGTGAAATTTTTATTTTTTTGTAGGAGCGACAAAAATGATGTGTTTTCTACCCATAAGCAATGAAAATACGCAAAAATAATAGTAAAAATAATAATTATTAAAAGTAACAGATTATTGAAAATAGTTATTTTTGCGTATTTTCATTGCTTATGGGTAGAAAACACATCATTTTTGTCGCTCCTACAAAAAAATAAAAATGTCACTTATGTTGTTTTAACAATCACCGATTCAAATGCTTTCCCCATCGGTGGTCTGAGCGTCTGATTTGGAGCCTTACACCCTTTACACACCTCGCAGTTTCCGACATACTCTCGAACCTGAGCAGCCATGCTGGGCCAAAAAAATTGATTCCGCAACCGATATAACGTTTTTGCTACCCCCCCATGCGAGGCTCGCGGTGGTTGATGAGCCAAAGTAATCAAGTTTTGAGCTAACTCCTTGGGCACCCATAGCTTCCAAACTAAGTCATCCTGTAACGGATTCCCTGTGCAGTGGTTGACCTTCTTGTATACAAAACCGTTTGAAACACGAAGGTCAGGTAGCTTACTATTTTGTTCTTCGACGGTTGCTAAGAGCTTGCGGTATTCCTCAGATTGAAAACTGGGATCCGCAAGGTCGATATGCAGCACGTCGGTAGTTCTTGTTACCATCGAATCATCGAGCTCCATTGCTTCCATTTCATACACCCGAGATAGCGCATCTGGAACTACATTTTGTGAACCTTTTCTATGTTCGATGGTAAACTCGAACCCTTGAAGCTTCAGGCTCCATCTTGCTAGCCGGCCACTTAAGTCTCTTTGCCCCATCAACCACTTTAAGCTCGCGTGGTCGGTTATAATTTTAAGCAGCCTTTTAAAATTATAATATAATATAATTATATATTAAATAATTATATATATATAATTATATATATATAATATATAATATATAATATATATTATATATTAAATAATTATAACAATATATGGTCGGAATTTCTTGACACCCACTACTGCAGCTAGACATTCGCGCTCCGTAACGCTATAGTTGCGTTGGGCCTTATTCAACTTCTGGGAATGGTAGTATATCGGCCGCTCATTTCCTTCTTCGTCCATTTGGCATAGTACACAGCCAATACCCGTATTTGATGCGTCACACAGGATAACAAACTCCTTTTCAAAGTCTGGATTGACCAAGATCGGAGCTGACGTCAATATGTTTTTCAATTTTTCAAAGGCTGCGACTGCTTCTTCCCCAAACACGAATTTCTTACCCTTTTTTAAGGTTTCCGTTAAGGGACTCGCCACTGTGGAAAAATCCTTCACAAACCTCCTATACCACCCTGACAGGCCTTAGAAGCTTCTAACCTGTCTTATTGTCTTTGGGATAGGGAAGTCCACAATCGCTGCCACTTTTCCCTGGTCAGTTTTCAAGCAGCCCTCTCCTACCACGAAACCTAAGAACTTGAGCTCTTTAAAACAGAACTTAGATTTTTGGACATTCTCGGAGTTTGTTTGCCAGAATCCCTAACAACTCAATGTGCTCCTCAAAGGTACTTGACACCACTAGCAAATCGTCGACGTAAGGAAATATTTTTTCTCGCAGATTCACAGGAACCACCTTGTCTATGACTTGGCACATGGTTTGCACTGCGTTTTTCAGACCAAACGGCATAACCTTGAACTGCATTAAAGGTCGGCCAGGTACCGAGAAAGCTGTCTTCTCCCGTGAAGTTTTCTCCAGCGGTATCTGCCAAAACGCATCCTTCAGATCCACACTAGAGATAAAGCGTGTATCTGACAGACGCGATAGCAACCCCTCCATATGAGCCATTGGATACGCATAGCCTTTCGTCTTGGCGTTAACTTTGCGATAGTCCAGGCAGAGACGGTTCTTCCCTTGCTTTCGCACAAGAACAACTGGTGAACTCCATGCGCTGGAGCTCTCTTCAATAACGCCAAGCTCCAGCATGCGATCCAATTCCTCATACAGAAGTTTTTGAACCGCTGGTGAAACAGGATAGTGACGCTGCTTTATCGGCTCAGCGTCCCCCGTGTCTATTTTATGTTCCAAAATAGCTGTCTTCCCAAGGCCAAGTACAGCCGAGGAAGGAAACAACTCTATGGATTTCCTTAACATCTTCGCCTGCTCGCTTGTCAATTGATGTGCGTTAGGATCAAGATCGTTTTGGGACACATCGAGCGTCAGTCCCGAAATTATATTTGGAGCTATGTCAAACTCCTTCCAAAAATCTATGCCCAAGTATAGCGGCTGTTGTAGTGTAGGCACAACAAACAAGTTTATTTCCTTCGTATCACCTTTGTACGTAATTTTTACCAAAATTTTTCCTACAATGGATTGCTTCTTACCATCCGCTGTTTTTAGTTCTGAAGAAAACTTGGAATAACTAATGTTGTGTTTATCTAGAATTTGCAATCCCCCCATCCCCAAGCAACTAATACTTGCGCCACTGTCCAAAACACCAAGCATTGTCTCACCTAAAATTTGCACCGCCGCGTACGGTCGTGGATCGTCAGTTGAGCTTAACGTCGTGGCTTCTATGGCTTGCCACACTTCCTTCTTAGCTTTGAATTTTTGTCGAAGTTTCTTAATCTTTTCTGAGACTTGGCCGCTTGTGTTTGGAGAACCGAAAATCCTTTGCCTCACTTGATAGTAATTTTGGATTCGTTCGTGGAGTGTTTTTGGTGGAATTTTAGATGGTTGAGTCGTCAGTATGATACTTTCCTTGTGAAGGTCTTTCGGATCGCGCATCAAAATTTTTACCCCGGGATGTTCTTGGGTAGAGGGCTCCTTTTCCTCTGAAAAATCGGTTGTCGTATTCAGGGCGTAAGGTGGTCTATTTATTTCGCGTCCGGAATCTGCTTTGACGAGCAGCTTGTCCGGTTCATTGAGCTGCTCGGAAGGCCGTTTCCCGAACATCGAGGGCACTGCGTGGAGGTGACATTTTCCATGCCGCACTTGTAACAAAATAGGTTCCGTTGGGGATCTGGGCACTCGAAAAATGAATGACCCTTAGCCTTACAGTTCCAACAGTTCAAAATGCGGGTTCCCCTCTTTGTTTGGAAAGCTTCGACCTTTGGACTGCTCGCTTCCTCGTACCGGTTGCATGATATATCCACTTCTATTTCCGAGACATTGTGACGTAATGGTGGGATGAACCGTTGTTGTCTTTGGGAATTGTCGTGGTCACTCAGGTACTTTTCAATATTCCGGCACACATACACTAATTCCGGTAGACTGTCTGTGCGGTACGTTATCAGGAGTTCCCCCATCCTCCTCTTTACATTTAGATTTAAGAGCTCAACAATTTCTAGGGGCTGTTTCGGAATCCTCAATCTACTGTTTAATTGCTGGATAGCAGTATAAAAATCATCAAATGACTCTGAAGGAAGCTGGTGCCTGTCAAACATTTTCCGGGATAGCTCTGAGTCTGTTTCCAAGCTTCGATACTGCTCAATTAAGGCCAACCGTAAGGCCATCCAATTTATCGTCGGGTTTGCCTTCAAGAAAACCCAATACCAACTTTCTTTCGGACCAGTGACAAAATGATGAAAATTTAGCACCACTTCTTCCCAGGTCACTCCATAACTGACCCTCAACCGGTCTAATCTGAATAAAAAATCATCCACCGTCATTTGACGGTTGTCAAATTTCAAGCCCCATTTATGGAAATGGTGATATTTGCTGTTAGAAGGCCTCGAAGGAGGCGGAGATGCATCCTCAAGAGGATCATTGAAATTCAGGTTTCGCAGCTGCCTCAAGAACTCGTCCGCATTTGACGTGTGACTCAGATCGGGAGCGTAAGGAGGGTTTGGATCTGGAGGCAACTGCACTGGCGGCCTTGCCCCAGCTGTTTGAGGAGGATTTGCTGTAGCTCGACTTATAGGATGATTTCTCGGCTCTGTCAACGGAGTCGCTGCTGGAGTGACTGATGCCAAAGTCTGGCGGACAATATTTGCCACTTCATCGTGAAGATAAGCCCTACTCCTATCTGCTTCAGCTCTGAGAAACTCCAGGTCTTTCACCCGGTTCAGCCCCACTGCGGCTGTTACCACTTCCTCAATATAGCCAGCCAAAACGTCATCCTCGTCTTTCCCCTCCCTAACTTCCTCTCTCTGACCTGATTCCATTTCAAACTCCAACGCGTCTTGCTCATATCTCCGAGGTATTCTCGTGCTATTTCGCGTCATGTTTTGTGCTGCCATCGAAGCGGCACCCATGTCTGACAGCGAACTCATTTGACGATGCCCACTATCTCTCATTTGACTACTCGTATTAGGCGTCTCGCTGCCGTACCTGACCAGACGCTAAGAGAGCTCCGCAAACCCTGCCGTTTTCTAAACTCCGAAATCGACAATCTCTTAGGCGGCATTCTACTAAAATTCCTCTGAAATTTAAACTACCGAAAAGAATTCTCTCTCTAACCAAACAATCTGAGCAAATGATACGAACCGGACTTCAACTTGATCTTCCTTTATCCACACTTTCAACATCCACGTACTCGCAAATAATCCAAAAAAATTATAGATCCCAATCGAGTGAAAAGATATATTCAAACTATCCTTCCACAACTGTCTCTCTACTTATTCCCACCTAACTAAAATTAAGCCTTAAAAAATCAAAAAAAAAATTACGTTAATTAACTAATCGATAACAATCAAAAACTTATTAAATTTATAGGCAAAGGAAACCCTATAACCAAATTAAGTTTATTACCAAATCAAAATCCAAAAAAAATTATTTTATTTTGTTCAATAACTGAATCGTAACACTCCCTAGATTCTAAATCTGAAACTAAAATCAACGAGGATGCTAAGTGTTGTATTTCTCATAAAAAAATAAGGGTGGATGTGGTAATATATGAGCCCCAACTGGCTTGTCGATAAGGAGACCCATAGTTCCTCCCCCTGGGGTAACTCTTACTCCCATTCAACGCTTCAAACCATTAAAAAAATATTACTATTCGTTTCTCACTCAACTTTGTTTCGAAAATGCACAAAAAAATTATTTTTGCGGGATATTACGTGATGTGTAGAGGTACTCGCATCCATTTGCCAGTTTATGCTTCTAGTTCTTGGGTCGTTCCTCTAACGTATTCCTCCACATACTTCAACCTAAGGTTAACATCAGAATTCCAGAAACAAAAAAAAAAATGTTCCAAAGTTTGGATTAACCTTACCCGTCGAGGTACGTCCTATAAAGATGTGTTATCCTAGGGCGACGTCGCTGATCGCAACAGGCTGGACCGGGAATCTATCACTTATCCACTGGACGTCAGCTCGATGCGCCAAGGGAACATCTACCGTCAAATTTATCGCCAGAATTCGAAACTTCGTAAGAATCAAAGTTAACCAAAACATTTTTTTTTTTTTTTTTTCGGTATGTCCTTCTTTACAAAAAAGGACGATTTCGGCCCCACGTTGGGCACCACCTGTAACGGAACCCTGATGGTTTGTCTCAAAGACCCCCATTTCCTTCTCATCTCCCTGAGGGGAGTGACCAATCCCTATACCATTTTCCTATTGTCGGTCTTTTACGAAGAAAACTTAAAAAAAAATTATTTCGGTGGTCTTTGAAAACCTCCACCCCTTGTTACCCTCAGAGCAACTAACTTTGTTACAGGTCTCGGTTAACCGACTCTGCGGGCAGGGGCGAAGGGTGTCCTCACTACGATGGCTCGGCATGCTTGCTCCTTGCCTAGGCTCTGCTCGTCGAATGGATGGGTTCTTGCCATCGTAGATGAGAACTGCGTTACATTTTCATGCCGAATATGGATCGAAAGATAACTGTTGGTTCGAGGAAATTCTACCTGAGACCGAATATCGTCCTAGCGAAGAAGAAATTTTATTGGTGCGTTGAGCGGAGATTGTGTTCACAAGTGTGCCCACTTTATAAAGTTTGCAACCCTGGGAGAGGAGGAGACTAGGTGTTGTTGTCCCTGAGGCAATATGCCCACCCTCGTACCAGCCTGGTACTACCTTGGCAACCGCGACCTCTACTTCTTATTTATTCGGTAGCCCCCTATTTACAGCATGTCTATCGGCTTACTTTAGGACCCCCTTAACGACAGCTTACCAACTCGTCTCGCTTACCACATCCACCCTCTAGATAGTATTTATTTCTCCATGGATACACTCATAATTTTTCTCCAAAAATTCTTGTTTATTAGGCCCCAAAATAAGAACAATTTGAAAAAAATTCAAAAAAAAAAATCAATCAAAAAACAAACATTAGGCTACATATTATTGAGTCTTATTATACCTTACGTAAATATTAATCCAATAAAACATAAAAAAAAAAAAAATTTTATCCACCTCTACCCTAAATGGATCTTAATTTTGAAACTAGTAAGTCAAATATAATTATATCAAAGGGATCGATAAAAGAAATACTTTCTTGAATTAACACAAAAAAAAAAATTTGAAAAAAAAATAAAATTAAATTTTTTTTTACGACGTTTCACATTCTGAAATTCTTAGCACATAATATATATAACTTTACTTTCTGTTTGTCCATACCGGTATTTATTTATTTACTATTTATTTATTTTTTTTTCTTTCGTAATTGACTGGGCTAACTGTCCACCAATTTCGCTGGCTTAGATTTTCAATCTTTTAACTCTATACCAAATTTTACCCTGCGACGTGGAATAAGTTTCGTCACTTTTGCTTTCACTTAATAGGTAATAGTATCGAAACAGAAAAAAAAGAATAATAGAGCAAAGTTTTCAACGACTTACCCGGACATCCAATGATGAGGTGCACCGCTTCACTGGGAATCGCTAGGTTCGAAGATATCTGTTGGAAAATTTGAGATGAGAAACATTTATTCCACTTCACGGCTTAATTCCATATTAAAACTAAGCCCACTCAATCACTTGATCATTAAACATATTAAAGAAATGTTATTCAAAAAGGGTATGACGGAGAAAAAAACAAAAAAAAAGGACTTTTTTTTTTATATAAAGCACTGATTAAAATAATCTAAAAAAATTTGAATAATAAGATAAGACAATTGGCTGATTCAAGGTTGGTATGATGACGTAATCCCACTGGCGTTCCTGGAGTGTCAGGTCCTGGTAACATGAACTTAGACGGCTTGTATAGACGTTCAACGGCCTCTAGATTGCGTATGTGCGTGCCAGTCCCAGGTAGCGAATTGTTTGCTGCTGATTTTTGGTTGATGTCTATGATTTGTTTATTTATTTTTTTTTTTCGCTATGATGTCTCGTAGAGAGGTGTCCTTATAAAGTGGACTCGGTTATGTTAGTCTGCTTGACGAGTGTTTGGAGGCGTGATCGGGCATGTGTCATATGGGAGTTAGAGATAAGTAAGTATTCAGCGTGCGATTGACGGTCTGCTTGTTTGAGGTGTGTTTGCTCGTGTGATGGTGTCGCGTGTATGCAAATAAAATTTTCCCAGTTTTGTGCGCCTGCTTGAAAGCTTTATTGAGGTGTGTTTGATCGTGTGATGGTTTCGCGTGTATGCAAATAAAATTTTCCCAGTTTTGTGCGCATGCTTGAAAGCTTGATTGAGGTGTGTTTGATCGTGTGTGTATGCAAATAAAAATTTCACAGTTTTGTGCGCATGCTTGAAAGCTTGATTGAGGTTTGTTTGATCGTGTGTGTATGCAAATAAAAATTTCACAGTTTTGTGCGCATGTTTGAAAGCTTGATTGAGGTGTGGTTGACCGTGTGATGGTGCCGCTTGTATGGTAATTGTATGATGATTATAAAGATTTCACACATTTGTGCGCGTGATTGATGGACCGGCTTACGGTTTATTTGATCGATTGATGGTCTCGTGGGTATGAAAAGTACTTTACTTGTTCGGTACACGTGATCGATTTTTTTGTTTTTTTTTTTTTTTTTTGTTTTTATGCGACCGAGCGTAAACTTATCCTGACCCACCAAATAACCTAGCCGCGCCGATTCTGGGCAGGCGCAGAAAAATACCGCGCAAAAAAAAATATTCCTCAATTACGTAAAACCATTATGCGAATGTCGCTTGAGAATTCTTCTCCCAGCTGCGCTTATCTATCCCTCGTTCGTTTTCGCCTAATCCAATAATTATTATTTTTATTTTTTTTTTTTCCAATCGATTAAAATTTACTCTTATGACTGTACAAAAAAAAACTCGCACCCGACTTAACGATCCACGACTCGACCTCCTCGAATCTCCAACCAAACTAAACTAACTTTCTCCACTTTTCTCCTTATCTCCCCCAACTAGCTTGGCTTGGCTTTCCAAGATGGAAGTGTTTCCGCTCGATGTTTTTTTTGGATTTTTGCACTGGATTTTAACTAGACTAAAACAATTTTGATTTCTAAATTCAAATTCGAATTTTCTAAAAATAGGTGTGACAAATTTTGCCCTTTTTAAGTAAAATCCAGCCCAATTACCCAAATCACTCCACCACGTACACACACACAATCTTGATTTGAATTTATCTCCTACCATCTACACCTACCTATAACACTTTCTCCAAACGAACCGATTCACCTAGTACAACACCCATTTTTCTTTTTACGTATGAGAACCTATTCTCCTAGTCTCGAACCTCTTATTCGCAAAGAAATGTGGAAGTAAATTGTGTTTATTAGGCCCCAAAATAAGAAAAATTTGAAAAAAATTTAAAAAAAAAAATCAATCAAAAAAAAAAAACATTAGGCTACATATTATTGAGTTTTATTATACCTTACGTAAATATTAATCCAATAAAACATAAAAAAAAATTTTATCCACCTCTACCCTAAATGGATCTTAATTTTGAAACTAGTTAGTCAAATATAATTATATCAAAGGGATCGATAAAAGAAATACTTTCTTGAATTAACACAAAAAAAAAAAAAATTTGAAAAAAAATAAAATTAAATTTTTTTTAACGACGTTTCACATTCTGAAATTCTTAGCACATAATATATATAACTTTACTTTCTGTTTGTCCATACCGGTATTTATTTATTTATTATTTATTTATTTTTTTTTCTTTCGTAATTGACTGGGCTAACTGTCCACCAATTTCGCTGGCTTAGATTTTCAATCTTTTAACTCTATACCAAATTTTACCCTGCGACGTGGAATAAGTTTCGTCACTTTTGCTTTCACTTAATAGGTAATAGTATCGAAACAGAAAAAAAGAATAATAGAGCAAAGTTTTCAACGACTTACCCGGACATCCAATGATGAGGTGCACCGCTTCACTGGGAATCGCTAGGTTCGAAGATATCTGTTGGAAAATTTGAGATGAGAAACATTTATTCCACTTCACGGCTTAATTCCATATTAAAACTAAGCCCACTCAATTACTTGATCATTAAACATATTAAAGAAATGTTATTCAAAAAGGGTATGACGGAGAAAAAAACAAAAAAAAAGGACTTTTTTTTTTATATAAAGCACTGATTAAAATAATCTAAAAAAATTTGAATAATAAGATAAGACAATTGGCTGATTCAAGGTTGGTATGATGACGTAATCCCACTGGCGTTCCTGGAGTGTCAGGTCCAGGTAACATGAACTTAGACGGCTTGTATAGACGTTCAACGGCCTCTAGATTGCGTATGTGCGTGCCAGTCCCAGGTAGCGAATTGTTTGCTGCTGATTTTTGGTTGATGTCTATGATTTGTTTATTTTTTTTTTTTTTTTTTCGCTATGATGTCTCGTAGAGAGGTGTCCTTATAAAGTGGACTCGGTTATGTTAGTCTGCTTGACGAGTGTTTGGAGGCGTGATCGGGCATGTGTCATATGGGAGTTAGAGATAAGTAAGTATTCAGCGTGCGATTGACGGTCTGCTTGTTTGAGGTGTGTTTGCTCGTGTGCTGGTGTCGCGTGTATGCAAATAAAATTTTCCCAGTTTTGTGCGCCTGCTTGAAAGCTTGATTGAGGTGTGTTTGATCGTGTGATGGTGTCGCGTGTATGCAAATAAAATTTTCCCAGTTTTGTGCGCATGCTTGAAAGCTTGATTGAGGTGTGTTTGATCGTGTGTAAATGCAAATAAAAATTTTACAGTTGTTTTGTGCGCATGCTTGAAAGCTTGATTGAGGTTTGTTTGATCGTGTGTGTATGCAAATAAAAATTTCACAGTTTTGTGCGCATGCTTGAAAGCTTGATTGAGGTTTGTTTGATCGTGTGTGTATGAAAATAAAAATTTCACAGTTTTGTGCGCATGCTTGAAAGCTTGATTGAGGTGTGGTTGACCGTGTGATGGTGCCGCTTGTATGGTAATTGTATGATGATTATAAAGATTTCACACATTTGTGCGCGTGATTGATGGATCGGCTTACGGTTTATTTGATCGATTGATGGTCTCGTGGGTATGAAAAGTACTTTACTTGTTCGGTACACGTGATCGACTTTTTTTTTTTGTTTTTTTTTTTTTTTTGTTTTTGTGCGACCGAGCGTAAACTTATCCTGACCCACCAAATAACCTAGCCGCGCCGATTCTGGGCAGGCGCAGAAAAATACCGCGCAAAAAAAATATTCCTCAATTACGTAAAACCATTATGCGAATGTCGCTTGAGAATTCTTCTCCCAGCTGCGCTTATCTATCCCTCGTTCGTTTTCGCCTAATCCAATAATTATTATTTTTATTTTTTTTCTTTTTCCAATCGATTAAAATTTACTCTTATGACTGTACAAAAAAAAACTCGCACCCGACTTAACGATCCACGACTCGACCTCCTCGAATCTCCAACCAAACTAAACTAACTTTCTCCACTTTTCTCCTTATCTCCCCCAACTAGCTTGGCTTGGCTTTCCAAGATGGAAGTGTTTCCGCTCGATGTTTTTTTGGATTTTTGCACTGGATTTTAACTAGACTAAAACAATTTTGATTTCTAAATTCAAATTCGAATTTTCTAAAAATAGGTGTGACAAATTTTGCCCTTTTTAACTAAAATCCAGCCCAATTACCCAAATCACTCCACCACGTACACACACACAATCTTGATTTGAATTTATCTCCTACCATCTACACCTACCTATAACACTTTCTCCAAACGAACCGATTCACCTAGTACAACACCCATTTTTACTTGCGATTATAGGTACTATAAGGCAAGTCTTGCAATCGTGCAGAAAAAAAATTTTGAGATAACAATTAAATATGACATTACGATGATAGAGAATACGAAAAAAGTGGGTCCTGTAATTCTGTCTGTCTGTCTGTGTGTCTGTGTGTCTGTGTGTCTGTCTGTCTGTCTGTCTGTCTGTCTGTCTGTCTGTATATGGATCTACAGCCTGAACTAATAGACCGATTTTCTTCAAAATTTGCAGTTAGGGTCTGTGGAGCAGCCTACAGAGGGGTTTTTGGAATTGAGTCTCTAGGTCTTGAAATAACGGTACCTGCCATACAACCGATATGATAATACATACTTTTCTCGAAAGCGGCTCCAACGATTTTGATAAAATTTTGTGTGAAGAATTAATTTTTGATTGTCTTTCTTATGATGTAAATAAAAATTTTGGAAAAAGTATAAAAACGGTACCATAGTACCGTTTTTTTCAAAACCGACTTTTTCGTTAACGGCTTGCACGATGTTTACGAAATTTTGTATTTTAGAAGTTTTAAGTTGTTTAAGGAAAACTGCATAGCAAGATTTGAAAAATTTTAATTTTTGAAATTTTTAAAAAAAATTTAAAAAAATTTAGATTTTTTGAAATAACTTCAAAACCATAACTTAGATTTTTCTCAAATTTTTTGTCAAATTAACTTTTGCTAAGATCTTAAATTCTGCATACTTGAATTTTAAAAAACTTTTTTTTAAAAAAAATGTAAAATAAAAAACCGTTATTTTTAAAACTGGTCCAACGATTTTGATAAAATTTTTAGCGTTTATATGTATTAGAAATTGCAAAAGAATGGCGTTTTTAGATTTTCGCTTGAGACCTTTGGAATATTTAATTGAATTTTTTCAATATTTTTCGTGATTTAATAAAATTTTCCTAATTAATGTATAGTTGGCAACCCTGTACCACCAAATATATTATAAAGAACTAACACCAAAACCTTTTACTCAGCCCTAAGATTTTGATATCGTATTTAGAACACAATCGCAAGTTCGTGCGACCCAGTCGTGCCCATTTTTACTTGCGATTATAGGTACTATAAGGCAAGTCTTGCAATCGTGCAGAAAAAAAATTTTGAGATAACAATTAAATATGACATTACGATGATAGAGAATACGAAAAAAGTGGGTCCTGCAATTCTGTCTGTCTGTCTGTCTGTCTGTCTGTCTGTCTGTCTGTCTGTCTGTCTGTCTGTCTGTGTGTCTGTCTGTCTGTATATGGATCTACAGCCTGAACTAATAGACCGATTTTCTTCAAAATTTGCAGTTAGTGTCTGTGGAGCAGTCTACAGAGGGGTTTTTGGAATTGAGTCTCTAGGTTTTGAAATAACGGTACCTGCCATACAACCGATATGATAATACTTACTTTTCTCGAAAGCGACTCCAACGATTTTGATAAAATTTTGTGTGAAGAATTAATTTTTGATTGTCTTTCTTATGATGTAAATAAAAATTTTGGAAAAAGTATAAAAACGGTACCTCCCATAGTACCGTTTTTTTCAAAACCGACT
Source organism: Melanostoma mellinum (assembly GCA_914767635.1). Taxonomy (NCBI): domain Eukaryota; kingdom Metazoa; phylum Arthropoda; class Insecta; order Diptera; family Syrphidae; genus Melanostoma; species Melanostoma mellinum. The sequence continues at coordinate 115,654,560 of OU612059.1, read as the reverse complement.
TTCTCGTTAATGGCTTGCACGATATTTACGAAATTTTGTATTTTAGAAGTTTTAAGTTGTTTAAAGAAAACTGCATAACAAGATTTGAAAAATTTTAATTTTCGAAATTTTTAAAAAAAATTTAAAAAAATTTAGATTTTTTGAAATAACTTCAAAACCATAACTTAGATTTTTTTCAAATTTTTTGTCAAATTAACTTTTGCTAAGATCTTAAATTTTGCATACTTGAATTTTACAAAACTTTTTTTTTTTAAAAATGTAAAATAAAAAACCGTATTTTTAAAACTGGTCCAACGATTTTGATAAAATTTTTAGCGTTTATATGTATTACAAATTGCAAAAGAATGGCGTTTTTAGATTTTCGCTTGAGACCTTTGGAATATTTAATTGAATTTTTTTCAATATTTTTCGTGATTTAATAAAATTTTCCTAATTAATGTATAGTTGGCAACCCTGTACCACCAAATATATTATAAAGAGCGAACACCAAAACCTTTTACTCAGCCCTAAGATTTTGATATCGTATTTAGAACACAATCGCAAGTTCGTGCGACCCAGTCGTGCCCATTTTTCTATTTACGTATGAGAACCTATTCTCCTAGTCTCGAACCTCTTATTCGCAAAGAAATGTGGAAGTGAATTGTGGATGCTATGTTCGCCTCTACCCGACACTTAAACCTCCTATGGCGAATTACCATTAATTATTATTTACCTGAAGTTGAACCCCTTACAAAATTACCGAACTACCTCATATCCCCAAACAAGTCGAATCAGTTCCCGAAAGCATTAGTGTGAATTATCCTCCTATTGAACAATTTCCAATTCCCAAACAAGTAGAATCAGTTCCCAAGCCTAAACAAATTTTTGTATCCCGCCTTAAGCCTGATTTAACAGCCAATGATATTATATCCCATCTAACTTTGAACCACAACATATCTTATGACTTAATTATAAGATGTACGAAAATAAGTAAACCTAACAGTTTTGTTTCGTCCCTCCGTCACAATTTGATTATCTTTGCAGCCCGAATTTCTGGCCTTCAGGCACTCTTTTAAAAGAATTTGTTGGTTCTTCCAAGAAGAAACGTGTTGAAAAAAGTACCGCCAATAATGTTTCAAAAAACTAATAAGACTTTCCCTATTTTACCAGAATGTAAGGGGGCTTCGTAGTAAAACTACTGATTTTTTTATTAATTCTCAAGCTTTTGCCCATGATATTTTTGTTCTTACAGAAACCTGGCTTCATTCAGGCATTCTGGATACAGAACTTTTTAACTCAGAATTTCAAGTATTTAGAAAGGACCGCCATTCTCATGTAGACGCAGACGTAGGAGGGGGTGTTCTCATAGCTTGTCGCAATAGTTTTTTGTCGTCTAATATCACTTTTCCTTTTATTTTAACAATAGATTTAATTTGCATTGAAGTTACTTTTGAGTCTAAGACAGTCTATGTAATTGGCACATACATTCCCCCAAAAAGTTCTGCCCCTGCCTACATTGAAGTGACTTTAGTGCTAGATTATTTAAACAATCTTTCTTCTTTAGATATAAATATTTTACTGCTGGGTGACTTTAATCTATCTTATATAGATTGGTCTCCTTCAATTGACTGTTCATTTCAGAAAGCTTCCTTGACATCCTCTCAACAAGAGCTTATCTTATTGGATTATCTAATTTCTACTGACTTACAACAAGTGAGCTGTATTAACCCATTTCCGGCTAGCGTTGCGAAAACGCAACGTCATGTTTGAGAGCGTCTCCAGCTTAAAGGATCCTTTATTTTAATGAACTAACAAATGATTTTGAAAGCTTATTAAAATATTTAATCGACCTGTTTTTGGATTTTTTTCAAAAACTTAATTTTGTAGTCTTTTGAACACCGTCAAAAACTGTCATTTCGGAAATTTTGAGGTAGCCTTTGTTGAGGAACTAAAAAAGTGTACCAACATCTTATTATTTTAAATTTTTTTTCACAAACTGTTAGGGAAAGATTCAAATTATATTTCAATGTACATTTGATGCAAATCATACGGGTTACCTGATTGATAGGTGAGGTAGAAATCTTACGTTGCGTTTTCGCAACACCCGCCAAAAGTAGTAGCATTTACCAAAAGAAAAAAAAAATTTCCGTTGGGTTTTCTCTGCATGTAAAACTTGGTTTCTTCGAAATAATGTGCACTTTATAAAAAAAATTTTTTATTAAAAAAGAACCGAAAATTCATTCCACAGCTATTTTTTGAAAAACCACGGTAAAGGGTTAGAAATTCTTAGAAATAATTGGACTGTACACAATAGCTATAAAAAACCTAATAGCCCAGGTAATTTATTTTTTCAACAGAAAATTTATATTTATTTTTCCTGGAAAAAAATGAAACCAATAATTCGTGAATGAGTGGTGTATTGTAAAACCACAAACGAATAGAAATATTTGGCAATTGATTTATTTTTTACAGTCATCAGCATCTACAACAAATGCACGGCAACAGCATCAGACATCAAAGACGATCTCCATACCTTGAACAGGATATTATGCAGAAGCACCTATGAACTTATTGGAGGAGACTTTAACGCTAGACACCGAAGATGGATGGATACACAAGACAACAGTGACGGGAATGCAATTGTCAATTAGCTGGACGAAAAAATAGAACATCACTCTCTGGTAGTAGTGTCCCAACCCAAACCCACCTTCCCAAGGACACCATAGACGCTCGACTTTTTCCTCGCAACATCCAATCCTATATTTATCCTTCCGGAGCTCCGAAACTTCGTCTGCACGACAATAACCAGCGATTGGGATCACGAGGCCGTCCTTCTTTCAATCAACCTCCGGCACCAGATAATCTCTGTGAACCAACCAGAGGTGAGCTTCGTCAACTACAAAAAGCTAGACACTGCTAGCCAACTAACACACACTACCGTCAACCAACACAAACCTCCGGAATGAGGAAACTGATACAGCAATTGACAATCTGGAAACCGTAATTGAATCTTCGCTTGGGAAGAATAGGCAGCCAAGAACTTCCCGGGACAAATACGAGCACCTGCCCGACTACATACAGAAGCTCTACCACCACAGGCAACACTTGAGGAAGCTGCTACAACGTATTCAGCAACGGGAACTAAAAACAGGCTCCAGCCCATGGTGAAGCTTCAATCAACGCAAATAGAGCCAAAGGATTTGCGGACTTCTTTGATGAATACTTCAAACCAAATCCACCCTTGGACCCTGCATTTTTTGAAGAAGTCAACTCCTCAATTCAACTCGCACAAGCCCCCCAACAGACCATCCAATTCAGCGATGAAAATCCGTCCAACGATCCAGCAGACAACCTTGAGCACTCCTGAAGAAATTCAACAGTTCCTACTCAGAAGCCGCCCAAAAAAGTCAACAGGACCGGACAATATATTTTAGCATATGATAGCATTTGTTGTCGATTCCTTGTTGAGATCAGAGACAAGCAGCAGTCAGCCTATTCAACGAGATGGAAACCCTAATGAAGCGGTTCGTTTCGATGACATGAAACACACTATCATCGAAACAAAAAAACGTCTTCGCTGTCGGAAATGTTCAAGTCAAACCATTTTTTTCTGCACAAAGTGTAACGAAGCACTTCATCCAAAATGCTTTGATGGATACCGCACACAAAAACAAATATTTGATGAATATTTTGTCAATAAAACTGATTTAAACTCCGTATTTAAAATTTTTTTTCTTTAATGATTTTGCTACTACTTTTGGCGGGTGTTGCGAAAACGCAACGTCAATTTTCCGGGAAACTAAAAGCTTTTCCAAAAATTTTTTTTTAGATTTTCTCTAACTAGCCCAAAAATAGACAAAGTGTGAAATTTCAAGTTCCTAGCACACCTGGAACTGGTAGCCGCCGGAAATGGGTTAAAACCTTTTTAAATCGAAATCTCGATCTAGTCTTTACCTCTGACGCTGTTAGTACTGTCGTTCTTAAATCTAATTCCGGCATTACTTATGTAGATGACTATCACCCTCCTCTAGACATTTTCCTTGACCTACGCGGTCATATTCATAGTTATAGTAATTCATATGATTGCTCGCATATATTCGACTATCGAAAGACTAACTTTCAAATGCTTTCTGAAGAACTAAGTAGATCTAATATTAATAATAAATCAGCTTTTACCAATATTGACGAAGCAGTTAGTTACTTTTATTTTATTCTTAACGACTGCATGAACAAAGTTATACCCCTCAAAATTTCAAAGAATGTGAGCTCTAATCACCCATGGTACACTAAGGAACTAAAAAAGCTTCGCAACAAAAGAAATAGTGCTTGGCGGACCTACATTAAGACGCGTTCTGAATCTGATCACCTTTCTTACATCTATTTTTATTGATGAATTTAAATCACTATCAAAAACTCTGTACTCAAGTTATGTTCATAGAATGGGCAACTCATTAAGGGATGATCCAAAAAGTTTCTGGAACTTTGTAAATTCAAAGAAAGATTCGGATGGATACCCAGATAACTTTACATATGGTAATGTCACTTTGACAAAAACATCCGACATTTGCAACGCTTTTGCTCACCATTTTTGTAATTCCTTCTCTGATTCTATTGTTGATATAGATCGTAATTATTTCGAGTTTCTACGTAAATGTCCTCAAGTTAATTTTAATAATGTTCCAATTAACCTAGAAAGAGTCCTTCACAATATTTCATCTTTGAACGATGATTACTCTGCTGGCCCTGATGGCATCCCTCCAATAATTTAAAAAAAGTGTAAGTCCCAAATTGCATTTCCCCTTCATTACTTGTTTTCATTATCGTTAGATTCTGGTCGATTCCCTTTAATGTGGAAAAGATCTTTTATTACACCTGTATTTAAAAAAGGTATTAAATCAGATATCCTTAACTACAGACCCATATCTAAGCTTTCGTGTATCCCCAAATTATTTGAACAGCTTGTTTGTGAAAGCTTAACTTTCGATATTAAAAATATAATTTGCAAACAGCAGCATGGTTTTGTACAGAAAAGATCAACAGTAACAAACCTTGTATACTTCCTTCATAAATGTTCAAACTCGCTTGAAAGCGGGCAAGAGTTAGATTGTATATATACTGACTTTTCAAAGGCTTTCGATAAACTATCTCACGGTATTATATTATTTAAACTAAATGCATATGGATTCCCTTCGACCTTCGTCGATTGGATCAGGTCGTACCTAACTGATAGATCATATGTGGTAAAATTTAGAAGCATTCTTTCAGACTCTTTTAAGGCGCATTCAGGAGTACCACAAGGTAGTCACCTTGGCCCTATTCTCTTTATTCTAGCCATTAATGATGTTACTTTTAGCTTGTCATCGAGTGAAATTTTGATCTTCGCGGATGATATGAAAATTGTCAAGAAAATAGACTG